>JAFBJZ010000941.1:0-1200000 GCA_016785225.1 Psettodes erumei
CAAATTATACTGTTTTGATTTTTCAAACTTTATGTTTATGACTTTTAGTTTCAAAATGAAAAGAGAGAGAGAGAAAAAGGTGTGAGTGTCTGTGTCACAGTGTCCACACACTGTATGACAATGTGAGATGAAAAGCTATAAATACAAATGCAGAGGTGGCTCCTTGGTTACAAGAGGGAGTCTTGAAGGAAGAGTGCAGACAGAAGTTTTGCATGATTGTGTAAAAGAGATGAAGAGCTGAGCACAAAAGCTGTAACGTGAAAGAGTCTCACAACAGGATGAATTATATCTTATACTGTAGACATATAAATTTCAAAGGGAATTCCTTGGGAAATAATTCTGTTTTACCGCTAAATAAAAACACATGGTCACGTGAGAAAACAAAATGCCACACAGACAAATGGAAAATCAGAATGCCAGCAAGATAGGAAAATGACGGAAAAGGAAGATAGAGAAAGGACAAACAGATACCAAAGGACAAACGTGGTCACTGTCCCTTCAGGAGTAGCTGCAAGCTCTTTTAGAATGTGGCTAACACTTAGAATGGCTGCCATGAGGGCATGTTCCCATGGAAACACAGACAGCGCCGAGCCTGGCAAACATCTTTACAAATGAACTGCACAGAAACCTTTCTATGCAACCTGCAGGAAAGTAGGAAAAGGGTATAATGTGCAGTGGAGGTGTGAGGGTGACACAGAAAGTCTGTGAGAGCAGACAAATCAAAGAATTTCATTTCAAACTGAAATTTCCACCATTTGAAAATTAAGATGACTTCTCTGAATCACTGTTTAATACTAAAGATGTCGAGCACTGGATGAAATTGTTCATGTTTTGTTCACAGCCATTTAGAAAATTTCTTGACATTGACATAATACTTTTTGAAAGAAACTCTTCAATTTGTCAATTTCCTCACCTGCACATCCTCCTGGTTCGTCTTGTATTGGTCCTTCAAACCAGCGGTCCTCACACCTCCTCCCGTCTAACCCCTTGTCTCTTGTGATGATCAGTACAGGAACCAGGCGCAAGACAGTGTGTGCTGACAATGATCTTTATTAGCGACAATCCAAAATCCATAAATCAAAAATCCCAAACAAGTCCGTAATCTGGGTCCGAAAACCAGGGCAGCAAAACCAGAGGCGTAGTCAAAACAGTCCGAGTCAGAAAAACCAGAGAAAGCGGCAAACAAATCCGAGGGCTAGGGCAGAAAGCGGTGGTCAGACAAAACTGGGTCTCTGAAAAACAGATCAGGCTTGGCGTACAGGGTTCTCGGCTCAGGCATGAAATGGTCACGATTCGACACCAGGGAATTGTGAGGCAGGGTTTAAATACACTGGGGAGTGATTATCAAAGCGAGGCACAGGTGCGGGGAGTTAGTCAGGTGATTAACCAAAAGGGGAAAGAACAGGGGGGGCCTAACAGAAAACACCAGGAGAAGACAGACAGAAACCCGAAAGGACATGGATCATAACAGTACCCCTCCCTTAAGAAAGCGCCTCTTGGCGTTTTAACAGAGTGGTTTGGGATGAGTCCTGTGGAAGTCCTTATCATGTCCTTGTCCAGGATGAACCTGGCGGTGTCCAGCTTCTCTCCTCGGGACCGTAGCCCTCCCAGTCAATAAGGTACTGAAGGCCCGGCCCGGCGGCGACAGTCCAGGAGGCTCGGACCTTGTATGTCTCTCCATTCTCGATGATGCTGGGGGCAGGAGGGGGGCTCAGGGGCAGAACACAATGGGTGAGTGACCACGGTTTGATCGTGAAAGCGTGGAATGTGGGGTGTATCTTACTCATGGCAGGGGAAGCGAAGCCTGACTGCAGAGGGGCTGATAACCTTGATAATGGTGAATGGACCAATGTGGCGAGAGCCAACTTCCGCATGCCCCCCTTCAGTGGGATGTCCTTGGCAGCCAGCACACACGTTGCCCCACGAGGTAAACTGGGCAGATCGCCTCCTGTCCGCCCGTTCCTTCATCCGAGCCGCCGCTTTCAACAGATTGGGCGTGTAATGCTCCAGGTCCTTCTGCATCTGCGGATGAAGGCCTCAGCAGCAGGCGGACCCCCACCTCCTTCTCTTGACTCGGGAACAGAGGAGGCTGGTACCCTAAACAGCACTCGAAGGGGATAACTTGGATGAGGCGGAGGTGTGACTGTTAATGGCGTACTCGGCCCATGGCAATTGCTGGCTCCAGGAAGCTGGGTTTCTGGCACACATGCACCTAAGGACAGTCTCGAGAGATTGATTAGCTTGCGCTCGGTCTGGCCATTAGATTGGGGTGGAAACCGGAGGATAAACTCACAGATGTACCTAGGAGAGTGCAAAAGGCTTTCCAAAAGCTAGCAGAGAGGTGGGGACCCGCGGTCTGAGGCGATGTCGGAGGGATGCCATGTAATCTGACTACGTGTTGGATGAGTAGTGTGGCTGTTTCCTGGGCAGAAGGTAACTTGTTGGGGAACAAAGTGTGCGGCCTTAGAGAACCGGTCAGCGATGGAAAGAATGGTAGTGTGGTGGTTGGAAGTGGGTAAACCTGTTATGAAATCTAGTGCTATATGTGACCAGGGACGAGTGGGAGTGGGTAGAGGTTGCAGGAGACCTTGTGGCGGTTGGTGATTTACCTTGGCTTGGGCGCAGACCGAGCAGGCTGAGGCGTAGTCTTGCGTCTCTTCGTAGTTCTGGCCACCAGAACTTGCGAAGAGATGAAGTCATATGTGCGACTTCTCCCGGGTGGCAGGAGAGGTTGGAGGCATGTCCCCACTCAAGGACTTGGGGTCGTGCACTGGCGGAGTGCGTAGAGGCACCCACTGGGGCATGCACTTGGTGCCGCGGACCCCTCCTGGGCACGCCTCACACAATCCTCAATCTCGAGGTCAACGCATTAATGAAAATGTCGGACGGGAGGATGGTGTCAGGAGCAGGGTCCTTCCCGGTGGATCAAACCTTCTGGATAGAGCATCAGGTTTGACATTCTTGGAGCCAGGCGATATGCCAGATGGAAGTCAAACCTGGGAAAGAACATGGCCCACCTGGCCTGGCGAGGATTTAACCGCTTGGCCGTCCGTAGGTATTCCAGGTTCTTGTGATCTGTCCACACCAGGAAAGGGACCCGGGCCCCCTCCAGCCATTGCCTCCATTCGTCTAAAGCCAGCTTGACTGCCAAGAGCTCGCGATTGCCTATGTCGTAGTTCTGTTCTGGAGGGGTTAGGCGATGGGAAAAGAATGCACAGGGGTGCACCTTTCCATCCTGTGATGATCTCTGGGACAGGGGCCCCCACCCCAATGCTAGAAGCATCGACCTCCACGATGAACTGTGCCTCCGGGTCGGGGTGAACGAGGATAGGCGCAGTAGTAAATAATTTCTTCAGGTGCTGGAATGCAGTCTCGGCTTCCCTTCCCCAGGAATACTTGGCCTTAGTGGAGGTCAGGGCGGTGAGAGGAGGCGGCAACTGTGCTGTAGTCTCTGATGAATCTCCGATAGAAATTGGCAAATCCAGGAAGCGCTGCAATGACTTACGGTCTTCTGGCGGGGCCATTCAGTGACAGCCTCGACCTTGGAAGGATCCATGCCAATGCTTCCGCTGAAATCTTGAACCCCAAAAAGGTGGTGCTGGTGCATGAGAACTCACACTTCTCGGCCTTGGCGAACAATCGATTCTCCAGCAATCGTTTAAGAACCTGCCTCACATGCTCTGTGTGTTGTTCTGGGGAGCAGGAGAAAATCAAAATGTCATCCAGGTAGAGCGAAGACAAACTTGTTAATCATGTCTCTTAACACATCATTCACCATCCCTGGAAGACTGCTGGGGCGTTAGTTAGGCGAAGGGCATCACCAGAGTACTCCCAGTGACCTGTGGGAGTGTTAAAAGCTGTCTTCCACTCATCTCCCTCTCTTATGCGTATTAGGTGGTAGGCATTTCGTAAGTCCAACTTGGTAAAAATGGTGGCTCCTGGAGAAGCTCGAATGCAGTGGACATGGCGGAAGGGATAGCGGTTCTTGACAGTGATATCATTGAGACCATGGTAGTCAATACAGGGCCAGGGGGAACCGTCCTTCTTGTTCCTGAAAAAAATCCGCCCCAGCTGGCGATGAGGATGGGCGGATGATACCTGCAGCCAGGGACTCGCTAAGGTATTTCTCCATAGCTTCAGTCTCGGGAAGGGACAGGAGAACAGCCTGCCTCGGGGCGTCGCCCCTGGCTTCAGGTCAATGGGGCAATCATACAGGCGATGGGGTGGCAGGCAAGTGCGCAGCGCCTTACTGAAGACTTCTTTTAAGTCCAGATACTCGGGGGGACCTCCTCCAGGTTAGGAATTGGCTCCGTCTGTGCGACTGGAACTGGTGTGTGGGCTCGGCGAAGACATGTCTGGGAGCAGGCAGGGCTCCAGCCCATGATTTCATGCCTTTCCCAGTCTATGACTGGGTTATGGGTGGTCATCCATGGGTGGCCAAGGATGACAGGTGAGCAGGGGGAGTTGATGATCAGGAAACTGATGAGTTCCTGGTGGTTACCTGAGACTAGCATCTTTAGGGGAGCTGTAGCATGGGTGATGCGGCCGATCCTCCGGCCATCAGAGAGACCGCCACTCGAGGTTGAAAGCACCACCCAGGGAATGCCCCAGCGCTTAGCCGCCCTCAAGTCCAGGAAACTTTCCTCTGCTCCTGAGTCCACTAGTGCCCTAGTTTCCTTAGAGCCCCATTCCACTCTAAGGTCACTGGTAGGCTGGTGCGCTTCTTGAGGAGGATTCCAATGACATTGCGCCCCTGGCGCTCCTCTCCTCACTCGTGGGCGTTGCCTTTTACTGGGCACCTGATCTTGAAGTGTCCACCCCCCACAGTATAGACATGCTTGTTCTCGGATCCGTCTTTCTCGTTCCTCCTTTGAAAGGCAGGCTCGATTTACCTGCATGGGTTCTACCTCCGGGGCGGGTGTGTGGGGGCGTGGTGTGCCCCCCAGAGGGCAACCTTAGTCGGCCGCGGGGGAGCAGGGGATGGCTGACGGTATGGGCTAGAGTGGGCCTGGCGCCCACATTCCTCTAGGCGTGCGCCGACACGGATAGCCAGTTCGATAACCCGATTCAGATCGTCAGGGAGGTCCCGGGTCAGTAACTCGTCCTTGATGCATTCAGCGAGACCATGGAGGAATGCATCATACAGGGCACGTTCTCCCCAGCCGCTGTCAGTGGCGAGCGTCTGAAACTTCGATGGAGTAGTCGAAACTGAGCCTGCACCCCTGGCGTAACTGTAGCAGCGCTCTTCCTGCCTCCTGGCCGTGTTTGGACCGATCGAACACTCTCTTCATCTCCTCAGCCAGCAGAGCAGAGTTCTGGACACATGGTAAGTCCGCTTCCCAGGCCGCTGTAGCCCACTGTTTGGCCCCCCGGTAAGCTGGGTGATGATGTGGCGACCGGGATTGCTCGGTGAAAAAGGTGGCTGGTTGTAAGCTGAAGATGAGCTTACACTGGGTTAAGAAGGCCCGGCAGGACCGGGCTCACCGTCGTATTTCTCTGGTGGTGGAAGGCGTGGTTCGGTGTGTAAATCATCGGGGGCGGTGGAGCTGGGAGCAGGGGAAGCAGATGGATGAAGAGTGGGGGTGAGCTGGTTGTCTCTAACGGTAGCTGCCAAGTCAGCCATTCTGTGGATCAGCGTCTGCAGATGCTGCGAGAGAGGGCCAGGAGTTGTTGCTGTTGTACTCCCAGCACGGCGTCCTGCCTATTCACTGCCGCTTGTAGCTGCGCACTGCCTGCTGGTTCCATGATGGTCGAATCGTACTGTGATGATCAGTACAGGAACCAGGCGCAAGACAGTGTGTGCTGACAATGATCTTTATTAGCGACAATCCAAAATCCATAAATCAAAAATCCCAAACAAGTCCGTAATCTGGGTCCGAAAACCAGGGCAGCAAAACCAGAGGCGTAGTCAAAACAGTCCGAGTCAGAAAAACCAGAGAAAGCGGCAAACAAATCCGAGGGCTAGGGCAAGAAAGCGGTGGTCAGACAAAACTGGGTCTCTGAAAAACAGATCAGGCTTGGCGTACAGGGTTCTCGGCTCAGGCATGAAATGGTCACGATTCGACCCAGGGAATTGTGAGGCAGGGGTTTAAATACACTGGGGAGTGATTATCAAGCGAGGCACAGGTGCGGGGAGTTAGTCAGGTGATTAACAAAAAAGGGAAAAGAACACCAGGGGAGCCTAACAGAAAACACCAGGAGAAGACAGACAGAAACCCGAAAGGACATGGATCATAACATGGAGATATCATGTCAGCGCAGCTGGTCAGCTGTATGCCGTGGCCCCTCTCAAGTCCAACCATACTGGACCGCTTCTCTGCGGACAGATGAAAACGCACCAACAACACGCCTCACTTCACGCCTGCAACCCAAACCCACTTACTTGGGAGTTGGCAGCCAGCTGTTGCCGCGAAGACAAAAGTCGAGTCACCACCCAAACTGCAAAAGCGCGAGTCGTGAATGTGCATGATAATGTGCTGTCCACACGGTCGCCTCGCGTGAAGCTCAACATGCTGCCAGCCTGAGGCACAAACTATGAAGCACACCTCACTACATTTCACGAGTGGGCACGAGTAAAACGGCCGTTGTGCATGTGACTGCACAGCCTGGACACAGACATCCCGGATAACTCTACTACGACCATGGCATGAAGGATTAGTTTCTTGCTCATATGCATACGGGCTACATGAGTTCGACCTAGTCCCTTACATAATAATTAATCTGCCACAACAAACTGAAAGAGCACAGTTTGCGTTTGTTTAAATAATGTCGCCAAACGGCGTCACGGGGTCCAGGTGTGCACTCAACGCTTACCGGAGAGGCGTCTCTCCATCACCGTGAAGTCTCGATCGTGCCCCGTCCGACCTCGGCGCAGGCTCCATGATATCATCGGCTCAGCTCCCTCACGACCTGTCCTGCCATCGGTTCCGCGTGGGCGCGCCCTCCCAAGCCCAAGCTGGCGCGTGCGCGACGAACTGAGCGGTGGGGCAGCGCGAGCGTCAGTTGGACATGGCATTTGAGGGCCTGCAGCTGCCTTAACCCAAATCTCAAGAAAACTTGCGTGTTAATTCAGTCAAATAAACAAATAAAATAATAATAAAAAAGAAAGAAATAGTTCTGAATGTGCTAAAAAAACAAAAAAAACAACTGGTCATTTGCATGGGCAAAGGCAATTTAGCAGTCTTTGGAAAATTTACAAAAGAAGTGTAGCTTTTCAGTTTACCCTTCAACTTAGTGTTATCTACACATAGTACAAAATTACAACACGCATTGTCTCAAGGTGCTTTGCAGGGTGAGGTAATGACCATACGAATTTAAAGAAAGAAGTCTAACAGCTCCAAGAAAGTACTTTGGTGCAAAAAGTTCCATTTAAGAGGAAGAGCTCAGAGTGGGTGACCACCTGCTCCAACCATTCACTAAATGAGGAAGAATAACTTTGTTGGTCAGGGGTTTCACTGTCAGAAAAGAGAGTGAAACACCAACAACACCTGCAGAATAATTCTGCAAATTGGTGTAGTGACACAATAGTCCTGTTCTGAGTTTTTCCCTCGGACTTCTTGAAAATATCCAGAGTTTCATTTCCTCCCAACATCTAACGAAAGTGAAATTTTGAAATCGTTCATACAGGAACAGAACAGTAAGTAACTATAATACTAATAATGTACATAAAATAAAGCTAATAAAATCAGGTCAAGTTTATTTGTGTAATCTGATATCAATGTCTCATTGCTTATGTACAATATATATATTTTTTTAACTTTACAGCCTGTGTACCAAAATCTGTCTGAAGAAGAGGATTAACTTCCTAAAAGTTAAGAAATAAAAAATGAAAAAAACATCCGGATTGGAAATGGAAATTCACGACAATGTCAATTTTTTTTAAAAAAAAAGCAAAATATAATTTAAAACATCAGATAAAACAAAAGAACATACTGGTGCATTACATTTAGTAAAGACAGTTACAATGCATCAATCAATTGCATATGTGACATCATCAATCAGAAGGTGAGCTTGTCAAACTGAGGTAAATGGAAGATGAAAGACTTTGTTCCACCAACCTGCTCTCTATCAGTGGTTAAAATGCAATCATATAAAACTTTCACTCAAGTTGTTGTCATAAAATTTGAGGTTATCTGATGACAATACCATTCTCATTTGATTCCAGAAAAGGGGCTGTGCCCTTGGATTTTTTGGCCAGGACAACACAGACTTTCTGCACAACCTCTTCCTCAGCTGAAGGTACTTCAGTTTGGGAAAAGTCTCATCCAACAGAACCAGCACAGCTGCATCCACCTTGTTTTGATAAAATAAGAGATAAGCATCGTGTTGTAAAAATGTGGCAAATACTCAGAGAAGGTGAGACTGACATCCACAAACAGAAAGTGAAACATTAATTTTACTGACCTTCTCATCCAGAAGTCGCTGCTGAACCATGAAGAAAGCCTGGCGGATCACACCACTCACTGCGTCCCTACTGTTGTAACCACTAGACAGCACAAACACTGTCTTCACACTGTTATAGACAGCGCTGTGTAGATTATCAATACACGAAAGCCCAGGAATCCAGTCCCTCTCTTCAAAACAGAGACAAAATCTCCTGTGACCCGAGCTCTCCAGATGGACAATTAACTCATTGTATACCCAATCCCTCACAGCCAGGCTCCTGGTGTCAAATACAACAAAAGCGTCATAGTGATAACGTGAATCCGTACGAGCCAGCTGGGAATAGCCTTTATGTCCTGCCCAAAACACCTGTACGCAATACCACAAATCCCAGCCATAGAGATGGTTGAGTAGGGGCAAAATAGTGAATGTCACAGACAAGAAGGAGCAGATGACGAAAGCTAAGCTACCATATATGTCCTGGCAGGAGCGCTGGTCCATAGAAAGTATACTCTGGCCCTGTTGGGACTCTGGGAATTGACAGTGTATATGTGTGGTGAGATAAGGAATCTGTATTGGAGTGGTACGCAAGAAGTCCGCTAACCAAGATGTGTCACAGTCACATTTAAAGGGGTTGGCATGCAGTGTGAGTTTTTGTAGGGTGCTACTATTTTTAAAAGGGGCAGGGAGATGCTGATGGTTTAACTCTTTGATCTGATTGTGGCTGAGATACAGATATTGCAGGGATTTTGCCTGTCTAAAGAATTCCTCAGGAATAAAGACAAGACGATTGTGACTGAGGTCCAAGAGAGAAAAATTGCGTCCAAATTCTATGACTTTACGTGGCAAATAAAATAGATTATTTTGACTGAGGTCCAGGTGAGATAAATTGCTGAGTACTGAGATATTCTGCCATGGGAAATAAGACAGTAAATTGTCACTGAGGCTGAGGACTGTGATGCTTCCTGGGAGATTAACCACTACTTCCGGTGAGATTGACATCAGATTGTTGTCAGAGATGTCCAGGAAGACAAGGTTTATCAGGTTTTGGAAGAAATGAATGTACTCGTACTTGTTATCAGCGTCCCACATAATGTCTAGGTGATTTCCAGAGAAGTAGAGGTACTTCACAGAGCTGCTGATCAGCGTTTTATCTATTCTCATGCCAATGCCATTATTTGCAAGACTTAAGACTTCCAAATTGGTCAGAATTTGAAGGAACTCGAAGCAGTGGCCCATGCCCCTCATTTTGAAGTGAAACTCATTGTTACTTAAATCTAATACCTTCAGAGTTGTGTTAAGCTCACGGAAAGCATCTTTATAATAAAGATCAAGCCTGTTGTAGGACAAATTAAGGAAAACTAATTTTTTCATGCCATCAAACTGCCCACTCCTTAATGCCTGGCTGATGTAATTGAAGGAAAGATCTAAACAAACAACATTTTCCATGCCCAGAAACACATGTTTGTCAAGAGACACAATGTCATTTTGAGACAGGTCGAATGTTAAATTATGTTTGCATAAATGGCTTCTGAAGTCCCATAGTGATGGAAATGGTGATACGCTGTTGTCAAACACTTCCAGCACATTTGATTGGTGGGGTTCCGAGATCTCATTTCCAGGTGCGATGTCGCGATCTCTTACAATAAAGGGCTGGCTGTGGAAATTATGTGTATAAAAATTCTTTTGACAGCTCTTCTGCGCTACAGTCTCATCTGATGGATTGCAGCATGGTAGGAAATTAAGCATGTTTTGGGAGAGGTCGATATCGATGAGAGATGGTAACTGTTTCAGAGCTGTCAAATTAACAGTATCAATAAAGTTCATTCTCAGTTCTAGCCGAGTTAGATTCTTAAGTCTGGACAGAATATAAAGGCTCTGATGAGAAAGCGTATGGAAAAAGTTTCCACTCAGAAGGAGATATTGTAGCCCAGATATATAGCGAATATGTGGGGAGAGGATCAGTTTTGGAAATGTCCTCAGTGGTTCATAGTTATAGATAAGGCTAATCCAAGTGAGGCCCTCCAACTCTCTGAAGAAGGTACCATTTCTTATGGCATATGCCAGGAGGTTGTCAGAGAGGTCTAAGCTCTTTAAATTCTTCAATGGTCTGAAAAGGCCCTTTGGAAATGTTTTCAGAGAGTTGCCCCTCAAACTCAGGTATGTGATGGAGCTGTTGTTAGCATAGAATGAGTTTGGATATAGGTATAGAGAGTGATTATTTAGGCAAGGAAAACAGGGCCTCGCTGCATGGTCACAACGCTGGCAGTTCCACTCCAAATTCAGCTCCCTCAGCATAGTCAGGTTGGCAAATGCTCTGTCTAAGATCTCTGGTATTGTATTCTCTCTCAAATCCAGACTCTCCAGTGATGGTGGTAGTCCTTTGGGCACAGCCGTCAAATTATTATACCCTAATGTAAGGTTTTTGAGTTTAGGGAGCTCTCTGAAAACCCTCTCACTGATGTAAAAGGACTGGTTGCAAGGATTTGCATAAAAGCAGTTCCTGGTGAGAAGCAGCTGTTCAAGATCTGGAGTTTCTAAAGGGTCTGCAATTTGGAAAATGTTGTTATTCTGTAGATCAAGAACCTTAAGGGTTTTAGGTAACCAGGGTATAGAAGTGAGGCTATTTCCTGACAGATACAGAAATCTAAGCTTCAGTAAACTCTCAAAGGCAAAATGATGGATCTCCATTTTGCATGAGATATCCGCTAAGGCTCTCAGTCGACCTGGCTGACAATTCCCCATTATTTTCAGAGTATGAAGGTTTGGGACACCTGCGAAAGCAAGCTGCCCCACGTATTCTATCTTTGTCCGACTTAAATTGAGCACCACTACAGTTGTAGACTTGATGATGGGGACACACTTGAGCGGTCTGTCACTGCAGTCGACTGTGGTAGCATTCTCATCAGCGTCACATGGGAAGAAGATGATATTTATGGTCCTCACTAATGGAAGAAGCTGACCAAGGATGAGAATATTTGTCAACAGAGCCTGAGAAAAATAAGAAACCAAATTCACCTCAGTTGTTTGCTGATAGCTCAGAAAATGTAATTTGAACAGGCACAGTTTCAATTTACATAATATCAATTAATAGCACCATACGCACTCTTGAGTTAAAGTGGCTTTAACATGAAATCACTTTGGCCTTTACAAGCCTTTCCTTTTACTGGGTAAATCTTATAACAATCAAATGCAGTATATTACTGATAGTTGATTAGAATATCATCTCACTTACCATGAAGAGTACAACGTGAAAAAAAATCAAATCAGGGGGCAGATGAAGTGATCTTCAATCAAGATGCCAATGGGTTAGATTAAAAAGTGAACCTAAAAGTCTGTGCAGTAACACGAAATGGATTGCATTTTTACAGAAGTGAAAGTATGTGGTAATACATACAGCGTGTATGTGCAAAACATGTGACCCAAGTCAAATTCATAGTTGAGGAACAAATATACAGTATAGTCCTGTATGATCATCACTTGAAAATCTATGAACAGTCACATTTACTTAATGCTTTGATCTCCTCACAGTACAGACAATTTGAAAAAATGACAAAGAGATGAGAGGGTTTTTTTCCCCCATTTGTGGACAAAGTCATATGACTTCCTCAAATAGACTACATTTTCTGCATAAAAATGAAATAATATGCTACTTCACAACCCACACTGGCATTATCTCCACAATCACTTTATTGAGTGCACTGTAGCATGAAATCCATGAAATCAAGAGAGAAAAAAGTGTTTTTTTTAGAAAACAAAATAATTGTTATCAGAGAAAAGATTAATTATCAAATCAATTGTCTTTGTTAATTTAACCTCAAAAACTGAAAAGCCCTTAATTTTCTGTGTTTACGTGGAGACTGCAAAAGAAACAGTACTAATACAAAAGCAGACTCAGAACTGCACTAACAAGTATTGTGTTAAAAGTATTAGTTCCCCGACAACGCAATCAGGTAAAGTACACAAAGTATGCTCTCGTTGGAGAGCATGTTCAATGCTTTGGCTTTGGATTCAATGTCACACTGTCTTTAAAACAAAGGCATAGTATCTCTTACACTCAGCAGTGTCTTGCAGCAACAGCAGCATTTGCACACTACCATGTGGTTCTCATATTAACCATCACAGACTTAAGTGCTGAATTATCCACAGAGCGATGTTCATAAAACCATCAGACTCAGCATCCACCTTGGACAGAGAGTGGTTGTTCCCTGGGTACCACAGTAACCTAAACAACACACGTCAGAGGATTAGCGAATGAAATATAAAAGCCCTGTCATGCAGCGCATATCTGACATAACCGATAGAACATGGTACTCAGGCAAGCTGCTTACCGGACTGGAACCTGTTTTGCTTTCAGTGCTCTGTAATATTCAATTCCTTGCTTGTTAGGTACGCGCTTGTCATCTTCCCCGATGGTAAGCAGTACTGGTGTCTGCACCTAAATGAGAGATCAACTGAGGTTGCTAAATTGTGTAACAACATGAATGAAGTCTTCATTCATGCATACATGCAAATCCTCAAACCTGTGCAATGTGTTTAATGGGGGACTTGTTCAACATCTGTTCCCAAACAGCTGGGTCAGGTAGACAGTCCACGCTATAGTTATAACCAGCCTCCACCATGCACCTGCAAAGTCCAGAAAGAGAATAAAGTAAAACAAACAAACAAACAAAAAAATGCTGAATGGCTTTCAAGTCTGTTGTTCTTGCAGTGTCTGTGTGCATTAGTGAAAACTTCCCTGACAATGAGAGAAACATGTACCCTTTATCCCACTCACTTGCTTACACCTGCCAGGGGGAATGTCACAGGTGCCAATGATGAAACAGCACAGGTGTGTAGCTGTGCCCAACTGATATGGCCAGAAAATTAGGAAGCAAATGTGAGCAAGAGCTTGGGAATGTGCGTACCAAGACGTACCAGTCTGGGATGTCAGTGCTGCCAATCATTGAGGCAAAATTGATGACTGGGTTGCGAGCCACGCAGGCCTTGTAGAAGCCCGGGTACTGGCCGATCAGATGACAGGCCAGGAAACCACCGTGGGAGCCCCCAGAAACTGCCACCTTGTGGCTGTCGAATTCGCCACCTTCTAGGACACTTTCAACAGCAAACTGTTGGAAAGAAAAACATAAGAAAATTGTGAGCCCTCATCTGGACAATCTAGAGAGACACGTCGACAATAGCAAATCTAAAGTTGGGGTTATGTATACTGATGTATTTATGACTATGGCAATTATCATAATTAAAAAAAAAAAAAAAAGATATCACCAAAAATCCCACTGAAAATCCTCTTCACCAGTAGGAGCAGACACTTTTGGAGCTAAACCATTTCATGACTTCAAAGAAAAAATGTAACGATTGTAACAGCACGTGGCTCTTTTTTGTTCTCACATGAACATCTTTAACGTCCTGGTTGCCAACATTGCCAGGTAATGAGAGGACACTGTCCTGGCCATATCCAAGAGATCCACGATAGTTCACTGAAAGAAAAATAATAAAGCAAACCAACAACACATTAATATCAATGTATTATGGATGAACAGATACACATTTTTTAAAGCTGATAGGATCCCAGAAACGATCAAAGTGAGCATGAGACCACAAGGCTGCTGGTCACATGCTGCTAAAAAAAATGTTCCCCATTGAAACAACTAAATAAACTATTAGTCTAGTCTGCTAGACAAATCAGTGAAACAATTGTTAATAAAAAACAAAACAAAACATAGTTTTGCCTGAAATAAATGAAACTTCATGCACTGCAAGCCACACAACTGCAAGTATGGCCTTGCAATTCTTAAACTCGGCGACGAGTAAAGAGTTGACATACTCCGAGTTATCAACTGACCATCAGCGAGAATAGTTTTACAATGAAAGTAATTTCTCTCTGGAAAATGCGACACCCAGCAATAAATGGTGGATTGAGAAGCATGGCCCTGGAGGCACATGAGAGCTCTTGAAATATTCAGAAGATAGGAAAAAGTATATATAGTTTTCAAGGGGTTAAGAAAGCGTACATTAAATAGGAAAGCAACAAAATTACATGTCAAACTACCTTGTATCTGCAGGAGTCACCCTGTCTCATTGTCCTTTAACACAGACTACATACATTACATACTAACACTTGTCATCTGAGCAGGTGTCACATATGAACTTACCCAGTAAAACAGCAAAGCCCATCCGGCACAGCACAGAGGAGGACAGAATCCACTCAGCCACAATCACTGAGTGGGGCCCCCCTAATGAAAAAAAAAACAAAGGTTATGTACAATACAGACAGAAGCTTTGCATTAAAACTCATCTGTGTCTTTGTTACCTTAGTCCTAAACCTCAGACAGTAATTTGCTTGTAGAATTAAAAAATATGCTTTATTACAAGACTATGAGCTGTGTTACGAAAGACCGTCCTTAGTTTTGAGAATGTGATTAAACATTTTGCCACCATTATCACAGCAGCCGCTGTTGGAAACACCACTCTTATCTGTAGCAGTAGCTCTGGACTAAATTGAAACAAATCCCCACAAAAATAAATTCTGAATGGATTAATGGCACAATTTCCTACTTTGGAAAGTAAGCATTTCTTGGACCAATACTGAACATTTATAATATTAATGTTGCCCTTGTGAGATACTACATGAAGTCACTAAAAAACAAGTAATGGCTGCACAACCATAATAAGAGTAACCAACCATGAGGAGTGACAACAAGAGGCAGCTTCACTCCATCCTTCACCTCCTTTGGTTTGATCAACAAAGCTTCAAAATCGAGGCCAGCTAGAATATGGAAAAATGAGTTAGTCCTATTAAGAGTACATACACAAAACCATGGTACATGTAGTGGTGCTTCTCACATATTGAGTCTGAGACCACATTGCCAGGTAAACTGGAAAGTGGGCTCAGTCTGAAACAAAATGCAGACTAAACAAAACTAATTGCATCACCCAATACTATTTGATAAAAACAAGAAAAAAAAACAGCATATTATAGGTCCTGTCTGCATGCTACAAAAACAAGGAACTTGTAGTCTTACGATATTGACTGTTGTCTTGCTCTGGGGGAGGGGTGAAAGTCAAGATCTGCCAACAGATGTCTGGCAACACCTGAGAATCCTCCAAAGTGACCCACACCACTTGCTCCTGAGAATCCCTGGCTGGAAGGAATCCAACCCTCTGGACATAGAAATGACATCGCAAATAAGGGACAGTAGATTCTCCACCTCATGAAGTTTAATTGTTTGTGTCAAAAAACACCCCACACTTGATCCCAAAAATTCAATTAATCTAACAGCATACCTAATATATGCCACATACCAAAATATGAATGTTCATATGAAGACCATTCTTAATGAAAACACTGATCCTACCAGAGTTGGGGGGCAGTTTGGAGAGGAGCAGCTGACAACCATCAGATCTCTCTCTATGTTCAGCAGACACCAGTTACCAAAATCAGACTCTGCAGACAAATGAAGAGCATCATTTGACACAGGTTGAAATAAACATGTTCAGTGCAGTCCCACAGCTACGGGAAGGAAATCAGCTTTCAGACACCTTGAGCACAAAAACGTGAGTGAAGTCTCATAAATGTGTCAAGTGACTAACTTGATGTCAGAGAGGTGACACTCCCTGTGCTTGTGTCCACCATCAACAGATCCTACAAGAGAGGTTAAAAAAATATATATATTACAACACTCTCAGTCAAAACACTTTTTCAGGTGCAAAATGTAAATTCATATGAAAACAAAGAGCAAGCCTTATTGTCTTATTTTTGTCATCAAAACAAGCTATGTCTCAGGAGCGGACTGTACCTTGCGGCTGCGCTGAGGAGACGCTACGATAATACGTTGACTGTCAGCTGACCAGCACTGAGGGGACAACTGACAGCTGTAGATACCAGCAAAGCCATCTGTGAAGCCACATCAATATACACAGACACGATAAGGGCTTTATATAGTGAAAAAAGGGGGGCATTCATGCGACTACAAAGTATTCCTTACCTTCTCCCGGTCGTTGCACCGCATCCAACACCAGCGAGGTTTTTTTAGTATACCAGTCATACTAGAAATAAAACATGCAAGCACAGAGATAAGACATAAGTATTCAAATGTATTTTCCCTTTCACAAACATCCATTTTCACTAATTATTTTCAGTGAAGGGAAGAAGAAGGGAAAGTCGATGTGTCTTGTATGGAGAAGAGGCTCCACTCCATCTTACCATACAGAGCCTGCTGCACTCCATGTGTGGCCCATGGGCAGAACATTCCAAGTAGACAATTCGACAGTGGTCTGGACTCAGCCTGGGCGAGTACACTGCGCTGGTGCCAGATGACAATTGCTCTGGGGAGACGCAACAAACAAATACATGAGAACATCCCCAAGCACGTGCAGCTGTACCAGTTTTACACTAGACTACATGTCTGTTGTGAAATACATAAGTCTGTGTGAATAATAGGTATGTGCATCCCACTTCTGTGCAGCACAGACACTGATCATCACAACATGACTAACCTGGAAACACGCTCATGAAATTGTATTACGAACCAAAATGATAGTGGAACAAGCATTCACTTACCACATTTCCCACCAGTTAGATCCACGTAGAACAAAGATGACCTGACAGAGAAAAGAGAAACGTGAATGACTTGAAGTATAGCCTTAATTCATCCAACCTCAATTCACACTTTTGTCAGATCAGTGTAAACTATAATCACCTCCTGTTGGTGCAGTACTTGAGGCCAAGTCGGAAAGGTTCATGCAACCAACCGATGAAAACCACACCTGTGTCACCTGGGGCCCAGAATGCCTGCAGAGGCAGTTGCAGAGTGACAGCATGACCATTGGAGACCAAGAGCAAATGAGTATGAGAGCACCAGAAATGGACTAACATTTAAACAAAACCACTCATCATTGCACAAACTGTTGTACTAACCTGTCCAGGTGAGATATTTTCAGGCACTCCTTCCAGCACAGATACATTGTCTCCCTCGATGTCCAAAACACAAAGCACCGGATGGCTCTTAGCGACCAGTGCCTCTCCCCAGTCCTCAGAGAAGACAAACTGCTCCCCCTGCAGGAATTAAAAACAAACAAACAAGCAAAAAGAGCAAAGTCACTGAAACTTAACCCAGAGAGAAATGTAACAAGTATGAATCAAACCTTTGACTAGTGAAAATGATTTGTTTTTAAATAGCATTTATTTCAATTACTTTTATAGCCTCCTTTTTCTCCCCTTTCATGGTCTCCTCCTCGTCCCCAATTAAAGACAACTCTGGTGACACAGTCTGCAAACACAAGAGGAAACACAAGATAAAATATTATTGCCCACTGCCTTTTCATTATAGTAATTCTATCTACAGTACATATGAGTTATGGTAAATGCTGAATCAACATTAAATCACACAGACAGAAAACATGCTTCACTGCTCTTATAGCCAATTCCCGACTGAGTGCTGTCAAGGTATCTTGCTTTTGAAAGATGATGGAAAATACCTGAGATGTATTCACAACCAAAACATACAAGTGTGTGGTGCTTTTATGACTGAGCCTCCTGTGATGGCATGCAAAAAAACCCCACTGAGCTATAGCTGATCTGGTCTGGTGAGTTGCGTTTGGAGAGTCTCCTGAAGCCATTAGTTCACCAGCGTTGTAATGTTGCATAATAACAGGAAGTATTTATACATGTATCAACACTGCAAAAAGGTGATCAATGAACCATGGCTCGACTTAAAAAAAGTTTACTATGCTGCTACCAGCAGTGTCCTAAGTGTAAATGTAACCTCAAAATCATTTTGCCATCAGACCTGGAAGAAGGATTCAGCCTTGGGTCTCTTTCTCTCTGCCACATACAAGAGGTGGGTCTCAGAGTGGGACCAAACCAAGCAGCCAAACTGATCTATGGATGCAATATACTGTGGTTAACATCTGCACAGGCACAGTTTCAAAGAAACTGGTTATCAAAACATGTTGTTATTTAGAGTGCAGATGACCCACCATCTTCATAGACTTTGCCATGCTTCTTCAAGGCTGTTAGATTGATGCTCTTCATCTTGATGTTTTTACTCCAGATCTGCAGGGTCACAAAGATGCGAGACAAAGAGAGGTCAAAGATCTCAGGAACAAAATGCAAAGACACATGAGGAAAATGTAGCAAAGCAGAGATATGAATGAGCACTGTGCAGGGTGATATAAAAAAGTAAAGTGGATCAACGACATTAAGCAGGGTGGGTGAGAGACTTGACACTGAGCCAGAGCCAGAAAGACAGTCACACACCTCCAGGAATTGTTTTTCCTCTCCTTTGATTGTGCACTCTCTGATGACAGCCTTCATTTCCCCTGAGGGAGAATCCTTACTTAGCACCCTGACAGGGCAAACATATGGGTGAGACACTCTTCAGTTTGCTCATGTTAGGATCTAGGAGAATGCTCCAACTCCACTCCAAATGAAATGACAAAAGTTGTTACATACTCTCCTTTGATCTCAGTGCAGTTTCCTGAAGCTCCGGAGTAGACCACCGACTTATCATCGTGGAATACAATGTACTGCCGGCAAAACTTGACATTCTCATTCCTCTCCAGGTCACGCTGGCTCCATTCTGCAGACGAAAGTAGATAAAATTTAATAATTTCCAATGCACAGACAGAGACTTGAACATGTTAGCATGGCACACATACAGACCTGTGTAGATGTTGCTGTATTTGCCTCCGTACTGAGAGGTGATGACCGGACCCACATCTGCTCTGCTCAAAGAAGGGAAGAGGCTGAGTTCTCTGTAGAGCCGGGCAATTTCATCAGGGTTGGTCATCACCTGACAACACGCAGCAGAGTAACTCACACCCCGTGTGACAGACGCAAACTGTCTCACAACGCACAATGCCTGATTCATGTCCGAGCTAGGAAGCCAGCGAGTCATACATAAGTTTGAATAGTTAACGTGGTTTAACACAAAAAATAGAGGTTAGTTGATAAGTATTAGACCGATTAATTATGCTACACAGTCCAGCGACGGCTCCGGGACAAACAAAAAAATTAAGTGAACATCCGACTTTGGCCGATTTAATTTGACCGACAACTTCCTGTGGCAGCTGACAGCAAATAGTCGAACCGGAGTCCGTCTGCTAGCTTGACTAGAGAGCTTGCTAACGTTCATTCAATTATCATTTTTCAAAAATCGTAATAAACATGCTATTCTGTGTGCCTTTATAGCTAAGATTTATTTTGGCAGCATATGTTATTCGTTATATTACTGTTAAGTTCAATCTTACCTGTGACTCCATGACAGGAACGGTGTGTGTCGCTGGTCTGCAAATGCCAGCCAGTTAAAGCACAATGGAGTGGGTGCTCCAATACAAAGCTAGCCAGAACATTAACCCGAGACCTCTTACAGCTTCCTTCTAAAACTTCCAAAATAAAATAAAATCCCTCTTAAACAATTCCTGGATGTACCAAAGTATCAGAATTCTGGAATAAATTATGATTAATACGAATTAATAAATCTAATTTATCAGACTATAACATGCATCAGGCATCTTGGGATGTTTTCTGCCATAAAATAGCTTGCTGATATTATTACCATATGCCAATGCCTTTATTTTGTAGGCAAATAACCTTTGCAACGTCTAAAACGAAGAATAGTAGACAAATAAAAAACGGATCCTTTAACGCCCTTTGCGTTGCAAATAATAGTCTGTCGACTACGTTTCACTGTGCTTATGCATATTTTTATATTAGAGAGTGACGTTTTATATCGAAGCTTTGTGTGTTTACGTGTATTTTGACTAGGCATATTCATAAATAACTATATGTTTGTCGGTTTGTTGTGTGAATGCGTACATCCGCAATGGTTTTGTTAGTCAGCTGGGGTAGGTGGGGTCACAAAGAGCCAAGATGGCTGACTTTGAGGAGCCGCTGTCAGATGAAGAGAAGGTCTGGAGACTATGTTACGCTTAACTCAATGCCATTATGTCTTATTTGTAGATAGCTTACCGCGTTGTATATTCACCTTAGAGGACGGTCATATTTTGGAAAGAGGATGACAGTTTTTGGTCACGCATCAAAATGTTGAACTTGTGTTTTTAGGCTACAATTAGCTAACTAGCTGCTAGTTAAAGCCTCTAGTTGGCTATCGGCTGAAGAAAACACCCACAGAGGGGTTTAACCACTGGACACTTGATCTGAAAACTTGATAGTTGTTGTAACGAAATTAATTGACATGGATTTGCCGATGGACCTCCAAAAGTCATGTTAATGTCTTCACTAGTCTATAATAATGACAGTGTAGGCTACATTTCCTCTCATATAGCGTTAGCTAACATTAGCGGCTAACGTTACTTTGCTTTAGATTTCTGGGTCAAACAGATTCAGTTGCAGCTGAAATACTCGTTAACCTCTCATGGCTTGAGATCGGGATATGAGTGCCTACAGTTTAGATGGAGCCTGATAGTGACACTCACCAGTGGCAGCTTGGAGGCAAGGCTCAAATTATTATTAATGGCAGGCTTTATGTAATCTTTTTGCTAGGAAAGGTGATTTGTTCATGTATCCTGCAAAAGCAGCATAGAGAAACTCTTCTAATAACATAGAGATGCATTTAAGATTAATGGTCTACTGGCAATGGGACACTTGAGGACAATGTGAAATTATAGAGACACGGTATAATTTTGACAAGCTGTTTCTAATTCACTGTCACATTATGATTTCTGAATTGAATGTACCTATTTAATCTGCTTCCAAAGGTCCGCATAGCGGCCAACTTTGTGACTCATGCCCCTCCGGGAGAATTCAACGAGGTCTTCAATGGTAAGGAGCAGCTGTGGAAAGATGCTTTCAGATGAAATAGTGTTTAGTATAATGTGCATTACTGTGCTTCTTGTACTAATGTGGGGTCTATTGTTTTGTCTCAAGAGCGCTGCACAAACACTGGTTTCTTTTTGTCTTGCTAGATGTGCGGCTTCTTCTCAATAATGACAACCTCCTTCGGGAGGGGGCTTCACAGTAAGTTAAACTCAGTCATAAGTTTTGTCAGAAATTCAGTTATTCATAATATAAACAGTTCAGGTTTTCTGTTTTTTTGGCAGTGAGTAATAAAAGCATAGTCTTTGTTCTCAAAATGGTCAGTGGAAAACATTTTTTGAATGTCTGCTGTACCCCATGCCCATGTCTGTTTGTCTAGCTCCTTTGCCCAGTACAACATGGATCAGTTTACTCCTGCCAAACTGGAGGGCTACGATGAGCCGGTACATTTCACTCTTAAGTCTTCCCCATTTATTTCAGTAGAGCAAGTGTCCGAGCAAGACGTTCTCAGTCTGTCCTCTCCCTTCTTTATAGGTCCTGATCACAGAGCATGGTGACTTGGGTCAGGGACGTTTCCTGGATCCGCGCAACTGTTTGTCGTTCCGCTTTGATCACCTAAGAAAAGAGGTGAGCGACGTGCAGCCATATGAAGGAGATACAGCCCTGAGAAGCTGGAGAGATGCCTGTGATGCTGCCCTCAGTGCCTATGTCAAAGAGCACTACCCCACTGGAGTCTGCACGGTAAGGTGCACAATACTTGTGGAAAAAACAGCAATCGAAGCAATACAGACATACATTTTACCTATAACCATACCGTGTGTATTGCAGGTATATGGGAAAACGGTTGATGGTCAGCAAACTATCATAGCCTGCATTGAGGGACACCAGTTTCAACCCAAAAACTTCTGGTATAGTGACATCCCTGAAATCAGCTGTTTATAAACATTTCTGATTATACGTAATGTATGTGCAACTGATATATTACAAACATGTTTGTTGTGAAAGTGAAGTAATTGGTCTCCCAGATTTAGATTTGTTCTTGATGCAATTGTCTGATTGTATCATGGGACTCTTTCATTTCTTTAACACAGGAATGGTCGCTGTAGGTCAGAGTGGAAGCTTACCATCGGTCAGTCCACTGCTCAGGTGGTGGGAGTGTTGAAAATCCAGGTAAAGCTAATTAGGTTTGCCCATCTGCATTAACGACAGCCAGTTGAACAGGAATATTTATCGAAAAACACAAGCTTACCATTGAAGTTCTTGTATGTGTCCAGGTGCACTATTATGAAGATGGGAATGTGCAGCTGGTTAGCCATAAGGAGGTAGAAGAGTCAATACCAGTGACTGTAAGTAAAGATTGAATACGTTAGCACAAACAGGCAGTCTTGCAGTATGGTTTAAACCTTACTTTTCTTTCATGGTATTAGACTGTTTGTGTTAGCTCAAGCTACTTCAAAAGGAAGTAATCTTTCTCTGTTTTTTGGATAAACGGTGATGATCGTATGTGTGTTTTTAACAGAGTGAAAGCCAGACAGCCAAGGAATTCATTGACATTATTGAGAACGCTGAAAATGACTACCAGGTAAGCTACCTTTTACTGACTACAAATTTTATGTACTAAGTAAAATATTAGGTTTTACGGTTATTGTTCCAACATACCTTTTTAAAAAAAAAGTAAACTAACAAATAGTATACGTGATATTGATTCCTCCACTTTTTGCCCTCAGACTGCAATCAGTGAGAACTACCAGACCATGTCTGACACCACCTTTAAGGCCCTGCGTCGTCAGCTGCCTGTCACACGCACTAAGATCGACTGGAATAAGATCCTGAGTTACAAAATTGGCAAGGAGATGCAGAATGCCTAGAGGAAGGTCAGGGACTGGCTAGTGAGCTGCATGCTCCACTTGTCCCACAACCCACCTATACATGCGCAAGGACTAACCAAAGCAAAACTATGTCAGTATGGGGCAAGGAATAAATATTAAAAAATAATAATAAAAAAAGTAATAACTGAAGATTTGCAGACTGTTAGGCACAGGTATCTGTCTGCTGTAAGGAAGTTGCAGTTATGGAGATAATTCATGGTTTTTGAGAAACTGGTTACTTCTGGATGTGTGTTGTGAACGAGTTGTGTTGGGTCAGTGTGCAGGGCTGTGCTCAGGACTGCAACATTGAAGGAGTAAATCTTCCTTCGGCTGTCTTAGGAATCACAAACCTCCTTAGATACATGTGTCAGAAGTTACAATTGTTTTTCTTTGTCAAAATGATGCCAAACTGTGATCATGTCACAGTGGAGATCTCAGCACACAGGGACTTAAAAGAGACAGAAATGCACAAGGCAGAAATTAAGCACATCATCACATATCAGGGTTTCTTTTGGGCAGGAAAATATTGATTTTGTGAAAGTTTTTGGAAATTTGAAATCAGGTGCATCAATAAAATGGGGATGCTGGCAGGAAAATTAATATCAGTCTTCTGACATTTTAACTGTTACAGAGCTGATAGTATTGCTGAACTGACATGGAACTTATAAGTTGCTAAAGAAATTGACATAATTTTGATCTATTAACATTTAGGAGTGGCAAGATCCTCAGCATAGCTCTGTTCCAGCACTGTAGACCTACATGTTTGTTGGTGTCAGTCAGGCCTGATGGAACGTTTACTAGTTTTCTGTTGGGCTCCACTGAGGTATGGGTCTCCACCAGTTCAAGCTTGATGACTGAAATAAGATAAAGCAACTTTGCTGCTGCATCTATAATGCGTTCTCTGGTCTCGTACTTTGGCAACACCACCTCCATTGCTGTACAGCTTTTTCCTTTGTGAGAGGAAAACATACTCATAATAATCAAGATTTATTTGCCAAAATCTCTTTCCTATGGTAAAGAACTCCATCCTCCCACCCATGTATGCAAATTTCTATTTTAATACGCTGGTTTTTGTTGGAGTCTTAGAATATTGCACTCTTAACTGTAACAAGCAGTGTACTGGTCAATGCCAAGTGAATGCAAAGCAGTTGCCATGTAAGGCAAGATCATATACTGTATGTGTTACATGACTTCTAAGTAGGCTGACTCTGGATCAGTTACTTGTTAGCTAGACTATGTGCTGTGTTCAACCCTCACACTATACTACAGCTGTGTGCCGATCAGTTATAAAGCTCAAGACTGTACTGCCCCATTCTGTTGTACAAATAAATGGATTGAACATCTCGTCTAGATTCTTATTTTCTTTTCTTGTTGCCAACACGCACTCTGCATTGCCTACCAGTCACAATCCAGATGGCTGCCAGTCAAAACTGCAGTAATAAAAGAAAAAGAAAAACTTTGAACTTTAAGGCATGGGTAATTTATTAAAACAGCACTAGGTGGCGCAGGTGTTTGTGATGTGCATATTTACTAGAGACAGCTGAGGGATGTTGCCCCTCACAGACAAGCAGTGTATAAATTTGCAAATTTAAACTTATAGGCTAAAATAATTACTTTCTGTTAACTCTTGCTTCTAAAAGCTAGAAAACAACACTGTTAACCTAACAGGAATATCTGATGTGTAGCACGGTTAGGACAGCGCACAATGCTATGTAAATTATTTGACTTCTTCTGATAGAAACAGTTGTTACAGTAGCAAGATTCAAACCCTTAGTCCCCAATATCTTCATTGTTTGAATAGAGAAAAGGATTATCAGATAATCACGACACATAGTCCTTGGTTTGTGTGAAGCAAAAATGAATCTTCCCTGAATAAAACCTCTGATATTGTAGACATACAGTATCTTACAGTAATGTAGTGCAAAGTGTGCTCTCCCTTTTCAAGACAAGATTCAGTGTAGTCCAGACAATTATAGTAGAAAACATGCATGTGATATTCATTTCAAACTATTTACAGTACAGTATTGTTTTCATGGACCGGCACGAGAATCCATTGGGAAAACAATGAAAAACTACTCACTATGCTATTGTGAAATGGTGATTGCTTTACATTTGCTACACTACATCCAAGTATTTTAGCCCTTCTACTTGCTACTATTTATATCTTACTAACGTCTTCTTTATTCTAAGAGGACTGGCAGTTTGAGCATTAACTGAAAAGAAAATGAATATCGCAATATAAAGTCCTATTGACATTTCTTAAAAAAAACCCAAAACAGTTCTCTGTATATATGGTTTCTCAGCACCCTCAATATAGGGTTAAAGTGGAAAATAACAGATTTCAAACACAAAAATATACTACATAAAGGAAAAAAGACAGTGAAGTTAATAGAAGAAATATCAAATCCAATGAAGGAATCCATAATATACTATAGTATGTTGTTTTCAATTGTTTCTCAAGTTGTAGCATAGAGGTAGGGGTGCAACAAACCTTTAAATACATGTGTCTGAACCAGTTCAGCTTTAAAATGGCTATACTGATTAGGAGTGTTATGTAAGTGGGTTTGGGGGCTACCAAAGATGATTACAGTAAATGATGATTAAGGCCTGTCTCATTTAGCAGTTATTTGTACAATCAGGCTGTTAGCTGCTAGAGGATAAAACCAGGTCCGGTTCCTTGGCTCCCTCCTGGCCACTGTTACTGTGCCCACAGTTCCCGGTCAGCTCTGGGAAGAGGCTGGTTCGAGCAGAGTGACTCGGGGAACCTGGAGTTGGACTCATACCTGGCTTCTTGGGGGGGATGGGAGGAGGATGTGTCCTCTCTGAGCGAGGAGTGAGGGGAGAGCGGATGCCCGGAGACAGGGGCCCAGAAGAAGGCGACCTCCCCCCAGGAGGAGATGCTGCCAGGTTGCGGTAGTCCGTACCAAATGGAGAGCTGCTGATTGGTGCCAGCTTGACTCCCGTTTGCTGGCTGGTGAAGCGGGACAGCACCTGGGTGACAGTGTTGCGGGCCAGCTGCTTAGCTGTGTTGTGCTCTGGTGGGGGAGGAATGGAGGACGTGGTGGGGGAGAGGTCCCTCGGGGAAAGAGGGCCACCTTGCTGATGCTGCTCCAGCTCCGCCTGGGTCTGGAACTTGTGTCTGGCAGCTTGGAATCGCTGGTTGACTCCAGCCTGGTAGGAAGACTGATGGAAGCCTGGGCTGCCCAGACGCTTGGCAAGAATGGGAGAGGAAATAGGGGAAGAGGAGAGAGAAGAGGAGGCTGTGCTGGTGGGAGAATTGGGGAGAGGGTGAGGATGAGGTTGAAGAGGGGAATGCAAAGGCGCTCCTCCCCCATTCTCTACCACCCCTCCATTTTCTGCTTCCCTCCCTTCCTGTGTTGGTGCAGTCTCTTTTTGAGCATGATGACCATTGACCTTTGAAAGTGAGGTGGATTTAGGAGTGACATTTGCCTTTCCGTCCGGTTCAGTCTGAACAGATGTGGACACCACCATCATCTTGGGAAGTGACTCTGTCACCTCTGTCACAATTTCTGTTGTCTCTTCTTTACATCCTTCATGACTATCCAACCTCTTCCTGAGCATCTCCACCTGTCTCTCTAGCTCCCTACTCCTCTCCTCCTCTTTGACGATCCTGGCTTTCATTTGCTGTCGTTCTGTGTCAAACTCAGCCAGCTGTTTCTCAGACCTGGCCTCCAGGTGGACTGTCCTGCTCTTCTCTTTTTTAAGAACACCCCGGAGCTCCTCCAGGGCAGTGGTCTCTCCTTGGAGCAAGGTGCGAAGTTGGGAAACCTTCTGAGCCTCCTCCTGAGCCTGGCCGCTGGCTTTCTGGAGCTCAAGGGTCAGGGTGGAGGAGAGCTGCTGCTGCTGGGACAGTGACTCCTCCACCTTGCTCACCAACTGTGCTTGTTCCTTCTCTAACCTCTGCACAGTGGCACGCTCTACTTCCAACTAGGTAAGAGAGAGAGAAACAAATGGGGAAAAGAAAATTGAAGGTAAGGCAGCTCTTCCAGATTTGACCACAAGGAGGCAAAAGAGCACTGCTTTGCAAAAGAGCTGTTGTTAGTTGTTACAATAACTTTCAGTTGAAAGTGGAAAAAACAATTGTTTTTAGTATAAAGCATGTATATGTGCACAAAACCCACAACTGTATATTATAACTGAGTTTGCAGGATTTTATCAATCTTCAAATGGACCTGGTCTATTTTAGGCCTACTATAAAATCAACTCTCTCTTCTTTATCATTTTTTATTTGCCAGTAGCATTTATGAGACTGGCTCCAGTCTTGTCATTTCATTCAAAAATCTTATTTGAAATAGATTAAATTTTAAAAAATATGTATGATTTGCTTTATGAGACACAAAGCTTATCATAATGGGGCCCACTTGGAAAAGCACGTGCCTTCAAAATAGCTGAAATCCTTCATCGGCAAAATCAATTCCTGTTTCTCCCATAACTTTCTTGGACCTACCTGCATACGGAAAGGGGATGAGGTACAGCACGTGTTGGAGGTGAGAGACTGAGGGCCAGTTGTTCATGTTTCGCCTTGTTAGAATTATTATTATTATTATTATTATTATTAAGAATTATTTGCTTGCAAGGCATGTCTATGGGGAGTTCAGTTTGCTGTGAGGTCACCAGACGGTGACTGGACCTTTTAAAAGCTTTGATGAGTAATACAAGGAAACGGGAGGTGATGAAATACAATCTAGAGTATATGATTAGTGCACAAAAAACAACATGGGCAGGAAAGCCTGAGGAAGACTGGGAGACACTGAGGAAACTTTTCTTACATAAGGCCCTTGTGTGAAGAATGTCTGCTCACAGTGTGAGTGCGCAAGCTGACCTTGCGTTAGGCATGGACATCCATTATCTCAGGTTTCCTGAGGCCATAAAGTCCCATGGCTGCTGGACAACTAAACAATGGCCTCTTCCTACTCCGTTTCCTATGGACCAGCCCTGTGCCCGTGCATATGGGTGTCCATGTGTGTCTGAATTTTAACAGACCAAGCCTGTGATACACAGTGTAGACGCACTAATGCTTTCCTGCTCGGTTACGTCACAGCTCCCACTATGAAGACGGACACTGACCAGACAGGCAGAGGAGAGGGGATGAGGAAGAGCGCAGTGAGGGAAAGGGAAGTATAAAAAAAATCTGCTAATTTTGGAGAGATTGTATCCATCTTTACCAAATGCTGTATCTTTGACATGTCAGTCATACCTCTTGCAGCAGTTTGTCTCTCTCTGTCTGGAGCATGAGTGTAAAATCATCACTCTGTGCAGAGTCCTGGGCACGAAGTCGTTTCTCCTCCTCCAGATCCGCTATCATCTATCAAGCATGAAGCCAAATGAAGCAGTTTCATGACATGACATGCAGACAGGTTTCTTGTTAGAGGGCTGGGGGAATTTTAAGGTTATTCTCAAAGTGGCATTTCTATGATTATTCTTCCTGCACCACACAGCATTGCTGCTCTGAAACTTGTCTCCTGTCCTGCATAGCAGAATGTCGTCCTCATTCAAGGTTTTGTGTTTAAAGTTTACTCATAGACAGTCTATAGGTTGACTAATTATGACTCCCATAAATCTCCTGTGCTAAAGCTCCATATTACCTCTCTAAGGTCTGGGAGTGGCTGGTGCCTCACTCCCCCAAGCCAACTCCGCCGTGGCTGAAACATGGAGACATATGCTACACACATTAACACATACAACAAGCCTATTGTATGAGAGTGAGGCTGGTTACTTGATTGGTTGCAACATTGTCCCCCCCACACTGCTCTTAAACACAGAAAGCAGAGCTAACGGAACACGCCTTCATGACGATGATGTGTGTGAGCGTGCATTGCCCCTTACCCTCCTGTGCCTGCTCTCAGCAGCAGCCAGCTGTCCCATCAACCTGTCCTGCATCCTCTTACAGTGAGCCATGACCAGTTTAAGTACAGCCAGAGGATTTGGACCCATCGAACGACCCTGCAGGTTTGGGTGATGCTGGGTGAGAATGTTTTGCCGCTCCACAGCTTCGCTGTCCCGCTGCAGTGCCAGGAATGGATCGCTAAGGTCATACTGGCCGTAGCGCTCCTGGATGAAAGCATCTCTGTGCTGAGCCTAATGATACACACAAACATACAACATGCACATAACTGCATTATTAGACGGTTAGATTAATGTATCCATATACTGACTCTTAAATTAAAAAAAAAAAAAAAGGTATTACACTTTCCGAGAGAGGCTGCAAAATCAATTTTACCAAATGATGAAGAACAAACACACAAGTGCACCTGTTCAGTTCTGAATGAGCAAAAAAATATATAAATACTAGAACAGTTCATTTATGTATGTATGTCAGTAAATGGCTTTTGAGAGGATGACCTCTGCTTTTCACACTGTAGCACAGGAAAGACTGTGTTAAGAAGATAACATGAGGTCCAGAGCAGTGCCAAGAATAACATAGAGTAACTCATCAAACATACTGTATAAGCATAGCACACACACACTTTAGCATATCATGCACAAGCTGAAGACTTGGAGGTATTGATTTTAGGGATTCATATCACCATTGAGCATAGAATCAGAAGTGTGTGCCTGTGTGTTTGTGTGTGTGTGTGCAAGAAATCTGCGTGGAGTGATGTTATTGTCGGCGTGAGCACAAGCAGATGGTCTTTCCCCTCAACCCAAACACAAAGAGGTGAGGCACGGCTGTCCTACCCCCACCAGGGGCAGATGTTAACTCCTCCCCAGGGATACAGAGGTGAAGGACCAGACCATGAAATCAGACACACACAAAGAGCTGATTCTAATGAAGTGGTTTGATGATACTATACTTATACTACTTATATTAAACTAAAACAAAGTAATTGAATAAAACCTGACAGTTTACTGGTTTAAGGGGAAAAAGAAAACTGATCCTGGGGTATAAAATGATCCAGGCAATTCAACTAATTTTAGCTTGTTTGAGAGAAAAGGCTGGAATGATAAGAAGTGAGCTGAAACATGATAGAGCCGTCCTGACCTCAGTCCTGGTCACCCAGATAGATCATCTATCATCTGGAGGTCTCATCAACGACATACAGTTGGTAGGTTTGAGTTCTGAAGCCATGCAGGGTCAGCCAGAGTCACTGATGCAAACACATGCCACAGGGTTCACTCCACGTGCATCCAGGACACCAGTCTCAGTCTCCCCGTGCAGTCCTCATCAAACACCAGCAGTCCTCCGCCCCCCCAAAACACGCATGGCACTGCATTCCTCTGCCGGTTCATCATCGTTTCTTAGAAAATGCCTCTCTCTACTTCCGCCTTACTGTCAGACTCTTTTTTTTGCCGATCTCAGACTGCTGAAACACACACACACCCTGAGGGCATCAGTAAGGAGGCTGTATTTGAGGCTTTTTCTATGGCTGCACAAAGAATGTGACCCTCAGTGAAGAGATTACAGGACTCGCACAAAGACACTGTCTCAATGCCTTCAGTCTCATGCATTGTCTCCATGTCTGACCCAGTCGGCTTCAATGTGTGAGAGTGGAGTGTGTGTGCAGTATGTCTGTGCTTCTTTTTTCTTTTTCATGTGAATACAAAATACGTGTGTGTGTGTGTAAGTCATTGTGCGCATTTGTATTTGTGGCTCTGTGCATCTGTTTTTGTGCTGGTCTTTGGGGCAAAGCTGTAAAGTTTCCTCATCTAGCTGGAGACAAAACTGCAGCTTCCTGAGTCAAAATAACTGTCTAAACAGGCCATTAAGGGCCGTGCCGAAACTTGGATTGTGCGTGTGTGCATAGCAGCCATGGTCTCTCATGGTTTTCTCGGGATACATCTGATCATAATGACAGAGTGCACTTTCCTTTATGAGAGAGCATAACAACCAAAGCAAGGCTCTAATTTCTGCCCAGCTACTGATGACAAATGTCTCTACATCTAAGTTGTGGGAAGAAATACATTATATGCTATTACTTTTTGTCCGCTGTTTCCTAATCAATCATTTGTTTTTTGAATTTGCAGTATGTAAGAATTCCTCCACAATTTCATGCAGTGTTGTAGCTACTGAAATAGGTGAGCAACAGTTTGTTTGATCCTTGCCTTCACCAACAGTCTGTATCCTCTAAATGCATTCCCACAGCTGGAACAAGGTGTGACCTGATGCTTTTCACCTGGAAAAATTCTCTGTCAGTCAGTTGGCTACAGCCTTGAGGCACAATCATGCCCCTGTGTTCGCTGAAAAGAGCAAGGGAGTCCTGTTTCCTTACTGAGCCTCTCTATTGACTGTCACACAATTAACTCAGCACTGAGAATGGCCAAACTACAGCTCTGAATGGTATTGGGTGCATACCTCCTGTTACCATTGTACAGTTTGGCATTTAATCGGACTCCTAGTCAATACTTCAAGTGTTAGCAATTGACAATTGCTATAAAACTGATGGGGCAATTTGCACATATGTGCATGAATCTATGACCTTAAAGCTGGCATATGTTTGCTTTAGTGTGGGCATGCCATGCTGCATTAGGTTCTTAGCATAACCAGCTGTCTCCAGGGTAACATCTCAAATCCAGAAGCTTTGCAGTGGGGCTTATGGGAAAAGTATGCATTCCTGGTGAATTAGTCTGCTTTTCAGAATAGTTAAACACAAAGAGACAAAAGGATGGCAGGAACCGACCTGTTGGATATGAAAAGCCTCTTTCATGGAAGTTAAACTTATGGAGTCCCATCGCAAGTGTTTTCCCAAGAGGAAGACAATGCATTAAAATATCTTACTTTCATAAAACATCAAAACAGATAGTTTTATGAGGTTGACCTTTTCACATTTTTGTCTCTGGCTTCAGTGTTTTCCTGGATCAGAAAGTATGACTTTAGCGGTGCAATTACAAAATTACTCTGCCTTTCTAAAGAGGAGAAAAAGAAAAAACAATCAATGGACCATTCGTCGTAAGTGTTGGATGACAGGCCTTGGCAGTGAAGCAGCATCAATACACTGGCAGTCACATCTGATTTGAAAGAGGTGGTGAGGCCACAAACTATAACAGACACAACAGACTCCTACCAGTTTGGCTGGTGCTGGTCATTAGAGCATTAAGAAATTACCCAACAGTCTGTTGGGGGAGACTCATAGCAGATGACAAATGGGAACGTCAGACAGTGTGCACGACGACACACAAAACCATAGTTCTTGCTCAATGTGCAGTACTTGTCACTAAAGTCACCAACAACCAACATATGTACAACCAACATATCTTTGTTGTTGAATGGGGACTAGAAATATAGTTTGGGTCTGACAGGGTCTGATAATTCACTGAGATAGTACAGAATGTCCTCTGAGGTCAGTCATTACTGGAAGTAGGTGAGCATAAGCAAATGTTCTGAATCATTCATGTCACCACAGGCTTTGTTGAAAAGAAAACAAATTAATTCAAATATGCACATAAGCATACTGTCTAGGAAGTTAACTTATGGAAATTATCGGAAAAATGAGCCATGTCAGCCTTTAATGAAATATGCTGTATATTTTGTGGCATGTGCTGACTGTCAACAGTGCAAGGTACAACAGGCACATAATAAGCCTCAGATGCAGTAGCTAAGACTTTCGTACCAATGCAGCAAAACTGAACTGTACATTTACTTTAGTCAGTTAATGTTATTTATTTAATACACTGATTGGTTTGCACAGAGGAAAAAGCTGCACTAACCATTGCAGAAACCAGCATCAAAGCCCCTGCAGTATTGTTTCTTTCTTGGCAATGCAGTTTCCTACATTGCCAAGATCGTGTAAGCTGGTGAGGGATCATGCCACTGTTGCAAGGTAGTACACAAGGTAATGCAGTGATTTTGTGAATGCTGCCCAATGAGTTTGGTCACATGGCGTATAGTGATCTGCAGGTACAAATGATATGGGTACCAAAATGGACCCATAGGATAGGTAAGCATAATTGTCGACATGCTTTTGTTCTCCAGAAGATAGAAAATAAGGGAGAGAGGGGGAAGATGAGATGCTTTTTGAAGGTGTAAGGAAGGTGTGTGCTTAAGGCTTAAGCCGTATCCTCCACACCTCCCACCCACACATTAACTACAGATGGCACTGAGATAACTGGGAAGACGCCAAACAACACTTCACTTTACTTTATGGGCCTTGCAATGAGGCAACCTCAAATTTTATCATCAGCAGTTAGTGGTGAAACATGGAGGGAGGTGCTTTCACCCTTTGGTCAGGCAATCACTTTGGAGAGGCATAACATATTATTAGAAGAAACAAGTTTGTGCTCTGGTATTTCTTGGAAAAGAGTCAAATATTTAACCGATCACGAGCACGTACTTATTTAAAAATGTAGTGATTTTTCTGATCTCAGACTGGCTGTTGTCTCAGTTTGGTCTGACCTCCTTTATCAGTGAGTTATTTGTAGCAGGCAAATACTCTCCAGTTCAATGCAAATAGCAGTGATGGGTGGAGTTTATTGCCATTCCAAATAGGAACCTTTATTCTCTAGCTGGGTTGAGGGATAAGAGAGGCTGCCATAAAAAAGGCATCTTAAGGAAAATATTACCCAAACTATGGCACTCCTATTGGTTGTGCCATTGCTGTGAATTTGTGTGTATGTGTGTGTGATTTGCTATGTGCAGGTGTTTGTTTCTGAGCACTCATTTTTACCAGTAAAGCATGAAGTTAACATCAAGTATTTTGATGTCATCTGAGCACTTTCAGGTCAGGTAGCTTTACTCTCTCAGACCTCAGGCTCTGGCTGTTGGTATGGAAGCACTTCACTGACATGGCATATCAGTGTGCATCACAGTGTTACAATAAGCATTACCTTACTTTTAAGGGCACCTTATATGCAGATTTAAAATAAATAAATCACATTTTCCACTACCAATCTTGACAACATGTCCACGTCAGGCAGTGATTCTTGTACAGAAGTGCAGAATACACAATCTTATCTGTACAGCACACTCTGGCCTGGCCTTATTGTTTGTGGAGTCAGGGAAATACGTTAGCCTGTAAAAATAGACAAAGCATTTTAGGATTACAGGATATGACATCATATGAAAAATCAAAACAGGTCCTGCAGAGGATGACCATAGCATTTTAATCACACAAACCTGATGGCCTGGAAAAACAAACAGTTTAATTACAGCAATATTTGCTTCACAGCCATGGGTACTTGGTTGGCAGTGTTACTGTTACAAGTGTTGTGTTCACTTACTTACTGCAAGGCAGAAAGGTAGCACAGAAGGACAGACTTAAGAGCTCCATCCAAGTAGTCCAGGGTATCACCCAGGGTATCACCCAAGTCTGTTTTCATGTCTGACACTAACATTCCTTTGAGCTACAAAGGACTTGCTCTATGCTGGGTTTATGCCAATTATACCTGCCAAAGAGAGTAGAGTTTGACAGATAATAGCATTAGTTCCTGCACAGATAAAGATAATCAACCTTAATAGATACGCCACTCCTGTTGGAATGCAGGACCTGTTTCTGGTGTCATGTTCTTAGGAATGTTCCCTCTGGTAAAACTGCAATCGCAAACAGTACAATCGAGAATCTGTAGAGACAAGTTCCATAGGTGACGGCATCTCACACTGTAAGCAAACACTGACGCAGTCCAAATTTTAAAGGCATTTTGGGTGAAGAAAGGGTTAAAAAGCACCTGAACGGTTGTTGTCCTCAGCAATATACAGGCATCTCAAGTGCTTGCTGATGAAAGGACAAAATATATAAAAGAGCAGGGAGGATTTGAGAACCTCGCTGCCATTCTCAACCTTCCTCGCTTGCAAGTAACCATAACTGGCCCTGACCACTGAGCTCGGTTAAAGCACCAATGGATGCTGGACAGCTCTAGTTATTGAAGAACACTATAAAAGGAACTCTTCTGACATATCACCACATCCAGGGAAACAGCCAAGGCAGAGAAAAACAGTCTGTAAAAACAGACCAAATCAATGCACAGATACAGAGCTCGACACGTTAGTCTGCTATCAACCCCTGACACTCCCCTTTGCAGCCACTTGTCTACACACAATCTGCCCAGACTTGGACCAGTCAGTTAAAATGGTGTACAGGCCCCCAGTGAGAACAGGGGAAGTCAGTGATTTGAGCCTACAACTCTGTACATCCTCTCCACTATAAACACTGCAGCCTCTAGCTAGCCCATCGGGGACCACCGGAGTGTGTTCGTGAGTGAGTGGGCAGTTGGGACATGGGTCATGGTCAAACATGAAAGACCCCCCCGCACCCCCCTCCCCCATAATGTGACTGTGTGTGAGGAAGAGAGAAGGAGGGAGGGGGGAAAGGAAAACAAAGCAGTGTAGCAAGAGATACGGAAAGAGGTGTATGGACAGGCGGCAAGGCAACTGTACATTTCTCCCAAGGGAATGGGGTGTGTGTGTGTGTGTGTGTGTGTGTGTGTGTGTGAGTGTGTGCGTGTGCGTGTGCGCATCTGAGCTGGTGGGGTAAGGTCGCCTTCCCCCTCAGGCCCCGACACTGAATTAATCTCATGATTACAGCCTCACTCACTTGCTAGATAAACTTTACTATGAAGACCTTTTTATAAGAACAGGGAAGTCTTGGTTTCTACTTGTCCTCATCACAACCTCAACCACTATTTCAGAGAATGAGTCATACACTCAGGGCCTAAGCAGCTTCATCCAAGCATGGAGCAGTTGCTGTAGTCATGAGTATGAAAAAGCTGCAAGGGGCATGGCGAGAGGAAATCGGACTTGACTCAAACAGTGGAGCGCATTGTAGCTATACAATCCTCTGCTGTCTCTTTGAATGTGAGTGAATGAGGTTCACAAAATGAGGATTAAATGCGCAACTGCTCAAGAAATTTGACATGTGATAAGGTTGTTGGTGAGTCATGTCTGAGGTACTGTTCACAATTGTGCAATTTTGGTGATTCAAGTGGTCCAAGCAGACAAGGTAGCTAAAACATTCAGTGGTTGTCGAGGTCTCCTGCGACGGTAAGCCTGGTGTTAGTTCTATGGCTGAGAGAGAAAAAAAAGTATGAACAAATATGAGCTCAAATTCTCATTTTTAAGACACATTTGAGACACACCCGGTGTGCCTGAAATGGGATCAGGAAACAATAAAGAAAAATTAGGGTCTGGATAGTGCTATGATTGTTGTAAAAAAAAAATTAACAGCACTGATTTCAGCTGTGGCCAAAGACTGATCTGACCAGCAATATACTGTTGGAGCTCTAGTAGAATAAAAAGCCCTGGGAAACCAAAAGGGTTCCTGTGCCATTGTCTGCATTAGCTCTGTTTCCTCACTTTCCTGTTTACACATCCCCTCCCTGTTAGCTGACATTCTTTTGGGGGGTGTAATGCTGAAATAGGTTAATATCAGTGTCTGAGGTTATCTTCGGTAAAGACAAGACAAACAGGTGTTGTTTTATTTCATCTGATGCTAAAGTGGCTGTAATATCAGTTATAATTACTGCATGTACACATTCAAGTCTGGTGGGGGATTTGTGTCTGTGTCCAACTCACCCTGAGGGTGTGTATGACCACATCCTGGGCCTCCAGCTCCCCCTCCAAGATACTGAGGAGAGTCAGCAGCTCTGCCCTGCTCAGAGCCTCCACATTCATTTTCTCCTCCTGCAGAGAGATAGAGAAGCAGATGGGATGGGAATGAAAGGAACAAGAAAAGAGATATTCTTATTGGTACAGATAAATATGCTGCCATGCCTCATTTTTCAAACAAGGTTTTGTTATATAAAGGAAACAAATGAACATAAAATGCAATCAGAATGATCCATCAGCACAAGATACGTGAATGCTTCTGGGTATTGCAAATGGATTTATGTGCAGAATAGCACTTACTGGTCTGAGTGCATTTTTCAGGTCAGTGGCACAGAGCTGATATAGGATGGGACTTGGGGTCCCATCTGTGGCCTCACTGGATTGTGCTCAGGGTTATAAACAGGAAGTCATTAGCATATCTGCATGTTAAGTTGCTGAGGGACTGAAGACAGTTGTCTACAATGTTCAGTAGCAACTGTCCAAGGCAAAGGTCCGGTGTGACCTAAAGAGTGTTGGGTGAACTTGGCTGCTTGAAATTTAACATCTCATGTGACAAACACTTCTAAGATAATAGCCATCCTGCGTCTTGTGATTCATCAGCTAGGCCCCGTATACTCATAGGGACCAGACATAACACACTTCATTCAGTTGACATCATCCTTAGAATTTAAAAAAAAGAAAAAAAAACATGGTTGACTTCATCTTTTAAAGTGAGGGTGCGGCGCTTTCTACTTATTGTCAGTCCCTTATAATAGAGTGGCTGCTGCTCAAGAGCGTTAATCATGTGTTTTGACAAGTTACGTGCGAGCTGTGAAGTCAGATAACAGAGGCTGTAATGGACAGCTTGTCTCTTACGTCTCACATCGTTCTCTCTCTCACACCATGAATAAACAGTCAATGTAACAAAGCTTCAGCGCAGGATGCCCTTAGGCTTTACAGTCCACAGAATATATACTTATACATACAGAGATATACCTAGAGGAGCATCTGATATTATTGTGTTACTCCACTCAAGCTTCCCCTCTCTATTAAAAGTGAACTCAACTGTCCGCATCTTCACTTTAATCAAACCTCTCCTCTGCACTGAAGGTTGAATCTCAAAGTGTGTTGTTTACTTTCTTGCTGCAGTGTCCCAGAACTTTTTACATCTCTCCAACAACAAAAAAAACCTTGGTGCATTCTGTGGCTCACCACACATTCACAGCAAAAGCAGTAAAGTGTGAATCAGTAGTTATTTACTGGCTACTAACTTCACATGCACTGCAAGGGTGGTTTCCACCCCTGTCCAACCAACCACACACGCTTGATATTATAGGAAACTTAGTTTAACTATTAATTTGTGTTTGAGTTGTTTGCCCTCAGTGCAGGCCAAAGTCGCTATGTGTCACCTGATATCTGTAAATCAGCTTCCATGGAAAATCATTCCAACATTCCAGGGATGCCCACACCATGGGAATCGTCACTCAAGAGCAAATCCCTGAATCCCACTCTGTAGCCCGCATGGTTTCAAGTGGCAGTGTAGCAGTTTGGCTTGTTGGTAGATGAGCAAATAACAGGCCCATGTGAATATTTTAACAGTCCTGTCATGAGATGTTACGCTCACATTGAACAAGCCAGATTTCCAAGTCAGTAGGTACACATGTAACAGCTAATTTGACAACGATGGCCTGTGATGCGTGTACAAAAATCACTACTGTCACCCAGTTTCTTTGTGCATTCGGACAAAACGCCGTTTTCTGATCATATTTTCCCTCGCCCTTTCTCTTCATAGTCATTTTCCTAAAGTGAGTTAAAACTATATTAATCCTGGCTGAGAAACCAGGAACTACTGGCGTTAATGTGTAGGACAGCCTGCTCAGTGTGTTTAAAAGCAGCGGTTGCTCAGGAGCTGCAGAGGATCCACCTGCCTTCCTGGGCCTTTGTCTGACACAAGGGGCTGTCATCATTTTCCCCCTGCTGGCAACATTCAGTTCAATTGCAGCGTGTGGCAAACATCACTAAATCATCAAATTAACTATCATGTATATAGACTGCCTGGAGTGATGATGGTAAAATCAATGCTGCATCAATAACACTAAAGTACTAACACCCATTAGCCTGAAAATGAACTCAACATGAGAACCGTGGATTAGTGATTGTTGCTCTTATCGAAATATTTTTTTAGTATTATTATTTAGCATTAAAGTCCTATCTCGTTTGCGGTAGTAAAGTTTTAGATAACCAGAAATGGTAAAGATCCATGTACGACTAAATATCAGATGAAGCAGAGACGTGTCTGCTGACTTTTGCATTTTCAAATCTAACTTAAACCCCCACCCAACCCACTAAACTAGAGAATGAAATCTCTGCAGTCGAGCAGCCACAACCTGTCGTGAAAACATACCTTCATACGCTCAGCTCTGGCCGCATTAATTGTTCTGCCAATCCCAAAGAAATGAGGCTCCGCGGAGGCAGCAGCAACACTGTCACAGGCGCTCCAGCTCCGAGCCGAGGGTGAACAACAGACGTTTAATGACGAACCTGCCAGCCAATCAGGGGAGTCGTGGTACAACAATCTGTCCAACGGCTGGAGGGTTCGTTGCCAGGGGGGGCGGGGATGAGGGCGTTTCCGAGTCCGTGGGGATAAACCCCTTTGTTTCAGACACCCACTGCTGTGTTCCAGCGTTGAATTTTGTAAATGTCCTAAGAAATGAACAATGAATGTACAGCTTTACTGGTTCAGAAATGGAGTCGTAGTAGATTACAAGTTGTTTCCAGTTGTAAAAGAAGAAAAAAAAATTACGAGTTAAAATGAAATGCTATTAAAAAAGACAAATTGCACATTTTGCTCTTGAACAGATTGCATTGTTTATAAAACTCGAAGAACCGGTTATTGCCCCGTACAAGTGACGCTCGTGGGGAAGAGGGCTTGCATCGTCTTACCCGGTGTTCTACTTCCGCTCCATGGCCAAACGATAGCATCACAACTGTGGACACGATTCCTTTCTACGATTCGAGCATGCTAAAAGCATGTCAAATGTGCATTACGAAATTCCAGTACGCTACCACTGCTAAGAGTAGGTTTTGCAGTTCTCTTTGTGATTACTATACTTTAGGGTTTGATAAAGTTGCTTTGCACCCATTTCTGTCTCTGCAATGTTTATACACCTGTCATATAAGTATTGGAAATTATGATTTAAAATCGTGAAGTAGGAAGTTCTGGTTTTGTCTTTTAATATTATAGGTTGAAGTTACGGTGGGATTCAGCCCTGGAAACACTTAAAAATGTAAAATGCTAGTTATTCTGTTAAATAGAACCAGAAAAAAGAGGGTTGGCCTCGAATCTTTACTAATCTTCTTTATTAGTCTAATCTTTACCTCTCCTTTTGTTTTTCTGTGACAACAACTACAACGCAGGAAGAAAAACCTGACAGACAGGATGATTTTAGTGAAAGGATGCTTTTAGATGCATATCATCATGTCTCATCAAGTTAGAGCATGCTTATGTCTTTAATTCACTGCCACTGTATTTGTCCAAGTAATAGTTCAACTTGGCTGATACACATGTTATATAATCAATCCAGTCATTAATTAAACTGTGAAATTAGAGGGAGGAATATTTACCATTCAGTGCAATATTTCCCCCTCTCCACAGGTGGATAAAGAGAAGAGTTATTACTACATGTTGGTCATTAAGATGTGAATGTGTTTATTCTGAAAATCCTTGCAGCAGCTGCCAGACATAGGCAGACAAGTAAGCTGCAGGCTCTCAGGTGAATTCAGGTGTCATAGTGAAAGACCTTGGCAGAGGTTGTACAGTTGTGTAAAGAAATTATATTACAAGAGCGTTGTTTGTTTGTTTTTTACTTTGATCTAAATATAGGTTTGATTATTGCTGTGGCTTCGTCATGAAATTCTTGAGTGATGTCGCCCAAATCAAAAAACTGAAAGAGAGAATAAAAAGGAATGATAAAACCACAAACATAAACTGTGATAACATGCTGCAGTTTAATTGTAGCATACAGGTAACAAGGCATGCCTTAGAAGAGCAGTGGTGCTTTTTCAAAATGGTATTTGTTAATGATTATCAAAAGATTAAACCAAATTATATTGTCTATTAAAATACATTGAAACATACACAAATACAAAACATAACTTTAAAACAGTGATGAGCAATATGTTTTTAATTATTTAATATTGTTTAATAGAATCAAGCTTTGTTGTTATTGTTGTTGACTATGCTTTAGCGTTATAATGGCATTGAGAATGCATTGGAAATGTGTTCACTGGAATACTTTCAGTATTTCACAATTTCAGTATGCACATTTTGTAAGATGTGCTCAGTATGAAAAAGGAAGCAATTCTTAAATCAACTCTTTAAGTGGAGCAAAGGCTATATGCTTCAGTTTATCTACTAAAAGGTCTATAAGTGAGCGGTTTGTTAGTGAACTTAAAGCACAGCCTCATTCTGGAAGAGTAAGAATATACATGTTTGTTTTTCTACAAAAGGTATTTCAGGTACAATAAACTGGTGATTTGATGGAGAAGCAGGTTAAAGTGAAAATTACCAGGTTACAGAAAATCAGAGTTGGCTTGAAGGAGAACTGGCAGCATTCGCTCTGGGTTCCAGCTTCAGTTTGATTGGGTCCTTTGGTGATGCAAAGCCTTCATTGCTCAGCATCAGTGGAATCTAGGAAAACAAACAACAACAAAAACATGTGTCGCAAATGAAGCTCTGCCAAAGATCAAATCCACCCAAACCAATCAGACATAAAAACTTGTCCTCTCACCACTGTTTCCTTGCAGGTGACAAAGCTGAAATGCTGAAGGATCTCCACTATGGCCAGCTTCATCATCACAAGAGCAAATCTCATGCCAATACAGTTCCTTGGCCCTGCTCCAAAGGGTAGGAAGGAATAAGGATCTATGTTGTCTTTGTTCTCTTTGCTGAACCTTAAAAATATAAAGAAATATCAGTAGGTTGAATAGCCAAATGACAAACTTTGGGTAAAATCAGACATTAACCTGCCATTTATCCCATAATGTACCTTTCGGGCTTGAAGGTCTCCGGCTCAGACCACAAAGCAGGATTACGATGGAGAGTGTAAACTGGTATCATGACGACAGTTCCCTTAGGAATGGTCAAACCATTCACTTCAACAGAAGCCTTTGATACTCTCTCTAACCGAGTACCAAGAGGGTACAGCCTCATTGACTCATTCACCACCATGTCCAGGTATTCCATTCGCATCAGGCTTTCATAGGTTGGCTGACTCTAGAGGGAGGTAAAATTTTTAAGGGGTTATTAGTTGTTAGCATAAAAGCAGTTACTGGTAAATTACAGGTACACACAAAAATAACCTTTTCTGGGAAAGTTTGATCAATCTCCTCTTGCAGGGTCTTTTGGATGTGAGGGTGGGTTGCCAGGTTGTAGGCTAAAAAGCTCAGTGAGCTGCTGCTGGTTTCATAGCCAGCAAAGATGAATATCATGGCCTGAGATAGGATCTCGTGATCAGTGAGCCCTGCAACAAAAACAGACCACGAGTAGTACCTTTAGGGTATTCCTATTTAACAATTATATCCTCAGTGCAATACAGGTTCTAACTCAGGTATTCCCATATTCAACCTGCCTTTGTTTTCATGTCATGACGAAGAATGTATGTCAACTGTTTATTTTGAGGGGCACCTGCAATCTCACTGTATCTTGTGTATAGTGAAAATCATAACATCCATTTTTACATCTAAGTGACTCAAAATGTGCACAACAGTAAGTACAATTAAAAGCAATAGCTTTTTCTTAATGGAAAATGACCTTTGGCATCTTTCACTACAATGTTATATATATATTTATATGTCCTAAAAATGATAAACACTAAACAGCATGTATTTTTCCTCAGTAATGATTATGGAGAAAACTCTGAACTGTATTTTGTCCCTCTTGCTTATTTCTCTACCTTTTTGGGAGCTATTATCATTTCCGTTGTTCTCTGAAATCCCAGAGTCCACCATCAACTGCATGAAGTCCACTCGGTTCTGCGAAATGAAAAACACATTGAATGTTCAACATGAAATGTGCAAGTGAAATGTTATGAACACAAAATATTAAGAATTCTAACAACCCGAATCAAATCCATTGCATCCACAATGAATTACCTTGTGGTCATTCTTATTCCGGTCAGATTTGATGGTCATTAAAAAGTTGTAGAAGAAATTCAACACTTCAGAAGGAAAAAATGACACATCCATCTTCTGAAAAACTGGTCCAAGGAATGGAAAAAGAACTGAAATGAAAAATAATTAGGAAGATAAATTCAGGTGTCCAGAAGGCAACACAGACATTGTGGTTACAGAATAATGTTTGACATACTTATAAGCACAAGCAAGGGATTCAGGAAATTGAACTTGACCATTCGTTTAATGTTTGCCACAAAAGGGTCAGAGGGATGGTTGATGGAATCAATGTCCACACTGAAAGCAGTGCTGGTCACAATGTCCATACTGTATGGCCCAAATATTCTATAAAAAAAGACAAAACATGTAATTGTAACTGACAATAATAATATCTATCATCCTTCAGTAAGAGAAGGACATAAAGAAAACTGACTGGTTAATAATGATAAGAGTTCTGTGCCCCAAATCACAAATAGTAACATTACTTACTCTTTAACGTCTATGACTTCATCTGCCTCTACTTTCTTGTGAAGACTCTTGATAAGATTACTTGAGTGCTTCAAGATTATTGTGTACATCTGCCCCAAAGTGAAAAATGGAGACGTTAAATCATTAACCCCTTAACACCTGAATTTATTTCCAATTATCAAAAAAAAAATTAGGTGTGTGTGTTTTTGCTTTCAAGTAGATGCTAAATTAAGTTGAGAGTGTTAATTTGAGTATAGCACATAAAATAGATATAAATCTATTATTATTTATTATCTATGATGCAAATTAGTGACAACAGGCAATAAAGGTAAAATACCTGTTCCCATCTCAGGTATGAAGATTGTTTTATTAATGTAACAAAGCAATACTAATACAGATGCTATTTTGGCTGCATTTGGAGTGGAAGCGGTTTGATGCCAAATCATGACAATAGGCGTTAAGGGGTTAGAGCATTCATTAATGCTTTAGTGATTAAATAATAATATAAGACATGAACTGGTTTTAGTGTTAATCTGTGAATAATGCACAAAATGAATAGTAGATTCAAAAATTCTGCAATGTGCTTTTTAACCTCTTTTAGTCTGCCGCTGGTGAATGACGGAGAGAGTATACTGCGAATCCTCCTCCATTCCTCGTCTTCTACAATTGATACGGCATCACTTAAGGGTCCATTTAGGCCCAAATCCTACAACCAAGGAGGAGAAGAAGAATGCCGTCTTTACATGGGTTCTTTGATTAGCTATGAGGTATTAACTTGTACAGTGTAATCTTTTCCTTACCCGTCTGTTTGTGAAGACAGAATAACACTCCTTAACCAAGATGGTTTTGATCATAGCTGTGTCCATCACAGCCAGGACAGGCTGCCTGCCATCGTACAACCTTTAATGCAATGGCAGATATCTTAGTCTCACTTACAGGAACATTGTATGAGACATGTATGCTATGCCATAGTGTTTCTTCTTTCTTCATTATTATCAATAACTTACCCCCACACCTTGCCATATTTCTGAAAGCACTCTGTATCAAAATTGTGGATGCCCTGAGGAATGAAGTGAGAGTGAAGTGACAAATGCCATCAAAACAGGCAAAAACTGCCACAAGTAGAGTGCCTACTTAGATCACTGTACCAGTATCTAACAAATACATCTCACCTTTCTGTACTCCAAAAATGTCCCAATAAAGGGAAGTGGTTTGGGCCCACGGATGTTGATTTTCTGAAAAAAGCCATATGGGGCATATCCATATCTGGGGAATAAAGCAGGATTAGAGACACAGGACTTTCTTTCTTTTAGCCTTTGTTTTTGTATATCTTTTCTTTTCTAGGATATTTTTTACAAAAAAATGTAAGTAAAATGAACAATTTAAATAAATACTGTTTGGATAAAGAATACACACGTGTATGTCTTTCTAGGCTTATGCTTTTAATCATAATCCACATTGTTGGTTTGTCCTGTCCTTCTGTCACTATCATGTCTATTTAAAGGCAGTGTCATATTTGTACGGTAGTCAGTAATCATCGATGGGTGGAGATATAATGATCATCTTATTGAAAGATTTAATCATGTCTTCAGACAGAACACAATACTGAAATAAAACTGCTTGGAAGCAAAGTGTCCATGTATGACCGTATTTTTCAACCACTATGTCATCTTCCATCAGTGAATGCTCACTCTATTTGTTATAAGTCAGGCTGTGTCCAAACCAAACCTAAATACTGACTTGCTATAGGATTGAAAGGTTGATGTTCATCTTTTACTGCTGTGAGCTGCTGTTTGGGCATCTATAAAATATTTTCCAACCACAAACCACTCCTGCAGCATAATCACTTTTTGTGTTGCTCGGGTAGGCTGATTTACCGAGGCGTGTTTTCTGATGGAGCAGAAAGACCACAGGCTGTAGAGAGAAGTAGTTTGAGGAACTTTTCTGGATGATTTACTTAATACATTTTTCTCCCAAAAAAAGTCACCGTTGCACATTTTCATGGATATATTTACTTGAAAACCACAGGGATGATGGGACTTTTTACACAGCTAAGGTTTTCTTGATACAGGTATATAAAGATTGTGATGTGTCGTTCGCGAACGTAACGGCTCTATGAGCCGGCTCTTTGAAGTGAACGACGGGAGCCGGCTCCCCACCAATCAGGAGCCGGCTCCCTTCGAGACGCTTTTTTCTCTCTCTCTCGCTTTTTTTCTCTTGAAGGCGCACGTGATTGGTCAATATGCGTGGCGTCGTCTCTGTGTCTGCGCTGCTTAGTGCGCTGAGCAGAGGGGGAGGGGCGACAGCCTGGTACACACACACAGCAGCAGCACAGTGAGCACAGGAACAGGTCAAGAGAGAGAGAGAGAGTGCAATACGGAGGACAAAAAAAAGAAAGTAAGTAAAAAGAAATGAGTCAAAGCAGGAAAGGGAGCCAAATTTGGACTCATTTTAATTATATTGATGGCTCCAAAGCAGAGTGCATTGTCTGCAAGACCAAAATTTCATATAGAGCCGGTTCAACCAACAACCTCCACAGGCACCTGAGAACTGTCCACCCAACAGTTCCACTGGAGAAGTGACCAGTTGAACCTGGTATTAATGAAGGTGCCAGTGTGTCATCTGTAACTGTTGCTGCTGCTCCTGCTGCTGCTGCAGTGTCAACAGCATCATTCTGTGTTGTTGTTTGACTTTAAATTTGTTGTGTATAAAAAGCTAAAATTGTTTTGTATTTTATAATTTATTTTTATTATTTTTTATTTTATAAAAAAGTTAAAATTTAAATTAGTTAAAAGTTCACTGTAGAGTGAAAAAATAAAGGCTATTATAATACAGTAGTATAATACATTTTTTAAATTAATTATTAATTCATTTTGTGCATAATGTTACATTATTATTGGTAATATATCGATTAAAGCAACAAAAAATCTGAAGAGCCGTTTGGGAGCCGAAAGAGCCGGCTCTTTTTAGTGAGCCGAGCCAAAAGAGCCGGTTCTCTAAAAAGAGAGTGAACCCAGGCATACAGGTTCAGTAAGTGCAGGCAACCAATTACCTGCATTTCTATTTTCTGTTTATTCCTGGACATCAACGTGTCCTCTAATCTCAAGTGTCCTGACAAATGTCAGTCCACTTTTCCTCTTCCTCATTATCAAGTCTTAAAAAATGCCACCTGTCATCTGAGTTGGTAGAAAAGTATTCCACAGTGATGTGGAGGAGGATGCCTTTTGCTGTGGCTGGGTCAGCGGAGAATAAATAGAGTTGTTTTTGTCATTTCTTCTCTTGTATTTCTGTGATCGCGTGTGAATGTATCAGTGTCAATGTGCTGTGTAGTGTGTGTTAGTGTGCACCCAGTCCTGCAAATGCGTGTCTGCCTGCGGCGCTACACTGAGTGGCAACGGTAGTGCTGCTCTCTATTTGACTCAGATCAATCTTGTAAAGATGAGTTTCCTTGCAGTAGTGAGAGTAGGCCAGGAGAGACACATAAGCTGCTGAGCTGAGGGCAAAAGAAACAGAGGAAAAAGCTGATGATAAGGGTCTGAACACAAAGCAGGGGGGAAATTGAAAATAATGTACAAATATATCAAACAGACTACTGATTGATAGAAAATTTCTCGAGAGTCCAAAGCTAACATTTATGACTTCGTTTTAAGTCGCTGCTGGGGACTTTGCCAGACAGTATTCAATTACACGCCTTAATGCAGTTCAACACTCAGCACAAGTCGAAGATGGAGTCATTAGAGTGCAGTTACATAGTTTCTGTTGCCATTCTGAGGAGAGGGGAAATTAGGAGGTGTGTAATAGCAGCTGGGTGGCCAGTGTGTCCTCCAGATGTTGTCTGGGAAATGGTAATTGACCTGCTAATGAAGTCTGGGCTCCTCCTGTCAGCTCTGAGCCTCGGAGAGTCAGTGACATTGGAAGGGACACCTGTCTGTCTGACCAGATGTGTGTATGACAAAATGTATGCATCTCTTCTTTATCGCTCTCTCTTGCACACAAACATATATGTATATATACATACATATATTCATGTGCATGCCAACAAGAGTTTATACACGAACTACACAAAACCCTAACAAAAATATTGTCTGCTTTCAAAGAGTTACACAGTCTTATATAATCTGGCTTTTTATGGAGAGTTAATGTCTGTCAAAGTTTTACTCAGGCACCTTTATTACACCACTCGCACAGGCAGTGATAGGGGTGCCAGGAGGCTCCAAGAGTTAACTGAACCTTTGTTCAGTCGGCTGTGACCACCCTGCTGATTTGGTCGACGGCCTGTTGAATGTCACCTTACGTAACCTGTGAGTGTGTGCATTGTGTTTGGGTGTTATGTGTATCTCTCTCTCTCTCTGTTTTACTGCCGTGTGTAAGCAGTACATGGTGAGTCATGCCGAGGAGTGGTGGGAATGTCTTGCCACCACCGTTGGACAAGAGGAGGAGATGTTTAAATTGCAACAAGGAGAAAATGCAGAGGAGTGTTAGTGCCGGTTAGTTTTGAAGGTGAAAACAAAGTCACTTTACATCACAATCAATTGATTAAGAGTCACAGGCAGAAGCCACGGGGTCTGTAACTTGAAACAGAAAAATTCTGTTATTTGATTCCCGCCGGCATACAAGTCTCATCCGATCCTGTCGACACAGGACTTGGTTTTGGGTCTATTTACCAGCAGAGGGCAATGCAGGGCAGCATTTGAGGTGGTCACATCAGCCAGCAGGGAACTACTGGAAGTTAAGATGTAAACAGCCACATGTCTTTACAGATAACCTTTCCTGCTTTTTAAAGGGTTATATAATAAGGTGGCATTTCACAGTACATTCACAGTTTGCTTTGATGACATGAAATGATGAGACATGCACTTTCTAATCAGTGTTCATTAGCTTTTTAGCAAGTTGCTCTGTACCTCTGCAGCTTGTCTCTGCTTTTCCAATTACTTAGAGTCCTCTGAGCGTCAGTCTGGGTGCAAAACCCCCAACAGTGTCTCACAGGAAGAGACACTGGTGGTGTGGAGTCACAGGGGTTGGAGTCATACAGGGACAGTTGATGGCAGGCAGGCTGGTGCAATATGTCTCTGTGCAGCAGCAGGTACAGAGACCCCCACCCCAGGGAGTTGAGTAACATTGTGGCTGTGTCCCGACTGAGCCACTGCAAAGTCACACACCTGCATCACTGTCACTGCAGAGTTTGTGTCTTTCTATTTCACATATTTACGTATTGCGTATTCTCTGTCAGAGGGAGAGGGAAAACAGGAGGAGGAGGGGGAGGGAGGAGGTTCCAGAAGGAAAATCTGTATGCAAGAATGATAGAGGCACTGCAAGCTTCTGTGCGCATGTGTGCAATGTTTACTTGTTCAATGCCAACTCCTGTGTCCAATCTATCCCATTAATTTAGACAGGAAATCATGTCCTCCGTCTGACGGCCACTTTCGATGAGTTATGGCTGCTTGTCCAAGCGAGCTGTTGTAATAAAAGGCAACATTCCTGGGAAAAGTGCACTGAGAAAGAAGCTAGCACATAAACTGATTTACAGCACATTCACTCACACACAAAAATGCACACATGCACGCATGCACACGCACACACACACACACACACAGACACACACATACTCACAGTGAACTGACAGGGTGATTGAGTGGCTTTTAATCATTCCGAAATTCGCTCTCTCACAGCAGCACTTGATTACATTCACCAGTACAGTACATGAAGCAGGACCCGATACTCCAGCCAGATACTGGGAGAAACCTGGTCCATGAGTCTCATGGGTGTTTGGGCTAGAAGGCTTGAGAGTCCATTACATTGTTTTTTGTCTGACATGTGGAATCAGGGGAAAGTGCAGAGTGTGCAGGGAGGGCAGTGAAACCTTCATAGATCTCCCCCTGTAAAGAGCAGGGCCATGAAGACCAAGACTCCATCACTGCCCTCAGTGGTGTGTGCTAAATCGCTGAATCCACTAAATCCACTTGCTCCACATTTGGCTGCCTTTCCAAAGGATTTCTGAGAGGTTCAGAGGCAGTAACTTGTGTTTTTAAATCCCAACCCTGTGTAGTGACGAGCTGATGTTTGAAACAGCCCGAGGGTAGAAGGCTTTGGTTGGAGCTTGGTCCGTGTCTGACTGTGATTTCAATGCACCATTACTATTAATCTTACACATGCAGTGTTTACAGAACTGTAATTTCAACATGTATGCACAGTTAGCCGCAGTAGTAAGGGGAACAGAATTTCTATCATAAGTTGCGTTGTGTTGAAACCCAAGCTAGCTATCTTTTCTATTTCACTTTTTTTAAATTATCATTTAAATAATTAACTTTTCCAACTTGACCTTGTTTGAAGTGTGTTGAAAATCACAAAACCTTTTTCACTCTGCACCCAAAAGCAGCAGTTTGCAACCTTGTAACCGCTTGCACTAAAGATGAGTCTAGCTGAATATGTCTACAAGTTGTGACAAGTTTGACCAGTCATTTCTTTCCCCATATTATTTCAATAATTTTTTAGATGCCTGAAGAGGTAAAATTAATGTGTAATTAAAAAAGAGCAAAGGTTACAGTAAAGTGAAAAATAAATATCATTTTGTGCAGCAATGTAATTTTCTGCTTTCATATCCTTTTAATCATACTGCAAAGCCGCATGTTTATCTTGCAACCCCGTGGGGGCTCTTGACCCCCAGGCTGAGAACCGCTGCTCTAAATCAGTAAAATGTGAATCAACATATGAATCAACCCTACTTGTCCAGCTTAAAATATCACACAATATGTGAGTGGAGTCTGTTCAGAGCAGATTTAAGCAGTTATGGACCCTGATGACCAAAAACAACATATGTGTTTTGGCTGTACTTGCAGCTGTGTGCACCCAGGGATCTTTTGGGTCATATTTTCAGATTGCGCTCTAATAATGGAATGTGTGGAAGCTGCTTAGAAAGAAGAGTTTATAATCTTCTCAAGCTGTCCTTGGGTTGCTTTGAAAGATTTAGAGTTTTTTGTGTGCCTGGGTTCACCATGTGTGACCACTGTCTGATGGACTAGTGACCCTGCACACAAGCAGGTCAGAGATTAGCACATGCATGCACAAACAAACACACACACACACACACACACACACACACACACACACACACAAACACACACTGTTGTCTCAAGTGGTAATTTCAGAATTAAAAGTACAATCACACAATTCTTGAAAAAAGGACCTTGGAATGTATTTGGACTAAAAATCACATCATTAAAACTAGTAGGGTGTCTTTTGCCAAATATATCAGAAATGTAGGGGATTTATATGTCATATGAAACATGAGAAATTGGTTCATGCATTTATCTCAACTCTGGCCACTGTTACACTTTCTGTGCTGAAATGTCAAGGTCAAGGCTTAAAACACAGGACCTCTAACTCATGCACACAAAGCTGAATAATACACAATCAACTGTAAAATATGACATTTTTTGGCTCCTCTGTACTTTTCTGAACTGCCTGCTTATATAATCCAATCAGAGGAGGTGCTTTTCTAACTTTATCTTGAATAAGATCCAGAGCTGGTAAGGGTGCTTTAGTTACTCTGGCCTTTTTCTCTCAAACAAACTGGCTGATGATCTGAGATCTGTTTTGACTGAGGCCGTAAATCTAAAAGCTCATTTACTGTCTGCGTTTTTGGCTTGCATAATTTATTTTTGCTTCTTTTAATGAGATAACAATCTATGATATGTTAGACCTCTCATGGTCCTTTGTCTCAAAGCAGGAGCATGGGTGACACCTTTACAGGACACCACACAATTAAGGGGAGACTTTCATCCCAATGTGATATCTGTAGTGCGGTAACAAATAATCAGAAAGATGTATGAGATGTGGCTGGGGTGTCTGTGCACCAGTGTCTGACCACACCTCCCTTCACCCTCCTCCCCATTTACTGCACAATTGACTCCTATAAAAGACAGTGTCTATTTATGTGTCTGTTCCTCACCCTATTACAATGTGCTGCTCTCCCTTTACTTACTTGTGTGTGTGTGTGTGTGTGTGTGTGTGTGTGTGAACAGTTTTGTATCTCCCATGCAGCTGGTATATGAGTGAGTCTGAGGCTTATTAAGATGTGTAGGATGACACAGCTGTTATCATACTAAAGCCCACAACTGTCAGTCATTTTGACATTGATCCTACTTTGGGATTTTAAATAATGTACCTCAAATATAAACTACACATACAGCAACGGACACACATATACAAGTGTTACACACCTGCATGTGTGTGTATGTGTGTGTGCGTGTCACATTCATTTTACTAAGTTGCCCTCAGAGTGCAACTCTCTAATCCCCAGAAGGGGGAACAGAAAGGTCCTTTGGGCTTTGTCATTTGTGGAAACCCAACATACGTTAGCTTCTGATGCTAGAGTCAGGTACATCCAAAGCATGAGAAGAGTTAATAGTGATCGAGGTTCAGTTAAAGTCTTGGCATCTAAGTCCTGACAAGTCCCAGCCTCCCCTACCCCAGCTTTTCACATCTATTCAAAAAGGATGATTAACAATTTACATCTTATTATGTAATTTTTTTTATTTCCATAGCTATTGCTTTGTAAAAAAAATGTGCTCACCAAGTTACAGTTTTTGTAGGAACACTGAGCCTCTTAAAAGGAGCTTGACTGGGCTCGAAACCCTACCAGTTTTCAGTTTGTTTCTTTCTTTGTTTTTTGTGCCATGAGTTATTATTATTGACATTTTGGTTGTGCTTTCAATTTTACTTCCAGAAGAAGTGATTCAGATCAGGGTTTTTCAAAGTCATGCTCCACACTTGAGCCCTCTTTTTGACAAACTGCACGATTAAAATATTCCTCATTGGGTATTAGTAGTTCCTGTTTGCAATGTGCTCATGTACTGTATGTAAAGGCAAGATGCTTATGATGATGATTATTGATCTGTTGATCACTGAGATCATTTTGCCAATAAGCTCCCAGATCATAGCAATTTCTTTTTGTGAGTTCAGTGTTATAATAACTGATAGAAATGATGGTTAAAAGTATGAGCATAAAACCCAAATTATAACCAATAAAAACTGTTTCATTTTGAAGATGCCTGTTGAGCCTTTTCATACACCATTCACAGCAAATTCCCTTACTGTCAGCATTGAAAAAAGTGCATTATGGGAAATATATATACATCGAAGCCTCATGACGAATGCCCAGAGGAAGTAGGGATTAATCATACTCGTGCCGAGCCTGTCAGTGTGGTGACGGACTCACTCTGCTCATGGATCACGCAGCCTCCCATGCTGACCCATCATCCATCATCACCATTGCCACATTGTAGGAACACGTGCAGCTGTGGTGCTCACACACACAACCACCCATGTAAACACTGATGCTTGTACATTAGGTTTTGATCAATGCAGATTCTGAAGGCCAGAACAGATATATTTTCAATTGTTGCTGCAGATCAACAATCTGACGAGTTAGACAATAAAATGTGCAGATCATCACATAAAAACTTAATCTGTTTTATATCCATTATTTCTAGTGGACGACACTAATGGGCTCATCTCATTTCTACGGCCAACATCTGCATGATATACACACACAAGTATGTTTTTGTGTTTTTTATGTTGTGCTGCTATATTTTTATGTTTGTCAGGTAGTCCTTACAGAGATATACTGTAAGTGTTGTGTCTGTGTGTGTGTGTGTGTGTGTGTGTGTGTGTGTGTGTGTGTGTGTGTGTGTGTGTGTGTGTGTCTGTGTGTCTGTGTATCAATGTGCCTTCAATTTGCCTTTGCAAATGTACCTTGCTGCTGTTGAACACAGTGCACTGCACTGTGGCAACTGCTGATGTGTATGTCAGATATAAGGCCATGTCTTTGACTTATTTATGCCTCTCTGACACTGCTCTGCTTCCTGTGTGAACAGCCCAAGGTGTGAGAGAACACAAGAACACACACATAAATAATTGAGGGTTGCAACACTAGATACACACACACACACACACACACACACACACACACAAAAATTACACAAAAAAGAGCAACAGCTGGCCAAAGTGAAGGAATGAAATCCAGAGGGTTAATCTTCTTATTCGCAGCAGTTACATATTTTGAGGTTTAAAGCAACCATTCAACATTTTGGGAAACACACTTATTCAATTACTTGCCGAGATGAGAAGATTGATACCACTCTTTTATTTATCCACTGAATGTAAGGCTACAGTCAGCAGTTCAGTTTAGCTAACCTTATCGTATCATAAAGACCACTTACAGAAGCTGTGGCAGTCCAGCACATAAACCCCTGTGAAACCACAACCAAAGGTTTTTATACTTTGGTTTTTGTGGTAATTAAAAATATATCATATATTTTTAAAAAATGGGATACAAATTACTGGGACTACAAACTGATTGGCATCAGCTGTTTTATTTAAGATTCACAATGAATGGATCATTCACTACTGTGCTGCTATTAACATTCACTCATATTCACTATTTTAGCCCGACACTTTTAGCTTTGCTGATATACGCATATAGGGCAGGGGGATATGACCAAAAACATTTTGACAATATTCTTTTCATATTGATCAATACAGATTTTTATTGATATGTACATATATTCTAATTAATATTAATAATTATAGTATCGTTAGTGTAGTTATTAATCAATGGGGCAATAGCAACAACTGTACATACAGAATTATGTGCCTTAAATAATGAAAAATAAAAAATGCATGAATTGCAAGAATGTGACAAACTGGTCTGGTTTTTATAAAAAAAGAAGGCAGACAGGAGCAACTGCTGCTGGTGTTTTAACTTGTGTTATTACAAGAGGCTTCTGAGCAAGCTTAGGTGAAAAAAACATTGAAAAATCTTTTGGATTTTGGAAAAATCTTTGATTCAAGTCAAATTTTTCTGTCAGCTGTTATCAGTCAGAATTTCTGTTAGAAATAAGTCTCTGCTAGGGTGATACTGCTAAGGTGATTCTTTGCAACTTTCTCTCATTTTGACAGTTAATCAGCCAGTCACTTGGCAAGCCCACAGATTCAAAGGTATTATTTTGGTGCAACTCCTTTCACAGACTAGTTCAAAGGTATTGAGAAAAGATACAATAAAAGACACAGACCCATGAAAGGGAGGGATGTAATTTTATCCTTTTTTTTTCTTTTCATTTTCAAAACATTTTTGATATTTCACTTGTTCACTTGCTTGAACCATTTTTTAAAGATGTGCCTATTTAAGAAAATATGTCTTCTTAGCAGCTATTTATGCAGTCCAGCTGCATTACACTGCCTGTTTCTCTCTGCTCTTTTCTATTGCATCAGTTTCGAGCTGTCACTGCAGGCACACACAGCCCTGCATGTAACATACGGTGAGATGATTACTAATTGCTATGCCTCCTGCTTAGCAAACTACTCTATTACACATACAAATACACAAAGGCATTTGCACGCACACACACACACACACACACACATTGACACAGAGACTTGCTGAGGTGTTGCTAAATTTAATCTCAATACGCAGTGTTGAGCAGGCAGGCTAGTTTCTGGTGTGATCTATCTTTGTTGTCAATAAAGAAGATCAAAGAATAAAAGCTGTCTTCTTTATAAAGACATCAGTCTCCTGCAGCCCAGAGGAGAGTCTGTGCTTCTGTGACCAGAATGAACGATATGCAGAGTATGCAGATATAGAGTCAGCAAATGACCCAGAGCCATGTAACTGTAATTACCCCCCAGTAAAACTGATTTTCATATACAGTCACACTTCATGTTTGTATACCTTTTTTGCCCACAGAGAATATTCTCAACTCTGATTTTGTCTTTTATACAGGTATGAGAGAAAGGGATCGGAAATGAGAAGACAAGCAGCTGAAAAAATAGTGAAATGAGGAGAGGAAGATCTGTGCATGTTTTTTGAGATAAAATCTGTCCATTGGTGTAAGACAGCTGTCCACTGAGGGAATGAAAAGAGCTCTCTAAGAGTCCATCCATCTGCTGCACAGAGTTGTTTTTGTACCATTTTTTAGCAGCAAGAGCAAAACTATGAGAGAGAGAGAGAGAAAGAGAGAGAGACAGAGAGGGAAAGATTGCAGATCCAAGTGTATAGATTGCTATTCTGTGTCACTCTCATCTCTCCATGACCAAATCTATTTCCTCAAAGGAGCCTAGAAAAGCTTTTAGCCGCTGTTCGAAATGCACAGCACAAAAGACAAAGTCGTGCTGTGATCAAAGGTCATGCTATAAACTGTCATGTGGAGAGCCGAGCCTTTGTGAGGTCCTCACAAACCAGTGCTCTGCCACTGAGACCTTTCCACCTACCAGCTCTTTTTGCCTCCCCCATAATGAGGCTGGAGATGCAACACAGCCACATGGCAGGTGTAACATAGTCTATAACTTTTGCCCTGTAACTTCTATGACGATCATGATGTATGACATATAGGTTTGGTTGTAAATCACATTAAGCAGGTTGAAATCCTATGTTTTGAATTATATTGGTGGGGGGGCTATGTTTACATTTGGATCATGTACTGTGGCAGTTAGTTCATATAACATAACTACACAGTAGAGCAGCAAAATATCATGATATCAAATATCTTCATTGCTTTCATGAAATTAGTGGAATAGTGGTGTTATAGCTTAGTGTTTTCATAGCCCCATGGATTTTCAAGGAAAATCCTGTGGTGCTAAGACATGTACCTATGCATACATACACGCTTGAGCAAACATGTTACCTTTGAGGAGGAGGGGGAACTTGTGGGAAGTTACAGCAGGAAGGTAGAGGAGGTAAAGTCATTCAGGCTGATTTTAAAGAAAAGCAATCAGCCATAGACACGTGGACTCATCTGTATTGCCCACAGACATCCCAAATGGCCCGCTCAAGGTCTCATTAAGGAAAGATCAGAAGAGCAGAGCAGGAAGATCACAGCAGATAAAGCACTGTCTTCTCAGATGTTTGATTCAGTTTAAATGAAGTCTGGAAGGTGCAGCTCAGTGAGGGCATTCAATTCACTATAGATGAGTTCAATTTGATTGAATTTGTTAATTCAATTAAATCAGGTGGAATCAGTCTGGTTGTTGCATTTGTTCAGAAGAGGCTGAACAAGATAGATGAACAGATTCTTTCATATGTCACAATGATTCTGCCACAGTCACAGCAATGGTGTGTGCACATTGACAGCACAAAGTGTCACAACAACACACAGCAGACTGACATGTTCTGGGGTTTGGTGGGTGTTCGATAAGGCAGAGTCGGACATATCTGTCCTCTCCTTCCTGTCCAATCTGCCCATTAGGGGGAAGTTTTGTAGAGAGGTTGGAGAGAAGAAAAAGAAGAAGGCAGAGGTGGAATATATGAATCAGGTTGCTGATTTGAATGTGCATCTTTTTATCAAGATGTATGACTAGGTGCTAATGTTGTTCCTAATGTTGAAAACCAGTCTGTTACTGGTTCAAACTGTTACTTTCAATTTGATACAAAACCAAGCCAATACAAACACTGTTAAAGCATGCTCATATGCCAGTGTTGGTCTGTGGACCATGTTGATGCAGACTGAAATATGTCTGTTCAAACTGTTTGATTCCCATGAAATTTTGTACAGACACTGGTGGTCCTTACACACCACAATTCTTGATTATTCCTCCAGCACCACCACATAATGTCACCACATTTAACATTTGGCTGTGAGTGAAATCTCATTATTCGAAAAATGGCCATGAGATTTTGTAGAGGCATCCATGTTCACACAGAATGAACTTTGGTGAGCCCGTCACTTCATGGCGCCACCATAACACTAGAAACCACACAGAGGGCAAAGACCTTCGCCAAGGCAAAACAATTTTGCCCTATCTCACAATGGGGAAGAATCTTTGATCTGAATAAGAATATGTGATGAGAATAAGTTTGACCACCTCTGGTAAAAGTTTATTAAAAATCCGTCCATCATTTTTGATGTACTCCTGCTTACAAACAAACAAACCAAAACCATAACCTCCTTGGTTTGATGTAAAGCACATTTCAGGGTTGTTTGCAATGACATCAGGCTTAGTATCACATCAGGCAATTGTCGAACCAAATGCCCTCTCTGTCAGCAAATCAAACACAATGCTTTATCTAACTAATGAGAACATGGCATATGTTATCCTTGTCAGACCATTCATTTCCCTATGCCCAGAAAAAGAAGCAGCAGATAAAACTGTCACAGCATCTGAAGAGCCCAGAGTGAACGAACCTGTTAGCTGCTTCATCAGCACTGCAGCAACACGATCACACGACCCTGATTGAGATTCTGATGACCTGTCTCTTTTAATCCAACATGCTGCCATAACCTTCTGCTAATGGAATATTTGTTAACTGTATAGGTGCCTGTGACTCAGTTTACCTCAACATGGAGTGTCCCTGTCCCCCGGCTCTGTCTCTGGAAGAAATGACAGCTCTGTTATCATCGAATCAACAGCATTATCATTCAGTATGTGTGGTTGGAAATAATTTTCATAGCATTTTGCAAAAGGTCTCCACACTTAGCTCGCTGGAAGGAAAACATGGATTGTGGTGTACATATCTAATGATGGTGAAATGGTGTAATAGCTCAAATAGCTCTCATTTTAAAAAAACTTAATGCACTGTATTTTTGTGTTTTGTGTTTTTGTATTCTGTGTTTAAGAAAGAACTGAGTATGAACACTTCCCTTCCTATAGTTCTTATTGGCTTAGTCAGCTGCTCAGTGTGGTTGACCATATTACTTTGACATAGCGGGCATTTTTCCACTGCAAAGCTTTCTAAAGGGCCAAACCGCAGTCTCAGCCATATGAAAGGACCTCTCTGGTTTTATCCATTTGTATAGCAATTCAGATCCCTGTAAACAATACAAGAGTGGGACTGCGCACTGAGCTTAAAGTATTGAAAATAATTTGCTTTGCATTTAGGCATTAAACCATGTCTTTTAAGTCCCATAAAAGAAAGTGAATAAGCTGGCTTTTCAAACCTTGGTCAAGTCATGGTGTATATTGTATAGGAGAAAGAAAGAAAGAAAGAAAGAAATAATTACTACCCAGTACAGTTACAACAGAGACAACATGGGCTTCAGAATATTCAGAAACTCTCAAAGCGACCTTGTTTATCTTCAAGAATTGCTGTTTTTTTTTCTGTAATGTTCTTCCTTTCCTTTTGAGAATATGTGCATATGAGAAACAGAGAGAAAAGGATCAAATAAATCTGCATTTTGAGTGTGACCACTGTGGGTTGTAATGCAGGTGTTGGGCTGTATCTCTGGCCCTGCCTCCGATTTAAATGATTTATACACTGATGGATGTCTGGAGAGCAAGGTAGTGAAGGCATCTATGTCTTAATAAGACGACATGTGAACACACACACACAAAGTCTCAATGACTTCAGAGGGCATCACATTGACTTACATCCACTTCCTGGAGACTTATAAACTTAACCATAGCGCACAAAGAAACCAAGATATAGTCTCTGCAAACAGACATAAACCGACATCACCTTTCACTTTAAGTTCATCAACATAAGGAGAACTCATAGACAATGACGTGATGAGCCACAGTTTCTGCATTTTCACTTCTTCCCAATTTCATCAGCCGTTTCAATACTTGGCACCCTCCTTGTTTTTCTACCTTTACTTTTTACTTTCCCCATCTTTCCCCCACCTGTACCTTCTCCTGCTGTCTCTCTGAATTTGGAGGAGGAGGTAGGCGGTGTCAGCAGTTCCAACTTGTCAGTCTACTGTTTTGGCAAGGGCCTGACAAGACAATTGGTGAATAGTTGGTCGAGTGCTGTGTCTGTGTGTGTATGAGAGAGAGAGAGAGAGAGAGAGCTTGTTAGAAAAGTTAAATTTATTCCAAACCAAGTCAATTTGTGTATTAGATTTTCTTTACAGTGTTGATGACTCAAAGGGCTATATCTATAACTACTGTAAAATATTTCACTAGAAATATTCCTCAGTCATGGTAAAAAAAAAAACCAAAACCATTATCAACATTATCAAAAACAATAATAATCAGCTTTTAAATGTTTAGCAACATATAGTAATTATTATGAGTTTATATGGTATGCTTTGATAAAGTTCTGTTTCAAACTGTATTTGTTATTGATTACCTTTTGAGACAAAACAACAGCTACTATTCTTTATCTGTCAAGCAGCTGATTGGTTGTAATCAGTAGCACTAACCCATAGATGTCAGGAATGGATTATTTTTATATTTTGGCATTGATTTAATCTGACTGTGCCTGTTTAAAATAACTGACAGGTTTTGATTTCCACAAGAGGAAGATGGCACAGAGAGTGAAAATGAAGCATGCTGCTGTTCGAGAAACAGTCCTTCTGTGCAGCCAACTTCTGTCAATCCAGTGAGGGGGATAAATCAAAGGCATTTCTAAATTTAGCTCTGACATAGAATTAGTGAGACGTTGTGTAGTAGAAAGCAATAGGCTGGTGGTTACTAAGCAACTGGTGCTAGGCAACCTTGTTGGTAAGCATCGATTGTGCTTTAGGGGAAGTTAGGTGGCTGATTGAGGGTGGGGTGTCTTCAAAAGCTGTAAAAAAAAAAAATCTCTTGCTGCTTTTAATAACCTGGGTGTTTGAGGTTGCTTTTCAGGAAAAAAAAAATGATGAATGTGAATAGCTGTTTTCCTTTCAGATCTCTTAGGGCAATGTCTCTGACAGAAAATAACCCATGTCTCCGAGCAGACGGGAAAATAATAACTGACTTTTCATGTTCCAGCTGAATGAGTGCTTTTAGTAATGGCATTGGTCGTCATCTGCTGCGGAACTGATAACGTCATCAATTATCAACCCTTTCTTGAGTGGAACTGGACTGTATTGCATACTAATGAGAATGTGAGGCTTTGATTTGGAGCATGCCTTTTTGTGTGTTCTGTGTGTGTGCATGTTTTGCGCATGCATGTCTGCAAAAACATATTGGAATAAGCTGCGAGTCCCAAGAGAAGCCAATCAAACCATTGATTTGTGTTTGTTGTGACAATGACTGATGAGAAAGACAGTGAGAGGGCTGCTCTTTCTAAGATTAGAGCTTGGCCCTTTCTTGTAACAGAGTAGATATATTTATGCTCAAAATTATTGATCGGACTGTCAGAGACTCTAAGAATAACAAATGTGAAATCTTATGTCAAGTGTTTTTTCTCCCGTTAGCAAGGGAGATAGAAGGACAACGAGCATTTTTTATTAATGAAAAAAATTTACTGTCACATTTCCTACAGCCATGCCATGTGAGATGCAGCCACAGAAAGTACGGAAATTATTACTACAGTCATGAATTATAAAGAGCATTAGCAAGCAGACATGACAGGCCAATTTAACTCCTATTAAAAATTCACATTTCATTGAGGTCATATGTATGTTGAGACGTAATGCCGTTTGAGACTGACACCATGGCCAGCCAAAGCTGTACAACTGGGACAGTAGTGTCGCTGGAATTCATTTTCAGAGAGCTGAAATTATATCAGAGTTTAACATGCACACAACCACACACAAGTACATGGCAAGACTCCACATTATACTCTATGGGCAAAGAACTTTTAACATGTACTTTGAGAACACACACAACATCTAACCATCTTGCAGCTGTCTTTCACTAGTTACAATTGATTTATAGCTTCACCATCACTGTTTGGAACACAGGTCATTTGTATGACCTTCAAACGGGAGTCTGTTGCCAACACAAAAGGCTAACAACACACCAACTGGATGCCACCTGTTATTCTGTAAGTGGTTAAATGTGAATAGATACCCCAGTCCTGCTGTTTCTAAAGTTTCGCATGTCAGCTTTGATCAATTTTGCTTTTCATTCATCAGTTAGAGGAAAGATTGGAGAGACAGAAAGGGGGAGAGAGAGAGAGAGAGAGAGGGATGATGTATGGTAGCTGTGTGTCTAACAAAATTTCTAATGGTCAATTATAAAGAGTAAAATCAAAGTAAAAGGGAAATGGGCCGAACTACAATGCCAAAAGTGACACTGAATAGAGGCATTTGACTGATCAGAAGGCTTTGACTTATTGCACACACACACACACACACACACACACACACACACACACACACACACACACACAATAGTGAGTGTAAGATATGAGTGTTACGTGTGATGCCATGCCAAAGAATAGCCATTACAGTGAGATTAGCCTCTCATCCCCTGTGAAATAGGCTATTTTCAGCACGGCAGCTGACACACACATTGCTGATTTGGAAGGTTAAGTCTCTGGCTGCACTGTAACACAGAGGTCACCAGCGCTTGAGGTGGGGGAGTATGAGTGAGTTGCAGCGGTGGTCCGTTATAAAAGGCCCTAGTAGTAGATTTTTTTAGACAAGGAGTGGCTGTTTATAGCTACCTCCTTCCTCAGTCACCTACACATAGGAGTGACACACACAAGCAAACAAAGTTTCCTGGTGAAGCTTCTAATCCAAAACTTGCCATTTGAATGCCATGACTTGCTTCATAATGAACATTTTGTGAATGATATCCCAGATGGTAAAATGAAACTGCTGGCCCAACATGTGCCTGGGTCCCTGGCCCAGCACTTGATTCCATCTGTAATCCTCCAGCTGTGTTGGCTGACAGCCAGGAAGAGTTTCTGTGTTTGTGCCTAGAATTGGTCCAGGTGTAGAAGTAGCAACTGACAGTCACGCTGAGTGTGGGCTCAGGTTATGGAACATATTGAGCAAGAAGAAATGCAAAAATGTGCCCCCAGTATTCACCAGATAAAGATGGGAGGTCTGGGCCCAAGAAAGTCTGTGTCCTATGGGCACATCATTCCATGCTGTGATATTCTCTTCATTTAATATCTTTCCCTAGTGTTGTCAGTCTCTGAAAGAAGAACTGACTTGCCAGTGAATGGCCCACCAAGCCCTTCCTATCACTAAGCTCTCAGATACTGGCAAAAACTGATCTACTATTCAATGTATATACAGTGCATTACATACAGTATATGAGATGAAAGCAACTATCAAATAGAAATGCAAGTTAAAAAAACAGAATAACCTAAATCGACAGCTAGATTCCTACCTTTTAGGTTTATGTATCAAGAGTTTTATTTCATCCTTTTTGTGAGTATATGAATTGCTGTTTATTCAAGCATTAGAAAAGATGAAATTGGCAAGAGTCACATCAATAAAAGATATTTTCATAAACAGTATCCATAATTCATATTTCCAGCAAAAATGACCTCACCGGGGAGGTACAGGTAAACCATTATCCATGCAGCACTCACATAAAACTAACTTTGAACCACACAGATCCCTCAACATCAAAGCTATTCTTTCTCGTTTCATTCAAATGATGACAATACATCTACTTACCACCCCTCAGTGATGAATGCGATTTATTTCTGCTGTTCCCCACTCAGAGCTGTGCGATTGTGTTTCACAAAGCCACTGTTTGTGTTTGTGAGAAATAAGGTTGAGAAGCTTAACAGAATGCTATCCATCCTCATTAGAGTGATGGGAAGAACACTCAATTTCCTGCCTGAGAAAGCCACTGTAAACGGCATTTCCCCCGTTAAAACAGCCACCGTGCATTGCCACTCAACACAGTATACTGGAATACACTGCAATCACTGAGCACCTGTTTTATGTCACAGTAAAAAAACAGCTGCTTTTAACAGAAACTCATTATATTTGAGTATACAGGTTACAGAGTAATATAATAATCCTTGCTTTTTTAACCTTTTGCACAGACTAGAATTTATGGTAACAAAGGGAGTGAAGGTACTCACTGTATGACTATAGCAAAGGTTAAAACCAAAGAAACTAAAGTCATTGTCAAGCCAATAAAAAAAAGAGAAACAAATATTTAAGACTATACACACATACACATGATCTTTCCCATTATCTGTAAATCCACAGAGAAATGAGGTTGGGTGATGCATGTGCACAGGGAGATCACCTCAGCTTTAGCCTGCTATCGTCTGAATGCCAATTGGCCTTGATATCCAGCTTCAGACAGAGAGAGATGAGGTAGGATTGTTGGATAGCAGTGTAACATATCTGTCCCCATATACACGTGTGTGTGTGTGGACACAGACACGCGGCGTCAGGAGGAGATGAACTGACTCAAAGTGAGTGAATGTCTGTGTCGTCCTAATCTAAACATAAAGGCTAATTTGTATTTTTCCCCTTCGACGACCTTGATGCATCATATACTGTAGATGTTCCTGTTTTTTTTAAAAGATTTTTTTTCTTATTTTTTAACTCTCTGTGCAGATTAACAGTCACAGGTCTACAAAAAGGATATCTTGTCAAAAAAACTGCTTGGATGATAAATGCATTTCACAACCTTGTATCTTCTTTGAACATACCTGAAATGTATTACTCAATATTCAAAAACTACAAGTGATTGATAGCTTCATCAGAAATGATTCTATTTTGACGGCTAATATCTTCATTAGTATTCTGTAATGACTTTTACTTTCATACCAGCAATCACTGTGTCACAGAAGGTGTCCCATTTTTCAAATGGTGGCTTTCTCATTTTGGAATGGGGCTCATCTTGTGCCCTTTATATCATATTTAATTATCTTTCTCCTCTTAGTCTAGCAACAGACACACATGCACAGATAAAGGTTAGATGCATGCATGCATGTACATACAATACCAAAAAAGTCGAAAAAGCCGAACGCCCATATATTCTACTTTATGATCTCTTAGCATCTCTCACAGTGGCTCTCTCACATCTCTCACAATGGCTTATAACAACTTCTTATCAACATCTACGAATATGGCAGAATTAACTGGAGGCAGAATTTTCATCTAAACCATGCAACTGAGTAAACAAACCAATGTGTCATTAACCTTCATTCCTTTGAGAATAAAGTCAGAGGGCTCCAACATAAACATGGTCCATTGGATAATTATGTGCCAGACACGGTTGGTCGACACATTTTTTATCATGCTTGACAATGATTAATATATCTTGTTTATAGTGTACTTTATTGTGTTGGTGATAGGATGTGGTGTTCACATCTTTTTTCCCCTCAGATGACAGATTTTGTCCAGCCATTATCCGAAGCTGTAGCATTTAGACTGAATGGGTTGTACCTGTCTTTTGATGTTTTCTATAGTGATCACACATCTTTATTGCCTCCATGACCTGGTATTTCCACCTGAAATTAATCACTGTCAAGAAGAAAGAGGTTTACAAAATGTAAGGTCAAAAGTCTCTAAGCTCTTCTTAAACCTTTAAGCTCCTAGGAAAATGCATTTGGTTGTCTATTCAAGCTGCTGGGAAAATACAAGGGATTTCTTTGTTAAATGTTCTGTGAACACACATCACACCTCTTCTAGCAACAAAAAAGGGGAAGAATATAAATGGGGTGGGATGTAAAGCAAGAGTTTTATACTTTGTGTCATAACCTCCCTCTAAGAAAAGAGAGAGACCAAACATTACTTATTACTGAATCTTGAGAAAAGAAGCTTTGTTAAAGTCACAGCAACGGCTTCTCGCAATGTCAGTAATGTCTGTCATGCACATAAAAAAGGTGCAGTGTGGGGATGTTTTAGGGGTAAGAAAACTACTACTACTAAGTACTACTACTACCATAACCAAAGAGGGGATTGAGTGGGTCTGTTTGACTGACTTCACCCTCCAGGCCCCTGTGGGACAGACCTTTTCTGTGATCCTGTATTCAGTGACCAGTTTTATCATTTTACCAAAATTTAAAGCCCTCCCATAACTTCTCAACACTGGCTGGTTGTGTAATGACCAGTTGCTGATTTTGGCACCTAAATATATAAGTATAATTCATCTAATGATTCAATTTTATAAAGGTTTTGGTCAACTTTTCATATACAAAATTATAGTTTTATTGTTGCCATGCATTTTTAATTAGATGTATTCTAAAAATCATGAGGCTACAGCTGTTGCCATCTTTTCTTGTTTGTTTTTTCAGTTTCTGTGGTTGCAGCTGTCGTTCTCACCTACCCCGAGGTCAGTGGAAAAGATGGTGTTTATGTGTTTATACTAGACTGTAATGGTTCATGTTCATGTCATGGTCGGGTTATACAACATCCTCAGTGAACCCAGTTGTCACTCTCAGGCTCTGGTTCTTTGAGCAGTAACGCACACATACAGTCGTAATGCTCACTTGCCATTACTACAGCTGCATGCACTTCACTGCAGAGCAATGTGTCCATTCAGAGGCTGCTTTACCTCACCTGATGACCACATCTGTCATATCCATATTTATAACCAAAACATGAGGTGTTCTGCAGGTTATCTCTAAAAAGGGCTTTTCAGGATTGTGATGTAACAATTTGTAACAGGTTGCTGTGGTTTATATTTATTTGTTAAAATGCCGCTGAATATTTTTTCTATGTAGGGATTAGGGCAGGGGTGGTATCTCACTGTATATCTAAACTCTCTAATGCCATGGCTGGAACTGCTTCTCTTTGGCAAGGCACCTGATATCATCTGGTAGTAATGATGATGCTCCTCGCAGCTGATTTTGCAGGTGTGGGTCAGTCAGACTTGAGCAGAGGTGAGTCCTTGCAAGATCCTGTTTTGAACAGCTCACAGGAATAGGCTGTCCCAGACAGAGAATAAAGGGTTGAAAAGAGGCGAACGGAAGAACTGAAAACTGAAAGCTAGGAAAAACATGTGAGTAAAGAGAAGAAAAAAGAAAAGAACAAAGGAGTGGCAGAGAAAGACAGAATGGAGGGAGGAGAGCAGGCCAGTTTTGACAAAAGGCAGGTCGATATTTCTAGTGTGCAGGGCAAATCTATCTGATTGGTAGGTTGTTTTGCCAGAAGCTGCGTGATGATTTTTCTAAGAGGGGCAATAGTATTTGCAAGTTGTTGCCAAAGGCTGACTGATATTTCTAGAGTGCAAAGCCAATCATCTTGTCGACACATTGGATTTGCCAGAGGTAGGGCCATATTTCCAACATGCAGTGTGATTCTACCAACTTATCAGGTCATTATGTTAAATTGAGAAGTATGAGGAAGGCAGAAAGGAAGAAAGATGTTAAGAGGGGAAACTGAATGAAAAGGGGAGGAAAATACAAAGGCTGAAGCAGAGAGAAAGACAGAAAAAGAACATTATTAACAAGTAAAGAAGAAATCTTTCATTTTAATCTTAGAAATGAAAGAAGAAAGAAAAAGAAAACTTTGGAGAAAAAATAGCATTGAAAAGATGGTAGTTCAGTAGGTTAATATTTTGGGATTGCAGGCTAATTCTTCCTGGACAGTTGATTGTTTCATTCTGCTACAACCAGCACAATTTAAATCATTTGAAAAGTTTACTCTTCTGATTTGCTAATCAAGTAATTTAATAGATAAATTGGGTTTCCAATGAAAGGAGGCATAGCTAGTTGTTAGAGTGGCTGGAGTCAATTACATTTTAAAGGACAAACCTACTGTTGGCTAGTTAGTGCAAGATGGTAATACAGCTCACAAAACAGCTTTTGTACATCATGAATAGCTTCTGCCCCATCAGCAGGAGTTGGCAGGAGGGGCAGACTGGTTTGTCAGACTTGATTTTCACATTCAGCATCCTCCATTTCCCCTACTCATTATACCTCACTCTCACTGGTTCCTGTGTTTCCTCCTCACACACAGACCAGCTTCAATGTTAATAGCAGACACATTCGGTAGCCTGTGCTCATCACTGAAGTGCCAAGCTACATTTACATTGATTTTTGCTTTTCTCTACTTCCAGAGGAATCAGGAAATGGTTGTTGAAGCAAACATACAAAAATACTATTCTCACCTCCTGATATTGGAAAGTCTCATACTATTTACACACAAAGAACTGCTACCACATCATCTTGCTTGTTGAAACAATTGAAATAAAAAAACTGAAGGCAGTGTTATGAAAACAATATTCTACTAATACGACAGGTGAGATGGAGACAAGTCCTTTTGCTTATGTTACTGGCATATTACCAGGGGGTTCACAGCCCTTGCAATGCACATTGTCTGTGAATGTGAGACCTTTGAGTCTTTCAGCAATCCTGCATTTTGCTCAGACAACTTGGGGCGTGTTGATCTGGTCCCAAATTGTGGGACTGATTTTCTATGGACTCACTCTCTTGATCCGAAGCCTTCTGTAGGCTCTCATTATGATGGCCTTTGTGATGCTCTTAATAGCATTTCCTGTAGTGGAAAAAGAGAGAGGACAGAGAGGACATGTTGAACTGTGAAGATTCAGCAACCATCCTCTATGTGCAAACACACCAGCCCTGCATCTGGCACTTGTCTGCCAGCTTCTTGTGCCTGGCACCTTGTCTTCTCATGTGCTTTCTGAATCCAACACAAGCACCTGGCTTACTGTTTCAGACTCTACAACTACATCTCGAGGTGATGACAGCTACCTAGCACATGATCATGCCAACAATGTCAGTGCATGTCCAGCAGACTCTTTGAGCAACAAGTGATTAATGTGCTCCAAGGATCTAAAAGTGCAGTGAGTGTGCCCACCAGGCTAAAGATACCACATCCACCATCTTAATTTATTAGTTAATCATTCAAAAACATTGTATTCTGATTGATTAAGATGACTTCTTTTTATTGGCAATGCACGAGTACCTAATGCAAAATTTAAATAATACCATATAGTAATATAATTCTTACTCTTTCTAATGGAAATCCCGATGTTGCTTTGGTCTAACTTAGTGCTATTTCCAGTCTTTATGTCTACGCAGTCAAATTTCCAACAAACCCAAACTTAGAAAATGTACACTTTATTTCTCCTCCCCGAAGCACTGCACACATTAATAAACAGACAAAACCAGTGTGGTTTAGGTGGACAGTGTTCAGCTACAATCAGTCTTATTGGACATTCTTCTGTTCCTGTCTGATTTTTTCCTGTCTCAGTCTTGCTCTTCTCTGCAAGATTAAACAAGCAGTGCATTATACTAGGACGCCACTGATGCCTCTGTTTTAGACGTGAAGGTGAATAAGAGAAATGGCAATAAATGAGAAATGATACAAGACAGGGTCCAGAACAACATAGAGAGAGGCAGAAAGAGATTTAAAATTTGGTCTTTCAAAATAAACTTCTTTAACTTCCTTTGCCTCTCTCTACTTCACCATTCATTCTTTTTTATTGCTAAATTTGCGAATAACGTTGTGTAAAAACATAAACAGCATAATTACACAATTACACAACATATAAAATATACTGTATTTTGTGGATTTGTGCCACGGCAAAGATTCTTTTTTGTTTGTATGTACGTGTGTGTGTGCATGTTAACAGACTGTGGTTACACATTGTCTTACTTAAATGACATTCTCTTGTATACTTGATAACCTGCTGTCCTCAGACCTTTTCTGGTAGACGAGGACTCAGGTGACACCAGTGCCAAGGGAGTGGCTGGTAAACTACTGGCTTGTCATCCTATCAGTAACTGAGACACTGAGAGTAATGACTAATTCCTTTAGTTGCGTAGATTTTGATCCTTACCAGTGTCAATTCACTTGTAATGCAATATGCTATGGAGCCATGGTGTAGATTGGCTCTGTTTTGGTTACTTAGCCATATCCAGTGCCAGTGTGACCATACACCACCTACACACATGCACATGCACATTTTACAAGACCTTTTTATGCCAGGCAGCAGCTCTCTGGCAGTGCCCTACTTTGGAGCATTATAAGCATCGCCTCTGAAATACTTTTTATGGCTGGCATCATTACAGGGTACTCTGAAATAAAGATCTGCATGCACATTCCTGTCTATGTACACTTATGCATGCACGCATATACAGCCCTAGTCCAGACATCAAAGCAGTGAGAGTAGGCCTCAATGAGCCTCCACTGGCCCTTTTCAGCAACAGGAGACAAATAAAACATTTAAAAAATCTAGGTTACTGGCGCACATGAATATCTTATGCAGCTCTTTTTATGTGGGAGGGTGACACAGTGATTTGAAGCTGGGGGAGAGCTGTTACACGCTTCTGCATAGCATAACCCAATTTCCCACTTCTGCTTCATATTCAGAGGCAGAGACACCTTCCTTCTCTCATTTAAACAGTTGTTGTGCTAGTGTAGCATTTGTAAACACCAACATACTTACTGTATAATATTGTGACTTTGAGGGGGGTTACAACAGATGTCAATCAGACTCAGTTGCTCTGAGTAAATCCTTGTTAAAAACTCATCCCTGATCTTAAATTGGTACTGCAGCGTCAATCAATTCAAGTCATCCAGTCAGGAAGCGAGTGCTAACAACCCTGAGGGCAGACATAAAATGGTAATGTTTACCTGGCAATCAATCATTTGAGTGAAACCAGAGCCAATCTGTTGGGGCTGATCCTTCCCGCTACCCTCTGAGACTTGTTCATCAACATCATTCACTGCTGGGGATGAACAGTGTGACTCAGGCTCGAGCAGAAGATTACATTTCCTCTGACTGTGCTCCGGTGTTTGGCTGGAGCACTCATGGGATGCTTTCACCAACCTGTGTGTTAAAAACCTTTCCACCTGCAAGACAAAAGGACCTAAATTGTTTTTGTCTGAAAGGAACACATGGAACCCAAGCAACCAAAGGATTCAAACGGAAGAGGGCCAGATGCACTTATTTGTCTTTGGATTAAAGTCTGAGCTGGAACCAAAGGGTTCAATTCAATCCTAAAAATCCTGTGTTTTGAGAATAAACTGCATTATGTGAGACTGCAAGCAAGGATATCATTAGTTTCCATTTCTCTCTCTGTGCATTGTTTTTCAAAACATATAAATCTAATCTGTCCAACAGTAAATCTGCTCTTCTCTGCAGAGTCCATTTCCACTTCAAGCGTATTTTCTGTTTTGTTATGGGGGCCAGCAGCAATGTAACAGAAATGTGATGAAAAGCTGGTAAAACAGTAACTCAAAATTGAATCATCACAAACAGGTTTGCACTTTGCAAATAATTTTCATGGTAGTTCTTATTTATGAAAAGTACTGCCTGAAAAAAAGTTAGAAGTAGTTTATTTATTTTTAAGTTAGTATTTTAGTTATTATAATGCACATCTACTGTGTATTTCACATGAATAAATAATACATTTTTTTACATGAACAGCAGTTTAATGTTTTAATTTCTAGTTGGGACCTGACTATCATCACAGCAAAATAAATGGTAAATGGAGTTCACTTATATCGTACTTTTCTACTTTAGTGGAAAAAGCACTTTGCAATATGCCTCTCATGGACTTATTTCCACATGCACATACATGTGCGCATGCATACATACACACACACACACACACACACACACAAACAAGCAAGTTGTTGGCCTGCAACTTGGATTTCAGTATTCAGTGTACCTCTTTTTGTAAATTACAATGTGGTCACAAGCCAAAAATCAAACCAGCAATCCTACTATGAAAGGGTGTGCTGCCCTGCCTGCTGAGCAACAGATACAGGTGCCCACAAAGCGTGATACCGGAGCATCTGCCCTCTCCATTTTCCAGCAAATGACACAATGTTGGGTGCAGTGTGTCAATTTTACAGTGAATTGACAGTGAAACCAACCAGCAGCTGCGAAAGATTTACTCACAGACCTGATATAGAGATGTCAGTCCAAGTCCTCCTATAGTAAGGGGGGGAATTACCATTGGATTTCATGGCCTCATAAAACTCCAGTGATGAATGTCAGCTTAGCAAGTATTTTACAGCTAGAGTCTTAATAAAGCATGGGAGGATAGAGATGGCCTTTAAAATAATGTAGTCCACCCTCTCTTTGATCCTTTGGGTAGCGAGGACAGGCACGTGTTAGACAACACCATTCAACCTCAGCTTTATGGCATTGTGACTAATTATGGCAGTGACTTTGAAAGCACAACATAGCTAAGGTTGTGCATGCATGAAACTATGTTTATTTGTGTGTGCAAGAATGAAAAACTGTGCTTGTGTGCATTCGGCTAATGTGCGTGTGTGTGTGTGTGTGTGTGTGTGTGGAACTGTGCTTTTCATGTAAGGTAATTATGCAAATATATTGCAGCCTTTGGCGTTCAGGAATCCCGAGGTTATATACCCCGCACCCGTAATACAAGTTATTGCTCTTTCTGTACTACTCATCACTGTCTTCAATATGAAGTCTTTCAGCATGTCCCTTTGTCATTTGCTTTCTCTTTGCTGTGTTCTCAATGTCCCTGCATGAATCAATGTCAGCCGCCCTCCCGGCCGGCTTCTGATTTATGAATTCCATCCTGGTCTGTCATTACTGCCTCCAGAAGGGAGCATTGATGGACCAATATGTCGAGTCTGTCACCAGGAGAATCGCCTCATGTCCATAAACATCATGAATATTCTTAGGACAACCTGTGGCCTACGGCATCTTAGATTTAGATGATACAAGATGAAATATTAAGATGTTACAAGAAATTTCAGGTTATTTCACTGTGAAGGATGATCGATTTTTTGGCAGACGTCCTCCTACAAAAGCCATGTTTCATAGCAAAATTTTCTGTGGCTGTCATAGCTCTCCACTTTGCTTTCAGGTTAGCATTAGACACACTGCAGTGCAAATGACATACATTTCTCTGTCTGCTCTTTAGTCCATGTAAAATGAAACAAGCCAGAAGGAAATTTTGGTATGAGAAGCTTGCAACAGTTGTCTATGAGTCAGGTGACACCTTCCTCTTTTTACTCTCCCTCTCTCTATGTCTCTAGCCCAGACAATTTCTTGGTGCAACTGCTGATCCCGACCATCATCATTCCCAGAGCAGTGGACACTGGGACAAAAGGGCATCCAGAACTCTAAAAATACAGCAAGCTCTATCAGTCCCTGGTACTTTCTTAATAACACTAACCCAGAGTGTGATACAGTGTAATTATCACAGGCAGAGGCTTCTGGGCAGAGCTGCAGACAGACACTGCACACAGCACAGGTCATGTTTTGAAAAGGACATCTCACAAAGCTCTGTACATCTATCTATCTAAATAAGTGCTTAGCACTGATACCTCCACTGAACATTGTTTTTTTTTTTCCTTTAACCACAACTCATTTCTGTCTCAAATTGCCTCCCTGGAGTCACTGTTTTCTTTTCATAGAGTTTCATTTGGCTCACTTACTCACAGACTTCCCGGCCAAAACAAAGAAGAGTCTCTCTCGGTCTTTTGTGTGCCTTTGTGTGCACACATCTTCTTGTGTGTGTGTGTGATTCTCCAGGCCTTATGAGGCTTATCCCCACATGAACTGAAACCTTAGAATAGAAAAGTGGTCATTTGTGAGGGCAGCAAATGATCACACCCATCAGTCTTTTCTTTTGTGTGTTTGTATGTCTCAGTGTGTGTGTGTGTGTGTGTGTGTGTGTGCACGCGCACGACCCAATGTATGTCCCAAGGATGCATTAGAGCAGATTTATGCACCCCATCAGTGTGTGGAGCTCACTTCTGGCAGCTGACTTCCACCTAAACTCTATTAGCAGGCCTTTTGTTGCCTGGATGTCCTCGATCTGTCTGAAACTTTTGCTCTCCTATGCCTGACGTCCTTTAGTGGCCTTGATGACAGAGAGGTTTATTTCAGCCTTGTTGAAAATATTGATTGGGAAAACTTTCTTGCACTTATGTTTTCATTTTACCAAGCAAGCTAAGGCTACCTAAGGTGAGGATTCTAAAACCACTCCTGCCCCAGAGAACCCAGCACCACCAGTACACATGAAAAATTCAACAACTCACCAAAACCTGGCAAGGAATGGAAGAAACAGATAGCCACAGATCTGGCATCATCACTTCGCCTTGCATTCACAGTCATGCATACAGGTTACAAGGAACAGACATTACGCAAACAGGCACACTTCAACCACAATAATCGAAAAGACAAAACCTTAGCGCGCACACACACACACACACACAAACATTCATCCATCACCATTTCGGTACATACAAACCTCGTCAGTATTTAATGTCTCGTTCCCTCCCAGGTTGGTATCAGCTGCCATTCAGAGATAATGTCTCAGATGTTTCCATACCTTTCCCTGTCCCCATGCATTTACCACACTGACACAGGTACAATAGACTTGGAGATAGAACGAGTGATATCCCTCCCATTCAGCCATTGTCCTCCTCTCAAAGACTCGATTATGTGTAACCTTATGCCCAGACAAACACCACAAGCTTGGACCCATTCACTGCTGTTTCCGACAACCTAGAAGACAGCATTGATATTCATCCACAGGCTTGTGCCAGCCTGTTTTTTTCAACCACCCTATCTACCACAGGTGGCAAAGGCAAGATGGTGTAATTGATCTGTCAAAAGCTGCATGCCAGAGGGTTGTGGTAGGGAATCGGACAGTCCTTCTCAGTTACTCTTGGCGGCATGGCCGTTGATCAGGACTCATGCCAACTATTATGTGTAACAGTGGAGAAAGGACAGCAAACAGCCAAAGAGAGGCAGACAAATCATCCTCTTAAAAAATATCTCTGATGAGGCATTTTTCTTCTTTTTGTCCAAGTGGTGCACACCAAGGCATACTGCTCCAACTGTCACAGACCTTTCTTTTATCCCCAGCAGGAGAGAGTGAAGAGTGACCGGAAAGACAAAGGCACCAGTCAGAATGTTTAAATCATTTAAGGCAATATGTTGTTTATCCAAAGGTGAAGCTCAGCCCACCACATAAATATTTCAGAAATCATATCTCATGTTAAATTGTCCTGTGTAGGTCTGGAAAACAGTTCAAATGGTTCTGCATCTCTAATGGAATTGATCAGAATAGTTTGAAACAATCCATTGAATAATTTATACACTTGACATAATAATAGTGGTGATAGGGCATCATCATTGGAGCTGCAGTAGAAATATTCAAGACATTATATATACACACACAGCAGGCAATGCAGTGCAATTCTTAAGGCAATCCCTCAAACCCAATATTCAATCAATTCAAGCATTCATTGAATAATCACTTTCTTCTTTTCTCATTATTTTAAGAAAGCCTGTGACCTCTATTTTTGCCTTAATATACAAAATGCACATATCTGCATACATGTTTTAGATCAAATATTTTCATCTTTCAGAGCAGTTCTCTGCCCTGTTGAGATCCAGCTTTCTCAACAAATGAAGGAGAATAAAAAAGTTGAATTCAGTTACGTACTTGCTCACTCATGCCTTTTGAAAGGATTAAATTTGATGACAACACTGTTTTCCTAGATTTGATTTATTTCATTGTACACTGAGGCCAACACATTTATCATTTCTGATATTTTTTCCCCATTCTGGATGGAGCATCTATAAAATTCTCTGTGAACTCCACAACTACAACAGCAGATCCATGTGAAGCTGATTGACAGTAACATTACACATGTCTAGAATACTGACACATGCCAACGTTGTTAAAGTTAATGTCAGTCTATAGATGGTTAGATAAACAAAGCAGATATTAGGTGCAGCTAATTGATTCCTTATCAGCTTTTTATCTGATTGCACCAGCATTTGAACTTCCTTTTCGTCTCTTCCCATCTCCCCAGCTCAGTTGCCAGGCTTATCTCTGTTCCTTTTTCGTTTCCAGCTACTGGCCCAGGATACACTTTTCTGGGCATCAGAGTTGATATTTAAATCACTTCATTTTCATGCGGGTTTTCAGCCTCAAAGGACCTCCCACTCGCCCGTTCAGCTTTTTGAACAGATAAAACTCCTTCGAAATTCACAAGAGAATATTTATGGGAGAAAGTGATTTCAGGGTTGAGTTGCTGAAAAGAACTGGCAGAATGATGTGAGCGATAGCTATCGTGCTATATCTGCTTTCTCATGCCCTTATTACCTTTTCTCTGTCCTGACTCCTCTCTGTTGTGACCCTATTTCCTGCTCCTTCATAAATCTTTGTTTCTGCTTTGCTCAAAACTCTTGTGTTACCCAGATTTTAAAAAAATAAGTTGAAATATTTGGGAATATTCTCATAAAGAACAGTTTTGTTGTGCCCTCAGTAAGCCTTTATCCTACTTTCATAAAATATTTACCCTGATGGAGAAGGCAATAAAGAAAACTATTTCATTGAAATATTGTTTTATTTCCTAATGTTCTTTTTAAGTTTTATTCCACATTCATATTTTTTGAGTAGCAATTTAGATCATAATGTAACTTTTTAAAAACATTTTGCTATCATCAAACCCAACTCCTCACCAATCAACCAATTATATGTCCCAGCCCTCTCTCCCAGGGGGTTGTCAGCTGTACTGCCAGTACTAATATCCCCCACAGTCAGCTAAGAGAAGGAATGGTTCTACTCCACAACCTCTACTCTATTCTACAGATAGTTTGCTGTCTCAAATGAAAACTCAAGTTCCAGTTTTTTGAAGGATTCTTCACCTCTGCAAGATAGGGCAAAATTTAACATTGCCATGTCATTATCGCCATAAATAAAGAAATATTTGAAATAAGAAAAACTGGGAGACACTATCTCAGGCTTTCAAGAAAATGTCAAAATATGATCCAGTTCCAAATACTCCTCTGGATCCAGAGAGTGTACATACACAAAATATTTACTACATATAGCATATGCTTCCACAAATGCTATACAGTATATAGGAGGGTTTTAATGATCATTCTGGTTAAAATATTAATTTTGGTGAAATGTTAAGCCTTGGCAGAAGGCTGTGCTTTTGGGGTGCATTCTAGTTTCTCTCATTCCTTTTACTTTATATCTTTTGTGCTGTTTTTTCTCTGAGAGAAGAGAGGAACTCTGGGTCATCTGTGCAAGAGGTATAGTGTAAGTTGACTTGAGCTGAAAACTGTCGTTTATCAATTGTTAATATACTGTGAAAAATACAATTTACTCCAATAATCTGTATATTTGCTCTGAAGCAACATGTCCTATGGCAAATGTACCTCATATGTAGAGTTGCAGTGCAGAGATACTAGCAGCTGAGCCACCCATTGCCCAGGTGATGCCATTTATTTTCAACCCACTTACTGGCATTAAAATCAAACAAAGGGCAGGTTCAGTGAGCATTTCCCATCTGCCCGTTGAGGAACAATGACATGTTTAATATCCTGCTCATCCTAGTTCAGCAGATGTACGGCTCCACCTCCTGTGCCGGCAACCACAGACAGGGAGACTCGGATCCAATTAGAGAAGAGAAGGTGTCATTTACAAAAAACACCAAGCAAGACACTGGAAAAACTCACTTCCCAAATGATAAACTTGTTCCCCTTTCCCAATAATTTCCCAAACTACTAGCTTGACTTCAGATGCAGCGTACTTGTTTCAGATCACATAGCCCTTTCTGAAAATATCCCGTTTGCTGTGATGCTGTTGAGCATCACTGCTGTGGGCTATGATGTGAATGACCCTCATGTTCACATACTCATGTTAACTGAATGTCTCCCTTGTCACACGTATTTCAGTCCACATAGTTTCACAGTTAAAGCTCATGATATACAACTCGATTAACTCAAAGAAGCAAGAGTCACCATGATGGGTGAATCTGGTTTGTGGTGTGGTTAGTGTAGGTAAAATTAGAGCAAACATGCAAACCAATTACTGTTAAATGAATAGTAACATTGATTGTTGCACATTAACGATTGTCTATTGAGCTAAACTTTAAAAAAGGCCAGCTGTTTTGGACCTTATACCTGACCATATGTGCTGTCCAAGCAATTAACGCAAGCTGCCAGTGTTGGCCTTTGGTCAGCCCCAGCTGACACTGACACATTTACATAAGGCTTAATGTCCTTCTAGTGTAACAGTGGAACACTCTGAATGTAGAACTATAGGTAAAGACTGGATACATGCAAACACCAACACTACGCTCCTGCCTTATGGACAGTAAATGTAAAGTGAAGGAAATAGAGATGAAATGAGGATCTGTAAGAATCTTTTGTAGACGGTGGTAGAAACTTACTTACTAAAGCCCGATTTTGAAGTACTTGTACTTGTGTTTCTATCATATGCTGTTTTACAGTTCTACTTCACTACATTTCAGGAGGAAAAAATGCTTTTTAACCTGCCACATTTTTGTAACAGCTGGAGTTAGGTACTTTTGAGTTTTCACAAAAAACATAATAGTGTATAAAATAGTGCATTTTTATGAGTGGTTACCAACCTTTTTGGCTAGTTGCCCCTACAACAGTTACAGTCACAGATATTAGTCATTAGCACTTCAGCCAAAGAGTGATTCCCCCTCTAAACTTGTTGGATGGTTTCATTTAAATAATGGGGTTTTTTTTTATATCCTGCTCATTGTAGTTTAGCAGATGTACAGCTCTACCTCGTGTGCTGGCTGCCACAGAGAGGGAGACTCAGATCCAATTAGAGAAGAAGTGTCATTTACAGAAACACCAATATAAACATGACATTGGAAAAACTCACTTCCCAAATGACAAACTTGCTCCTGTACATGACACTGAAAAGCATCAGAAAGTAAACTATTGCATGACGTCTGGTGCCGGGGAAACTGCAGCCGTCATTCAGGGTGATAAAGTGATTTAATATCCACAGTGTCTCGGCTGCTCTGTTCAGTGGTGCCAAGAACAATTACCGTCATCAATAAATGATAAATGCCAGAACAGAAGAGAGGCTATTTCTCCAGTGAGGAGTTGGATCTCAGCACTGATGGATACAAGACTTTCAATCCTCTGCTCTCAGTGATAACTGGAAAGGCAGAGGTTGAGATATTGGAGGGGAATGGAAAACCAATTAATTTGGGATAATGATCAGGAAGAAGTGCCGATAGCGATGGCCCCAGTCACAACAGTCTAAGAATAATTATCAATCCAGGTGGTAGCAAATTGTGGCTGTAATTGCCATTTATCTATAGTTTTAGCTTGCATGTAAGAAATTATATGCTATTGACAAAATCTTTGATCTTCAGTAAAAAGGTTTTTGCAACAGGCTTGACGTGCTGATACAACCATGAGTCACTTTAGACATAATTGCATCAGTAGAGCTAGTGGGCCTCTGAGCCATGTTTTAACCACCAGTATTAAGAGTTATGGTGAAACATCACAATGTACCCAGTCACGACAAAGCAAAGAGCAATTGCACCTTTGTTACTCTGCAGATGACTTCAGCCTTTTGAGACCAATACCAATACCAATCCTGATGAGCTGTATCATGTACATATTGTACCTGTCCACAACATTTTTTTTTCTTCCAAGTCACTGGATTTATTTCTATTTCTCCTGAGGCAGACGCTGCTACACAATAACCATTTCAGCCTTGCTTGGTTGTATGGAAGGCACAGTCTGACATGATGATGGCTGTGAGCTCAGTTCAGCAATTAGTGTGCTCAGTCAATACAGCAGAAGCAGTGAGGTACAAGTATATAACCTACCAATGAATATATATATATAAGGGACCACAGCATGTACAAAAGCATGTTATGATTGAAAACTACCACACACACACTTACACACACACACACACACACACACACACACATCAGTTAATAGATGAATGGAACAGCTAAATCAAAGTAACAGCTACAATTTTGCTTGTTGATGCAAAATCATCAGGTTCAATGACTTTCAACACAAAACGAGAAGATGGGAATAAAATAAGTTACCAAAGATATGTGTGTGTGTGTGTGTGCGTTCTCAACACCACTGACAAAATCCATATCATACTGCATGGTGGTTATTTGTGGTATGTTAACACGTTTCACCTAGGTATCTGAGGTGTTGCTGCAGCAGAGCACTTGGACAATAAGGGCATAATTTGTGTCACAGATATGAGAGATGTATTTCGCCATTCCCCGCCACCTATGTAATATCTCTGTGGGAGCAACTGCCTAGTGCCACAGAGAGACATATTTGTCATTTCAATCCATAACATGTACATCGGTACATCTCATCTTGCACCAGTTTCCTTGTTAATAAGAAATGTCATCAATGTGCTCACGCCTGGCCCACCTCTCACTGTTGCTCACATATAATATATGGATTAAACACACACTCAGACACACACACTGACACACACAATATAGGCGGGTACTATACACACCAGCATGTACACATGCAGTGTAAGTGCAGACACACACCTACTTTTTCACCCAAACTTCTCAGACTGTGTCTGTAACTCATATTACCCAGCAGTCTGCTGCAGTTTTATCACCTGTGTGTATTGTTGTGGCCACATTTCCGCTACATTGGCATTGGAAAATTAGACCTGACATACTTTAATATTTGATAAAGCTTGCTTACTTCTTTGCTGGTTGACTTGGGCCCTGACATAGCAGTTAAAAGCTGGTAGCATGATGAAAAACCTACTGTTGTTCTGCACCACCCCTCTCAGGCTGTAAATCAACCTAAGGGCTGTCATTTGGTTTTATTGACCAAGACCATTTTTTCTCTATTTCATTAATTTTAAATGATGCTTTATTCACTTTAGAATCTACTTTGGGAACTGTGTTTTGTACTGTTTCCAACATTTTCATATTCAGACACATGGGTTTCGGCACACATTAATCATTTTTAAAGCCAAGCAGTGACACATCCAGCAGTGTATTTCCCAAACTACTTTTACAGCTAGTTCTGCCTCAGATCCATTGTACTTGTTTCAGATATCAGATAGCCATTTTGTTTCTGACAACATGCGTACTGATTGATGCAGTTGAGTGTCACGGGTATTGGTAACGATCCCCAGACAAAAGTGCAGCTTTTTGCCATTGTTTCCCTTCATAAAACTATCCACACAGCACACATGTCAAATGAATGTCTCCCTTGTCACACATGTGCTAGTAAAGCACCATTGTATGTATTTTATAGCTCACTGAAGTGGCCTTTCCCAGCTCAGGATAAACCACACCAATGCCTAAAAGTAGGACTTGGTGGTGGTGGGGCACAGTTCATACGGGCACAAAAAATTTTGGATACCCTTACAAGATAGAGCAAAACACAAGACCACAAATACCATACAGTCAAATAAAGTGCAAAATAAAGCCACATGACTATAAAAAAACACAAAAACAAAATATCTATTCATTAAAAAAACTAGAGGCTTTTTAACAGAAAGTTACTTTAACTTTAAGGTAATTTATGATAGTATGTTGGAACAGTTCAGGTCATCACATTGAATACGAAACTTTAGACAAAAACAGTCATAGTACAACAAAGCAAAATGTGTAAAGTGAGAAATAAAATTATACAAGACAAAAATAATACAAAATATTGACATTTTTCTTGCTCTTCTATATACATACACAAACAGTTTATTCCATTCCTATATGAATAGTTCGAGGATAAAAATAAATGCTTGTAAAAACTGTAAACCAAAACATTTTTTAAAGTTCTACTAAAAGTCAGATACTAGACGTGTTCAGTGATTTATTTCTGTGAGGAAAAAAAGATGTTCCTCTACTGACAGTTTTATTACCTGCACCAATGAGGTTATGCTTTCACCCATGTTTATTTGTCTGCAGGATTATGCAAAAAGTACAAAATCCATCTGCACCAAACTTGGTTGGGGAATGGGGCATGGTGCAAGGAAGAACGCATTAACCCACGAACCCCTAAATTATGGAGTGCAAAAGAATAATTTGTGTGAGTGAATCATTAAAATCCCTCCTCTGGTCTGCAGAGGCAGTGTAACTGCTAACACTCAAACATTTGCAGGTCTCCTCTTGGAGTTGAATGTCCAAACTGTACCCTTTTGGCACAGAGACCTGTTGTTGTGTGCATTGACAGGGATGTTCACTGCAAGCACAAACACACCAAAGATTCACATGCAAAAGAATAAATTTCATTGTTTTATACTACTCAGTCAATCCTGCTTTCAGTTACTACACTGGCCGTCATATTTCATTCTGGAATTCAAGGCCCTCTCACCAACTATCTCTCTTGCAGTGTTTGCAGACTTTATTTCTTCCATGATTTTGGTTCCACATTCAATCAAAAACAATACTTATTTAAATATTATACAATGAGTGTTAAATAAAAACAATGAGATATTAAGCAGGAGATGCCTGCTGTTGATTCAATGTGGATCATGATTTAATTTCCCCATGGTTTAAATCGAAGTCCCTGGAGACTGTTTTGATGGGCAGCCACACTGTGAGTTGTTTATGCGCCAATGAAATAGATTTCATGAGCAGAGTTACAGTATATGGCTGTAAAAAAAAAACTACTCTTGGCTCCTGTGGAGGGATCCCAGCAGTCAGATTGATATCTGTCACCGTGCTCTGCTCTGTTGTTGCTTGGAATGCTGGGACATTCAAAAATGCTATCAACATTCATGCATGATGTAGCCCTGAAAGGCCAGTCAGGACTCTGTTTTTCAGCAAGCGCTTTTGGCACTGAAGGACATTGTCTTGCTCCATCTTCATCCTGAGTGTTAGTTGATTATCAGAGGCAAAGTAGAGTATGGGTACAGAGAGTATATAGTAGAAGGTATCTATGTCAGCTGTTTACAGAAGAGGAATTACATTTTCTCTATGTTCAGTGCTTTGAAACATACAAATGGCACTGAAAGAAGAAAATCTTCTATTACATCTGTGGTTTCACGTGTTGCAGAGTTGAAACATGGTAGCAACCACATAATGCAGCATGTAGGACACATATGTTTTCAAGTGTAGGCCTCAGAAAAGGATTGTGTGGTTGTGGGCATAGATAGAAATGAATAGTGGTGGGTTCCGTATTCACACCAACAAAATAGTCTAACTCTGTACTATGTCCACTTCAGCACAAAAAGCAACGCAGCTCCATTGTGTGACAGCATACACTGCCACAGTTTCACATAAGAAGGCATATTTTCAATTTCAGCCTGTTCTACAAACACACATGTGAAATGCCTTGCATTCATTTGTTATTCAGTGTGGGTGTCCTGCACAAGCTTTGGCCTAACACAATAAAGAGGAAAGTGAAGGGGGCAAATTCAATTTCACCTCTCTTATACCTACACATTTACAGTGAAATGAGGACACATAACAAAAGAGGTCTGATAAAAAAAGTCACCTCATTTCATTAGATTTCCATTTGGGCTTGTATGTGCATATGTGGGCTACTATACATGTAGAGACATGGTCACACACACACACGTGAGTTTCAAGAAAAACAAAATTGTTGTCTTATCTTTGGCGAAGCCTCGATGGACAACACAGGGATTTGTCACCTCCAATATTTTCTCTGCCAAGCCCTATGATCAACTGAGATATCTGCTAATGTTGCAGGTATGTTGAGCTTGTTCTCCCACAAAAACAACAGAATCACTGTGATTTCTTTAAGGTGACTATGTCTGTTGTAATTATGAGACTTCCAAATTGATTTTTTTGTTTCCCAATTTGCTTATAGGGTGAGTCAACTTGGGTTTCTATTAGCTGTGATCCTGACCATTCCCTGACCTTAACCACATGGTTCTTATGTAACCATGATGCTAAGTGATTTAAAAACATATAACATGTAGATGTTGGTAAACATGTAGACATTGGTAATGGCACAAAATCATTAGCATCAAATAATCAGTATTTTTTTTTGGAAGAAAACGAAACAATACTGTTTGGCTAATCCTTTGAACAAACATTACATTTTCTTGTATGTTCAAGTGCTATTACTTTACCGGGCACAAACATTTACGAGAACTGTTCTCCAACACTAATAAAGAGATCTTTAATAAAATAGCACTGATCTGTGGTGATGCCATAAATGTGAGATTCAGTTAGGCTACTCACGTAGCAAAGACAAACTAATTTCACTGAGAATAAATGAAACACACTTTTTGTAAACAGCAGCTATTTTGATCTAACAGCTCAGGCAAAAGCAAAGAGTGCTGAGTGACAGTCCTTTGGGGAACTCTAATATAAACAAAGCCCATGAGTGGATGGTTCAGGAAGGAGCAGCAGAGAATGGCCATGTGACAATGACACTTTAAATGGACCTACTTATTGATGGCAACCCAAAAGATCACCTGACACATTCCCTGATCCAGAGAGCTTCATTTAAAGAAATTCTGCTGCAGGATGTTGTCATTAAAAATTTGCCCCAAAACAAACAGGAATGATTAAAGACTTATTGAACCAGTTTGTAAATCATATTTTGCAGACCATGGACATTGCCCAAAGTACTATGGGTTTTTGGCATACTGTAGTTTGCTTGTCTACTGTTCATCATCTAGACACAATTGCTCATAAGTTGTCAAATGTCCAGATTTGAATGACATGCTGCTGAGGATGTGCAGCATTAATCAGAAATGTCTGCAAGAAAAGTTAGTTGAAATGTTGGCTGGTCATGAAGCCGTGATTGCTCAGGCTCTGTGTTTCCATTTTTGTGCACTAACTGTGTTATATACGGTTTTATATTGCAACTCTGTCCAGATGCCTGAAGAGTTATTTTTTCTTTCATCTTTGTCATTCGTCCAATGTTTTACTGAGCCCTTATGAAGCCGTGTTCAAAAGGAAGAACATAATGTCACGGCCACTCCTTAAACAGCAGCCAACAGCAGAGAATCTCAACTTTTTGATGACTGTAGCAGAACTAGTGCATCGTTCGCACATAATACTGTAGTTTTACCCCCTCTGGTATTTTCTCTGTCATTACCAAAGCCCCTCTCCTCTAGCACAATGTAACTCTGCAGTGAGAGTCCCTTTCACCTCACACTCAGATCTGTATTCCTTACTGGTCTTTTCACTTTAATATTCACCAAACATTTTGAATATACCATGAGGCTTGTGCCGCAGCCCGACTGCTCTAATTGCAGAGATATAATGTTCCTCATAAGATTTATGAGCTGTTAATCTGTTCTTGCAGAATGATTCATGAGTCTCAGAGCTGGTAGACATATGATTAGAGTTATTCATTTGTCATGGCTGCAGGAGACATAAGGCTTTAAGCTACAGCTATTACATCCCAACTGCAGCAATGCTGGATACCATTCCCAGTATCCTGATTTTTACTCCTCGTGACATTTGTAAAATTTGTGCATGCTCATTGTACCACTTTTACTTTGTACTTTGCCCTTATTATATTTAATGAAGCAGCTGAAGTTTGACCAAATCAGATCATTAGTGCACTTACTGCTGTGTCAAAGTCCACTATTTTATTGACCCCATCTGTCCAGCTCATCCTCCTCTTGTAGACGTGTGGCTCTGCAACAACTTCGCACTTTTACCTCCTTTGCTCTGGATGGACAAATGGATCACTTCTACAACTTCCTCTGCTAGAAGGATTTGCCATTTGAACTGAAGTATATGTTGTTTTGGGGAATTTCCTGAAATGGCTCATGCTGTTGTTGTTGGGTTTTTTCCTCTGGGGAGGACAGTCTTGTTTTGCAGTAAGCTTGCTACCACACTATTCGCTTAAAAGCAATGCTGTGTCACTTGCTGCTATTTGCTGTTCTTATATAGAATTTTAAAAGCCTCACCTTCACCCTGGCATCCACTCAGACTCTTCTTCCCATAAAAACTGACCCCATAGGTCATCTGTGGAAGCGGCCTATTACAACATGTAGTTTCAGTTTATTGTCAAAGCGACATACTGTATAGCATCCATGTAAGACGTCAGCACTTGTTTCTGCTAATGCCCCAGAATGAAATGAAATGACATTGTTTACATCCTTACATTTACTCATTCTGTAAGAAGAAACCAGGAACCCTAAAACATCTGAAAACTCAAACAAAACTTCTTGCTCTGACTGGGAGAGGTCATTGATTTATAATCTATTGTACATGAGCCTGCTGGCAGTGTACAGTACATTATGCAGAGAGAGTAACTTAAACTCATTCAGACTTAAATGGAAGCTATACAATGTTGCTGCCCTAGTATCCAATACAATAAATTCACAGAAAGAAGTGTCATTTTACAGGAGAGAGAGTACATGTGATGAATGACATAAAGAGTACTGCCATGTGGTTCCAATATACAATAAGGTGTATTACAGTTAAAGAGAGTCTGTATGACCTGAGCTGACCATGGCAGGACCCTCAGCTACTTTCTACCTTTCTTCTGGCAGGCAGAGAGGCGGGCCTATCAAACTCTACTAAACCCCTTCATCTTACAATGTAACCATCACACACATAACACACACACACACACACACACACACACACACACATGCATGCACTGTACTGTCTGTTTTGTTTTTTTCTTTAACCAAAGCACCATCATATGGGATGTTTTACATTTGAGCAGACACCAGTTTGAGTTTTGCTCTCATTCAGTTATCACACAACCACGGGAACTGTTTTTCTGTCTGGTCCTGACCTGTTCGAAAGCAGACGCTTTATCGATACTTCACTCAAGCATTTCAAACATTGCTGATGATAGGTGGCACAGATGAAGGTCACCGTTCATTCTTAGCATAACAGAGAACTGCTTTTCCCGCATTTGGCCTCAGGTTCAACATGTGTTGGCAGTCATTTACAGCTTCTGCCAGTGTGTTTATTCAGCTGGAGTTACTGCATTTGGATTAGCTGAATTAACCATTTCCACTCTTTTCCCATTTATTTACAGATGATTTTATGTGAATGTCAATGATACATTCATGTTGTGCATGTATGAACTGTACAGCCACAAATCTTCAGGAAACATCAGGAAACTGAAAAACAAATTCACTTGTATAATGCTGCATTTTTTCTCTCTTATCACGGCAGGTAGGTTTTCCAAAGGAAACAAAAACAAAACAACAATAAACAATTCAATAGGAACTGACATAATTCAGCTGCATCCACTTGCTGAGATAAAGACTGCTTATTTCATTTACAAATGAACACGCAGCACAATCGATACCCCAGGTCCCGATTTATTTCCTTCACTTCTAATGGGGAAGGAAAGCCAGATGGGTTGCATTTTCTAATGATCACTCAGTGCTGACCCCAGTCAAAAACAAGACATTTGAATGCATCATATTTCCATATTTTAAATATTGTGAACAGTAATCTACAGTTATTCATTTTAGGGAAGGTTTAGGACACGAGAGGAGAGGAGAGGAGAGATGTTAAAGTATTTAGATTTGGAATAGGCTATGAGAAAGACTACATATTCTATAACTGCCTGCTTCATTTAGTTCTGGTCCAAAACTCACAATGAGCATGATAGTTAAAACAAGCGGAGCTTTCATGCTGTGATAGAACCTTCCACACTGCAGTTTAAAGCTACACTCTCTAATCAAAACTGAAAGGCCACTGCAGATTAACTTTCAACATTTGCTCTTGCCTCCCAAAAACAGAGAATTTTACTGTGTAAATCTGTTTAGGTATGGCCGGATAAAACATACAAGTTGAAAGAACCATAAATAACTTTTAGAAACACTCCCTTGACTTCCATCAGGGTTCATATATCAACAGCTTCTCCTCTGGCAGTTTGCTAACTAACACCGACAGAGTATGGTTGGTGTGAGTGCTGGTTCTCTGGTGGTTACTGTGGGTTACCTTTGTGTAGACTGAATAGAACATCTGTGATCTAATAATAGCCCCTCTACCATGCATATTTCATGTGTTTTTATAGCTATTTCTCAAATCTGCTTTGGTGAGTCATTAGTCGTACATTTGGATGTCACTACATACCTTGGCAAATCAGGTTCCATTTCCTGCTCGAATTACTGCTCATGTTTAATTCACGGCCGATACATACATTCTAATTTGACCATGCTAAATTATTAAACTAAAAGATGATAGATGATGGGAGAAACATTAGTTCAGTGACTTAATCATAACAAAGAATTGAATGCAGAATGTAAACTACACATTTGGGCACAATAATACCCCTGACATACTGCTCCCACTGGAACACATTTGCCGAGATAGTGATAAATGTAGCCTAATCAATTACACTGCTTAACCGGTCATTTTGGTGAATGCTTAAATTGAATATTTAAGCGATGCTATCTAGTGTTGCAAATGACAAAGTGTTTGAGTATTATCATCATACTTAAAACTTACCATTGACATTGGATATACGTAATGTTTAGACGTACTTACACATATGATATTACAGATAACTAAAGAAATATTCTTAAATAGTATATTCAATCAATTGAACATCTAATGCATTTTTTAAACTCAATTATTTGCTTCCATGCAGTGGTTCAAACATTTACCCAACAAATCAGGATGAATCAGCTCAACCACACGACTTGTTACCTATCAGCATAGCTGCTCTCCTCTTCATAACCCCAGAACATTTCAGGGGCAGCATAGGAACTCATTAAAAGGTCTTTCCAACATTTACCATACAACTGTACTTATTTCTACATCTTACAGGCTGCTTTTCTCTGTGCAACTGAACTCCACCAACCTGCTGCAATGCGGTCATGCTGACAACTTGCCACACACTGATCTGATTACCTGCCTCTATGTATACAAATAAAGCAGTCAGGGTCAGTGCCTCCCTCATCCATTAATAGTGGAAAGGAAGCTAACCTCATCTTAGCCCTGTCACTACTTACAACCCAGGTTCACAGGCATGACTTATGTTGTGAACACTCTCAGTCCCTGAGCATCCAGTGCTAAAACAGTGGGGGTGCTATCTTACACCCACCACAAAGCAGCCTCAAGCACAATACAGGCATTTTTGCAAAAATTCAAGCAGTCACAGTAGTCATTTTCTTCCCATCCAGCACCCATGCTGCTTAAACAGTAAATGCACTTGCATTCATCTGAGCGCCAAAGGGCGTATTGGTCTAAAAATGAGGTGTGGTCAGGCCCACTGTTGGCACATCACTATCTCAAGGCAGCAGAAAGTGACTGACTTCTAAAACCTGGTCTAAAGTCAATGGTGCAGAATATAATGTTATTTTAAAAGTGCATTTTCAAGTTAGTAATATGAACCTAGATAGGCAGATTCATAATGCTTGCACTCTCTTGTGATTGCTTGTTACATATCTATGAAAGAAAAATGGACCTTCTTTTGGTCAGGGACAAGGGCTGTCTTTTCCTGACCTTGGGACAATGAGGAGAAACATAAATGTATGAAGAAGGCCATTAGGAGGTGGCGGCAGAACTGTTGAATGTCAAAGGATGAAAATCTAATCATGTAATTAGGGGGTCAAGAATTCTCTGAATTTGCCACATTTAGACAGTGGAGAGGACGCAACCTGCAATGGTCACAGCCTTGGTGAGTTATTGCCAAATTAAACAGAGCTTTTGCCTATCACAAGCTGGGGCAGAGGCATGCCAAATAGCCCCAGGTTGTTAGTGGCCCTTACCGAATGTGCTGCCAGGAGGATTATAGTTCCTGCTCCCTGACCAACTAGCCAAGCAAGAAATAAATTAACAAATGACTGCAGAAAGGGGGGGCTTTTATGAAAAAAGTGTCTTATGTCAACAATGTCAGTGATTGGAGCCCCAATGTCCAAGAATTCATCTCTTTCATCCAAATGTGTCACTGGCACATCCACACCTTGCCTGCCATTATATTAGAGATGTTAAAGGTGGCCAGAAGCTAGGAGCAAATCAACATAGTCAGAGAGTTGGGCCCACATTCAGCAGCAACAGCTTCGGGGAGCAGTTAAAATGGTACCTCAAAGCAGAAAGAGCCCAGCAGGCTGTGCATTTCCAGCTGCGCCTTTACCCCTTGAGACCCGTGCTCAACGCTGAGACGCTCAAAGCAGCGCTCGTGGGAACTGACAACAGGGATCATACTGCGTCACATCAAACAAAGGCACCCTTGAATAAGTTGTCACCACAGGGAGTGAAAAAGAAGTGAGAACTACTAAGTTTAAGCCTGTTGATCACAAAAGCAGCAGAAATGTAAGTTAAAACAGCCACATGCTGGTGTGCTTATATAAATACTGCCAGGGAATGCGTGGTCTCTGTGCTATGGAATGCTAATGACCGGTACAGATGCTAGAGACATGTACAATGTAATCAAATTAATCATACAGAAGAATGCCTTTGCTTAGCTGTTGTTTAAAGACAATAGAGCTCCTTAATGATGCAAGTGCAGGATTAATTCCTGTGTAAATCCTAAATGAGGGAAATACGAACACTTGTCAGTTCACTGACAGACTGTATTTATCTTACAGTCAGCATTTCACTGTGTATTGCTTCCTGCTGAACATGCTAAATCAGCAAATGATGAACCATTATTCTTTTGCCCTTTCATTACTTTAAGGCACTACAACTCAAAGCTGATCTGGATTCAGAAGGGAATTGAGATGGCCATTGGCTGCAGGGAGCCCAGTATGATGTTCAGTAATGCTATTTTAATTTTAAACCACTTCAGGAGCATGTAATAGCATTTACCTCCTGTGTTAACTTGTCACTGTTGGCGAGGAAGTAATATCACTGCTCCAGCTGCAGAGAAGTGGGCTATTACCTCCGCTTACTCATCACTGAAGCTCTTTTTTAAAACTTTTTAGCAGCATATAGTTTTTATTCATTTTCATTTTGTCAAAACTCACCAATCTGCTTTCCTGGCTCTGCAACAGACTGGCAGTGGGCCCATTCATGGGCTCATACAGTACAGTGAACATGTGGACAGGTAGTACAACATGTGCCAACAGTGGATCTCTGTGTAATGGAGCCATAGTCATTGCTTCCCTGTTCATAAATCTCAATCAGAGGATCCCACACTATTGCACACTCTAGTACTAGTACGTTACATATAAAGATGGATGGATAGTGATGCAATGTATCATGGAGAGGTGATAATGATGATGAAAATTAAGGTGACAGAAAAGGCGATGATGATGAAGACAATAGCAGATGTTGACGAAGTGATGTCTCACACCAACACGTGGTGTGACTTCACTTACCTTGAGGCATGCATGTAATATTTTAACCATCTTAATGTGATTGTCTTTGAAGGTGAAAACTAATAAATGTGTTTTTTTTATGAGTAACAGTGTCCACAAATAGAATGGATGAAAATAAACAGCTGATAGTTCCCAGGAAAGGGACAGACCTGGCCTTTGTTCCCATCCGTTCACAAAAACAGCTGGGAGCGGCATTGCTTATGTGTGTGTGGCGGTGTACGTGTGTGTGCTTAATGGCTTGATGCAGTAATCAAAAGCAGCATATGGAGAGGGACCGGCAGTGTTGCGAGCACTGTTAAGAGGGACATGGAGTAGCCGGGAGCTGAGTTAGATTGGATAACTCAGGGAGAGAGGGAACGCTTGCTGATTTCTCTTTACCACTTAAACTACAATATATGGTCTGTTACTCTGCTCTGATTGCTGCACTCCAGAAATCAATTTGCACGAAGACTTAATAGAAACACATACTATATGATTATTTTTAGTATGCTCATACAGTACATAAATGACATAGGTGACTTTCCAAGGGAAGTACTTCAGCCCCCCACACTTTATTGGTTATGTTATCTGTCCATATTCTACAGCATATTCATTTTTATTGATAGGATCTGCTGTGAATTATGATGCATAGCTGCTCATATCCACCCTAGGGCAGAGACACATAATTTAAGATTGTTGAGCCACTTAAAAGTATGATTGGTAACATGACTGATTGCATCAAACTGCCTTCTAGTCTGGGTCAGTTAATGTTTACAGTCAGGAGATAAAACATACAGTCTGTGGACTCAGTCACTGCCTGTTGTTTGCATTACAGTTATATTAAATGTAGCTCCCCCAACACTCCGTATTAGATCTCAGTCACTGAAACTACTTTAAGACTGGATAGATGGTTGTTTGGGTTTGATCACCTAAGGTAACTACCCTAAAGGTTTACCTTATTCACACTGAATAATGCTACATTGGAAATAACTGATCCAAGATAATGGTTTAAAAAAAGAATATGAATAACAACTTACTGACCTAACTGGAAGAATTGAGACTTTCATTTGATGATGGGGGATTATCAAAGTCATTACAATTCATCACAAGGGGGACATGAACATGCATGCTAAAGTTCATGGCAGCCTATCTAGTAGATGTTAAGACATTTTATTCTTGATCAAATGGATGGACCAACAAACATTGCCCTCCTGAAGCCTTTCCACTAGTACAAATAACAAAACATGAACCCTGTTCGATATGTTGCCAGTGAGAATAGTGATTCTTTCATAATTCATTTCATGGGGTTTTAGGGAGAATCACAGCTCACCTAATGTTTGCCTTACTCTGATCAATTCTTTCACCTCCAGCTCTCTCAGTGTAGTTTACCATCTAAGTTGCCTTGATCTATCCATCTACTTTCACTTTGTAACAAATGAACATTTTGTTTTCCTTGATGTCATTCCCTTTTTCATGGGGCTTGGAGCAGAATCAAAGCACAGTCTTTTTGATGAATGTCCATTTCTGTTTTAATACAACAGACAAGAATTTTTGCTCACTGGTTGCCTAGCAACATGACTATAATCATAGTCTACCTATCGCCTTGTCTGTTGTCTCCATATTTACTCAATATGTGCTTCTCTGTGGCTGATAAGTAAAAGCGATTATGTGCAATCAGTTCTTTGTGGGTTTCAGCTTGTCGTCAGGTGTGTCCCCAGCTTCAGCAGTGATTGGGGAGCACTGGTGCAGCTATCAAAACAGACCAGGACCACACACAAACACACACGCACACACATACACACACACACACACACACACACACACACACACACACACACACAGAATTGTCAGGGAACTCATGATGAAAACTGACTTCCATTTGCATGCATTATGTGTAATGTTTATCCTGCTTTTTCCTTTACCATGTTCTCATTGACAAAGTGCTGCAGAGGCTAATTATCAACTCTGCAGAGAGAACTACACAAGTAATGATATGATATGATAGATAATTATGCTCCGTATGCCATACATTAATAAACAGTGTTTTGTTTTATCGTAATCAGTTGTGTTGTGGCGCATATTTAATTCTGTAGGATGAGGGATGCGCAATCGTGACATGGGAGAAAGTGTCTTCAGAAGTGGAACTATTTCTCTTTCTTTTAGAAAGTCAAATCAATGTCACTGTGTAGTTACTATAACAGATCCAGACTAATTTGCCAGTACAAAATCTCATGAGCTATTTGATTATTTGGGTGAATACCTATCTTGCTATTCTGATTTATTCTGCTGGAGTGGGATCAGGAAAAGGATAAGGGTGGTGCACCAGACGCATGTTAGGACTGATGAGATGATAACCCAAATGACTGACTGTCACTTGCATGCATGGCAAACCACCCTCACTTGAGCAAAAATACACATTCACCAACAGAGCAGTTAGTAAATTTTTCTGTATAGGATTTTTTAAATCTTAAATTATAGGGGCCTGAATGACGAACACATCACTGCCATACTTTCATTTTGGACTTTTGTCCAAAAATCCCCAGTATCCATCACTATACTGCCGTGTAGAGTACAGTACAGGCTGAAGGTGGGACTTCAAGAGGTTGTGAGTAGGTAGATGTGGTTACATAAGCATCTTTATCAGGAACCAACTCTACATCTATTTATATTAACCTACTGTATATGATGACAATACAAAAGAGTTTTACATGTATGCATTTTATATGAGATTAATGGCAGATAGATTTAAAAATATGACTTGTTGATTTTAAAAACAACCCAAATTGGTTCAATTAAAACTGACTGCTAATCTTAACACACTTTTGCTGGACTGTACAGATGTGATCTGTTGAAGTGTTAAATAAACTGACTGATTCTGATAAAACAGATACAGTTCGTATATAATGATATATATTGAGAATTTCATAATCTAAACCAATATCTATATTTGGAAGAATAAGATTCTAGACTTCAATTGGTTTCTGTTTATTTGTATGCTGTTTACAACAGCACACAAAAAACATGGTAAAATACAATACAACACAATATAAAGATATATTCCCCCAAATATCAAAGTAGCCATTTAACAAGACATGATTTTTATGGACCAATATGCACTGGACTGAGTTTCAATCTTGTGAAACTTTTCATCCACTCTCTTTCTTCAAAGAAAAAACATTTTCTCCACGCAATTTTCTATATCTCAGACCGCTTCCCCACAAATTATTGTTTTTTGTGTCAATTCTTCTCTTATGGCTGACAGTATTGGGCCAGCTGAGGGTTGCGAGGACTGGGAAAGGCTGTATTTTGACAGTTCAGACTCCCACTTCCCTAATTTTCAACCACAGGTGACACCAGCTCAGATTGAGTGTAATGGAAAACCTGTGTTTTGTCCGAAAATGCCCCTCCTGCTCCTAAAAGAGAGTGAGTGTTCCTCACTATGCTTCAAAATCACACCCAGATGGCATCAGTGGCCTGGATGCAGGAGGCCCATGGGCAATGGTCAGCATACCTTTCTGCCTTACTCCTGGTGTTTACATCAAAGTGAAAAATGTAAAAACTGAAAACATCTAAGTTTCTGGAGGATAACGGCTCAGTACCCGCAATGAAAGATTTGCCTACACATGGCATACATTACTGTAATATTTCCTGTTCAACATTTGAAATAAAAATGTCTTGAAATTATATATATATTCTTCAGTAAAAGTCATTCCCATTGACAGACACATCTATATTTTGTTCCAAGTAGCTCCTTATTTGAGAGTTTCTCTGAGACACTTTAGAAGGAGAGTCCCAAGAGAATGAGAAGTGAGAGTCCTCAATCAAAGCTACAGGCTCATCAGGACCCCTAGCAAATTCACATCTCAGGGTTTCCTTTTCTGAGCAGAAGAATCACATCTAATGCACACAGTCAACTTTACTACTTTTCAAAGGGAGTCAGGTATTGTGAAAACCTGTGGCCCTAACCATAGTCAGTGTCAAGCCAAGCAGACATGACCAAACAGAGAGAAATATGTGTACCCTGCTTTCTCCCCCAAACTTCATTATTTCCATGGTTCCAGGTCCTGATACCATTTGGGAGCAGCTAATCAAACTTATTTTGCAGTTCTCTCTAAGGCATTTGTCAAGAGTGTATGCCACTTGATTTGACTTAAGCTTAGACAAAGCATCCTGGTGTCCTAGAAATTACATGTATGTATAACTAAACTGCTACTACAAATATACAGTAAGAAATGTGACTGCAACCAGATTTGACTGACATAAATTTACATATTTGGCAAATTGCCAATGCTTGATAATATTTATTTGATAATTGCTCATTTCTGTAATCGATCAAGCAGATTTTCTGTGAGGTTTTCTTAGACTTTAACATTATGGGGAGATAAAATGTCTGGAACTCTTCAATCCAACATGGTAATGCTCCATGTTTTTTCTGGCTAAAAGGTGCAGGCATTCAGAGCATGAGAATGGAAAAAGTCAAGCGAAGGACATCACTCTGTATCAGTGTCATTCAATGATAAGCAACTGATTTTCATTGAAAATGAGAGTGAGAGTGTCATAAAGCTCAATGTTGGGATATTGGAGACAGACAATGGTGTGCCATTCAATATTGACACAAAGGACCCCCCACAATGGGGCTCCACAGATTAAACCTTTAAAGCAGCAGCACTGCAATACATGGCACAATACTGCTGATGATACAGTGTCTGCATGCAAGGAGGATACACTTACAGCAACTTAAAAAGTGAGGCTGGAGACTTTAAAAAGCAAGGCAGGAAGCTATTTAGTAAGTACTTAGCATTTTACCATTAAAGCCTCTTCAATGCTAAAGCTCAGCTAAACCTCAGAAGCTGTTTGGCTCTGGCTTGTCACTCTAATTGACACTTTATCTGACTAGATCTCTTGACAGACTTGGAAAATGTCAGTTACCACCACATTTAATTAGTTTTACCAAGAATACTAAGGGGAATACAGTTTAATTAACTCGGATGAATTATTCCAATGACTTCTGCTAATTTATTTTACTTATGTCTATATTATTTGGCTGTTATTGTGTCATTAACTGTAAATGTCCACCTGTTATGAAATTTGTTCATTGCTGTTAGTATGAAAGCTGACTGAAGTTGACGTTTCAGTGTAATGATGTAATTTCCTGTGGATTATTGAATGATTATGTGTAAAGAGTATGAACAGCACCCTTATTTTGTAATTACACTTTATGTTTTCAATCATCTACTTATTTATGTTGTAGTTGAGTAAAAAAAAAAAAAAAAAGACAAGTGACGGGACCTGTTGGAGTAACAACTGAGAAGCCCTCTGAGTATCTACTGGGATGCAAAGTGATTTTCAGTTAATTTCTATTTTTTCTATTGACTGCATGTATGCTATTTTCACAACTAATAGGGAACTTTTCCATCATTACCACTAACACTCATTCAATCTCCAAAAATCTTTTCCAACATCTCAACACTGTTTGTTCCAACCTCATTACAATCTACCTAGACAATAGATTTTAAACATGATACATTATTGTAGGTGTGCATGTGTGTGTGTGTGTGTGAGTGTGTTTTGTCAAGAGTGTATTTGAATGTGCACGTGGCACAGCCCTAGGTGTTCAGTCTGCAGTAGCATCTCTCTGATGTTTTTGCTCCAGGTACCTTTCTGAAGGCCAGGATGTTCACGTGTGTGTGTGTGTGTGTGTGTGTGTGTGTTCATCTTTTCACAGTGGGGGATGGCACCAGGCTTGAGGTCCATGGTGCTATACAGTGTGACGTAAATGCAGTGCCGTCCAGGACCTAAAGCAATGAACTGTATTGTGAAAGGTTGCGCGCGCGTGTGTGCGTGCGTGCGTGCGTGTGTGTGTGTGTGTGTGTGTGTGTGTGTGTGTGTGTGTGTGTGTGTGTGTGTGTGTGTGTGTGAGTGAGTGTGTGTGTGCATGTTCATGTCTCTTCAAAGGTCTCTTTCTTCATTTAGGCAAAGATGCAGCGATTACAATCATAAGGGTCATAAGATGGTAAATTTAAACTCAGAGTGAGGTCTCACTGTGGGATAATATATACAGTATATTGTTAACGATATACTGTATATATTACAGAATATATAAAATGTACAGTAGCAAGTGTGAAAGAAAGATGTCATATATTTTGTGGTACATTATTTTTACAAAATTGTAAGATATTTTTCTCTTGCACTTTAAGAATGCTGATGAATTTACTATAACCACTGACCAAATCAAATGTAAACACTCAACCTTCAGTTAAGGTCTGTTAATGGTTTGCCATTTTAAGTTCAGGTACTAAATATTTAGAAAGATTTTTACCTAACTAGATTTCCATCAAGTGTTTACAGTACCAAGTTTGCCATAAATATCATTTATCATACTGCTTTTACAGGTTGTTTATATGAAGGCATTTGTACAGTTATGTAGGCCTTCCTGTGCTACGTAGCTGATGCAGTAGTACTGTTGATCCCATTGTCAGTTGCTGTCAGTGACACCAGACCACATTTTTCTCTCCTATCTGGTGTGTGTATTTGTGTGTTAGATTTCTCTTGCCTGTGATGGAATTCCTCCTCATGTTTCCTTGTCCTCATTTGACTCCAGCGGTCACAGGCTTTACCAAGTGGCTATCCTCACTAATGATGAACACATGAAACCAGAGACAAAATGAAGCGAGCATACTGAATTAGTAATCTGCAAGAAAACCAGCTGGGAAAGGGTGAGGGAAAGGACATCATTGGTAGAGTCAGTCATGAAAACCCCAAGAGGCAGATAATGCTTGTATACTTTAATTCTCAAGTCCAAACCTAGCGTCATTTTATTATAATCCTTAAAATATGATTGACCCAATTTGAATGGACACTCTTTTGAGAAACACTGAAGTTTTAAGTCTTTAATCTTTTCTATATCCCTTTCATTACATTGGTGTATCTCTAGTCACTTTGTACTGTATTATTTCTGATGATAAAGCACCAAGTCAGAATGTCTTTGAGTTTAAATGCCTTTCTCTGTTACCCCTGGGCTGTGATTAGTTTGCTCCCCTTTAGACCTTCAGGCAAAACTATTACAGTTTAATTTCTGACCAGGGCCATGCCAGGTTATAGCACCTGGTCTGCTGCTGCAGGTCTCAGGTGGGCTACAGACAGTGTAATGTCTCAACATGGTGACTTGAGTCTGGAAGAACCCAAGGGGGCTGGGTGCAATCCTCCTCAGAGTGCAAAGCCATGATAATAGTGAAATCTCCAGGGGAGGAATGGAATCTGTACATGATCAACCACTTCAGTCTATGGACCAGTGAAACTGACACCAACCCATGAGGCACAGGTCCAGTCAGATGGAAAAACATGTCTTTCACCTTGAGAGTTGACAGGATGGGACAGAACAGAACATTCCCTTCCATTAATGCTGCTGCAGTATAACTCCACTGCAGTACATCTACTCTCTGTTTGGCACAGTCAAGATATTTTCTATTCCTGTAAAGCATACAGTACATAAGTATTTTATGACTAACATATTTTAAGATTTATTATGGAGCACCACGGGGTAGAAAGTGTAGACCTGATGCAATATTGTGTTACTTAAGTAAAAGTAAAAGTTTGTGGACTCAATTCCTTCTCATTAACTCGATTTGAAATACAAATTACAACTGGATGTTCATTTGTTGGTTGGCCAAAAACACAGCTTCAGTGGGATCGTATATTACTGCTCTGTGCAGTCTAAGCTGATAGGAGCACCTCAAAAGCTAGTTAGCTTCCAGCCTTAATGCTAAGCTAAAAGCTCCTGGGTCCAGCTTCATATTTCACAGACAGAAATTATACCAGTATTAATCTACTTCTTTGATGAATGGTAAGAGATCCAATAAGTGCATTTCCCAAAATATTGAAGGATTCCTTTAATACAACTTTTAAGTCACTTACCCTCCACAGGGTTGATGCAAACAGAATTTATGATGAGACAGTCCCCGATGTTGCACTGAAGAAAACCTTTCAAATTCTCAAACGATATCATCTGAGATGGTACTTAAACCTAAACTCAATATACTGTACCACTGAAATGACTGGGAAAATTCCTAGCAGCAGAGGAAAATGTAAATGTGTGATATTTTCTTTATCAATAAGTGTTCACTTGATATGAAACAGAGCATCGCCAAGGGACACTAAAGGAATTTCTATGTTAAGTCATGAATATTTCATTTTGGTTAGCCACTTAGATTGAATATCTAATTAAATCTCCCTGTCCCTGGGGGAATATACACAATGATTCTGCAATTAATTTGATACTTAAAGGCAATGATCTGATAATCTAAGAACACCCCCACTGAAACAGCTTGTGATCAACATTCAATGTTGTATATATATATATATATATATATATATATATATATATATTGAAAGACCAGTGAAGAGAGTATGTAAAAAAAAACTATGGTCAGATGCCTTGATAAAACATTCATATGACAGCAAAGATGAATAAAACATACAGGAAATCCACGGGGTCAAGCAAGCAGTAAATGTGGCCATAGCTATGTGTCATAAGATGTAAATATTGTCAAGAGAGAGAGATTTTTGCTGCCTGGCTCAGACTGGCAGAGATACTTGAGCTGCCTGCCAGGGAGAGGAAACACAGCTGCCCTTATGTCTCTGCGGGAGAAACTAACCTGCACTGTGATTCTTTACGATAAGAATCATTCATTATGCATGAATTCAGCTTTGAATATGGCAGCTTTAAATAAATGATATGGCCATTCCCTGGCATAGATAGTCAATGCTAAAGAGATAGAGGCTTAAATGAAGATATGGACAGGTGGTGGAAAATGATGATGATGACATTAAACAAGTAGAAAAAACTCATTGAAAAAGTTTATGAGTCTTTAAGAGTCATGAAATTAAATAAGGGCATATCAGGAGCAGCAGAGCGCCCTTTAAATAGCCATGTGTTTCCCTACAAGAAATAAAAGTTACAATTTTTAGACAATGTTTCTCTTATTATTTTTTTAAATTTAAAAGTAGTTTATATGAGTAATAAATATTGGAAAAAAATAAAAGTAAATATAACTCCAAAAGGGAACATAGCAGCCAGACTCTCCAATGGAAGTAAATCCAGTGTGTTTCACACCTGAATCAATGAAATAACTGACGTCTGTGTCAATCTGCCTCAAACTGCCTGGATGCTGAGTCATACCCATGCAGCAGAGATGACGTTCAGTGTTTATTTGTAATGCATCCTAATTATGGTTGACAAATTGCATTATTCGTGCGCATTAAGCATTTTCGTGTTTAGCACTTCGTTTACGTCTCTGGGAAGTTAGGGTTAGCAATGTGTTTGCATGATTTGACGGCACCTCCCTACACACACACATGCACATAAGAGACACATAATTTCAAACGTTTTGTTGACATATGCAGAGATGCAGAATTTTAGCATTTCAAGAAATATGCTCATGACATGCTCACATTTAGTCATATTAGTGCATACATAAGTGAAAGATACAATGTTTGACCTGACGAAATGATATACAGCAGTGGGAGAAGTTGGTGGATAACCAAAGTCAGTTCTGTCTGGAATCATACTCATGAGATGTTTCAGACCAACAGAACAACATTACTATGTTTCATCAAATCCAGATAATCTTGATAATCTTGATGCTTTAGAACAAATTATTTATGAATTTTAAATTGTTGCACTATTAAGTCACATTCATAATCATGACATGACCGATAATAGGCCTACTGTTACACTGTTTCAGTAATAACAATAATAAACAATGTATTTTAGTGAAGTACAATACCAATGATCACTTTGATCTTAAGAGTAATGATTCTGTTGAAAAGTTGGGTCTCAAGCTACCAGCAAAGTATTTCCTCTATATTTCTACTTTTATGATGTCTACAAGTCTCTTAAAGCATAATTCCAGAGCATTCGGCCTCTTTGTTCATGAACCGCAACTAATGCTCAATATTCATATGAGAACGAGAACGGAGTGATCAATGTGGCTCACAGCTTTGAAGAGAGCAAAGCAGCAACCTCCCTCCCCTCCCCTCTCTATGTTCTTTCTTTCACTCCTCTGCTGCTGAACCCAACAAGCTGCATTTATTACGCTTCTATAATTTGAACGAGCGCATGAATGTTTTCTCTTTCGCACACAGCATGGCATAATATGATGCAATGTTTCAGTGTTGCGTTTTCCTGCATTTGGGGGATGTGTATGGACGAGCACTGAGTATTCAATAGCTGGGTTTAGCAGGCCAATATTTTACACTGGAGTCATGGCGCCACTGAAAAGGCTTGGGATCTGACCCTCATGCAATTACATTAAACTCAGCATAGAGAAGATGCCATTAATTATGAGCCTGGATGTGCAAAGACAGACACCAATGCATAAACAGGAAAGCTGTAGGACAACAGGCTTATAAAAGCTCTCTCTGTTCCCTCTCACGCATTTGCTCTTCTCATTTTCATGCTGCAGATTAGACTTGTTGGCTCGCTTACTGAAAGGAGGCCACTGTGTCCCTGATAGCAGCCACCAGCAGGATTTCCAGTGAATCCTCCTATTTTGAGTCAAACCAGTGACACGCACACCTACTCTGCTTGGATTACCTCATGCTCCTCCACTGAAAGAGCTGCTGCAAGTGATTGCTCTATGATTGCTGTGTAATTTTCCTGGGAATGGTGCTGGAATGGAGGACTGCATTTGTTACAAGAGTAGTCAGAATATTGTTATCTATAAGCTCTCTTAAATGCACACAAAGATTAAAAAAAGAAAAAAAAGAAAAACTGAAGTTTAAAATGTCCTTTATTCCCAAATAATCCCTCAAACGGAGAGGGATTTAACACTTAACAGTTGGACTCAGGGAGAAATGTTCAATTATGGCGACTATATGTAAAATGCAAAACAGTATAAAAGAATGTGGATTATATCTCTGCAACTAAACAGGACCTGAATATGTTTAAGCCACTATATACAGGCATTGAGTTTCCTTTGTCTACTTGTCTTTGCTGTATTGTAGAAATGCTAATATTTCTGGGTAGATTGTTAAACCTCAAAGATGTTCAGTGGGAGCTGCCTTCACAACTAAAGCCCATCAACATGAATCACTTTCTCACTGTAAAATGCTGGGTGGGGGTAAAAGGCTGTGATGGGGTAAAATACATGGGTATAAATTCAGCAAGAATAGCTCACTCATCAAGTTGGATCATGTGGAAATGGAAAAGTGTCAACAAGATGCTTTAAGAACAAAAAAGAAATCTGATGAGAAATTGCTGCGAGAAGAAAAACAAAAACTTTGAAAAATGGATGTCGTGAGAGTCATGGGTCTTCAGATTCACAGAGGACGATAGTGTTGATGCAGCCTATGAATAAGGAATTAGCACTGAGCATCCAGTGGGTAGCTGAGCGCCAACCCACAGAGCTACGCAGGTCTAAGCCCAAGGGAGGTTCACCTCATTCATCATTAACTGTAGCTTAAGGTGAATGAAGGTAGAGAGACCGGAGAGATGAAGGGAGGGTGAGACGGTGCGGGAGAGGGAAGGGGACAGAAGAAGGCAGAACTGGAAGATTGTTTAGGGGTTTGGGAAGCAGATCAAGCTGAGAAAGCAAGATGGTGGTGAGGATAAAAAAATCAGAGACAGGAAAGAAGACTGAAAGGGAATCTTGAATTAAAAGAGGAGAAGAGATCAAAACATACTCAGGAAATAGATGGGAAGGGAAGGGATGAGCAAGGGGAAGAAATGACAGCAGGAGATGAAGCAGGTGAAAGGTGAAGGAGGCTAGTAAGTGTAGAGGAGTTGACTCCTGGGAGGATCTCCTTTTATAATTCCACACTGATCACCATGAATATAATATCAGTATATGCATTCACACATACAGTAACATGATCTTTTGCAGATGATGACGTGTTTAGCATTGATGTGCATATGTCCATTCATTACTGTGAGAGCAACCACAGAATGAATAAGTACTAAAACCATTTCTCACATAGGTCAGTGTTAATAGTTTTTCCATATCAGCAGGAGCAGCTGGCCAGTAACATTTATTAAGTGATGAGACACTTGAGCTGAGGCAGAAGAACCTCATCAGACCACATTTAAAGTAAAAGACCATACATCAGGGGGAAATCATATGATTCTGTCATAAAAATCTAAGGGCTGGGACATTGGGAGGGAGTTCCAAGATGTATCTAAGATGACTACACAGATCCAACATAAAATCAGGTTGTTTTTTGTTTTATTTCAGATCTTTCTCTAAACCTTGCTCTTTTTTCGTTTTTACCTGATCTGGCCTCTAAGAATTCTTTAAAAGCAAATAGTCTGAGAAGGGAAAATTAGTGATCGAACTGCTCACAATTCTTAAGAAGTACCCTGTGACAAGACGGCGCAGGTAGACATTGCTTAGACTTTAAGTCCCTAAAACTGTGGATTTTAATCTAAGGTATAGGTAAATATTCATTTTTAACGTGCAAGAACAGCTAATGTATTGGAGGAAAAAAACTCACTGAGGTAATATTTTTGGTGAGTTTAATACTGAAAAACTCAGGTAATCTACTAATCAGGATAGTGTAGCTCAGATTTGACTGGCAGTCACCTGGCAATGCAAACAAACAACCCCACTCCACTCATCAAATGAGTGACATTAGCTTTTTCCAACTGAATCCAACCCACTGCAAACCAGTGAGAAGAGAGACAAACTGCTTTTGGAATGAAAAACTCTTTTAATATTCTTCTTGGTCTGTCAGTCTGTAGTTAATTGATGGGTTTGTCTGAAATGGAATAGCAAGCTGTCAGCAGGCACAGCTGTGGACCAACATGCTTGGCCAGCCAGCGTTCAGCTGTAACTTGAACACCTTCCCCCGTTCTGTCTCTGTCTCAACCTCTGTTTCAACACACGTAGCTCGACTCGATCAACACACCAGTGAAATCAGCCTTTGAGCAAACAGCAGTTTCTACTCAGCTGGGCCGCCTGGTATCGATTTCCAGCGATAGGGGAATTCAGAGCATATACACAGTATATGCTGTTGGAGTGCCTAATTAATTCCCTATTTTCTAAGCGCAATTCTGTGTCCCGCAAAGCAAGCCTGTCATGGCAGATTGCTTGTTCTGCTCTCTGACTGTCTCTCTGTGGGTTTCTCTGTATACCTGCAGGAGCAGTACCAGTGCCAACAGCAAAGATCTCTAGGAAACTAGTTCACACAATATGTAAATTACATAAAGCACCCTAAGAAGACAGCCAGGGTGGTATACTGGAGGTGCTTGCATCAAAGAATATGAGTGTTGTTGATGCAGTTGTTTAAACTTCAGTTCAATGAATTCAGTATGAAAATTCCCCTCACTTCAAAGGAGAGCTGCAGCTTTACGTGTGTTCACGTGTGCCTTAATGCAGTAAAAGAACACTGATGCATTGTTTGACAATACTTTCCCTTTGATGCCACAGAGATTGAATGCGTCTTTTTCAAGGTAAAGGGCAAATTGAGTGAGTATCAATCAACATTGAAGGTTCTAATCACTTGGACCAAGACGCTAATCACACTCTCCCCCCGACTTTGATCAGTTTTTCACCACAGTCGTACGCAGGTGAGGAACTGATAGAAAAAAGAGCTAGGGAAGTGGATCAGGTGCATTTTGTAATTACTGTGTGACAGGGTGATAATACACAGACAGACCAATACAGACACGGACACAGAGACAGACACAAACGTGCACATGCACACATGCACGCACGCACAGCACGCACAAACGCACACAAATACACATGCAAATGCTTCTAGCAGGTCAAGACACAGCTGTTTCATGGTCTGTAGCCCATTTTAGTTCTGAAAATAAATACGCCATAAATAGACCACTGTCTATGCCACTGATTCTGAGTGTTTTTATGCAGAATGTCTTAAATTTTAGAGAGAGAAGGAAAGAAACAGAGGCATATAAACATATGCCTGGCATTACCATTATCAGTTTCCATCCAAGTGGTGAATATCTAAGACTGGGTGACACATGTTAATGACTGGCATAATGAATGGAGGATGAGCCCCTGTGCCTTTCCAGCCTTGGTCTGACAGAGGTGATCAATAATTCCATATCCCACCATCTCGTTAGGCTCCGCCTGGCCTGCCAGAGAAAAGGCGTCTTCTCGTAGCATCTGATGCAGGGAGCATTATTGGGCTCGACATCATTCACACAACTGTGGTCCTTGTCAACAAGCTTCACAAATGATGCTCTTATCTGACTTTTGAAGGAACAAAAATTAAACGAAAGAACCACAATGACGAATGCAAGTGTTGTTAACTGCAGAAAAGCAGTCAAAAGTGTGATCAGAGGAAGATTATTTTTGCTACTTTGGCTGCATTTTGACAGCTTTGCTTATGTAAGTACGAAGCCAAAGTCCAGTATAGTTTAAAAATATTAACATGCTTGAGATTGCATCTTAAAACTCATCTTGCCTTTTTTGTTCCTTATGAGGTGCTGAGGCTGCATCGCCACATTTCCACTAAAAAAAAGAAAAAAGAATAGGATCCTCTCATGGACTACTGTATGGCAGCAGTATCCATTGTGTCCCTCCATCACACAACTAATGTGGCAAAGCACTGAATCAGCAAACAGCGGAAATCCAAGAATGCTTGGTAGCAATGTAGAATCTTTTTGATGCCTGTTTGATTTATGGTAATAAGGCTTTAGAGGAGCCTCCTGAATGCACCAAGCTCCTCTTTCTTTTTGGGTTTTGGACAAGAAGTGCTTTTTCAGCACGTATGCAATGGCAGCCCAGCAAACCATGCCATATGCCACAGAGTAAATGAGATTACATCTCATTATAAATGGACTCATCTGCTTTGAATACAGTCCAGCTCATCCAACCTTGGGAGTTCCGATAATAAATTACTGGGCACCTGGGTGGATAGTACCACTAATGGACTTACAGGGGAATTTCTTTTTGTCTTTTTTCTTTATTTGCACTCAATTTTGTTTGCACATGACAAAATGTAAACAAAAATGAAAAAAGCCCTTTCTGTCATTTCCCCAAACACTATCTGGAGTTGTAATACAAATTTCACTGCACAAATGGGACGTTTAATACGTTTATAGAAAGTTGTGAATTATACAATTGATGAAATCAATTATAGAACAGATGTTAGATTAGCTGAGGCTGCCTGTCACTCAGAAAGAACAAGTGAATGAACTGAATCTCTAATAAGGTCATAGCTAATTGCTCACATGGTGATAAATATTAAAAATGGTCATTTTGCATGAAGTAACAGGGATTAACAGATACCACAAAGCAATAGAAATACCATTTGTATGGGCTAAAATGTGAAAGCTTTAATTTGTAATAGTTATTGTTTTTACTCTATGTAAACTATTGTTGTATCACTTTAGGAAAGCAATGAACAGCTTTCCATATGGTCTTTTTGGAAACTCTTGCTTAAAAAAAAGGATTTATACTTTTTAGGTCATCTAATGAATTAATGAACATTGCCATTAACCATGTTTATTCTCCTTGCCAATGTAAATGGCATATCTTGCTTTCTGCCTTTCCTTTGCAACTACATTGCATGCTTTGCTGACAGTCATCGTCACTCAGATTGATGCAGTTTGTTCAAACAGCACATTACTAATAATGAAAATGAACCAGATGAGAGTAGGAGGACTGAGTTTGAGCACTGGCTTGGCCAGGGGTAGTTCACTCTGTTTTCTCAATTAGACCCTTCCAAATCCCCAGTGCTCCTATCGGCAAAGTTTGGCACAACCTGCTCTAATTGCTATCATGCACAGATGTGATAAGGCATATTTGCTGTAGGATAAGGGGATTAGGATGCACTCCATGTACAGATCTGAACCTTGCAGATATGCACGGGGAACGGCAGAAAATGTTTATTTGTATGAGGAAGTTACTACAGAGAATGAAGTGTACATGCCAAGTTAAGTAATGCAACATCAATAGGATATTGAACCAGGTGTCTCTGATGAGATTGCCGAACTGTTCCTTTCGCCTTGAACACTGAATTCATAAACAGAACTCCTGAATAACAGAATAGTAGAAACTAATTCAAAATAGACTGTAGCTTGCCATCCTCCAGTATCCATCATGCCCTCCAATGATGGATCCAACCTCTGATTAATCACAGTCTCAGGTCTGAGGGTTTACATACTTTATTAATTCCATATTTGAGGTCACTGCAACCTTCTGGAGCAATACATGAATTTCCATAAGCCCTTCCATATTACTATGTCCGGAGCACACATCCACATTAAAACTGAACCAGTATCCCTTCTCCCTCAGGCTTGAATCTAACTACTGATCCTCGCAAGTGGAGCTACAAATAGAACCTTTTCCCACTGAACCACACTGACCTGGACACACCTGAGACAGCCCTCAGCCAATCAGCAGACAGGACACATGTCACACATGGCCACAGATGGCCAGACGCAAGAAAAAAATGGGTCACATGCAACAGTGACACGAAATGCTATTTTTTTCCAGTCTTAATAGTTTGTAACCTATCTATTTATCTATCTACAAAAACTGAAAGTAAGACAGTGACTGAGCCGGAAAAATGTCAAGGCATCGGTGAGGTACAGTGAGTTCACATCTTCAGAGAGGGCACGCTGGAATTTGATTGATGGATTTTGACATTGACACTGTCCTCTCCATTAAAATGAAAAAATTACTTATACTAAAATAGAATAATTTTCCCTGGCCAGTATTCCCACTTGAATTCCCCAGATCGACTTTAATGTATTCATTAGTCCACAGATCACTCATGGCAGCGTTATGTTCTGCCATATTAGCTATATATAGAAAATAATGACTAATGCATATGCAAAAAAAATTCACTATATTGTGAACACATAAACCCACATTAGTACAAATACATGCAGCACACACATTTGAATAATTCATTTATGTCCACTCAGTGAAACAACATTCAGATGATCTTGCTTGTATAGAAGTCCCCGTGCATGCAAACACTAATTTGTTTATGCCAGCATTATACATAGCACTCATATGTTACAAACACACGGAAAACAGAACTTCCTATCACTGTCCTTTATGCCACTGTTGTCATGGATACCGCATAGGTGCCCCCCCATCCCCATCTCCCCACCTAAAAGTGACATTGTGATCAGCAGCAAGCCTCTCACCCTCAGACCATTACTCTGTCTGCTGCTATCCTTAAGAGTCATCAGTAGCTGTCCTCTTCTACAAAAGGACAGCTAGCTCTCCCTGAGTTACATTTAATCTTGTCAAAGTCACTCCTCGCATTGCCATACATGGCGAGGGACTACATCTCAAGTGGCAAGAGCCTGTCTTACACCGGCACATGTATTTACCTTTTGTTTGTGCACGTAAGATAGCTGTCTCTGTCTTTGTCCCAGTGGATCACCTTAAACGTGTACTTGCACTCACATGTAAGCTTTTAGCTTCTTGCTACATCATACAGACCCTCTGCTTAATGCCCACTGAGCCAAAGATGAAGTTGAGACACAGATGAGGAGTGGAAGGAAGAAACTCCAAACTTGATATCAGCATTTGGCAACCCTCAGGTCTTCGTAAGGGGTGACTGGAAACAGTATGAAATATACAGTAAAACCCCCAAGTGAAGCATACCTGCTGAAAAATAGTTTTTTTTATCTGTCCAACATCATCCACATGTCAAAATTCTACTAGCCTTTCCCTATTTTTAAGAAATAAGGAATATAGGCTTTTCAAAGTTTAAAATGCAACTGGAACATGTCTGACTTATTGAATAATGTACTGTAGGCCTAGGTAAATATTGACAGTTGAATCAAATTATTACTGTAGATTTATGTATGTAGCTTACCAGCATTCTCTTAAATGCTATTCTGTTTTGCATTTTGCCTGCAGACTTTGGGTTTTATTCTCCTTTCCTTGATGACTTTGTTAATAAAAGGCCAAGAGGCAACAACTGCTCTACCAGACAGACCAGCCCTGATTAGTGCTGTGCACCCTTATTAACCTTCAATGATTACTTCTCATCATCACCATGAGGATGCAGTGGAGTCCCAGGTACTAAGTAATCATCCAACAAGCCTTCCAACACCTAATACAGATGAAAAAGAAGACACATGCCCTTGAAAGGAGATTGGTTTAATTGGGCAAAAACACTAAGTTGTTCTATTGTGATGCACAAGATACTTTCCTGCTTTTCTCTCTCTCCCTCTCTCTCTCTCTCTCTCTCGCTCTCGCTCTCTCTCTCTCTGGGACGGGTTTTCCCTGACCAGACATCTGCAAAGTGATTTGTGTGATGCTTGATATTTACTATGTTTGATTGCGTATGTTGGGTAATTGGATGCTCAGGAGCTGCTGGAATTATTGCTGAATGCTCTATTAATCACACTTATAAGCATTAGACAAGAGTCACAGAGACAAGGAAAGGAGAAGAGTGGAGAAACGTAATGCTATTTTCACCTTTTACCTTGGAAGTTTAGTCTAACAGAAACGATTAAATTCATACATGTATGTTTGTTTTTGTTAAATGTGTGGATGTCATTAACAGTACTATTTAGAAACTACAAAACTACTTTAAAGCAGGAAAGACGAAACAGGTGATTCATGTAGTAGTGCCATTACATAGTTTGTTGACCAGATAGTACTGACACTCCTAATTTTTCAAAGCTGTTTACCCTCTGTATGGTGGCTGTTTAAGTATTTTTCAGACTCTTTCAGAAACTTTTACTGTGAAGTAGCATCTTTATCTCTGCCAAGGTTATGATTTTGGTTCTGTTTGTTTTTTGTGGAGAAACTTCAGTAATATTTCCATAAATGCATTAATATTTGAAATGAAAAGACTCAAAGCTCTGAAGAAAATTATATTGAATAATCGTTATCTTTCCGACTTTTGCATTACACATCTCATTAATATCTACATAACATGTTTGACAGCTGAACAATACCACACTGATGTATAAAAGAAAATGTGTAAAGCAGAGTGTACATGACATGCTCAACCTTGGAATACATGGTTAATTACAGCTGAGTCTACTGGGAAATCTATTTTTAGAGGTACCCTATCACGAACTTCAGTGTTGAAGTGGAAATTTGTTGGTGGTGCTGCATGAAAAGTCTGGGGAGAAGTAACGTCTTTATATGAGTGATAATTTCAATGAAGGCCTGTACTGAATTTCATGCCAATCAAGCCAATTCAAAACAGCTGTTTTCATATCTACTGTTTGCCATATTAGATCAATCATATTAGATCTATCAAAGCATTAATATGAATGATCTGTGAAAGAGGTGTTTAGATTGAAGCTAGGAAAAAAACATCCTTGTATTTCATTGTATTTCATTCCTGGCCTTGTAAAGTAAAGTATGCTGTAGTATGGATGTTTGTGATTGTGTGTTGCTCTGAAAAGGTTAGCTCAGTTTGTGTGTCCCCCAGGCTCTTTGTTCGACACTGACTGTGAGTGATTAAGGGAAAAGTGTGTCTGCTCTATGTAAATGTGGTGGTAGGGCTGTGACAGGTAGCGCGGATTGCTACTTGGTCCCATGAGTACATTTCTGTTTGGAAGACACAGTCCTGAATGACACTCCACTGTCAGAAGCGATAACATGCGTTCCTAGAATCGAGGAGGGAAATGTTTAAAATGAACTGTCAAACATTCAATTTGTGTTTGTCAAAAAATGTATCTGTCCTAAGTCTCTTGCATTTTTACAGCACATACATTTTTGTCATTTTGGTGAATGCTGATTTATTATGTTGTATAATACTTCACTGCTTGTCACGTGTCTGTTATTCAGCAACAGATTTTTGTCACCTCGTAGCGATTCAGGGTCATGAGAAGTTCAACAAAATCAAGGTGCTTATCAAAGATGTGCCTTGTGCACCTATTTGCCCCTGGGGGAGATCTGTTTCAGCATCAGGAGGGTTTCTGCATTCGAGGATTTTATTATGTACTCAAGAGTTGTGTGCAGTTGAGTTTAATTCTGTCAAGACAACATTTCTCTCTCATACTCCCATCCAGTTGAACAGTGAAAAGTGACACAGAATGAAGGAGGTTTTTCAGTTGGTATTTTTTAATGATTAAGTGCATCAACTGCAGTGAGTTTGGTAAAAGTTGACCAAAGATCAGAACTCAGAGCATATACAATAACCCAACCCAACCCAACCCATAAGCTTTCTGGGGAAAAGGAAATCTTAAATCCAATGTGGACCTGACCTGCAAAAGTGATGGGACAAATAGTAGATATATGAACTCATTTCCTGTTTTTTGTTTTTCTTTAGATGCTGTATGTTGTGTGTGATAGAAGGAAACATATTTCTTACTTACTTAAGGTATTCAGTAGATAAATCATCCACAAGAGATGCAGGATGAGTGCAGATTTCTAGTGATTAACTCATGTTCTAATGCCGTATCCACAATGTATTCTGAATCATGTTCTCATTTCATTGTAATGCACTCATCACACTCTAATAGGATGGCACACCATGCTCTGTGAGCAACACTTCCAAATCAATTAAAGATGCTCTTCTATTTCACAATGTCAGCATTTATGGTCTCCAAAGTTTAAGGCAAAATATAAACTGAAAAAAATTGCATTACTCACTTCAGGAACTGACAGAGTAAGAAAAATGAAGCTACCATCCAGTCTTCTGCTCTGTTTATCAACGAGATGATGCTATAATTAATTTTCTTGCATAGGGGATACAAAACCTTTAGTGGGATATTAAAATGGCCGGTTTCAAATGAGTGGCCATCACAAAAGATCACTTTATCAATGTAATTTGTCTGACAAAAGGCAGATTAAAAAGCAAAAATGCATGGTGCTAAAACAGGTGGTACAGGTAAAAAGGGTATATGAAGAGGGTATAAGATTTTAGACATATTTAATAGTTCCTTTGGGAGATACTATATGTCATTAATGAATACACAGCTTTTGCATGATGAAAGGAGACAGACAACCTCATCCCTTACAACGTGCTGTAGGGTCCGCATGTGTTTACAGGAAGGTCGGGTGTGTGTTGGTGCTGAACTCGCTGGGAGAGTCAGTATATGTCTGGAATATCAACGATCTCTTTACACCTCTGACTGCTCTGCCCCGAGGAGCAGACTGATGAAAGGGAAAATTGGGGGTAGAGAGTCAGAGGTGAGTCTCAGGGCATTTCTCCCAGCATCCCTGTCTGAGGATAAATATCATCCTCCAACCTGTCCGCTTATTGCAAACTCAGTGCTAGCTCTTAATAAATTCCATAATATAGACATGAGCCATGCAGAATCAACTCTATATTGTTAGCACTGTCCATTCCTTTCATTGGCACAGTCATTAAATTTTGATTTATGTTTGAGCTGCAACAAACTTTCAACTCTAAGCGACCATACTTCATTAACAGGGGGGATTCTGCAGTGGTTCTTGCTACATTCCTGAAATGAGTATGGTGATACAATCAAATCAAAAGTTGATTTAAAGTGAAAAGAGCCTGCTCTAGCACCACTGCTCCACTGGTCCCTTGGAGCCGACTCAGTTTGGGCATCAGTCGACAAAGCGCGACATTTTACAGGGTTGGAATTGGTGCCGAATCTGTTGTCTTATTCTCTCCGTGTGCTGGGAAGGGGCCAAAGGCACATATATATCCCCCACCCCCACCCCTTGCCACTGACTGCCTTCCTGAACAGTAGACAAAGGCTATGCCAAGTCAGTGTTTGGCACACGAAGGATAAACTCCACCACAGTCAGAGACAAAATCCCCAAAGCAAGATTTCAGACACCTAATGGGGATTAGACAAACTAAGAAGGCAGGTTGTGGGAATTTATGAATAACTGAACCCAAGGAAGCAGAAAACAAACAAATGCACAACAAGGGAAATGTCAGAACAAAGGCCAATGAGTTTACTCAAGAAGAAAGCGCATACAAGGGAAATAGGGACTGTGGTTTTAAATTTGCCTTGGTCTTTATTTTACTGAATACTGCATATGTCAGTGTGTGTGTCTGTGTGCGGTGTGTGCATGCGTATGTGTGCCAGCCTTGAGGTGGCCATCAGCAGTCAGGAGTCAGCAGAGGTATCAAGGCGACAGCAGTGCGAGCGATAGTGGAGGGAAATTAATTGTCACCTTTACCTCAGCTTTTTTCTGTGCTTTTTCGGGCCAACAGGGACCCTTTAAGTTAGACTTTTAACAGTTGCTCTAAGATACCAAAACATACAAACTGCATCATGTTGGGAACAACATTATCAGCTTAGATACCAGAGGCACTCCTTGTCCGACTGTCCTCCCGTCGAGAAAAAAACATAAAATGACCCTTTAGATTCTTCTGTGCAAGCAGCTTATTACAACTTATAGATAGGTTAAGGCATAAGGTTTATTGTTGGGGGGTCTGCACTTATGGTGGCATAGTATAGGCCTCTATAACTACAAAGTCCAAAGTTCAAAGCATTAGAAGGTGGCTGGGGTGGGTCAGCAGCATGCAGGACTTTCACATTGGAAAGCACCTTAACCTAACCAAGTTTTTTTTTTGTGCCTGAACCTTACCAAACTTTGATCCCTACGCTTATCCATGTGTTCTTTTTTCATATTTTTGTATCGTAGCCATGACAACAAAGTTGATAGCATGTTGTCTGTCCAAACAAAAACTCAAATCCACAAAATTATGGTGGAGATCCTAAAGAAATAAATCAGACTACATTTTTGGGGAAATGTGTCCAAAATTATCCACAAAACTATCAAGATACAACGTGTAAGCTAAACTAAGATTACTGGCTGCTGGCTGTAACTTCAAGTGCTGTCGGACAGAGAGGATTTAGAATTTTAATGTCAGTGTGGTGTCTTCAGATAATTACAGGGGGCAGTTGACCATAAAATTCAACCCACCTTGTTATTTAGTGACATTTAAATTATTGGAATCGCTCACAGGCTTGAAAAGGCCAGTCTCCATGCAGGGAGTTTGTGTGTTTATGTGTTTGAGCGATGGTGTGTGTGTTTTTTTCTTGACAGCCAGTTTAAGTCAGTTTAAGGAGTGGGAACGTTTTTTACAAGGTGAGGTCATTTTGGCCATTCTGCGTTGTATCAAGGGGCCAGTCTACGGTCAGGGACTTCTAAGGAAGGGCACAGAGGCATCAACAAGTGTGTTTCAGTGGGTGTGAATGTGTGTAGCTCAGTGGCATGCTGTCAACACAAGCAAGGCAAGTGGTGCTTGGCCACTTAAAGTTAATAATAAATATAAATTACGATCCTGAAGCCTTACATCTCAGAAAAACCTTATGTCCCTATGGTTCTGTCCCATAATTTACTATCCACTTGTGGCCATATTAGGCTGTTGTCTCTGGAAGATAGATTGACTACAGGCCATTGCTTTGATCATTTTTAAGGGAATGCCCGTGTCCAGTTGACAAAGGCTGGGGCATATTTTAAATCTCAAACAGGTACACCAACCAGTAATCTCAATACTTCCTACTGTGCACATGTATATCTTTTACCATTATGAAATAACCATATGCAGTTTGTGTGTGGGCTGATTCTATTGATATTCTGGTGGATTATATGTGTCAGAGGGAAAGGTCCCTGTTGACTCAATTAGGGCTGCATATTGTTCTGCAAAGCATTGAATAATGTGGGGACACAGACATTGACAGTGTCTGAGTCTGAATATAAATGACTGGGTACTCCCACAAATGATTCTCCTCAGAGTTATGAACTTTAGCATCAATGGCAATGTCACCTATTGCAGGCTTGATTGACACACTCCAGTAAAACTCAGATAAAGTTCTGGACTGGACTGACTTCAGTTTGTCAAAACTAACCCAATACAGTATCAGTCTATGCCACCTGCCTATAGGTATTACATAGACTATACAATACCTTAACAGTGTTTGTAGTGTAAAAGGTAGAGGAGTGTGCAAGGGCTGTGTAATCAGAAATGTACTTACTGTATGTGCTGCACCTGCTTCTCTTCAGTGCAGACAGTGATTGCTCTGAGAGGTTTTCCACTGGAGCCCTTCTGTTTTGCTTTGCTTTCACGAGTAAACTTACATGGAGAGATGATTACCAGACTCTGTGGACATCCAGGCCCCTGAAAAGAATGCAAACAGAAAATATCAAGGGCTGAGGTACAGTGTGGCTCAATCTCTTCCAGCCTGAGAGATAGAACAAAATATTATTTTAGACCCATTTTCTGTCTGGATTGTTATATATTGAAATGTTGTCAGGTTTCTTATAGCTCACTCTCTGTTAATAAGTTTGTTGTCTTAGTCTATATAGTATTTCTTTGAAAGGTAACATTTTACTAGATGGCTCTAAAATCCAGTGGGTCTCAAGAACCTCATGGACCCTCTTGGTTCTGAAGACCCAACCTGGGACTTGGGTAAGACCAGGTTTATGCTACTAGTCTCTCACCTATATGTCAATATATTGAATACCTGAATCCAAATGGATCTGAGCTGCCCACAAAAATATTTTTCAAAAGTTCCAGGTAAAAGTTTCATACCATTAAATAACAATATATTGTAGAATTTGCTTCACAGATATTAAATTGGGTAGAAATTATTATCTTCAGTCTATCTATCCCCCAGTTGGGTGCAGATTTTTTTTATTGTCAGAACAGGTAGTGAAAATTGGACATTCAACTAATTTGTATTAGTCTCTGAAGCACATTAACATTTTTTTAAAATTAGTTTAGCAATACTATTATTAAATTGCGCTCTTTTCAACTCCAGTTACACCTTAGTTGATGCTTGTGTTTCTCTGTATTTAAATCTATTAAGATTTACTACATTTTGAATTAGATTATAATTTAATTAGATTAGTAATTATGCTTGGGTCTGGCTCGATGGGGTCTCTCTTTTATGAAAACTGATTTCTGCACATGTTTTCCACCAGTCCATTTTAGAACAGGTCAAATATTTTGGACCTGTGGAGACCTCTGCTGTAGCTGGCTGACGAGGTCCAGGTGAGGTCCAAAGTAGGGGTAGCAGCTGTAATCAATATTTCTACAATATCAATGTATCAAATTACAATTCGAAAACAATGTGACAGTGTTAAAGGGGTCACTCATAGTGATGAACTGACAGAGATTTATCACCCAAATGGGATGTATAGAGCCGTATATTTAGGCCCAGCAAGTTCACCACTCACATCATCTTTTTGACAGCAGTTTGCAAATGTTTTCAGTGAGTTACCTCTAAAAATTGACTGCAATCTACTCATCACCACAGAAGCTTGTAACAACTAGCTGCTGAAGATAGTGAAGCATTTAGCAGCCAAAGAGCCAGACATTTCCCTCTGGAGAATAAAAAACTGAGCCAAAAGGGAATGAATATTGGAATTTCATTCGCCATAAAACACAACTCCAAGTGAAGATGGTGTTGTTCCATATCTGCAGGATGTGTAAATGGAAAACCAGGCTATTTGCTAATATGCTCACCACGTCAGTTTTAATGAAATGCCACTTGCTTACAAGTTGTTCCCGTTAATATAATATAAATAAAATAATCTGTTTTAAGACAAGGGGGGCCAGGGAAACGTTGAACGGGCTCTCCAATTCTTTGCTACGCCCCTGCTGAAGATGTATCCTGTTGATAACTCAGCTGGTTCAAACAGAGCTCACAAACCATATGCATGATTGGGTAGTTCATTTATTTTTGCTCCCTGAAGAGGAAACGGAGGGATGTATCATTTTCTTTCATTTGCATCACTGCCTAACATCAATTTCCGCGCATCGTTTTGAGTCCCGGTCGAGGTTTCTCATAAATGCAGTTTTGGTTCACGAGCCGCCCTGCGCCGAGGAAGAGAGAGAGAGAGAGAGAGAGAGAGAGAGAGAGAGAGAGAGAGAGAGAGAGAGAGAGAGAGAGAGAGAGAGAGAGCGCTCCTCCTCCTCCTCCACTCATCCCAAAGAACCAAGGTAAAACGGTCTTCTCGGCGGAGTCCTCCCATCAAATACTCCATCGCATAATGGAAACTGGATTAAAACGGCAGTGGTACGTCCGTGTCCGCTACTTTTCCGCTCTTACACCTCCGCCGCGGCGTTTGTCTAACGTGGTTCTCCTCTTCGCTAAATAACTTCTGGTCTGTTATATATATAGAGAGATTTATTTCTTATATCTCTTTTCCAGAAATAACCAAACCTACGACCTGGAACTAAACTGCTCCAGAAGAAGACCGTGTTTTCTTTTTTTTCTTTTTGGATGGAGAATTTGGAATCGGTGAGTTGGCAGACTATAAGGATGCTAATATCAGCTGCATTCATTAACCAACCTGTTCGGCTGCTTGTACGGCTTTTTCTTGTTTCCTCTCGAGGCTTAGTTGTCAGTTTGCTGATGAAATAAAAAAAAATGTTCCTTTCGCATTAGCCTACATTGTATCACGTGAATTAACAGAGTCGTTAAGTTAATAACCACAAACTAGATTTAGTAATTTGGAGTATGAAAAGGATGCATCGACAGTTGTTCAGTTGGAACTCAACAGGTTTTGGATCTCTTGCTGTACCCCTCTGCTTAGAAAATGGTATAGATAAATATAGAATTTATAGATAAATAACTTTACAAAACCCTACTAGTATAGACTGTGGGGTAATGTAGTCTATTTGCTGCCTGCCTTCTGTTTTCAAACTGTAAAGCACAGTGAACCAAGATCCTGAGAGGACCTTTTTTAAACTGTAACTCAATCGAGGGGACCTGAGAAATAAAGCCTTAAAGTAATTACAGGGAAGATGATGCTTATTGGAAATTGCAGTATGTCCCTATAATCACATTAAAGCTTACTATATCAAATAGAAATATATTTTATACCATGCATTGTGACGGTTTCTCACTCTTAAGTGTGCTGTTAAAATTTATTTCCCTTAAAGATACTTTTTTGCTGTCTCAGCTAGACTGCCTTGTTAGAATATGAGCTGTGCTGTTCGGTTTCATCTCCAAGAGAACATCCACTACCTTTTCGCAATAACGCACTCTTTTCTCCTCTCATCTGTTTCTTTAACTCCATGTTTAATCTCACGCCTCTTTGAAATGCACATATCTTTATCCTCTGTTTTCCTGATTGCTCTCACTCTCTCTTGCTGTCGTGATCATAATCGCACTCCTGTGCCTCGTGTCCTTACAAACTCTCTCCCTCTCTTGGCTTTAGATGGTGAATGAGCTGAAGTCAAGCTGGTTGTGAAGGTGCTGGATTTGTTCCCCCCTACGCCCCGAGCCGGACACAGCATGGCGGCGGGAGTAGCGGCATGGCTTCCTTTTGCCCGGGCTGCAGCCATCGGCTGGATGCCTGTGGCCAATTTGCCTATGCCAGTGGCGCCTACTGAGAAGAGCAAACGGCAGGATGAGCTAATCATTCTTAATGTTAGTGGACGGCGCTTCCAGACCTGGAGGAACACGCTGGACCGCTACCCAGACACCCTGCTGGGCAGCTCGGAGAAGGAGTTCTTCTACAATGAGGAGACCAAAGAGTACTTCTTTGACCGGGACCCTGACGTGTTCCGCAGCGTGCTCAACTTCTACCGCACCGGCAAGCTCCACTACCCACGCTATGAGTGCATCTCGTCTTATGATGAGGAGCTGGCTTTCTTTGGCATAGTCCCGGAGATCATTGGTGACTGCTGCTATGAAGAGTACAAGGACAGAAAGAGGGAGAATGCAGAGCGCCTGATGGATGACCAGGAGGACAACAAGGACGCTAAACTGCCCAACATGACCTTCAGGGAGACGATGTGGCGGGCCTTCGAGAACCCCCACACTTCCACCATGGCCCTTGTCTTCTACTACGTTACTGGCTTCTTCATTGCTGTTTCTGTCATCACCAACGTGGTGGAAACAGTGCCCTGTGGCTCGGCACCCAATCAGAAGGAAGTGCCATGTGGCGAACGCTACACCGTGGCCTTTTTCTGCATGGACACGGCATGCGTTATGATCTTCACCGTGGAGTACCTGATGCGCTTATTTGCTGCACCCAGCCGCTACCGCTTCATGAGATCTGTCATGAGCATCATTGATGTAGTGGCCATCTTGCCCTACTACATCGGCCTGGTGATGACCGATAATGAGGACGTGAGTGGCGCGTTTGTGACACTCCGTGTGTTCCGCGTGTTCCGTATCTTCAAGTTCTCCCGTCACTCACAGGGCCTGCGCATCCTGGGCTACACGCTGAAGAGCTGTGCCTCCGAGCTGGGCTTCCTGCTCTTCTCCCTCACTATGGCCATAATTATCTTTGCCACTGTTATGTTCTACGCAGAGAAGGGTTCAAGCTCCAGCAAATTCACCAGCATCCCGGCCTCCTTCTGGTATACCATCGTTACTATGACGACGCTCGGGTAAGAGCACATCAGACACCTCTTTTATCTGGATGCGAGCACTGTGTGTAAGCGTGTGGAAGTGCGTGTTTGTGTGTGAATGTGTATTTGTGGCTGGGTACGTTACGTGTGAGTAAATGTTTGACTATGATTTGACTTGAAATGTGTGTCTGACTCCATGGCCCCAAAACTGCCTCAGAAGTCATGACACCCTCTCCATGACACAGAGTCTCAGGCTTCACATATAAGATAAGAGACCAGAGAGAAATGGAAGTTTTCAGTGGACCTGTTTTCACAGTTGATGGTATTCTTCTGGGGGAGGACCAGCCATCAAGATGTTCTCTCTCAGTAATGGCTGCGCCATTGCTTGCCCTTTATACATCACTTGTGAGAGGGAGAGAGACAGAGAGACTTAGGAGATTGCAGAAGCAGATAAAAGGGGAAAGTTGAAAGCATCTTGGTGAAACAAAAAACACTGGCTACAAAATGCACAAGCATGGTTTATACCATTACTTTATCTCTTACTTGCATGCCCTGTGGTTAGTGGGCATGCTTTCTCAGTTCTGAAACTGAAATAGTGACTTTGCATTTTGCGAGTCCTCCTCCACCTTCACTCACTACTCTCTGTGAGTTACACACAGTTGCTGGCCCTGAAAATTTAGTGCCTCCTGGTACAAAGACTCTGATGCAGAATATTCTTAATTTTAAGAGGCAAGCAAGTAGTTCAGTTATTTGTGTTTGAATAACAGGCAAAGATAATTATGATTAACACAGTTTTAAAAGGCATACATGCTTCCATCACTAACTGAATGCTGAATTAACCTGCGGCCCAGGGCTGCTGTTGTTGTTTCCTTTACAAAGTCATGAATTGGCTTTGATTGAGTTTTACATTAAGACATTGAGCATTCTGATGCATTGGTCTTTTACGTCTCCCAACCTGTTTCCCCTCATTTTAATGTTACCACATATTTCCATATATTTCATTTTATGGTGGTGAGGGGAACCACATACTGTATGCATCATTAAGTTTTCACTAAAAACACACACATACACACACGTTGCCCTTTCTGTAGTTGTGAAGACACTCAATGACATATACTTTCCCAAGTGCCATACGTTACTCTTAACTTATCACAACTCAATGCTTAACCCTTAATCTTACGCTGACCTAAACCTAATTCTAACTTGAACCTTATAACTTGTCTTCACTTATAATATGTCTTAACCCATAGAACACTTTAAAGTTCTGAGGACCAGCCAAAATGTCCTCACAACAGTGGATCCAACAAAAAATTGACCCACACAACCAAAGAAAGACGTGTTCATGCACATACACACACTTCTGTGATGCAGCACTATTAGGCCCGAATGGTAATGTGTTTTATGAGTGTCCCCTGTTGGGGATGTGTGAGTCAGACTGAGCGGCTGACAAATTGCAGCATCCTGCTAAATGTCAGAGTCATGGTGGCCATAAATGGCTATGAGCTTGTTGCTGTGACACACTTGGCACCCTGTCATCTTGCCCTGCCATTCACACCCTGCCTAGAAGATCTGGTATTGAGCAGATGTTTGATTCTGGATCGACTGTTTGTTCTGGGGACAGGTGAATAGCCACTGCATTGTAGAGGACAGTATGACGTTCTCTGCTCTGCTATCTGCTAATTTTGTAAACACACAGCAGCTTATGTCGCTCTCCACCATAGCCCGCGCTCTCGCACAGTGCCCGTCTCTTCCCAATGAAGTGAGACCTGAGAAGCTGAACCAGTCTCCTGTTGCTTTTACAGTAGGGTTGTGAAAGAGGAGGGTGTGGGTGCATATGTGTGTCTGTTTGTGTGTTAAGAGGGGGGTAGTTGTTGAGCTTGGCCTCATCAATAAAGCAGGGGCCAGAAGTGGGTGTCAGAGTGACTAATGATGTGGCCCACTGCATCTGCTGACTAATGTAAACCTGCCTGACATTCTGGTTGCTGCTCTCGGTATACGTCATAAACACACACAGTCACACACACTTAAAGACTAACTATGCAAACATACAAACGTTCGGAGGACAAATATTGCTGTGTATTTTCCTTCACATGCGCATTTTAAGACCTTGGATGTGTATTTGTGTGTTTTTTTGAGGGCCATCCAATTTTGTCTGTGATTTGAGATTTACAAGCATCGTTTTAAAAAGGTCTTGCCACTCTTTCTTCCGCCAACTTGCATTGGAATCTGTGGGAATATATCCTGACCGTCTGCTGTGCAGCGATTTATACTCATCTGACTAAATGAGATGAAAGCCAGTTCCCGCAGATGATGCTTTCCTTGACTTCATGTGCCTCTGTCTAGGTGCCTCAGGGCTTAGTTTTGTGCCACTGAGAATCTGTTCTGCTTTGTTCTCCTCCCAGAGAATCTCATATCATCTGCACAGCTCATGTTTATTTTACTGCTTACTTCTGCATTTTAGCCATAGTGTTTCCACCGTACTCTGAAAAAAGCCAGTTTTGTGTGATTTGGTTTTGCGTGTGTACGTACTGTATGTCAGACTGTGGTTACATACTCGCATTTGTGTTCTTCAGTGGTATGCCCTGTGCCACACACATGCTGCCCACTGTGGCTTTTTGAATGCTTTGTTTATCTGACAATAATCCGGCCTCAATACGAATCCATAATCCCTCTTCATCAGCCGGCAATGACATACCAGGTGAGCAGTTTTTTGGAGTGCAGCTCTCCTCTTTCTTTACGGAAATGGAGGTTGCTTTAATGACAACAGTATGTCAGAGGAGAAGGGAAATGGAGACTGGGCTATGAGAAGAGGGAGAAAATGAAGGATCGATCAAAAAAAGACAGTAGCACATATACTTGTTGCACCTGACAGTTTAGTTATTTCAAAAGCAGACCGCAGCAAGACAGAATTGCAAGGGACATACAGTATTTTGGTAGCAACTGTCTTTGGTGGGAACAAGATAGGAGACTAAAGTCCTCAAAAGCCGACCCGAGGGCTGTGCTGCTCCTTATGACTGACTGGATAAAAAGAGGTTTAACTACCCAAGCGAGTTACCAAGCCACAAAACAGCACCATCCTTTTGAGTCCTGTGCTGACAGTATAGCAGGGCTAAAAAGCTTAGCTCAAATCCTGCAAATAAGGGGCAGGCAGGCAGGCACATAGAGATGAGGCTTTAGCTAAATCAGAGACATTTAGGCAACAGGACCTGTAAGGGATTTTATTACCTAGGTTGTTTAACAAATTAATTTTGACCTTTTGAGCGATAATAACTTTGGCCATTTGTCATATTTGGTTGCACCTGTTTTGTAAGGTGCTGTCTGGTTGGGGAGCAAACCGAAATTGTGTTTGCTTGCTTTTTATGAGAGAGAGACGCAGCAACTGCTAAACCTCAGCTTTTCATTATTTATCCATCCAGACTTCATGACGTTCACATCTTCATTTTTATTTTTGAGACACAAAAAAGAAAATAAGAAAAGAAAACTTAACCCAATTACCATAGCATGATCCCATTGCAGCTGTACAGTTTGTAAAGATCCCTAACAAGACTTTCTCATCTTTGATTTTATTAGACTTCTTTATCATGATCTACTTAAAGTAATGTTTTGTTATACTGGATAAGGCCTTGCAGCCCAACCAAGTGCTTTAATGGCCTATAACATATCAAGTCTAAAGGAAGGAAGGAAAATATTCAGTATTTTGCATCTACCAATGAGTCCTAGTCAGTCAAATGTATCATGTTTGGAATTACCTATCTGGTTTATCATAATAACATCATGCAAATTAAAATGCTAATTCAATCACGCAGAAATGAGATACTTCTCTAACTGTATCTTATAGAACTTTTTCACTGACTGCACCGCTTGAGAAGCTAATTTTTCTCCATAAAGATAATTGATGAGCATTATATAATTAATAGAAGGAAATATATTGCTCCTTTTTGTCTGTTTAACTATGCATAATCACGTCTTAAAAGGTCTCTTGGCTGATTCTGAAGTAGAATTTCTTCTGATGAAGGAGGATGTGAAAGACTGCCATAAAGATGCCCACTGGTGGTTTGCATCTCTGGAGCAGCTTGCCCATATCTGTTGCTGCTGCTGAGTGAAAACACAATTGCAAGCCACCTCCCAACAGCACCGGTCCACTGCCATTAGCTGGCAGGTGAGACTCTAAAGGTCCAGGTTGTTCTGACCCAGTGGAGGAAGACTAGCACAATCGTGAGCCATTATAACTAACGTACTATACCAATGTTGGCTGTGAGAGCTATCAGCTTTAACACCACCACAGCCTGGTTCCAGACACTGCCCTCATCTCTTGATTTGTTCGGCATGTTGTATAGTTCTGGTGTTGTGTTCATCACGTAGTTTACCTCTATAGCTCGGTAGGTGCCTAACTACATCCACGGGAAAAAAAACAACAGAAATGGTGCCAGGTGTGAATCAGATTAAAGCAGTGATACAGGTCATTGTAAGTAAATTTACAGAAATGACTCAAAAACTCCTTAACTCAGAGACGATCTTCAATTAACTGCTACTAGTAACCACTGAACACATGGTTGATGACATCAGTGGGAAGGATTCCCTTCTGCTCATATTTGAGCAGAAGGGAAAAAAGGGAATATTTGACTGATTAGAGCAATGACAAGACAATAAATGAATGAAAAAAAAACATTAAACAAAATATCAGTTGAGTCTGGTGATCAAGCTCAGATCCCCACTGGCTTTACCTTGTGTCATTTTATATGTTTGCATAACTAAAGGTTATGTTGGAAAATACCCACAATATAATGATTGTAAAATGACTTATAAATCTTTTTTTACCCTCATTTCCATCTTTTTCAGAACATCATTGTCACTGATGTGTCTAAGGCTTTATTTTATACTTTTCTTTTGTTGTCTTGTTGTCAGTTTACAAGACCAAAAAATGCTTGGTACAGTAAATACTGTGCATTTGTTTGAGCAATTGAAAACAACCACTTCTAGTGCTCTCTTAGAAAGCTCTATCACACAAACATGTCAGCCATCTCTGTATACATCTCGTCATCTTTGCAAACTCATTTGGCTCTTCCAACTGATGAAGTATTGATAAGAGCTGGAGTGTTCGTGTGCGTCGTAGTCATTAGCATAGCCATGCCGGAGTGTGATTAATATCCTTATCAAAGACTTCTTCTTCTGATGACAACTCCTGCAAGATCAATGCACCTCTCTCTGTCTCCCAGACAACCATGCAGGACCTCTCACGTACACTGTTGTTGGCTGTGGTTGTAGGGGTTGCATGTGCATGTAAGAAGATGTATGCATGGGGGTGACTGCATATTGGGTGCGTGTTTGTGCACATTTGTATCTTTAAAGTATACATGTGTTGCTCACCTCTTTCGCAGCTCATTGTCATCGGGCTCTTGATTTACAGTGCATTTATTTTGCAGCCAACATCTTGTGAAAAATGATGATTAATGCAGATGAGCGGATATTGATTTTGGCAGTAATGTGGTGGCCACTGTTAGTGCTACTAATTAGAATGTGTGATGGGAATATGACTGAAAGATAGCACCGAAGTGTGATGTCACCGACCCTTTATCTTGGATTTATGAGAGCAGTTATGAGGAAGTAATTTGTACATGGTCATTTAAGTCCTGGTTGGTTCCTAACCTCTTCCTTTTTAAGGTCAAGATTAGTGGTGAGCTGACCTGCTCTATCAATACAGTAAGTATTGGAGTTTGCATAGTAACAGGAGCTCATGACTTTATGACATGAATACACTGCAAGGGGGTTTGTTTGAATGTTTGAACGATTTATGGATCTGTATCGTGGTTACATGTGTGCAACTTGTAAGAGATTTGGGATAAAAGCAAATATCTTACTGTTTATCAGAAATGGCGACCTGGAATATACATTGAAATAGACAATTCTGTGTGCACAGTCAGAGCACTCCAGTTTACACACTGAACCAAATCAGATTATATTTTTTTCCTTTCAATATCCTTAATTTCTTCATTAAATCCAGATTAATTATCCATTAAAATAGTAGTGATTACTATGGGGTTTTAAATGATTTATTCATTGAGCTGATATATGGAAATATTCCAGGGAACATTTACATTTACAGTCATAGCATTTGGCAGGCTCTCTTATCCAAAGTAACCGATATTACTCCTCTGTGTTAAGGCAGACATTTAGAAAGAATCAGATCATGCCAATGACTGTAGGTACTAACCAGTTTAATCTCATTGCATAGAATAAATAATATTTCCATTTGAATAGCATGTGATAGCCAATTATTCTTCTTTACTGTAATTTCACTTCTGTAAAAAAAGCCAGGACAACAAAGTGTTAAGGACTTGCCACATTAGGGAACCAACCAATGGCAGCAAAAATCCCCATTTACCACAGTACATATAACAAAGCATAGAGCAGATAATTACCACTAAAACTCAATTACATGTGGCATTAACATGCAAGCTGTATCGGGATATCCTATCTGAATAAGGAAAATTCCAAAGGCCTGTGGATGGGAGAGTCATGTGTATGTCATTATCCAAGATAAAGCTCAAATGATTATGTTATATTATTAACAGGTGGAAATTAGGCCGAGGGCATGCACACACTTAACTCCTCAGCCCAAATATATTTTCAATAGACCTGGTGATGTGTTTTAGGACATTTTCAGCACCCAGAAAATGTTTCACGACTGTATGTATTTCTGACTGTCAGATGTCCTGTATAATCTAGAAAGAGCACAGTACAATTAATGGACAAAGTCAAAGTCATCCTCACATATTCTCTGGAGGCTTTATCTGTGACCTGTAGGATTGTGTTGTTTTTTTAGTCCATGGTTTAAGTTACAATTAAAAGGCTTTGTTTTTAATAAATTGTGGATAAATTACTTCCCTTTACCTAAGATGGCAACGTTGGTTGGAATGCAACTTTACGACACAACAGACAAAACAAATTATTCACGTTTGTCTTAATTCTTATAGGAGAATAAAGTCACATTTGTGTATAATATTGTTTGTCCTGGAGGGTGAAACCAGGAATATATCTGTACTAAAAAGCTTCAGAGACATCTATAGTCACCTTTGGCCTTGAGATGGTTTCAATACAACATTGACCTCCAGTTGAACTCACTGATAAAGAAATGATTCATTATGATGGAGATACACAAAAATACACCTAGGAAGAATTTCATTTATCAGAGAAAGTGACTCTCCACTTTGACCCCCCAGCTGTTATTCTCCCTCAGTTTTTCTGTCCTCTCCACCCTTCTCCCTCTGCCTCAGTCTGCCTTCTAGAGAAAAGAGACATGACATGCCTCTCACCCAGCCATCTGACCCCTATTGACATTTTCTAGTGCTTCGACAGAAAAAAACAACAGAAAAGAGGTCACAAAATAGAAATGAAAGTCCATTTTCACCTCTCTCTCTCTCTGTCTTTGGCAAGGCTCTTGGGATGGCAAACACAGTCAGTCAGTCAGTCTGCTGTTTGCTCCAGTCTGAAATGTTGACAGTCTGATTAATTTTGGCAGAGCTATTGATCGTTTGCAGATGGTGAATGCTATTGACTGGATTAACATTAGGTGAAAAACTTCCCCAAGTCCACGAGTTAATGACATGATACAGGACATCCGAAAGAAATTAATTCATTTCTGTCACCTCCAGCCATACTTTGAGATTAATGCTAATAGTAGTGGACAGTTTAGAGAAAATAACTATCTATAGAAATCTTCCATCCCCTACATTCATTTCCCTGTTTTCTTCTCAACTTATGTGCAGGTTTCTGTGCATGCTTACATATAAATACATATTGTTTGTGTCCCAGTGTAAAGGCATATGTTTAGGATGTTCCGCCTCAGTGTACCTTGCTGAAGCAATTATGGTCTCCTACATTTAGTTTTATGTCTGTGGCTGTGGATTTGTGACCCTACTTAAGTGATTTGAAAGGTTCTGTGGTTTCTCAACACAGCGGTAGCTCACAGAATTTTCATGTTTCTGCTCGTAACCGCCTGGATTACCAACATGGACGCTGTGTCCATTATTTGGTGGGTCAGATGCATGAGCCTATGTGCAGATATCATAAATTTAAACTTTGTGTTTGAATATAGCATCTGTATCACAATGAAGAACTAATGACCAGAGAACATGCCCATTTGCTGTGACAAGTATAACAGCTGTTTAAAATGACACAAGCTCAGAGCCCTGATGGAGTAAAATTCAGACTGAGACCACACATGTCACCAGCATCAGCTGTTTGAATCAAGAGATATTTTTTTAATAAATTGTTGTATATTTTTTAAATATGTGACTGGTACAGGAATACAACGACAGAAATGAGACAAATATGGTCCTATGTTCCCAATTGGGGGTTCTAATATATTATCATCATTATCATCATGTTTAACTAATATGATATGTGGTTTTGCAAATGCACAAAACACTGGTCAGCAGCTCTGTGAGATCATACTTGGGCACTGCAGTGTTTCGAACACTACCTTTAGTATGCTGACATTTATTAATTAGTATTGAGCACAAAGTACCACTGAGGCTGAGAGCAAACCAAGGTTTCGGAGAGATTAAAAATCTGACCTGATGATGATACCAGATAAAAGTCAGAGGATCATCAAAGTCATTAAGATTCATCCTTGAATCTGTAAACTCAAAATTTCATGGAAATCTATCTAATAAGTGTTTATCATGGGATTCAGAGATAATAGGACCCAAAAGCAGAGAAGAGACAGGTAATGAGGTGCGGTGAAGTATATTTAATAGTCAAAAGGCTTACAGAAACTAGGCAAGGCACTAAGGGGCCAGCAGCAAAAGCAAAAAGGCAAGTGAACACAAAAGCAAAGCAAAACTTCCATAATAAAAGGGAAGGGAGTAGTAATGAGAGGGAGGACCAGGGAGCCGAACAAATTCACAGAACAGACACGACGAACTGACAAAGACAAAGAGATAGACCAATTGCGGCAGGGATAATGAGACACAGGTGGAACACCTTAGGGTGGGGGCGGACAACCACAAGGGCATGAAGGGCATAAAACAGAGAGACAGAAACAGAGAGAAAACTTCAACTAAAAGACCTACAGTGTCTTCATCATACTGCTAGCAAAACTAAAAATGACCTCTAATTTTGATATGGTTAACAGCTGACAGGTTGTATTCCTCGATTGTGGGTTGATGTTGGTCATAATTGGTTTTGTTTGAGTAACAGAACTGATAATGGGTCACAAAGATGTTGTAACCACGGGCCGCTTTACCCCTTTATCCATCCTTGATTACAGCAGCAGCCGAAAAATGGTCATTTGTTTCAGCAGTTGAGAAATGGTCGAAGAACTGCAAAAGAAATCTACAAGCAATCAATAACCCCTGTATAAAGAATAAATAAGACCACTTGTCAAAAAAAAGAAATTTACTAGCTAGTACAGTTGGTACCTGCTGCTTGTGTTTTTGTGTTTGGGGTCACACGAGTCAATATTGCATCCTGGTCTGCCTTCCAAAATCTGCCAATGAAATGATCCTTTTCAGCTCTGCCAGATGCTCGCTCAGTCCCCCTGTTTTGCTATTGGTATGTATTTTACCCTCTTTTCATGCAGAGATGTGGATGGTCGTCCATTTTTTTGAAAAGAAATATTGAGTGCCAAGCCTTTCAAGCTTTTGCAAAATGCATTTACCTTGCCACCTGTCAGCCAACGGGAAGTTTGTTGTGGCCAATGTGACTGTGAAGGGTAATTTACAGGAAGGGTCTTTCAGTGAGGTGTTTCAAGCATGTGCGCTGTTTTGCCAACCCCTTTTTCATCATTGACGTGCCATGCATGCAAATGCTGCCCTGTCATAGGACACAGTGTCCCGACTAACTTCATCTCAGCTAACTGGACAAAAGTCATTGGAGTGATTGGAGTGATGCTCAAAGTGGTGAAGGAAAAAAAACAGCAAGCTGAACATGTGAACAATTCATTATAGAACCTGTCTCTCTCTCTCTCCCTGTCTCTCTCTCTCACACTGTTTGTCACAGTTGATTGCCTTCAGCCACGGTCCTACAAAACCCACTACACTTGCGCCCACAACTCCGGACTTTTGTTTATGACACAAGAGGGAGTGGAGTGTCTGTGCAAACATATTAAGGCTCATGTTTTGGTCATTTTTAGCCATGCAAGTAGCATGGCTTTAGGGATAATAATGTCTAACATCAGTCAGATCAAAACATTAGTCCAGACTTCAATACTTCCACTATCAGCCATGGAATTAGTTGTGGAGTTTCCTCCAGAGGATGACTCCTACTTACTTTGGTGATCCCCTAATTTAATTAAAAGGTGCCCCATAAGTTGAAAACTGTGTTGTCCTGTATACCCATTACTTTGGTTTGTGCCTAAATACCTGCAAAATTTGGGGGATTCCCAAAGTGGCGGACACTTTTACACTGTCATTGTATGCATATGAATATTTTGATGCTGATGTGAGTTCTTTGCTGCCAGCATAGCTCACAGTATGGTTCTTGTGACGCAAGGATCAAAGAAGAAAATACAAACAAGGTGCTGATTATACTCCGGGGTATTTACAGCAATCACAAAACAACAATTTAACACAATTACATTGCTAAATGGTATTTTTTAAATTTACTTTAATAAAAAATGATTGATGATGAGCCTTAGAGTGCATATACCTGTTATTGGAATATAACTGCAAAATCCTCTTTGGTTTGATTGCACTACATTGCATAAATAAAGGCTGATTTAACAGGATGATTACGCCATCTTTTCGGAGTGCATTGTTGTAGTCGTTTTATTGGAGTGGCCCTTGATTTAGTTGGCTGTGCGCAAACACCAGAAGGTAAACAAATATGGATTAGACAGTATTGTGTCCACTGGGCAGACGCGCTCATTACTGAGTGGATAATGGGGGCTGAAGTGAATGTGAGTGATAGTCCTCCGTATATGTAGGCCAAGTTATAGAAATAAATCGCCTCTCATTTCCCTGTAGAGAATGAGATAAACTCTGTCTGAATGACTCTGATTAATCTTCTCAGAGTCGCAGCCAAGGCTTTTGAACAGGTAGACGTCATTGTTCCATTTTTTGTGTGTGTGCTTTCACTCCTTAGTCTGACATACATGCATTTTCTATCACTTTCATACACACACACACACACACACACACACACACACACTGTGTCTACATCTTTCTGGGTGTATTGTAATTCATAAACTGTGTTCGTGCTGATTATCCAGGGTGACAAAAGCAATTGTTCTGCTACACTAAATCTGGGGATTAATGCTTGTCTCTGGAGTTGTTCCTTCTTCTTTAGTGTACAGTATGTGTGTCGGTGTGGGTTGTCTTCCTCTTGTCTTCTTTGCTCTCCACCCTGACAAGCTTCACCAAGGATGATCTTACTGGATCATGACATTTGTTTTGCAGCAGTTAAAAAAAATAATCCTCTTAATGGTTCAACATTGTGCCCTCTTGTGATATTATAGTGGATTTCTCTGCTGTGTATTGTCATTCTAGTGTCAGTACATGGACGTAGGACATGTCCTTCACATAGCAAGGACTCAACTTTTTCCCAGATGTCTTTGGGGGATTACCCATGCTGAGGGATTAATCCTGCCATGTACCATCTGACAGCACCAAGCACTGGGAAGAGCATAAAAGTCAAGTCATGGACTAACACCATTAATAGATTTCAGTAAGCCTTTTTTCCCTTCAGAGGTTAACGGGTGGCAATATTAATTTAATTTGCCGACCCCTCTTGTGAGTAACCCATATTCTACCTCTCTGCTCTGTTAGGAGCGAGGCCATGGTCCACTGCAGCTCAATAAGAAGTCTCCTCAAAGGATTTTCACCAGCCTCATTTCACAGGAGACAATCTGCATTATGTTTTAATCTTATTAGCATTGAATTAACACCACATCAATGACCTGCTCAAAACAGAGAGCTTCTAAGTTCGCTTAGTCTTCAGCTGATATGCGAAACATATTTAGAAGCACTTCTCATGGCAAGGAAATCATCAGAGCCATCAGTTGACTCTGGGAAACAAATCATTCTGAATGTACCGCAAGGGAAGCACTTTAGCTATTAAGGAGAGATGGTCCATAATCTTGGTATGATACACGTGAACAATACACTTCAATCTTACGCATAAGACACAACTGAACACATACACAGGGCTAATAGATTCTGTTTGTCTGCAGGGGCTTGGTGATAAAGAAGACATCCTGAAAACAGGATGCTGTTAAATGTATTTGGGATGAATAGTTTGAGTGTGAGGAAAGAGATAGCCAGGGATAGTTTTATCCCAGATGTAACTTGTATTTACAGGGTGCATATCTAAAGTCACAACAGGAAGTAAATCAACTGATTTTTCATTGAGAATCTAATCTGCAAAAGTGCCTGTTTAGAAACCTTATTTTGCCCTTTTTTATCTGAGTTTCTTTTGAAAGCAGTGCTGTTAATTTTGTCTCATAAATCATTTTAGTTGTCATTTGAGAAGATAAATGTAGAGAAACTGGACTTTGCAGTGAAAGGCAAATGCATATGTAATCTTAAATACAATCTCACATTTTAGGTCAGATTTCTTATCTTTCCTTTCTGTTTGTCTTTACAACACAATGGATCACAACTCTTTCATTGATCCCACCTCTCCACCCGTTTTTTGTATTTTTTTTTTAAAGTGCAGCAAATCCTTATCAAGTATGCATTGCAATGCCCTACAGTCCACAAGAAGCTTGCAGATACTTTATCCTCTCTTTCTGCCTCCTTCCTTATGTTTTTCACACACACACACACAGCATATACACACAATGACTTTGAACCTGCATTGGCGCAACATCCACTCATACCAGGCTATATTACAATTAATTTATCGGGTTTTTGCTTTGCACTCAATAGCCACAGGCGCATGTAGACACACAGTGGGGGAATCTCATCTCCCTAGAATGTTTCTGAGGTGAAAGAGAAAATAATCTGCTGTTCATTATTAACACTACAAAAGCGAGGGATGAGGAGAGGGATGAAGCATAAGGGCATAAAGCCCACTGGTCTGATCTTGGCTTCTAGGAAACAGATAAAATTACAAATACACAGGAACAAGTGATGCAAAACTTAATCGCATTTCTCAGAGGGTTGTCACATTTCAGAGAGTATTCTTGAGCAAAGTGGAAAAACACTCAGCAGAGCCTGTGCTTCAGTAACATTAATAAAGAAATTTCCCTGTGCCACGCTGGGAGAATGAGAATGAGTACATGCCTTTCTAAAGGGACTCTCTGCAGATAACTTACAGTAAGGAAAGGCAGTATCCTGCGTTTGGTAATGTTAATCCTCCCTTGGATTTAATGGCAGTTTGTGGTATTACAGGCATATTTATAGTTCTGTAGGTTTAATTTTGGTGGTCACTGTCATATAGTCAAAGTACTACCACTGCTGTCGTTCATGCAGTTATTCATGTTATCCACTGTTAAATGATTCTACTTATTATCTCCTGCAGAAATAAGGACTTACTGCTCATTAGAGCTTCTATAAATAGGCTGAAGTTACTAATAATAAATATAAACAGGCTATTTTTTCCCACACTTTATCCTTTATCCTACTATGTTTGAATTGGCTGTCTTGTTTTTCCCTAAGGCGCACGATAATGAAATCAGGCAATATTATCCATTATACCAATAATAACACTAATAACATTTGGCAATGAAGGACACGTTGGGAAATATGGGAACCAACATCAGGCATTTCCATTTGCTAGCATTTTCTCCATGCAGATTACATGGCCTCTTGGAGATTTGCTCACTCTGCCGTGTCATTTACTACAAAACTGCAGGAAGTTAATTCTTTTCAGGCAACTAATTCAGGTGGAGTGGAAAAACAACATGTTAGTGTTCAATTTGGAAATTTCCTCAAGATACTTATAAAACACCGACACTTTTGTCCTTTCACTGCACAAAAATATAGATATGTGTTTGTGCTGTATATATCCAGCACAGCATTGCACTTCCCTGCTCTATAACCAATGCTTTGCATTCTGAGTGAGTCATCTGCATGACTAAAACACTAAAGCCTTCCTGGGGGATTTATCTATGCGATCCAGGCTCCTATCAACTCACATTACCAATGTGGCTAATCAGTGTTGGACTGTGATGATAGCGGCAGTCTAATGGGTGGATATAGATCAGGCTGCAGTGATGGATGTTGTGGTCAAGTGCTTTGGGCCATAATGAATGTTCCCATGCCAGGTGGACCAGGCTGGCGGCAGGTGGATGTAAATGGAGCAACAGCTTTCCAACAGTTTCCTTTGGCCTGGCACAATGGTACCTGACGCACCTCTGGGTACTCTCTCCTCTCTATCTCCATGAGCTCTATCTAGTATTTGATGAGCTGGGTGTATGTATGAGCTAGAAAGTCAAAAACAAATTTGTCAGGAGAGAAGAGTAATTTAGAGGCTGAGCGATAGACGGTGAAAGGAGAGACAACACACATCTCACAGCTCCGGAAGCATGAAGACATTTCATTTCTGTGTTGCTCGCGCTCTAGCAGTACCATAGGGGAGCTGTGACTTTTAAACAGATGCAGATGATGCCTGTGCTGCTATAATTAGCAGTGGTTAGATTGTGAGTCGCACATTTCAGCTTTCCTGTTTCTTTCCAACAGCATTTACAAGCAGCTAGACTAGAGCTTACACCTTCCTTGAAGACTAAAATGTTAGCTGTCTTGTTTCTTCACACTGCAAAATCTCATCGTGAGTGAGTTTAACTAATACGCCCTGTGTTATCACTAAGACAGAGAAAGAGGGGATGGACTGAAAAAGTTTTAGTGAAAGGAGTGCTGCGAGAAAGAACTCACTTCAAAGAGGGTGAGGAGCGCAATATGTTATCAAATGAGGGGAGAGAGAGAGAGAGAATCCAAAGTAGAGAGAGGAAAGATGGTCAGGGAGTGAACTAAAGTTTTTAAGAAAGAAAAAGCAGAGATACGAAAGTGGTTGTGTTTATGTCTGAGTGTTTGTTTTTCCTTTCCCTGTAGAGAGAGCTCTTAGTCGAAAAAAGGTGGCCTGTACTCTAGTCTCGAGCCGTGAGGTCATTGATGTGTGTTATATACAGAAGGCATGCTGGGAAACACTAACAGATTTAAGCCAGGCCCCATGGACAAGCAGACTGATACCAAGAACCTGGCCAAACTCTTTTTCAAATTCACAGATGGCTGCTGCTGTTCACGGCTTTAACATTCCAATTCAGTGTATTGAAAGTGCATGTTTTTATATGTGTGTAGCTGTGTCTGCCTGCGTGTGCATTCATGCAAAAGTTGAGTTACAGGAGGAGAGTCAAAGTGGCTAAATATCTTGTGCAGATTCTACAGTAATGTGGTAGTTTCAGGTTTGTAGAAAAAAAAGCTTCAGACACTCATGTACAGGAGCTACGCTTAACTAGTCAAATTGTTTGCACGTCATCTTAGAGAAAAGCCTCTTCATTTCTCTCTCATAATTTGATTGAATTTGTTTATACCTTACTCACAATAATAACAGAGCTTGTAATCCTGTTTCCCTCACCTGTGCTTGTTGACTACAGCCTTTATTGTTGTGCTCCAAGGTTTGGCTATTTCTATTTTTAGTTTCCTTGATCGTGATTGCCTCCTAATCTTCATGCACCCCCTCAGTGATGAGGAGACTAAATAAATGAACAAAACAAGACTGCAGTGGATAACAAGGTCTGCAACTAGGCCCGACTCCAACAAGACCTGAGGGTGTTGACATAATCGCTGCGGATTGAGCCCTGTTTTTATATGCATGCTGAGAGTTCATGCCTAAAATATGAATATTAGAATTTTATGCCCCGCCAACAGTGTGGGATGGCAGTGTCAGCCTGCTGGTCAGTTGTTCAGTCCCTTTTGGCCCACTTTGGCCCAGAGTGAAATACCTCTGCAACTACTGGATGGATTGCCATGAAATGTGGTGCAGGCATCCATGTACCTCTCAAGGTGAATTTCAGTAACTTTGATGATCCCTTCAACTTTTCCTTTAAAGATTTTTACCAACTGAAATATAAGACACCAATTGACATGAGCATTGTTTGCAGTGGCAATATTAGCATTTAGCCTCAAAGCACTTCTGTGTCCAAGTCCAGCCTCACAGAGCTGTTTATGTTACTGCCTTGAATATTAAAATTGCAATTATACATAGAGACAGTGCACACTGATAATCTGAATAACACTGCTTCTGCCAGTCAAGCTCAGTTTGTGCGTGCCATCCTCCAGAGAAAGATTCAGAAAAATGGAGACAGAAAGGGACAAGAGACAGTCTCCATTGGAGACAGATGCAATTATGATTAGACCAAAGTCAGAGGACGTTGCAATTCATCAGGCCATTTATGAGAGGATGATCAGATAAATGCTTTAGTAAGTGGAGGCCAGTCACAGAAAGAGGTGATGGATGCGATAGCCGTATAATCCAATAAGTGATTGTGGTCCCTGCACTGCAGCTTTACAAACAGAGATATATTGCAGAACGGGTAGCCACATTTTAAAAAGTGTGGTAATTTGGCCACAGCAGATCTGACTCTCTCTGAGCCATCATTCATAATAATGTTGCACCCCTGTACCGATTTAGTGTGTTCAGCATGGAGTTTAAGAAATTGTCTGGATCTGTTACTGTTGGGGTCTTTTGATGTTGCACAGTGATTGGAATTCATTGATTGCTGTCACTTAATCCATCTATGATATTTTTGTGTGCAGCCCTGCGTCTTTTCCTCTGAAGCCCAATCATTGTGGGATTAACGAGTGATTGAATGGCTTTATAGATATAATCCTGATTTGATTTCATCACGCTCCGCATTCCTTTTTTTCCTTCTGTTTCTTCTATCGTGCACTCAATTTAATTTCAGAACATTCAATTTATTTGGCTTTATGGAGGCTTTCAGCACCTTTGCCTCCAGTCCAGGAAAGAAAAAATTGGGGGCAACAGTTATCTTTACTCATCTGGAAAACTGATTGTAATTATGTTAGTTACAGGGGTTTTATCCACTAAGAAAGACTATTTAATTATACCAGGCAAGTTTCGTGTTTCAAATGTGAGAAATGCACAGAACCAGTGTATCATCGCCCGTCAAAGCCTCTTTTACTCTGTGGAGCACCTATTGGCATATATCACACATGCACGCTAAAAATAGAAACCATTCACACTCGCATCAGCAGCCCCCTCCTTCTCTCCTACCTCCTCTCCCTCCCATTATCTCCCCTTTCTCAACACATCTCTCTCCTTCTGTCTTCTCGTCACCCCTTTCCACATTTAGACTCACACCACCATGCAGAATATACACGTCTACGTCTGCGCTAACAGACACAGTCACACACATACATGACAGTGTGATCATTTCTTTCTTTTTTTTCTTTTTAAAACATCATGTTTTTAAACGTGTCATCTGATGTATTTTTTTATGCGGTAACCCTAGGCTGTAAATGACAATTATGGGTTGAGCACTTAATTGTAACACATATGCACACATTCAGAGAAGCAGTAGATTGAGGACCGCCATTTTCAGTGTATCTTAATCCCAATTTTGCTCCAAAAATGCATTTCTTTCATCTGTTTCTTTATCACTCTTCAAGACTTTCTCTCACCACAGACTCTCACTTTCCTCCCTCATGTAACCACAGCTGTAAGTGTTTAATTACTGAGGTGACCTGCTAAAAACAGTGATAAAACAGTGTGGTTCTCCTAATCCCTTCATCTCTTTTCTCTCCAAGAGCTATGAGAACTCAATCAAACTAGTCTTCATTCCACACAGTACATCTGGTTAATATGCAGTGACTCACTTTCTGCGCCCCCTGTCTACATCACACACCTGTTGTGGCTCTAATTGAACAGTGTGACTGTTTGTCACGATCAGATTGTCATCTACGTGGCTATAAATGACGGTGCCTTTGTGAAACACAGTCAGGAACCAGCTGTTACCCAGAATAGCTCAAGGCTTTCATGTTATCCGTTATTTGTCAGCTTTTAGGTTGAGATTTAGGTTGGTGTATGCGCAAGACAAATTGGACGTCCACTCTTTGGTCCATTAGTCCGGAGCTTCCTATTTGTTTTCTTTGTATCTTTGTCTTGTGCCTCCTCTCCTCTGTGTCTTTATAAAGAAGTGTATGTGCGTGTGAATGCCTCCGTACGGGCTCCTCTCTGCCGATGATTGCACTGGCCATTTCCCTCTGAGGCTCTCTCCGGATGACAAATTCACACATCCGTTATCAGCCTCCTCTTTTCCACAAAATCAATAGTCTCTCCGCAGTTTTCTCTGCATATATAGGATGGTGGGGCTGCAGTTTCTTTTCAGTGTGTGCACATGGTGTTGTGGATACCCGCAGCTGGCCACAAAGACACATGTAAACCTCAAACCTTTGACTGAACATCAGTCCCTGTGTCAATATGTCACAGTGACACTATAATGGTAAATGCTTTTAAGGTAGCATATCAGAAGCACATGAAGAGGAGTCATTAAGTCAGAAAACTGACTCAGTAATGGCAGTAATACAACAGTATGTATCTTGTGTTTTCCAACATTAGCCTTACTTGACCTATTAACAAGTAAAACTGTACTTGCAAAACCCCCATATGTATTGAAGTGAGAAAGCCTGTTTTTATTGCCTATCATCATTATGTTTGAGCACAAATGTGTTGTTTCTCATTTCAGAAGTTACACAGTTATGCTTGCAGCCATGCACTTTCTTGGACCCTGTAGCAATTTGCTGTCAGAGGCGAGGAAGCTTGAACGCTTTTACGGCAGCAGGTCAAGGCATAAGATTCCCAACATGTGAACATTACCACTGAATGAAACACCTGTCAGATACAACATACATTTATATCAATCCGTTATTATTATAAAGATGTGGGGTAATGGAGGGAAATGACAACACAGGGCAGGCAGGGTAAAAATGACATAGCGAGGAAGGGTAGCAGCAGACAGGCATGGCTATACCCCAACGTTCAAATATGGAATGCACAGCAACATGAAACATTCATCTATCATTGCTCTGTCTCTGATTTTTACCGTACTGTCGCCATCTATTATTCATCAGCACAGAGGACGGGGAGCCACAGACTTGATAAGTGCAGTATTGGTGAAAGGAGGGAGCCAAATGTGTACAATAATGCACACATGTAATGCACACACATATGAATGCCTTTAAAGTATGAGTATATACAGTATATGAATATATAAATATGTTCACATTAATGATTTACTATCTGTCTCACACAAACACACTGGATGTGTATTCTTTGATTCATAGAACAAGGCACCAACGACAAAACATTTAAGATGAAAATGGCCCATTGATGATGAGTCGTACTGAACTCAAGCCATTAAGTGAAGTCAATCCTCTTCAAGACTTTGCACAAAAGGAATAAATTCAAGTGGGCATTTATGTTTTCTGCACGTGTCTTTGGTTGTGCGAGTGTGATGCATGGGGGTTTTGATTCCTTTTAGAATTGGCCCCTTCATCACTTTGCTTCGTCACCCGACTCTCACGGCAGGAGTAATTAATTTTACTGCAGTGATACTAAGGCAGATGAGGATAATGTTCCACAGCCAACTTCCTCAGTGTGCTCACTTCACAACATGGAACCAGAGACTGATTACTAATGATATTTACTAATTTTCCCACGGATATGGTAACTTAAACCATGCTGATCCCAGTAATTTATCGCTGTGCGAAGTAATTACCCTCTGCCTTAATGTTTAGAAAAGACTTAAAATGTTCAAAAAGAATCATTTACTATAACTTAGAGTAATCATGGTGTATTACTCACAGTATGTGTGCAGAGTCAGGGGTGACAGATTTGTAACAGCAGTAGGTGGCTAGATAGAGAAAGAGAGAGATATATATATGGGCTCTCAAACTACATCCACCCCATGCTGCCAACAACATTGCTGCAGCCTTATTACAAACTTGGTTGTACATGCAGTAATTCACTGATACCTCAACCTCACCTTTACAAATGCCCTGTCCAGTCACCTTTGTTTGGTCCACCTGTCTGCTTTCTGCCCGTTCATTCAGTCTCGTTTCAGAGCCCGCTGAGAGCATCTCTGTGAACTTATCCTCCTCCTCCGCTCTCTCTCTGCAATTACTCATCTTTTCAAAGTGCCCCCATGTTATTCACCAAAAATGTAAAGGGGGGTGTAAGAAAAGATAAGGATGAGAAAAATGAAGGAGCAGACAGGGCTGAACAAGGCTGTGTAATGACCTAGAGACAGGCAGAGCACCTCCACTGGTGCTCCAGGTAGCCCATGGGGGTCACAACAGTAGTGGTTTTGATTGGTACAGGGTTGTCATGGCAGAGTCATTTGGAGGGACAGAGCTGGCAGAGGAGTGGCTGCCGCCATCCCGCTGACAGAATCCTCCAGACTGACAAGGGCTGACTTTGACCCCCTTGACCCCCCTCCATGATGAGCCCGCTGGGAGGTGGAAAAAGATATTTTTGGCAACAGTGGTGTCATCAGTGTTGAAAAGACATAAAAAAGTGTGATGGTAAATGGAAAAGAAGAATGAGGAGACAAATGACAAATGACATTGACAAATGTGGAGGACCAGCACCATTTTTTTGTTGTTTTTTAATGTTTTAAAAATATATATATATCATTTTCTGCATTTAAAGTATTTTCCCACCTACTTTAACATTCAAGAGATTCAAGCATAGAACAGAAATCCATGTTGTGTTGTGTTTTGTCAAGCTGCTTTGCAGGTTTTGAACAGGCATGTGCATTTGACTCAGTGAATTACTCATGGGCTCTGTTCCTACTTATTACTCATAAGTAGCAGACAGTTATATTGGGCGTTGGAGTATTGCAGCTCTCGTCTCTCTCAGCTTCATGATTTTGGACATAAAAAATGCAGAGTGTTGTAGGTGGGAGAGTTGTGTAAGTGAAGAGGTGCGAAAAGAGATGGTAGTTCAAGTAGACCTTATTATGTAAAAAAGAGCCAGAGAGGGTTGGAAACACATGTTACTGGACCTTTTGGAGAGATTAGATTACGGGAAGATCCTGTTGGATACTATGCAGTGACTGAGTAATTCAGACACGTTATTCTTAAAGCCCTTTCTTTATCTATTTTTCTCTTTCTTTCTGTCTGTCTGGGTTCAAGTCTTCAGCATCTTTTTTCTTTTCTTTTAAACTTCTTCCCACGCTGTATGACTCCCATCTTTCCTCTTTTCATGTACACCCTCACATTTCTTTTCAGCAGCTCTTGTCCCTTTACAAGCTGTATCATTTAGTTCTCCTTTAGATGAGTTCACGTGAATAAGACGGAATGGCTGAGCCCTGAGGTGCGGAGGCTGTCTGAACAGCAGCACTGACAGCAGTTCCCCCCTCAGGGATGGTAAGATAGACGTACAGACAAGCTGTCTGACACACATACAGACACACACACTGCAGTTCATCACCCTTTATCATTTCATTTTAAATCTGACATCTTGATTCATCACTCAGTTCACTCTTTCTTCTTTCATTTTTAACGCTTTTCATCAGTCCTCTTTTTTTTTTTCTTGAACACCCACATACCCATCACCATGCCTCTGGAGATTAGGGCTGTCACTTTTCAAAAAAAAAAAAGGGAAAATTTGAGACAATTCAAACTAGCATGCACTGCATTTGCATACATTTGAACACAGCCCATAAAACCTTTCTGAAACACTGTGGTCACCACAGATTTCCCTCCCAGTTCATTTCTATGAGGAGGGGAGGAAAGGTACTCTCTGTTGGGTAGCCATGCAAGGTTCTTTTCTGCCCACTGGGAGCAACTTGGGGTTCAGAGTCTTGCTCAATGCTTCTTGGACATATGGGCAGAAGGATCAAACCCACAAACCCTGCAGTTAGTGGACAACACACTCTGACTCCTGCTAACCATGCTTGCACAGTTTATACTTGCTTTTCCTCCTGTGCCACCAGTACCTCAGTGTGCTGTGTAACCTATACAAAAAAAAACCCTTGTTGATATGAAGTACCGCTGCTGGCTTACTCCAGTGACAAGCTAACATTCCAAGGCAGATGCATTTCGTAACAGACGGTCACTGCCTTTGTAGGCATGACCCCACTGTGATACCAGGCACAGTCTGTTGAGCTTGTATACAGAGATTTTTTTCCATTTGAACAGATGATATTAGACAGCTCATTTTTCAATTATATATTTATATATTTAATATTCCTATTTATGTACAGTTAAAAGCCAGTATCAGATTTTTCTTGATGTTGGCCCACACTTACTGTAAATGTACTGTTCTCTCATGTACTCAGTATAAATGTGGAAGAGTGGTACCGGTACACATGTAACTGCCTCATCTCATGACTGTATCCGCCATCCCTTTATTCATTGCTCCCCTGTGGCATTCTGCCCCGCCGGGAGCACAGATATGGAGTGTAAAGGAAACACAATCACCACCCTCTAAAATCTGGGCTTTTATTTTCCTCCCACACCGGCGAACACCAGACATCTGATCTGAGTGGGGAATTAGCCTGTATAACAGAAATGGGCTCTATATTCACAATAAATGACTGTATGTGTGTGTTTTAGTGTTTGTGTTGCTTGTGTGTACACGTGGGCGGGAGTCTTAGTCAGACTCTGAGTGGGAAGTTGCGGGTGTTTGTGTGTGTGTGTGTTGATAGGGGAGGTAGGAGGAGAGTGTAAGCCATCAGTTTACATGCTCGTGGCAAGCCAACCTTATTCATGACTTTGATCCTGAGCTGCCATAAAAGAGCACTCTGACGGAGGGAGGGAACTCAACAAAACTGAGAGGCCGGGAGTGGGGAGGAAAAAAAAGAAATGGAACAACTGGAACAAACCAAACTGAGAAGCATGGATAGAAGGAAGATGGAGAGATGCAGTGTAGGAGCACATGGAGAGAAACGGGGGAAGTGATCAAGTGTCTGGAATTGATCAGTAAAGACACAAATGTTGATGGATATCTGTTTGATCCGTTGTGAATTCTACAGTGTGCCTCAGAAGGATAAGGGGAACAGACAAATAAGGGAGGAGAGTTAAAGGTATAGGGATGTGATGAAAGACAGGATCAACTTTGATTTCCCAGTAGGGATAGAGGTGGATGAATAAAGAGATTGTGGATGGAACAGGCAGCAGAAGGAAAATGAGAAGACTTAATTTAATGCTATTTTGGCTGAAAGTATAATAGCTGGTTGCTTGGTATAGTGACCGCACCTAACAGTTCTGCTTAAGCATTTCATGTCATATTCTTTGTTTCACTCTCATATCTGCCTGTTAAATATAAAGCTGTAGCAGGAAGCTTGGCAGAAAGATGGGAAAATGGCTACCATGGTTCTGTGCAGGGGTAAAATAAACTCTCACTAATAAGCATCATACCTTTCATTTGGTGAAGCTATTCAAAATCTGAAGCATAAAAATGACGAGTTGTGGTTTTATGGTCTGTTATATGCCGTGCAATACCTTTAAATCACTTGTTTCGTCCATCCAACAGCCCCAAATCCCTAAGGTATTAAATTTGCAATGATATAAAACACAGAAAAGCAGCAGATCCTCATATTTGAGTAGCTGGAGCCAGCAAGTGTTGAAAAATGACTTCTCTGATTAGTCGCTTATCAAACATTTTCGAGAATTAATTAAAGTTGAATAATAATTTCAACACTAATTTGAACTGCAGGAACAGAATCAAGCTACAAAATGAATGGGAGTCAAATGGACAGTGACAGGACAATAAGATATAGAGAATCAATTAATATGCTAAGGATGCAGTGAAAAACAAAGAAGCCTCAAGCCTGATGCAACACTTGAGATCGGTATCTATAAATCACTTTTGTGTCCCATCCTCTCTGTCCTCCTGTCTTCGGATGGATGAATGGCATGCCTTGGGTTGAGAGCACTAACTTAGCTAGCAGCTGGGGCCTGTAATGATAGAACTGAGTGAGCCCCAGGGGCATGCTCGCTGAGGTCTTGCTAACCTTGGAGGTATGCTAGAAAATAGCCTCATTCATCTGCCAGGAACCTCCAGCTAATCCAGACCCGCTGTGAATCATTAATGACAACTCATCTGATTTGCGCGCTGTCAACGGGACTCGGGAACGTGATCTTAACTCGTTTTTTAAGAAGCTGTCAGGCCTTTGTCTAGAGTAGCAAACACACAATACCCTGGGTGAAGGCTGCCCCGTCTATAGTTCCTACTTACCAAAGGGAAGTATTATAAGATTTACTTTGTTTTATTATTCCCTTTGCATCAGTACGCTAAATCATCATAACATTGTAATAGCAACATTAGATAGTTCAGGTCATGAGGCTCCAATCCAGTAAAATGCTCACATTGATATATATCCACCATTAAAGCATAACCTGTAGATGACAGGGCCTCGGAGAAGCATGTAAGAAGGGAGGGAGAAACGAGTGATGTAGATGGATGGATTTCAAGTCCAGCCTTCCATCAGGTTCCCAGTGGAAACCAGCGAGGAGGTGTCCAAGCCTGCTTGATCTTAGATTAGATGACTGTGCCCTCGCTGCAGGCTCTCTGGCACACAATAGCTCAGCAATCTACGCATGCTTGCAAACCCACACGACACACAAACTCATTAAAACATATCCAAAATACAAATAAACAATATACAAATAACTAAAATAAAATATTTCCTCTTTATCCATGATTTAGCACCATTATTTCATATGTTCTTTGGAGCAGTTACAGTGTGGAGGAATTCAACACTTGGAATAATTAGAAGCTCATCACAGTATCTCTACACAGGGTCTTTCATGTGTGCTGTGTATCAGTAGCAATAGACTTGCTGGTGTATTAGATCCATTCTTAAGCAGTAGGTTCAATAATCATTTCAGCCATCACAGCTCTGTACTGACGGATCTGTGTTGTACATGCAGTTTTGGCAAGTTCTGCCATGACAGATGGACAGCAGACCTGATTTTGTCCTGGGAGGCCTGGACCACTGACTTTTAGCAGTGGGGTTCAGGAGAGGGGAGGATTGAATCGCCCCAGGAGGAAGTCAGAGCAAAACAGGAGAGGCTTGTCTCACGCTTGGACACATAATGAAACAGGTGGAGTTGCCTGTTTCTCAGGTCTGAGGGTGCATGAGGGGTAAGGATGAGGGGTTGGGGGTGAAATGGAAAGGTGAGGAAAGAGGGAGGGGGTTGGACAGGAGGGATGGAAAGTAAAAGTGAAAATCAACATGGGTTCAGCACAACATCGTTATCATGGATGATGGGGTAGACGAGAATGACCCACTCTGATGCGGCATCATTTGGCTGCATAAGCATAAGAACATATCCCAGCATCCTGTACTGTTATTTCTAATGTGTGTGTGTGGATGTGTTCTTCTGTATGTGAGCATGGATGTGGATATCCGAAAGCTTTAAAAAACAAAAGCTGTGATTCAGTGATGTTTATAACTCCCTGCCCTAGGTGACGCTTCATCACCATATTTTCTTTTATTTAAAAAGGCTGTGTACATACGTTGGCCTGTCATCACTTCAGGTCCCTGTTGTTTACTGTTTACTTATTTACCACCTCGAGCAAAGATGGAAAGGTTGTGTAAGTCAAGACCTTTTCCTTCATCGTGCAATGCTTCACAATGCCTCTTTTCATCTTCAATAACTGTTTACTTGTGTTCCCTGTCAAACCTGATGTTAAATCCTCCAGATCTTTGTCTGATGGAAATATGAAACTGTTTGGATTCTCAGGGAGCCATACACGATGGAGAGAGAAAGAGAGAGCAAAGGAGTGAGGGAGGATGAGGGAGGGAGGGAGAAGGAAGCAGTGCGAAGCGTACACTGTCAAAGACTAATGCTGGGCCCAGTGATGTGGGGTAATCTGTCAGTGCCAACAGATACTGTGATAGGGTAAATAGGACTTGTTGTGGCGCCTGGCTGGCTGGCTGCATCGTTCCTTCTCTCTTCTCTCTCTTTGGTATTCGCGCCCCATGGAATCATGAATATCACAAATTATCCAGAATGTGCTGGCCCACGGTTGCGGGTTGCGGCGTTGTGGCTGGACAGGGCCATCGCTCTCCCTTGTGTTCTCTTGCACTCTTGCCCACACACATAAACCTGACAAACCAAGTGGGCTTCCAGGGAGAGATTTTGATTATTTATTTTTAAAGAAAATCTTTTTCATTCATCCAATTGGTAGTCAGGGCCTTTTGGTATGTACGTTTGTGTGCCTGCATCTGTTTGTGTGTGCATGCACGTTCACACTTTCACTCATTTAATTGCCTCCTGCTCTGTGTGTGTCATCAGTTGGAAATGTTTTGTGAACGTGAGGAAATGAATGAACGTTGAACTCATTTATGTGGCTCCGTATGTCCTCGTCCTCTACTGCTGAAAGTAGCAGAAACAGAAGAAAATACTATATGTAATGTACAACTGTCATTTGGTATGGAATATTTTCCATTTGAAATAGGATGTCATCATTTGGCTATCAAATCCTTTTGTACTACGCCGCCATTTTGTGATGGAGAGTGTCTCATCTTTTCTTTCATGGTGTTGTTCACAAAGTGTTCTGATCCTGTAGTGAGAAGTCATTACTATTCTTCAAAGAAAAAATGGAAAGAGTGGTATGTGAAGTAAAATGCTTTGGCAGCAGATAAGGTGATAAGCATGAATTATAATTTTCATAACTCAGTGATTTGTCAAATGAGAGGGACATTACACGTCCTTTAAATTTATGCTTTCATCACCTGAAAACACCATTTTCCTATCCTGGAATAGAACATGTGTTATGAGGTAATAACTTGTGGCAGTTTTCTGTCTGTTGGTGCCATTAACTTGCCTTCATTTTCCTGAACTAGTGTCATTTGTGCATCATGAAATTCAAAGAAACATTTCCTGGCAGGTTTATGCTGCGCTCAAGCATCGCAGTTTGACTTTTGCGTTTTTTTCCCCCACAACATTTACACAAACCTTCTTAATGCGACTTTCACAAAGCAAATCGTAGATTCAAAATTGCAAAAGCCATCAGAGGAAACATCCACGGACTGTGCACTCTGTATTAGGGGCGTTCTTCTCAGCCCAGGGCTTTCGCGAAAGGGAGTCACACAACAGTTGGTACCAAAACACGACACACTAAACAAGGGATTATTAGTTATTTGCTCACAAATGCAACCAAACAATGGCAGTAACAGATCTCGTTTTTTGGCAGTTAAACTGTCAATAAAACTATATCAGCAGGGATTGCCACTGGCAAGTGTTGAGCCAAACTGAAACTGAAGTTTTCAGTATAATTTATTCGTTAACCACACTGGTAGATGCACAGAACCGCGCTGTTTTTCCCCTGACCCAGTTATCAGCTGCAGTGGTTGGATGAGTGCATCCCTGGGTTTATCAACCAGAATCCCTGTCCCTACTTTCTAAAGTTTATTCCATCAAGATTCACACGTTCATGTTTGTAAAACAAGTCTCTTTAATGTCTCTGACGCACACATACAATGACAAAATCCTCACTCTGGAATAGCTACACTCAAATTGGCAAACCATTCATGTTTCAGCCAACAAAAGCTCTGACGAACAATGCTGCTCCAAGTTTTTCCCCCTGACTGTGTCTCTCTGTCTCACATTTTGACGTTTTCTCTGATTGTGCACGCACACACGCACCCTCTAATTCTGTTTACTACTGCTATAAACAGGCAGTCACACACACACACACACACACACACACACACTGTCCCACACTCACTTAGTAGTTGGGCTTTTGGTCAAACATTTAATGATGACACGTTCGGCTCTGCTAAGTTGCGATGGACCTTTTTCACTCTTTCATTTTTGAAATCTGCGAGACTAAGCTTTTGAAAAAAAAATAATCTGCTGATTAATTGAGAATTAAAATAATTTCAAGTTGCAGCATCTTGAGTACAACTCTGCCTCGGCACAGTTGCTAAATTACATTTTATACTTTTCAGGAATATTGGCTAATTACAGTACCCCCTGGGTCAAATAACAAAATCATAATTGTGAATAAAAAAAGCATAAATGTTATTTATTGTCCCTGTATGGAAAAATGAAAAATCACTCTTGGTGAGGGTGTGCAAGTATGAGTTGGGTTTTTTTTGTTGAGCTGATTCATTTACGAGCTCCGGGCAGATTGCCGGTTTAATTGTGATTCAGCAGAAGTCACAGCTCAGCACTTTTAACTAGGGAGCAGTCCTGCTTGGGTGGAAGTGTGTCATGTGGGCCAGAGCGCTCGGAGAATCGGGAACAGGCATCTCCCGTCATCCCAAGGCAATTTATCACTGTGTCTCTGCCTCTAATGTGAGCATAGTTAAACAGGAGGTCTCGATGGCGGCTGCATTTTTAATATTCCAGTCGATCAATAAAAAAAGGCTGCTTTACTTAATAGCTTTGGCCCTCGAGGCTGTTTGGCCCTGTTTAGGTTTCTTTCCGCTTTCCTGTGTAAACATAAATTAGGTGTAATTGAACAAATGGTCACATTTGCACGGCTGAATGCGTACTACTGTGTGCTGCATGCCAGCCAGCCCTGGATCTGTGATCGCCACACTTCTCTCTCTCACTCCTAATCTCACTGTCACGTCCTCTCTTCCCGTCATTACGTCATAATCCTGCCTCACTCATGTGCATCTTGCTTTCATTGGAATTAATTAGGCATTTTGGTTAATTACCTGCCTGCTTTAGCATAATGGCAGCACCCCCATACAGTTGTTTTATGGAAGCCAAAACAACCATCATTAACCTCCAGTCTCTTTACTGCATTCACTGTCTCCCTAACTAATTCTTTCTGTGGCGCTTCGCTGCCTTCGGTGTGCCGTTTTCATGTCCTCTCCTGTCAGTTTTTGCTTTACTTTGTAAATATTTAATCTTTACTCTTCCATGTTTTGTGTTGAAGTGCAGCGTCCCACTTGACATAGCTGGAACAACAGGAACTTTTGTACCACTGTGATTTGTTTCTCCTCCTTTGCCAGCCTCAGTCCTTTTTTAAAATGAGTGGGGGTTTTGTGTGTGTGTTTGTGTGTAAGTCTGTGTCGAATCGTGATTTGAATCGGTGAGGCCTCTCATTTACCGAACAGCCTTATATTTCCTTTTTATGAAGCAAATCCTGCCACCCTGATTGCTTTAAAACACTGTCTGTCTCTTTAATGCCTTATTAAAATGGCCTGATAGAAATCCCACTGTCTCTCCAGAAATCCCGATCTTATATTTATTCTTCTAAAATAACTCTTGTAATCCTACTGTATGCTGGTGACTCCTTATTATTCTGTTTGTCTGTTCCTCTCTTCCTGCATCTATGTATGTATATGTCTCTCCATGTGCCCACTGTCACGCAGTGTTACGCAAGGCCGGCCGTACCCAGTGTGTGTGTGTGTGTAATTATCAGTGCAGAGAGCTTGTCTCCATTCATTTTTAATAAGCAATGAGGCTGTGTTGCCTCCATTAATAGAGAATTAGACCGTCCATCAGCCGCCACGGTGCATAAAAGCCTTGTTCTCTGCATCTGGGGTGTAGACTGTAGCACGAGAGGCAGTTAATGATGCGGCATGGCTCCCTGTCGGTGCTGACAATAACTCAGAGAGCCTGAGATGGACAGAACGAAGGGAGGAGGGAGAGGAGAAGGGAGGGGAAGAAGGAAGGAGTGGAGATGGGGAGGGAAGACACAAGGGAGCCCTCCAACACTCACAACATTGTCAGTGTGAAGCAATGAGGCTTAACCACAAGTGCTGGGGTTTCAGTGGGATTCATTAGCATGAGACTTCAGTGTAGAACTTTATGATGTTAGAGAAGCACATCTGTGTGTGTGTCTGTGTGTTCAAGGAAAATTTGTTTTCATTCTGTGCTGATTTGGCCATTATTCCTATTGGGTATTTACCCATCAACACAACTGCTGTGATCATGACTCAGACTTAAGTCCCTGCTCCTTTTTGTATCATCTCTCTTCCTGCACTAGAGCTGTAACAATTAGCTGATTAATAGATCAGTAGAAAATTGTTTGGCAACATTTCGGCAACTCAATCAAAAATAATGGGCTCTAGAATACTGTAATGGGCATTTTCACTGTTTTCTCATGTTTGACAGGCCAAACGATTAAACAATTTATCAAGAAACACTTCAGTTATAGGTATGATCGAGAAAGGATTACCCAGGTTGCAAAAAAAACAACATCCCTGAGTATTCCTTTAACAACTTGACATGCATGTATGAAAATGTGTATGTGCATGTCCGTTGCATGTGTCTACCTGGACTGTCATGGCGCTGTCACCTGTCTTAGTGAGATTTTTAAGAGAGGAAGCAATTTACCATTACCATAAAATACCATCATATCCCTGCTAATGTGAGTAATGAAAATAACTTTCTTTCTGTGAAGCTCCTGCAGCAGCTAACTGGCCCTTACACACAAGCACTTGAAGACACACATGCACGCTGCTTTTGTTTGCTGAGAGACTGGCCCAACCTGCTGCAGCTTGACCTCCATTCATTTCTAAGAGAATGGGAAATCACATCAACTGAGTGATTAGTCCCAATTCCTTTTTTTTCCCACAATGTTGATAATTTAACCTGCATTAACCCAACCAGTGGGCGTTCTCCTCGCCAGGCTCTGGCCCTGCCTTGCTGCTGTCTGTGATGGTAAGGAGGAACCAATGAACCCTCACCTCAATTTCCAGGGAAATGACAATGACAAAGATGGTATGTCGCAATGGCAGGAGGGCCAAAAGCTGCGTAACACCTTAGTAATCTATGAGACTCACAATTGAGCAGCAGGCGGTGTGCAGGCTGCCCTGCTGCTGCCTGATGTAATGGGCACCACATCGCTCTTCCTGTCACAAAAGGAAACAGGGATTTATTGGCTGCGTGTTATGTGGAAGTAACACATATCTTGAATTCATTGTTCCTGCTGTTTATCGGAAAAGCTATAACGTATGTGACCATTTGTCTGGCTGTGCTTCGCGACACGGTGCTGGAGACACACACCACCGTGGAGTCCCCTCATGATGTGTCTCTGGAGTACGTTCAGTTTAGTCTGCTTCATCCAAATGTTTACCCGCATCACATGACTGTCTAATGGCTCCCAGGAGAAGGCCATGTCTATAGATGTGTTGTATTTGGCATGTGTAAGGCTGGAGCATGTGTGTGTGTGTGTGTGTCTCTGTGTGATTGTGTATATGCCGGAACGCGAAGGTCCTCTGTGCAAGTGCAACATCGTCACATACAGTAGGTCTCTGTGGGACCTCCAGTCCTGCTCTTTTTACATGCGCACTGATTATGAACAGGCAGCTGAGACCTCTGGGGACAGCCACGACATGCTGATGCACTGAGATCAGATAATACACACAGGCATATGCTCAGACACCAGTTGCATAATACTTTGTCTTTTTAAGGACTGCAGGAGATTTCTGTTCTGCAATTTAAAGGTCAGTTGGAGCAGAAAAGCTTCTGAAATTAACACTGAGTGACTTGCAGCATCCAAAAACATGTTTAAATAATTAGTAAATCCAACTCAGATTGTTGTTCTGTTTCACCTTTGCCCTTGTGTCTTTTCCACAGGAGGATTTCTGGTCAAAGAGGATTTGGGGCTTAAACAAATGTCACTAAAATGCATCAGGGAGTTGCTTTTCATCATGCACGTAGGCCCAGTGACAGCCCTTTATAGTGCAGAACCCTATCTCTTGTGTATTTAGCTGGACACACAATTAGCTGTACCCATGCAGAATCTCCTGTGGTCGCAGACAGACAGATCAATAACAGCTCTTCGAAGAACTCTATATAGAAACAAATCATTAGTTCAAATAGCCCATTTCAGCATCAGCGGCATCAGCGAGCAAATGCACAGCATTCAACCTGAGTACTAATGTGTGCGCCATTATGCTTCAGGATATGAGTGCATTAATGTTTGGGCGGGCCGATGGAGACTTAAAGCCACAGTGGCGTAGAAGGGAGCGCATCGCAGAATCGCATCGCACCATCATTTCATAATCCATTTGTAATGTTCTGTCTTCATGGCTGTATGTGAATGTGTTGGAGTGGGAACGCATTGCTCACTCGTAGCAATGTTCTCTCTTACAGCTCTTACCCTCTCCTGGTAAATTAACTGCATTACTCTGACCCACAAAGTCCCTCAGCCCAAAAGACGCTACAATTGGCAAGAAACATGCATGTGTGTGGGTGACTGTGTGTGGGTCTTTTATGCGTGTGTGTCGTCCATGCTCCACTGACTTACTTTAAACTCCAATTGTCCTGAGTGCCTACATTAGCGGGCACATAGAGCGATCCAGCCTGGCTAATACAGTGGCACAGTGGCTACCTGGAGGCCAAAGATGAGTACAACAGCACAGTTTCCTGTGGCTGAGCATGGCTTTTCAGAGCGGGTTGGTGGTGGGGGTCGAGGCATATTCAGCTGGCCCGGGTAAATATTTCAGGACAGATGTACAAAAACATACTGCACACAGTAAAGAAAACTTAAAGATCACCATGGCAATGATTTGGTTCAGTAGAGTGTTGAATTTCTTTAACACACCACTTTGAGCAATACTGTAGAAAACAGGCATGACAAATATGTATTGTAGTGCACTGTCCACCCACAGTTTATTCAAGAGCACTTTTTTTTTTTTGCTGAAATACTGTTTTTGCCTCAGGCTCAACATTCATTTTCAGAGGCAAACACACGCTGGGAAGTTTAGGTTATGTTCAAACCTTATTCACCCACCTTGCCTGTGAAATACAACTGGGTAACGCTGGTTGTGCGGGCTGCCGAGCTCCCGAACACAGATTATGGAGAAGTGGCCAGAGACGAACATACTGTGTCTGTCTGTGTGTGTGTGCGTTTCCATGTAGGCAAGTGCACTTTCTTTTGCGTAAGTGACTTATTGATCCTTTAGGTGCAAATGTATTGACCTCAGCTTGGTAAAGTATTGATTTCCTTCAGGGGATCTATAATGAAATTAGTGGGTTTGAACTGTCCATATACTACAAAGTACAAAATATCTGCTGTTAAGATAGTACTCCAGAGGCTGTTGACCACAGAGGCCCCACTTTACCTCAGACCTGAGAAACAATGAAGCAAGTGGCAATCAAAGGTTGTTTGTCTTCTCACGATAAAGAGAATTCTTCCATTTGCCCCCCAGGATAGAAGGTGGTGAAATGCAGAAAGCACACATTTGGGCACAAGTGTGTCAAAAATATTTTTCTTTTCTTTTTTTCAAGAGGGTGTTTATTTAGACTGTATGCAGTGTTGTGTGAGATTAGAATGCAGAGGAAAAATCTCAAAATAAAAGTAAAATATTTTGAGTTATAATATCATTACTATTTAAGCATGGCTAGAATACTGAGGCTAGAAAGGTCTAACGTAAATACATGAAAAAAAAATCTTCAAAAACAAAATAAACAGTTATGAAGGAGTGCAGAACAATAAAGAGGCAACATGTCCACAACATGTACGGCCCAAAACCTGAATGTGTGCACAAATGCACCCACGCAATTGCACAGTAAAACAGATAATTGCATGCACACATAGACACACTCACTGTAGAAGTAAATCACAACCACTTGAACTTTGGGAAATTTGGTCCACTTCCCCATAACTACGCACACTACAGTTTGACCCAAACGCTAAGGGTCGCAGGCGTCACAGTGACACACGCACACAGTATGAGGCACGCGAGGGCTTATTTCATGCATTTGCACCAAACTGAGAAATTTGCCAGCTACTCCATGAAGCGTATTTCGTTCGTCCATTTTGATTACAAATCTTGTTTTCCGAATGGTCCAATGAGTGTGTCAACAAACATGCACAGCGCACACTCCACCGCCAACACAAACATGCACAGCGCCATGCACAAATTCTCTCATTCACTGGAGCCATGTCTCTGAAACCTGGACTAATATTTGTATGGATTATTGGCCTTTGTGCTTATCAGCAGCACCATATTGGCAGACTAAAACCTTATTACAAGCCTATTGAATGGGGGAAAAAATTGTTTTCAACAGGCATACATAGTCACGCACTCGTGAGCTGGTTTCACAAAGACACACCAACATTTGTTCCAACATGCAACAAAAGCGAACGTTCTCCTGAAATGTGCTGCAGCATGGTGGAGCCGAGGTCGTGGCGGAGCTGAACTTAAAGTCTGAGGCAGGGCCAGTCTCATTCATTCTGAGAGCTGCTATGATAATCACTTGCTTTTCTTTTTCTTTCCCTCGAGGGGAGAAAAAAAAACGAGCACTGCTATGAAAACCCTAGTGATTGTGGACGGAGGCAACTGTCACCGTTTTTCTTCTCAACTATTTGGATATGTAATAACATCATGAGGAATCTATTTAAAGCTGGTGACAGCCGCAGTTTTCACAGAGACCTTTGCTTCCTTTCCTCTCACTGTGATCTCATCTGGTCACAGCTGCTGCTCCTCTATTGATCAACTGTCCTCAGCTCTGTTGTATCTCTGTCCATACGTGTCCGGGGCTGACTTCACTTCCTCACCCCTGCATGGGTTTAGCACCCTCTGCACATAGAAGGGTGGGGGGGGAGATGGATGTGGGTACAAGAGGAGATGGAGGGAGGTGGAGGGAGGTGTAGAAGTGTTACCGCTGGGCTTTAGTGAGTAATGACTGGTCTTATTGCCAGCAAATCAGGTAGACTCTCCTGAGACGGAGATGAACAACCTCTGTGTCCCCTCCTTCACTTCAGCACCATTCTCCTGTCTGTTCAGTCCACACCTTTCCCACATGTTTCCTCCTCTTTGTTTTTGACAGAGTGATGTAGAAGTCTCATCCCTCTATCTTGTTTTTGCTCCCCCCTTCTTTGAATCTACCTCCTAGTCATCCATATAATGTTGTTTCACAGCTCTCCAACTCTGATTCCTAGACCGTCCGTCCTCTTGCAGAGACAAGAGTTCCCATAGCAACTTTCCTAGAGATAGATAAAGGCTTTTAAGGGGACACAAGGACAGGCAAAATTACATAAAAGAATTACCATCTGTGAATGCTAAGTAGGGGTTGCACAGACTGAATGAGAGACGGAGACGTTTTGTTTTGCGCTCATAGACCCAAAAGGCTCTACAGATACAGATACAGTGTGTAATAGACCTGTCGCCAAATCTCTGGCAGAGTTTGTCTTCGAGTGTCAACAGAAAGTGACAGATATGTTTTTCAGTGTGGGAGATTGGTGCTGGGTGTCAGAGTGAGCTATAAGTGGCTGGGTATTGACATCATACTGGTTGCCAAGTCTGTCTGTGTGTTCATTCCTCTTCCTGACAGCTAATGAAAAACCTGTTTTTGATACGTCACTTTCACTCCCTCCTGGTACATATATAGCCAGGATTATATGGAGACATGACTGACGAGTGTGCGTGTGTGTGTTGGGGGCATTGTCTGTGTGTCTGTGTGTGTGGGAGACAAGACAAGAGAATTGACATGTAGGAGAGGGACGGAGAGAGAGAGAGAGAAAGAGAGATTCAACAAGGAGACAAGCACAACGGTAGGAGGAGGAGGAGGAGGAGGAGGAGGAGGAGAGCACAAAAATTGGTGGCATGTGTTCAAACATCAGGCACATCTAGCAGAAAACACAGAGAGACATTCAGTAGGTCTCTGTGTTCAAATGTCAGGCCCCAGGTTATTTATAGCCCACCTAATTAAACCATGCACTGTGCCTCTCTCCTGCTGTCTCTCTTTCTGTTTCTCCCTCTAATTCTCCCATGACCCTCTTTTTTCACCCTTTGGTCCCACCCACCCCCACTCACTCTCTCTCTCTCTCTCTCTCTCTTTCACTCAACTAATTCTCTCTCACACTCTTTCTCTTGCCCCTGTTATTTTCCCATCTTCAGTTTCTACCACGCTATCCTCCACAGGCCAGTCATTAATGTGGAAATCCTATAAATCCTGTTTGATGGTGATCCCGCGCTGTCTTTTATGTGAGTCTCACGATAAACACAGACGCGCCTAATCTGCCGAGATTAAACGCTGTCTTGCCCCGTCAACCCGGCGACAGGAACACACACATTTGCACACACTCAAAGCACATATCATTTTAACGAGACTTGATTGTCAGATGGATTACTCCTGGGAGATGGTTGCCATGGTGACTCCAGATGTAGTATCTGAGGGTTTTGTTGCTCTGTATTTTCAGCTCCATGCTTCCTTCCCTTGCGATACTCATGGAGAGGGGCCTTAACCCAGATTATGCATCAACATTTATTTAGGTGTCCATGACATTACACTGAATGCAGGGAATGTACAGGACTTGAGACTTCTCTTTGTTAAGGGTATATCTGCCTCAAACTGGGTGAAGGGAATCAAAAACATGTCTAACCATTCTTTAAAGTGCACACATCACCCCCAAAAAATAATAAACGGCTTATTTTGTTTATGTGGAGTTGCACATGGGTACCTACAGTAACAGACACCTCACAAATTCAGCAGTATGTGCCTAGTGATGGCGTGGTTGTCATGGTATTAAAATTCTGGCCATCACCCTGCACTGTACTGACATTTACCTCCTGACCTCTCAAAGCTCCCCCCGGATGCTGCACACCAAACACCAGCCTGCTCCTGAGGTCAGCCGGCCCTGACCTTCCTGTGCAATATACATTTCCACAATAAACACACAATACAGGGGTGCAGTGCTACTGTAGATTCCTAAAAACCATTCATTCAGGAGATTCAAACCAAATTTTAACCTTCCCCAACACATCATGTAATGTTACGTGCCTGCAGCTACACAGTTAAATCCCTCTTAGCTCCAGCTTAGCTCTGAGGAGACTGTGACACTTGTTGAAGCATTCGACTTACTGCACATCAAAGGAGCTGTGTTATCCACCGAAATTTGACTTATTGCTCAAAAACACAATTCTGTATGGATTTGTACAACTTTAAATGCTTCTTTGTTGAATTAGTTCAGTTACACCGCAGATCGCCGTCGCAGTATCCAACAAATATAGCAGACGTGATATAATGCCACAGCCATACTGAGCACACCGTGTGATTTGTATTGCTGGCCAGACTAGATCTTATAACCACAGCTACAACTCTTTTAAAATGTCCACGTTTACATCAGCCAATGAGTCTAATGACACACTTGCCACATGTAAAGCTGTGTCTTTGTCATGTTATCCACCTCATCAACCATTTACTGTCCATGTTGGCTGTCTGTGTTGACTTTGTCGTCATCCTGCCAATGGCAACTAACAATGCATGCCTATAAAGGGCCAGCAGAAACAGTACTGCAATGCTAAATATTCACACTGCTCTGCATTTGTGTGGGTGGGGGTCTTTGTGTGTATATGTGTGTCTGTGCATGTGGCTGTTGCTATTTATATACTTCCTCACCCATGTGTGGTTCATACTCTGCACACGGATGGTCAGGAAAAGCTATAATTCAGAAGCAGTGTGTAAAAATAGAACAGCTGGTATGTCTCCTACTGGTCACATACAAACATGCGGGCTTGTGTGTGCATGTTGTGAGATTGTGCGTGTGTGTGCGCGCTTTGTGATGAGGCAGAGAGTGAATCTCAGTTTCATGTCTCCTTCGTCCAGTGTGTGAGCTCTTGCATCCTCAGACCAATTAAAACCTTGTTGCACTAACTCTCGCACATCAGGATAGGGAATTGTAAATCAGACACTCGTGTTTCCCTTGTCTTCTCATCTCTGTGCGGCTCAACGGCCGCATTTGTGTTGAAATTTGTGGACTAGCTTTCCTCTCACGGTTTCTTTGTGCCTTGCTAGCACATTACGGTAACTTGTATGGAAATGAAATGTTCTCTAATGGAGCTGCTGACAAATACTGCAATTAGCCCAATCCAGAGGGAACAGCAGCACTCTATGCATCCCCACTAACACCCGGGTGGAGGCAGGAAATAGCCCAACTCCATTTCACTTAGCTTTGCATACAAGACAGGCTGTTAATGCTTTCCACAACCTGCTTCCTGTCCAGAACCAGCTTCTCATCATACAAAGGGCTCATTACTGGAGCTCAGAGCCAGCCAGAGTCATACTCTGTCACAGAGAAATGCATTTAAGAATCACACCATCACAGACGTCAGCATGGCCATCTAAGCCTCGGCTCTGGATGTTGATAGTTGCCGGAGCTGCAGGCTGTTTCATATTCAGCCTCGATCAAAGGATCGGTAAATAAGTAATTATGAATGAGTCTGGGTGCTTTCATGCCCACTAGCAGGTATTAGCCATCAGTAGGCAGAGCGGGTCTGCTACATTAATGGACACTATTTGGCAATGCCACACTGTGTCAGCCTGTGCCAGCTGGGGCTTTTTAGAAGGGGTTGGGAGAGCAGAGAAAATACACGCGATGCGAGTGAGAAGGTGAAAAGTGATAAAAGTGATTACTTTTTCACTGAGGGGCAACATGTTCAGAACTAAACCAAAATGGTCTCTTACCAATGTTGGGATTATGTTTATATATGTTAGCACCAGGCAACCTTTCTATGCACTTTAAGCTCACTTTTTCTGCCCTATGACTTCCTGCTGTAGCAGGAACCAATAGAAGTAACTGATCCCTGAGCATTGCTTGCTTTTTTTTCTTGACCTTGCTGTCTTCCTTTGACTTTTACTCTCAGCTCGAAGTCCAAGACCATTGCAAGCAAGATTGGAGTCGCCACAGTATTTGTTAGCTGCAGTCAGCCTCGATGAAAGAGATGACTTTGGTTTATTATGGTACATTGACAACTAATGACTTATGACTGGCTTATGTGTGAATCCACGGGAGGCAGAAAACTGATATGGTCGACCATACTTCCATGCTTAGGATTCATCAACTAGCATATTGGAGGGACAAGGGTAGAGGGGACAAGGGAAAGAAGCCTCCACAGAGACAAATGGACGCACAGTAAATGGGCATCAATCCACCCTGATAAAGACAATGAGATTCATGGAAACTCTGCACTGTTAGGTTTTAGATTTGGAAAGGTTGCCAGAGGAGATGAGCTGGTGATGCATGTGTGACTCTAATAATCCCTGCATGGCTTTGAATACACTGTGGCAGGGCGCCAGTTGACACTTTAATGACAGTTACATCTTTTTTATGGTGATGTACAGCCACTTTATCTCTCAAAGCATAAAGAATGTTATTTGAGTTCAGTGTAGTCTGTAAAATGGCCTTCTTGCGATGGGAAATATATTTAGGTGCAAACCCAACCGGGGCCAACTGAGATCTTCCTCTGTATATTCTTTGGAGTGTCTTGTGGGTAATAACTGCCCAACCGCAGCTCTGATTGAGCAGTTATTTTCTCCCATTGCCACTATAACTGGTGCACCAAGTAGTGCATTTCCTGAGCAATCTGTTTGTGTGTATCATTTTTGTTCCTCAACTACTAACAGCTCGTTTGAGTTGTACTAGAGGGCATCTGGTAGCCACTGACTGCAGCGATCAGCTTGTTTGAAGTGTTTTTATGCAGCTGAGTTAGTGTAGAACACTCATGTTTCCAGAGAGAGTAAACATGGGCCGTTACAGGAATATTGGCATAAAGCTGAAGTCTTTCCAACTTTCCCTGGTTGTGCAGGGCAACTTTTGAGTGTTGAGTTATAGTACAAAACACCAGGGTGTTGTTTGGAGGTTAAATTCACAATGGATGTATATGTGATGTTAAGGAGAGCCATTTGCCCAGGCCAGGCACTGGCCTTTTGATCTTAAGCCCCCCAGGTGCCAGAGAACACTTGTCTTTGGATTCTTGGTGGTTGTCGTTTCAGAAGTACACAAGAAATGTTGCAGCTAATATATTGTGTTTTTGTGTTATGTGCTCTTGAATGTGTGGTATTGATGCTCTGAGTTGGTGGTGATACACTGCTTTTGTGATAATATGGGTGAGCAGAGTTAAACAAATTTTCCAAAAAAAAAAAAAGATGAACGCAGCTTCATCCACACCCTGAACTCCTGTTCTTTGAGCATCAAATCCAGGATTAGACAGAGGCAGGCACTGCAGCAGCGAGTGTTTTATATCCTTTATCCTCTACTATTCTTGCTTTCTCTTTCTGTCTTCTCCTCGCCACCACAGGCACTTTCCTGGGTCAGGACTATATTGATTTATTGAACTGCATTTCATTTGTAATGACCTCAGGGAAATTAATTTTGGCTTTGGTAGTTTAAAAAACTGTTGCCTTCGAAAGCTGGAGGTGGGGGGTGGGGGTGGGCGCTATAGCCCTCACAAAGATTCAGTTATATTGCTCAGTCTCCATGATAAAGTTATGATTTTTTTTTCCTCTCCCAGGATGCCCCATCATCTCCTTCTGTGTTCCATTAAAATGAAATCAAAAAAAGAAAAAGAAATCATGCCTGTACCTGGCACTGGCCATGCTGATAGCAGAGAATGAGCATGAGGGGAGAAACGAGAGAGAGAGAGAGAGGGGAGAGAGGAAAGAGGTATCCACATTGTACTGGGTTATGTAATCTCTCGAGGAGCTTTTTGTTTGTGTTGGTTTTGCATCCATGCAGTGCCATGGATCAAATAGACACACACGGCCTAATTGGGTTCGGAAAGGAATTTCGTGTGTGTCTGCTTGCGCCAACTCATGCATGTGTATGTGGCTTATCCCCTCTCTTTCTCTCTCTCTGTCTATGTTTCAGACTCTTTCCTGTTGCATAATTCATGCCTGTACTTTTCACAGCAAAACACAAGGGCTGATTTTCTCTATGCCTCCATTACAGCATTGATCTTGGTAATAAAACTTGTCATTGCAGCATCTGTAAAATCTTTTCATGTTGCCAGTGAACATTCAGAACGGATAAAACCTATAGCACTGAAGTCAGTAGCAGGGATCGGTCCAATACCATTAAACCTTAGACGACCAGGCCCACCGCGATATGAGCAATGACGACAAGAAGAGGATTTTGTAATTAACAGAGAACAGTGCTGACATTTAAAGGACAATACTGGTCTCTCTTGGCGTTAAGCTGGTTGTCTAAGCTGCTGCTCTCGTTTACATTCGGGCACATTAAGACAGCTTCCACAGAACTGGGTCTGTTGGTTTTTCTTAGCATTATTTATTTGTGGCCAAATTATCTGTGCTCACATCAGTAAGCAGAGTAGTATAATATGCTCTATATTACGGTACCTTAACACCCAAAATTAAGCAATTTAGACCCTGAGAGAGTATTTCACCTTCCAATCTTCTGTCACTTATGTTCCAGGCTAAAATATCTTGCTAGCTATTCATAGATTGCCATGAAATTTTGTAGAAACATTCATGGCTCCCAGAGATTGATTCCTAATGATTCAGTGATCCCCTGCCACCATCAGGGTGACATTTGTGATTTTGAATGAAATGTCTCAACAAATATTGGATGGACTGACATGAACTTTAACAGGACTTTTCATCACCATCATCACACAACATCGTCATCAGGCCAAAATTCCACTTTGTCCTACACTTTGATTGATGACCAAATACTTGCTTGAATACCAAATACTTGCACAACTAATTACATTCCCATCAGTGTTTAGTGCTGATTGGCAAATACTGGGAGGAAGTTGAAGATGATGGACATTGTAAACATTTTACCTGCTTAATATTAGCATGTTAGCATTGTCATTGTGAGCATTTTGGCATGCTATACCAATTCTAAAAACATCACATTCATCTTGGACATGGCTTAATAATAATACAAATGTTCAGGGTTGTCTGAGAAAACATAGCTTTTTTTATGTCATTTTTTCCTCTTGCCTTTGACACCCTCCCCATTCTTCATATTGCACATCTCCCACATCATTATGAAAAAGAGGCGTCCTTGGGGGGAAAAATAAAAAGATACAGACTTTGACAGAATATGATTTGACAGCATATGCTGATTCCCATAAGATTACATGTCAGTTTTCTCACACAATTACAGTACAAGCATGAATGCATGCACACCTCCATACACAAACCAAGGTCAAACAGCATTCCTCTCTCCCATCTTGTTAGTGCAGTTTGAAGACATAAATAGAGAATGATGCAAGGAGAGAGAGAAGGACCGACAGTGGCTCGGCGAAACACAGACAAAGAGAGTTGGGCAGCAATGTGGGACACTGAGCTGAGAGAGCAGTGTGTGGCCGCAGGCTCTTGCCCCACACTGGGCAGGATGAGCTGAGGATAAAGGCCGGGTTGCAGCGGTCTCAGGGGGAGCGATGAATGCATTTTTAAACAGAGGTTTGACAGCAGTACGGGCTCTGACTTACAGCCTCTGACTAAGGAAGACAACAAACATCTTGGCATACCTCCAATTCAATTCAATACAGTTCACACTCTTTATTAGCATAGTACAACTGTTTTTCAAAGTATATTAGTTGAGGCGTTTAAGAGATGACTATTGGTAAATATTACCATCTTATTTTAGAATATGCTGCAGAAATTATTAAGTTAGGCCCCTCTTCAAGTTAAGGGAAACTTTACTGCTACAGCATGATAATTTAGGCAATAATATACTTAAACATTTTTGGCAACAGTTGGGGGAATGCCCTGCCTCAATATGTTCAATCGATGGAATTAAAGAAATGTTGGAGGAATTTGAGGGTCCTCAACCCTTTTGAATATCTGCGATCCAGGCCTTAGTGCCTAGTGCTAATGCCCGACCCTACACAATTATGAAATACACAATGAAACAAGTTGCAATTAGCAATCAATTGCACAAGTCAAAATGTACAGTATACGTACATGCAGCAAGGAATATTAATTTCACCACATACATGTGTCACTTACAGTGAGTGAGGGTAAAAGCATGTGTATACGTACAGTATGAATGTGTGTGTAGCATGAGATGAATCCCACACTGAAAATGTCCCACCAGGGACATAAACTTTGTGAGACGTAAGGGCATTATGGGTTAACTGTCTGAGGACAGAGAGGCTAAAAATAGCTCACAGCACAGAAGTGAGACTCCACAGGCCTGAAAAGAGGTCAGTGTGTTTGCACCTCTCCCGGTGTGAGCATCATGTGTCTGCAAGACTGTATTATGGCCTCAACTGTGCACCTGTTTGTCTCATTGTGCGTGTTTAGAATGTTGCGGTGCATCTGTGTTTTCAGTTTTGCATCAGTGCCATCCAATTTGTCATACAGACGTCATGTTTGACCTTGCTGTCTGCGTGAATCATCTCTCCCTCTCAGCCTCTTTAATGAGAGCCTAAGTAGACTCAGAGAAAGCAACAGAGAAGGGACTAAGTAAGATTTCCTCAGCCTTGCTGTTTTTAACCCTCCCCGTACTTTGGCCAAGAGCTGAGGGAAAGAGCAAAGTGATGAGCAATGAATCACCACCAGTGCTTTCAGGGGGAAGTTAAAAAGGAATAGGTGATTACAGGTGTTCTATTTAGGGAATAAAAAAAAACGGGGAGAGAACAAGAAAGAAAAAAAGAAAGCGAGGCGTCAGCAGTGAGAAGGGCAGGAATTCTCTTTGTTCCTACTTCAAAGGCCACTCATAGGCATCCAGTTCCTTTCAGTCAGGGCTCTTTTGAGATATCATGCATGAACATAAAAGCATGACTTTGCTCAGTCTTGCACAGAGGCTGGGCTGTGACAGAAGAAAGTAACACAGTTGTTCAGGTGATAATGAATTATAAGGAAGGGAGAGCTGGGGATGTGGATGACGGCAGCATTGCAGCAGTGTGGCAGGCATCTCATTTCTAAGCTGTCTTGAGGATGCCAAATGCAGCAAGTGTGTGTGTGTGTGTGTGTGTGTGTGTGTGTGTGTGTGTGTGTTTAACAGAAATGGCCACAGGTAAAAGTGAAACACCCTGTTGCTGTAGCAGACCTCCTGGGAACAGAGCCATTCCCATTGTGGGTTCAGCATTGCCATCCCTAATGCAAGCAAAAGGTCCCAGCAGGTAGAATCCCTGAGGTTCACCTCTTATAGCATTCCCTGCAGAGGGCTGGAGCTTTGCTTCGACTCCTAAGGGCAGTCTGTCATGGTTTTCTCTCTCTGTATTACAGACATGGAATCTGTAACATAGCTGAGATTATCTGTCAGATAACTTGTGGCCCACTGGCTTTCACAGACATGTACCACTCCGTTATAAAAAGTTGGATTTTGACTGTTCAATCGTGACTGGACTACTTCCAGGCAGAGCTATTCATGTTATATTGGTCATCTGGCACACAGTTCTGGGTGACAGGAGAAGTTTATTTATGAGGCAGGAGATTGTTTACTGCTAGAGCCGCTAAGCTCTGCCTCATTAATCATGAAGAGATTTCTCTAATTGCACCATAAGACCAATGTCCAGCCATTTTGGTTGCACGTGTAGCTTGCAAACATCTCTTTTCAAGGTCAATACTGCTGACTCAAATTGGTCTTGTGTTTGGTTTCTGTGTTGCATCATATTTAGGATTGTAAGAGTTGTGTGCATGACATTTCTAGCACTGTAACTGCTTTTCTTTGCAGAGATATAGTGCAGAAAATGTAACTACGTATTAAGGATGGCAGATTGCAAAGCAACATTTACAGAAACATTACTCTGAGTTTCAGACATGATGGGAACAAGTACAGCCGGAAGAGCTTTCCTAGATTGCTGTGCTGGTGCTGATATGGGCTCGACTTGCACACACTTCAACACTTACACATTCAAGTCAAACACAGCCGTCTGCCAGCAGAGCAGAAACTTTATGAAACTTTTTTCTTTAGAGATCTTCCTATTCAAGGCGTAAAGGATAACACCTCTGATACAATAAAGGGTATAGTTCCAAGTTAAAGTGGAGGCCACGGAGATGAGAGGCTTTGTGAGCCTCAGCCTTCAGCCGCTGTGGGACTTCAGCACCAGATCTCCCCCCTTTGACAGTAAGTATTCCTGAGCCCCTTTTCTCAGTGGGATGAGATGAATCTGGGTCTCCCTTTCACTGCTGCCTCACAAACTGTAAAACTACTCCATCTCCTTCTTCCTAGTTTTTTTCATGCTTTCTTTATTTCTGCCTTCCCCTCTTTGATTTGTTTCTCTCTCTCCCCTCTACTTCATTGCTAAATTATCCTTTGCGTATGGACAAAACCCATAAAATGCAGAAAGTCCTGCCTCTCTGCGCAAACACTTTTGTGTCATTCTGTGCATTTCATGTCCAAATCATGTTCTTCCATGACAGCTGTGAGGCAGCGTACACAACGTTAGCTATAACAATAGAGAGAGAGAGAGAGAGAGGAGGAAGCCTTGGGCCATGAAAACTAGGAGGGAAAACTAGGATGAATTATTTATTACATTTCAATGGCACTTCAGGTGCTACAGCTGTAAATGTTTAAGTGAGGCAAGTTCCTCATGTCAGATGCAGTGTGATGGCATACAGAGTAGACAGATCAGCCAAAGGAGGAGCATGAAGATATTTGTTTCATTATCACAGAGAGCTGTACACACACACACACACTTTTAGAAATTACACTTTCAGCATCATCATCAGCATCTGGCATTAGTGGTTGAAACATAACAGCTGGAAGAAGTAATATGCCTTTTGAAATGAGAGTAACACAGTATCAACGTGTAATTGTTTTGAAATGATTATTTATAATACATGAGTAATATTGTATTTATTGTTGGTCTGTGCTTCACAGTTTCTTATTCAAACTGATTTGGATTGATTCAAGGTTCAAGGTTCTTTATTGCCATGTGCACAACAATTACAGGAGTAGTCATTGGCAATGAAATTCTTGGGTCTCAGGCTCCTTCGGCATTGCAATATAAAGAAACAAAGCTTAAAGGAAAGGAAAGAGTAAGATGCAGAATAAATGCAGTAGTGCAAATAAACAAACAACAAACAAATAAACATCAATAGTAGTGCTTTATTCTGTACCTTCTATTCAAAAGTCCCCAACCCGCTGATTATCAACCTGCGGTCTGCAGGCCACTTCTGGTCCGCCAAAGCTTCCAATCCGTTCCACAAAATATAAATGAATTCTGAAAATGTGAGGATAAAAACAATGTGCTCCTTTATTTAGGGCATTAAAATTCCTTTTTCATCCTACAGTGACTTATTTATCAACTCTCCAAATATTTGCTGGTTTGTTTTACTATTCGGGATTTCCCATGGTCGGTAATGTGGAGTCCGATATGGGCTTGTAAAAATACCATTACTTTTGTAAGAATGTGAAAATATTAAACAATAATAGGCTAATTAGACCTAAATATTATAAAGCCCAGCCCCTACTGTATCTGTCGGAAACTTGAACCTTGGAAAAATATATTCCAAGGTATAGTCGTCTCATAAACGAAACCTGCATTCAGCATTTACTGGTTATGAAGATGTCTCAATGTTGCTGTTTTTTCCCCAACAGAGACAAATGATATCATAAGAGCACTGTGTTTTCATTGTTCAGTGTTTGCATTTTTTTTTTCCTGCTGCAGTTGAGCCTCACTTTGATGTTATTGTGTTTCCTCCCCCTTAATTTCTTTGTCTGTTTGAGCTCACTCTGCAGCAAGCCTACACACACCCTCCTCACACCACCCATCAGCCCCCAGGCCAGTGCCTGCTGCTGTGGAGTCCAAGCAGCAGGCTGTCAGTCGGCACAGCCTTACAAGGCTATTCTCAGCTGCCGCTGCTGTTACTGCCGATGACCCTCTAGACCTGTTCCGTGGTATACTGATGCGGTTCGATATGCAGCGTGGGCCGTGTAGGAGTCACAACACTTGTTTAAACACGCGCTCTCTCTGGCTCACTGGAGCTCGCCCTGTGTGCTGAATTTAGCTTTCCAGCTCTGTCTTTTTATGGCCTCTTCGCTGCATAACTGCTTCCTTTCTTGCTGTGTTGCGTTTTTCAGTCTTGCTTATATTCAGTCTTGCTATGTCACTTCACTTTGTCTCTTTTCTTGGGCATCATATATTATTTTGTGCTTCGACTTTTCCTTGTTCTGCACTCTTCCCCTGCGTTCATTTCCCTCTGCAGTAAACCTTTTTGTCTTGATTATAAGCTAATCAAGACAAAAAGGGAACTGCAGAGGGAAGTGCACGAGGACTCATTCTAATGTTCATCCTAGAATATACTGTTGCTGCAGTCTTCTGCCCCATTTCTTTCTCCCTATTGAATCTCCCTTTGTTCACAAGTCATCTTTGTTTCTGTCATGTCTCCACAGAGATGGAAAAAATATCTGCTTTCTTAATAAGCCCTGTGGGAGTGAAAAATAATTCTGTAGTTAATGTGTCTTCTCAGCCTACAAAAGGTTCTGCCGAGGAAGGTACAGCCACCACAGCCCCAAGTCACTCATTGCCAAAAGCAATGCTGGAGGGGGAAACAGGTTGAAGGCAGAACAGATTAAATGAGCCAGGAGTCATTGGAGCCCCAAGGGCACCACATTTTGCCCCAATTAATTGTGTTTGTCAGAGCGTGAAAAGTCCAAGGTCCCTCCTCTGGCAGTAAGGAAAGAGGACAGAAAGGTCTGGTGTGGCTCTCGAGTGCCGTCCCCTTCCAGACTTCCTCTCTCTCATCTCCTCTTCCTGAGGTGTAACGGCAGCTGGCCCGAGGGTCCAGGCACACACAGCTCTGAGCATGGTGAGTTTGCACCACTTGCTGATTTAGCAGTTAATTTAAAACAAACTTTAATGGTGTCAGTAAGTTGATTACATTTCAGCCAATTATGGGTGTTTTGGAACAGGGCTTGAGTGTTGTGTAATGGAACACAGTTTTTTGGCTGCGAGGGACCTGAGGGGCTCTGGGTTATTGTGAATGTAATTGTGTGGAACTAAACAGTGGAGCATCATCCACACAGACAGCCTGTGGTTAGCCCAGTGCAGCCCTTCAGTGATGTGTTTTGGTGTCTCAGTGCATTCTTATGTATGTGTGGCAGGTTTTGTTTATATAAACATGGAGTTGGCCTTTCAGAAAAATCACTCTCAAGCAGACATGGTCATCAGGTTACAAGTGGGGGCTGTTAGACTTTTGTGCTCTGTTGGATGAATGACAGAATAGGTGGCTGCCAAGGTTAAGGCGGAGGTTAATGTTTTGAACTGAATGGAGTGTAACATCTAATTTGGCTCTTGTAAAGGTCAGAGCACCGTCAGAGTTCGACTCCAGAGCATAACATGCTTTTGACCATCTCTGCCATGGGCCCTTGGTCTTTTTCCATGCATGGTTCACCGGCAGAGTGAAAAACAATTTAACATATGGTGAAATACTAGTCCTGTCATCACTGCAGAGATGGGTTGTCAGAGAATGCGTCTCCCTCGTGTGTACTGCATGTAAGTTTGCTAATTGCCGATCTAAGTCAAGCCTCCAAGAGCAACCCCCAGCTATGTAGAAAACACGCGACCTTAGCTTGAGTATTTGGCCTTAGGCTGTTTCTGTGCCCCAGGCTCACGCACATGCATCCTTGCACATGTTCCTGATGTGCATACAGGTTATGCACACACAGACACACACATATACATATATCCACACTCTAAAAACATACACAAGGACGGAGCACGAAGCCTTTCATTTTAATAACATCAAATTATAAGGCAGGCTCATATGCAAATGGAGTAATAGTCATGCACAGTTAACACATTTGCATGTTCATGCTGCTCTCCAGCCGACTGAAAGTCACTGAAATGGAAAAGCTTTCAGCTCAGCTCCAAATGTTTACCAAGAAGGATGGAGTGTCATCTGTACTTTTTCCATAACCCTGTTAGCTGGTTGTTTTGAAGCGGGTGACCAAATTAATAGGTTGCTCTGCACATCATTAGCTTTCTTTAGTACAGGATGTAACAGCAGTTTGCAAACTTTTCTTCAAATTTTCTTCATGGAGACAGAGCTATTTTTATCCAAATCTTGAGCGGAAAACTTTCCTGAGAGCTAGATTATCAGTAGAAATAATAGCTGTGTCCAGGAAGGGGCTTTGCCTTCTATTTTTCAAGTAAACCTGTCTCAAAGTATTTTTCTCGCTCAGGAGAGTGCTCTAAAAACAGGATTTTAAATGAATATTTTGCTGTCCGCAGACACCAATTAGTTAGCAGAACATTCACTAAGTGGAAAGTGAGAAATAATTCATTTGATCAGGGTCCCCTAGGTTAGCCGAAAATCTCTTCACAACATCTCTCTCATGGTTCACAAGGATGGCCGACAGCAATGACTGTCAGGAAAACACTGAACACACACAGGACAGAGAATACAGAGCAGAGCACAGCAGTCTGATCCGACTCAATGATGCCCTGCCGCTCTCTGTTCTCTCGGCACAGAGACACAGACGTACAGCGGCAGCAGATTTTGTGTTTTTCACACGCTATTGTAGTTTTTTGTCCTGAGACAGACACATTTCCAGTGGCAGACAGCAGTGATGTGTATCTGTGTGTGTCAGGTCTCGGTGTTGTATATTCCTTCTCCAGCAGCGTTGAAATGTTTTGACAGAGCGACTGGCCTTAACGTACACAGCTCAGTGGAAGGAATGTCAAGCCGTGAACGTCTCACTGTACACTGTGCGTGTGCCTGCCTGTGTGATTCCGCAAATATATATCAGAAGCAAATGTGTGTCTTTGCCACATGCTTGCTTATTTTTCTGTTTATATTTTTCTCTGCCACTTGTTGTGTTAACACAGTGGGATGGGACCTGCTGCAATCATTAACAGCACCTAAAATATCAGTCTATTACTGTAGAAATTGCTTCAGTTTTGTGGATCCAAACGCAGAACTCATGCGAAGGCAGAGACTTTGACTAGTTCAAGGCACATGGAGGCAACCAAGGCCTGAATGTTTAAATGTTATGAGCTCCACTTACAGTATACTCATGTGTTCTATGTGCACACATTACCTGCACCTTCCATGCTTTTACTAAATTTAAGCAGACAATCTGTGGAATGATCACATTTATGTGTATGGACAGACGGATGGAAAGAAGATGAAAGGAAGAGCACCAGATTTAGAGGAAGGAGATGTGTTCATTCCAAGACTGTGTGTGTGTGAGGGGGGGGCATAGTGGGCTGCAGAGAGGGCAGAGATTGGCTGGCACACCAGCTGCTTGTGTGGAGAGACCGCAACAAGGGGAGCAGAAGGCAAGAACAGCCAGCTGGAGAGGCCAGAGAGCAAGGCAGAGCAAATGGTAGAGAGGACCAGGCACAGCAGCTGTCGGGCAATATGCACAAGTTTCAGATACAGTTGGGCCAAGAGATGTAAATTCTTCTTGGAGGACTTGAGCTAGCATGAGATAATACATGAGAGACATGCATGAAGAAATGAGAAGGAGCTGGGTGTGTGTATATGTCTCTATCATCAGTCAGAATTAATGCAGGTGTAACACCAAGTTCAAAGATGGGTTTGGTCTGATCTATGAGCTCTATGAGTATATGTTGATGGGCATCGGTGCTGGTATGATCCCATCGAATTGGTCTCTAGTATTCTCTCAAATAGCACAGCTTACTGTGCATGACACCGGCGTGTGCATTCTTTGTGTACCTTTCTTACAAGCTTCTCTTTCTCTGCTTTGCTTTTCACCATCAGTCCACACTCCTATATCACATCCCTAAATCTATCTATATAAAAAAGTGCTAGATGGTGTTTTCAAAGTGCTTTAAAAAAAAAACATAAAACCGTAACCTGGCCAGAGAGAAGTGTCAGAGCCTATACAGTGATATACTATACAAGAACACACTGGGCCGTGTCTGGCTTTCTAAGTGTGTGTGTGTGTGTGTGTGTTGCCTGGACAGGAGCCAGACAGGGATCCCAGCCAAAGAAGGAAGAGTTTAATACATCTTAAAGGGAGGGCGAAGGAGCAGCTCATCTGCCCACAGAGAGTGGCAGAAGTTAATGCAATCCCTTTAAGTGGACATAGAGCCAGTTAAGAGGCAATCAAGGAAGCACAAGGCTAAAAAAGTCATCTATTAATGCCTACTGTCAAGATAACCTTGTTTGCTTTATTTTGCAAATGACAAATATTTTGCTTAAACATTTTTTAGAATTGAATATTTCTTCCATAATAGGCTGTAAAGTGTTCTAATACATATGACAACGGTGGCAGTTAGTGGTTATTGCTTTTCTACTTCCTGTCCTTTAAATCTCAGATTAAATTGCGACGAACATTTTGATTCATCCAATGTCGTTATCTTTGCTGATGAATCTAGTTAATGTTAAACACTGACCAATGCTTTGGAGTGCTGTAAGGAATAAGAAAATCATGAAACACTTCTGTGTCATTACTGCGTGGCGATGAGGTGCAGAATTTGTGAAAGGGGTTTGCAAATGTTTGCACGTGTGTGAAGGGAAGTCAGGGTGAATGGAGGTCGTGTGCAGCACAACCTGATAGATTGGCTATCTGCAGCATTAGAGATGGCTGTCTGATGGATTAGTATCAGTAGCATTAGCACTGATGTGTGATGGAAATGATTTGTGATGCCTGGATTCCCCTGTCTTCCATCCTTCTCAGCTGATCCCATTGCAACACAGTGGCTTTAAATCATCCTCAGACTCTGGTTAATGTATATTTGTGTGTGTGTGTATCGTAGTGTAATGCAGATCTGTATGCTTGCATGCCTACAAGTGCTTGCCTGCATATGTATTTCATATTTGCATATGAGTAGTTATAATGCGCTGCAAACCCTGTTCTGAAAGCTCATTTGTGTGAAAGGCGTGTTTCCTTCCTCCTTCATTCATCACCATGGTAACTAATTGGCTTACAGTGCATGTTAACATAGTTGCCCATGCTCAACATGAAATGTGTTGCTTTTTCTGCACTATGGGTTAATCCCCAGCAGTCCTACAGAGCTGTTCTCTTTTTTCAGCCACACTTCCTTTGAAGGTTATTTTTACGTTTGACCTTGAGGAATAACTGACCTCTCTGAAATTAAAATTTAATGGTACCTCCCTGTGGCCTGCCCTCTTTCCTGCACTTCCACCCACCCACTGCTCTCTTTCTCTCTCTCGTTCTCTTTCACTCTTGGATCAGTGAAGACACAATCAGACAGAATCAATACATGAAATGTAACAGTAGGTCAGCTCAAACACCTTCTCTGCGCCTCACTACATCAGACGACCACATCTGAAGGGTCAATGTTTCGACAGGCAATAAATCAACCCACATTTCATGAACTGTTTTTCTTTCCAAATAAATTATTACTCTGTCCAAGACATTTATAGATATGGTGATTTTCATAGTTGTTAATGTATTTCCATCTACAATGAGACCTCAGCAGATAATAAACGTGACATTTTTTTAGAGTCTACAGTGTGCTGTAGCCAGAGTTTTCTGCTACACAGATGCTGTAACACAAACCCAGGCCTCATTACATGTCGGGATACATGACCAGCTAATTCTCCCATCAAAACCTAACCTGGCAACTCGACACCACACCCACACCCGCCTGAGTACGTGTTGTCAATGACAGTGCTGTGAGACCTGCACAGTCAAAGATCAAATGGGTGTGCACGATTCACGCATTAACCTACATCTCCATTCTGATTTGATAACAAGGGGCCGGTCTTTGAAGGGTAGAGTTGCAGCGTGGGATGGAACTTGCCTGGATATAGGCTTACAGAAGGAGCTGAGATGTAACTTGGCCCACCACTAAAGGGGCAGTATGTCAGTTCAAAGGCTGTCCTTATTTAGCAAGGGGAAATGCCAGGGATGAATTAGTGATGTGCAGGAGCGGACAATGGGGGCTCATAGATAAATAATGTCTGTCATAGTACAGTAAACATTGCATAGGCGTGGGTGCCGTGTGTGTATGGGTGTGGGTGGGTTAATGCGTGAGTGTGGGAGCACAGTATGCGCTGTGCTTCCTTGTGCGTACTTGTGAAACTGTGCGGCATATATTTACAGTGACACTCAACAGCTTATTTCTTGCACCCACGCAGCCAAACAAAAACTCCTACATGCACACTTCCCCCACCTGTCTGTGCTGCCTTGTTCGGCTCGCTTTCCTGTTGTGAGTCAGTTGGAGTGTGCACATGTGTATGCACACACACACACACACACACACACACACACACACACAGGTGACAAATTCCAATAAAGCCCAGAGCAGTTCCAGTATGTGTGCACAGACTGTCTGACATTTGGTCTATGCCCTGGGGGCTTCTGCACATCCATTCCACACCAGCAAAGAAGCCTGTCACTGGGCCTCCTCTCTCCCACAGGTAGGCTCCCTGGAGCTCACCTGTTATCTCTCCGCCTCCTGTGCTTGACGCTTTACCTTGACTGGCCAGGGTGCTCCCTGTGTCGAATCTCACACACATACACACATATAACACACCAAACACCCATGCCAGTCTCGCCAGGCAGTGAAATAGGACAGGAGGCTGGGCTGGAGACACCTCTCCTGAGTCCTAGTGATGGCCTAGTTTCTCTTGCAGCCTACTTTTCTCCACTAACACGCACATCCAGACAGCTGCCTTCATCCGCAAATACTGATCCATGCCGATAGGCAGACTGTTGACGTTCCCCATTGCCACAGTTGAGTTCGCAGGAAAGTTGCTGCTCATGCACTCATCTGATTCTTGCATTTAAACATGTATAACAGCAATTTAGGTGCTGCCCATCTAAGCCAGCATTCACTTGTTTCTTTTTTACCCTGTTAACTTTTTCTCGATGTCAGACTGAGATGACATGCTGATATCTACAGCGCTATGTCTGGACAGTGCATTGAGCAGCCTAAAGCGGATTTAGAGGCATCAGCTAGCTCTAGTTAGCTGTATTGATCGCCTTTCCATCAGACTTGGTCATGGATCGGTATAGTCAATGCTGCCATTGTGCCGGACACTGATGAGAAGAGCCATGTTGGCCATGTTCACAGTCAATAAGTCAGGCAGCGTAAAACAGTGTGGGATAAGCTCGGACTACAGTGAGCCAATATTCTTGGCCACAGATAAACAATCTGACAGAGACATCTTTGAATCATGGAGAGATGAGCAGCAAATTGTGTGTATCATCTTCTGTTCTCCCCTGAATTCACTTCAAGTGATGGAGTGAACGCGACTCATTTGTTGGATATTCTGCCGTTTGAAGTGTAATATACAGTATTTTCTTATTATTTAAAACTTTGTAGTGCGTGGTTTTAAAGTTGTACATCTCCAAAAAAAAGAAAAGCGCAGCTGAAACTGTGGCTCTTAGATACTAGTTGAGTATGAATTACACTTAAACCAAATGGGCTGAGTGCTCACCCCTGATGAGTTAGATTAGTGCCTAATGCTAACCATGCTGGCCCTGCTACCACAAATGTGTTTTTCTACCACTAATGGATAACGTGGCCCCGCTCTAATGTAACCTATCAGCTAATGTTAATGTAACCCTTTTAACAGCAGTGACGTTGCACTGTGTATACTGCTCAGTGTTGCAGCACTCACAAGGACCCCATGACAACAGGCAACATCAAACAACTGAGAATATGAGCCTCCTTTTGCGTTAGAATGGAGTTTGGATGAGAAAGTAGACCTACTCTGTTTTTTGGAGGTGCACTCCAAAGTAATGAGGAATTCTTGAGCAAATAAAAAAGTTATATAACCTGTATAGACTGGCAAGAGGACACACACAGAGGCCTCCATGTGCACAATTACCTTATTTCCCTTCCTCACACACACACAACAGCAGGTTTTATGGATCTGTTTTAATTGATTGGACAGGCAACAATTTAATCAGCAGAGTCCACGAGCAGCAGGATGTGTAACATGGAAAATGGCTTCACCTGAGGAGGCACATGGGAGCACAGGCACTAACACTGGACCAGGGCGTAATTACGTTACATCTCCTTTTGGGTAAAGAGTTCAATAGTTCAATATATAGTCAAGTCAATCACTGTAGACCTGCTGCACCACCAGGGCCTCTGAGAACATTTCTTACATTGAGTGTGTTGGCACACTTGGCTACTAATTGTTGCCCTGGCATTGGTTTAGGCTGTGAAAATCTGGCATCAGCTTGCCGACGGAGAGCTGAACCAGAAAATGAAAAACAAATCTGTCGAAAAACATAAGTCTATCTCCACTGAGATTTATGTTATTATTGTTAGTACAGCAACATGCAGCGCACGAAATGAAAGCTAACAACACACGGGACAGTAACTGTTTATGCATGCACACAGAAAAACATGCGCATGTGCACACAAACCCACACTAAACAAGTATGCACCCATTCTGCTTCACAAACACAACCCCAGAAACACAACCTTAAACCACATAAAAACGCATGTCCCATCTCTAGGAGGAAATGGTCTGGCCATATGAAACAAATGCAATCACTGTGACCTGGATGGGAGGCAGAGTAGATCTGACGTTCTGAAATGTGCTTAACTCTTCACCCTCCCTCTTTCTATCAATTTATTTCTCCTCCCTCTGTCTCATTTGGGCAATATCTGCAGGGGTCACCCTTGAATCCCACTGCAGCCCCTTTGTTTCCTCCTCACTGCAGTCTCTTTTTTCACATTTGCGTTCCCGACCCTTCCTTTAATGTATCTCTTTATCTTTCCATGACTGTTCCTTCTTTCCTTTGATCCCTGCACTGGGACCAGCCAGTGGGTCACCTTGCTGCAACAATCGTGTGTTAACTGCAGAGTGGAGATGACCCCTGAACTCCTGGGCTCTGACCTCTTTCATCCTCCCCCGTCTCGGCTCCAGTCTTATCTTTCCACACAGCCTCACTTCTTTTCATCTCAGAATGTCAGTTCCAGCAGGGGTCAAGCCCAGGGAGTACATGGAAGGGCTGAAGTAAACTGGGACTGTGTGCTAAATAAAAAAGGTAAAAGAAACAGATTACAGTGAGATCAAACTGGCCCTGAAGAGAATTATAACCTCTCCCTCCAGGATTCCACAGCTTTTTTTTGGAATTGTGAAATTTCATGATTTCATGCAGATAATTTTTAATAAATTGCTTTTTTTGTTTGTTTGTATTTTTTTTAGCGGAGGGGGGTGCGATGAAATTGCATGAGCAAGTGAAAACTGTGAAGTGAAATTACACATAAATTTGCCGAAAGCTTGAATGTTTTCCACCACTGGTTGAACACAGTGTGCATTTTATGGATCTGTGTGGAGCTGAAGACCAATAACAGTCTCAAAACTTCACATGTAAATGTAATGTGATTAGTGTGTATCAGGTGGTCTGTGAATACATATTTTAAAAGCTATAAATACAAAAAGATTTTCATTAGTTTGTACACAGGCAGTGTTACAGAAATGCGATGATGATTGGATCTAGTTTAATTTAAGATTGTAGTTACTTTGCCCACTTTGCCATGTATGCGCCCAAATTCTATTTTTTCATTGTTTTGCACACAACAAAATCAGTCGAAGATTTCAAACATTCCCCCTGAGATTCATGTCTCAGCTCAGCACCATTAATTCTCATTAGCAGCTTAATTGAACCACATATAAAAGGTAACAATGCTCCAACCCCTCAACCTCTCTCCTCCTCTCCTCTGCCACACTGACACGCTGTTCACTGTACACAAGCTCACAGAGATGGATTGGACCCTCTTTCAATTACCAACAGCCATTACTGGTTTTATCCATACATCCACTTGGATCAGCCCTCCGGGGCTTGAAAGTGTTTCAACACTTGTAGAGATACGCCTATTATCAGGGCTCTGTACATTGCCACACTCATAAGCATTTCAAAAATACCACAGACCATGCATGTAGATATGCACACAGGCAGCTTCACAAATGTTTCAACGGTACTCTTTTTTCTGTGAATTAGGCAGCATGCAGGCAGTGAGTAGTGCAAGCTTTGGGGACTTTTCCCATCTCAGATTTAATTCATATTTAAATGTTGTTATGCTCCTTCTCCTCTGGTAATTGTGTTTGCACCTCCTGGTTACTCTTGGAAGTGGAGTCACTGAAGCGTTCTGTTGATAGCAGTCTGGTAATCGCTAATTACAAAGATAGGCACATACACATACACAGGCGTGCACGCTCGTTCACACACGTGTGCTCATGAGCAAATGAGCAAAGCTTGTAGCAGCGTCCCTGGCTATTATTCACTGACATCCTGGCAAGTAAGTGTACTCATGCCGCTTAATGGGACTCTTCTGGAAAACAACATCTGTAAGTTCCCATGAAGGTTTCTTAGGAGATTTTATTGAAGATTGACATTGGGTTTGTCACTGGCTGGCTGTTTTTGGAGCACAAATGGCAGACAATGAGGCATACAGCGATTGATTAAAGACCACTGTGTATCAGACAATACCCAAAGCCAAGATAACAGTATCAGTGCTGGGACTGAAAAAGTTTGATCAGTGCATCCCCAGTCCATTCCAAGTCATAATATAGCAAACTGGATGTGTGCTACAGAGAAATGGTGGCAATCCCTCAGTGTGATTCACTGTGCGATTGGTTGGGAAGTGAGTGATGATAATGACCTTTCCTCCGGGTGCAGTGCGGTGTGAGAGTAATGCCCTTCACTTTATCTACTTATCTGTGTGTTTCTTTCTCCCATTCCCCTCTCATCATTTGACAAATGTAAATGAGGAAATAACCTATATGCCTGCCTCACCGTGCACTCTGGGAGACTCAGAGATTGGATTTTGCTATGGGCTTCCACCATAGAAAACAGTTACATATAGTGTGCATGTGAGGAGATTTTTCGAGATGATTTATTCTGACACAATCCAGCCCAAGTATCAGTGTTTCCTTTTACTCTGAGGCTCAAAATTGACAGTATTGTGCAATAATTGTACTACCGTCAAGCACAGGTGGTTATTTGCTGGGTTCTTCACGAGAGGAAACACAACACTGCTCCAGCAGCAAACACTAATAGCATACACAACAAGAAAAGGAAGTTACCTCAGGCAAAAAATTTATGTTAAAATCTAAGCACTTCACCAGTGCATAAATAGCAGTGCAGATATTGCAGTTGCACTGTAGTAATTAAATGTCCCACATGTCATATGTGAGCAACAGGAAATGCTAAAATGCTGTCACAGCACTGCTGTAATGCCCTTATATTCACATAGTTAATACAAAAGAACTTTAGGTCCTTACTATCACAGCAGTACAATGGTTCATTTCAGACTTACAGTATCTCCAAGGCCCTGCTGACCCACCCCACAGTGCAATGAAGACAATAAGTTACTTTAGCTGTTTCCCACTGTGGATGATAAGAGGTGGTTAAAGGAAGTATTCCACAGAGGTGAATGAGAGTAAATGTATTGGAGGAGCTATAAGAGAAGCTATAAAGGTAGCTGCCGGGAACGTTTCTCTGTCATTTTCACAGACCAGGTTTTAGATTTCAGCTGTTGGCAGTGTTCCCACCTTTCACAGTGCCCAAGTTTCTACAGGAGAGTTGTTCAAAACAAGGTCAATGCTGCAGTTAAAACGCTGTTAAAAGACAGGGTTGTATACTGTACTTCATGCTAATCTTGCCGTGAAAACCACATTCACATTTTTTTTCTAGTTATTTCTATAGCCTTGACTGTTCAGAACTGGTTTTTTTTTAAAGGTAGGGCCCTGTGCACATTCATTTGCATTTTTTTTAAAATCAAAAAGTAATTTTTCTCCTAATCAGCAAATCATGAGTAGTCAGTGTTATAAGATCATCTACCTCAACCATTAGTATTGTGAATAATCCATTGCACTTTGTCCTGGTGTTATTGTAGCTCCCCTACTATCTGATTTAATCCATATTAAGAGATCTTTTGAGATATATTTATCCAAACATGCCCCACTGCATATTAGCATTGATGCTATCTGAATCTCTTTCAATTGATGTTTTGCTTTCCTCATAATCTTGCTTCATCCTCTTACTCTCAATCTGTCTACCTATCTGTCTCTCTACCTGTTGTTTGGCCTCCTTATTTCTTGCTTTCCTGTGGTGACATTTGTGGGGGTGATTTTTAGATGGTTGTCCAATCCCCGAAGAGCAATGTGTCATCAGAGTTACTTCCATCTGAGTGACTGGCCATGAAATGTCAGATGAGAGTACAGATGGATGTATGGTTGAGGTTTAGAGGCCTGGAGAGACAATCTTTCACTCTTCTGAACCCAGAGGAACTAAGCATCATTGGCCTGTGACAGGTTCCCAATAAAAATGGAACTTGACTACCTCTTATGGATATTTTTATGAGGCATCATCATTTATGGCCACTTTTGTAACACATGTATTTTTCAAAGTTGACTTGAGCTGCAGATATGAATTGTTGAATTTGCTGAAATAAGTCTACTTTCTGTATTCTTGATCAATACAGCAGATTTTGTTGGGAATAGACCTACATTATGATCTTACTGTATGTCATTTTTTTGAGTCTGGGGCAGGTTTTGCATTGGTGTTGCTTATGGTGGTAGTTCAGTATTATCAATTATGAACCTTCAGTGAGGCAGTTGTGGCTCCTCCAGGTCTGTGTGTCTAAGTGTCCTTGGGCAAGATAATGCATCTCCAAATGGATTGTAAGTTGATAGAGTAGTACTGCACGTAGAAGTACTGTATGTGTGGTTGAATAGGCGAATGCGACTGTGAAAAGGGGGGTGCTCTTAAACACTTGACCAGTAGTGTTAATCATCAATTGAATCATTGTATTTGTGAATGTTTATTCACTTGCCAAGTTCTAATTTAGTATAAAATGATGTTATAACTTTATCATCCAGCCCTAGACACTGCAACCTTGTTAGAGTTTAAGTCTTTATCACTTTACAAGAAATTTTAATCATACACTGTACTACAAGTGTCTGCACTCTTTCCTGTCAAACACTTCCTGGTAGCCTACGCAGCCTAAGACTTTTAGGCTACCAACAAGGAAGTCAACAAAGCAGCTGGACAGTGTGGAAGGTTTTCAGCAGAGTGAAAAGAGAGTGTGTGAGCAGTCGATATAAACAGGAGCTGTAGTAGCTCTCCGTGGTGCTGAAAACGCCTTGCTTTCTCAGCAAAACTGCTGTGAACTGAAGACTGGTGGAGTTCCTCCTCCAGGATTAAATATAAGACAAAAACACTTCCCATCGAGAATAGGAAAAATGAACAAGGTCCCAGAATTTATAAGAACTCTTTTTTTCCCTTCTTTTTTAGTTTCGCTGACAGAAAGATAAGTTGTGAGATTTTAAGTGAAATCTCAACTGTTGTTTTATGTTAAGATATGTGTACAAAATGAAAGAAAACTTGCTGCTCTGCTCTGTGACACTGTCTTCACATAGTGTACCATTATTTGATGCACAAAGAGCACACTGGAACTGCTGATCTGGGAAGTGAATGTGAGCAAATATTTGCTTTTCTGCAGGGCAGATGTGCATCAGCACTGGACAACATGGTGGCTGTAGAGCAGAGCAGGTACAGAACAGGTAGAGCAGTTGTTCATTAACCCCAGAGTTAGAAGTACTTAGGAAAACACTGGAGGCCAAATTGCTCAGTACCATATACTGATAAATGACCAGACTAGTCATTTTGACTGTTTTTTAAATGTTTTTAAAATATGCATTTTTATGACTACCAGATCTGATAGGTAATGTATGTATTATTTTTGGAAAAGCGATCCACATCACGTCTCCACTGTTTTTGCTTTTGCTTTATAAATCGTCATTACTCCTTCATAGTTAATGAGGTTTCAAAACATAAATTCATATTTGTCACATGTTCAGTCTTCCTAAGGGGCACCATGCAGAAAGCAAAACGCTCTTTTTGCTCAACATGTTTTTTTCAGTTACTTTCTGTCTCATGTCTTTCCATAAATGCGTATAGACACACACAACCTAAACGCACATATCACACATACAGTAGCCACACAAACCCACCTACCAACACTGAATGTGCTGCGACCTCCAGTAGGTGATTTCAATCCTCCAGGGGGTTACTCCACCACAAGGGATTTTGGTCCAAACAGAATCACTTTGACTGTATCTGAAGGGAACGGGAGAAAACTGCAGGGGAATCACATGGGATTCTGCAAAACGAGACCCAACGCTCAACACCTCAGATGTCCCTGCACTGCCTCCCTCTCTCCCTCCCTTTTTTAATAGAAGCTTCCTCTCCTGAACATATCAATAAATTAAGTCATTATTATCTTTCTGCACATACATTAAAACCAGTTTGTGATCCACAAAAGTGAAAACAAATTCCAGCAATCAATATTTACTCAGTGACTCAGCTCAGAACAGTTAAAAATCAATCTTATCGTGCATATATTTATAGAGCAGCACTTGTATACCTCGTGCTTTTATATACTTTCCTTTGATTATGGCCACTTTCAAACTTTTGTTTTACACCTGAATGCTGTCTGAGTTTATCAGTGGGAATTTGAGGGGATGAGCTGTGCTCTCCCAACCTGACATGACATGACCTGCCATCATCACAAATCTCTGTCTGTCAGCCCTCAGTACATCTCTGATAAGTCCATCCATCACACATACCCTCACAAGAGCACTCAGTCCCACTCAATAACCTCGCATCTATCCTTCCTACACTTTATTAACACAACCCGCAGAGACCTGGCCCTCCTGTGATGGGATGTGACAACCCTGACCGAGGGCTGACCTGCCCACCTGACCTGTGTGTGCGCACATGTGTTTAAATGTGTGTGCGTGTGGAATCTGTGCGTGCACCCTGCATTTGTTTATATGCAAGGAAACATATATAATATCCAACCAACTCAAGGGGTGTGTGAGTGCGTCATGGGCAACAGGGGAGGGCAGGGGCGGAGGAAGAGAAGAAAAACACCATGTGCTGCATATGCCGAGAGAATATCTCACCCTTCTTTCACTTTTTCCCCTTCTTATCCACCTTATTCTTTTCTGAGACTTTTACCTCCTCGCCTCCACCTTATTCCCCCACCTTCAGTGTCCTCTTGTTAAGTCAGAAACCGCCCCAGCATTAATCCAGGCAGGAGGGAGAGAAATTACATCTAACCTCGCTTATCATAGGCATATGCACACACACACACACACACACACACACTTTAATGTGTGCACGGACAGCTTTATCTCTGTGCCATGTATAATGGCTCATATTCTGTGCCATGTATAATGGCTCAGAGATGGTATCATCAGAGACAGACCAGCTTGACTAAATGGGAGCGGCAAATTGACTGTAGTATTAGGAGAGAAGGGCCTCTATCAGGCAATCTGATAGGATCCCATTAAAGAAGGCTTGCAGATGAATATGATTAGCTTTTCATTCCTCCTAATGGAAACATCTTCTGAAGAGGGGAGGAGATGAAATGTTTTGTAGTGATAGGGCCTTTGTATCACTGATGGAATTGCTATTGCCTAATTTGGGTAGAAAGGCCATTAAAGTTCTGGGAAGACACAACGAATGTTCTCCGTAAGTACAGTCTCAGCTATGGCTGCGGACCAACCGGTGGTTCACTGTGTGTGGGCTGGGCTTTGCTTTGTTGATGCAAAAAACCACCCTCCACTTAATGGCTGGTATTGGGCTTCTGCTCGCTGAAATCTGTGACTAATGAGGATGAGGTTTCATCTCTTATTTCATTTCCTTCTCCAAAATGAACAGAATGGGTTTGTGTGTGTGTGTGTTGGCGCCTTACGTGCATGTGCATTACCATTCTGCATTTTTACCATTTCCTACAGACTATGACAGAAGTGCTTCATTAGATTACCAAACTTCTATCATGACAACGACTTCTTAAGAAGATTATTGTAAAAAAAAAGCCTCTGGCGTACTTTACCAGTCTCTGTGATCTGTCAAAGTTAGTAAATTTGATGAGTGCTACTGAGCAACATGTTTCTGGCTATTCACAATACTTGGAAGTTCATTTTAAGTATTGAGAGTTCTTCTAGCCATTGAATATCAGAACTACACACACAACCTCATTTCATTGCTGTGAAACATGCTGCTTAAATAGGAGGCAAAGTAACACAGCAGCACTGACAGTTATGAAGATTTATCTTTTTAAATAATTTGAAGGCTTTTTTGGCAAGGATTGCAATATATCTAATGGAAGTTTACAACTCCTCATGTGCAGACTGTTGTGTTTGTCTGCTTGCGCATGAGAGCCAGTTTTTGTATATGCATGCATGCCAAGCAGCAGTAACAGATTGACTGACGAGATCTGTACTCTGCCAAGTCCATAGGGGCCTATAATATACATTACAGATGCACCAGGGAGCCGATGCCAAATGCAGCTCTATTTTTGAGTTGTATGTGTCCATGTGAAAATGCACCGTTCAAATCAGCACACCGACTTGCAGCACTGATGCAAAATTAAAGGAAAAGGAGGAAGTATTCCAATCTTTTTCTGTAGTGAAAAATACCACAGTGCAAAAATGCTCCACGTAAAACTCCTGCGTTCAAAATTGTATTTAAACTACACACAGTAATGTCGGACAGCAAAATGTTCCTGACAGTATAAAAGTACTCATTACACAGGGAAAAGTGCCTTTGTTGTACAATTTTATTTTTCGTGTTATTATTGCTGATGCACAACATGCAAGCATTATTTTTGTATTTAGAAACTAACATTTGTGTAGCAGAGACAATTCGCAAGGTGCTTTACAGAAGCAGTTTTGTGTTTTTTTTAAAGTTGGTTTAAAAAAATTCCCCCTATCTGTGGTGTATTCACAGTACAGTTCACTGACACCACTACATCTCTCTGTTTCCGTTGTTTCTGACACGTTACATCGGTTTCTACTGGGGCGAGTGTGATGAGACGGAGAAGAGACTATTCTCTTGCAACACGTCGTAGCTGTCTTTCTTGCTTTGCTTCTGCCGTGAGTTTTTCTTTCAGCCACTGAGTGCCAACCAACTGAAGATTTGGAAAAGATGCGTTTGCAGACGAGCGTGTCCCTAAATCATTAACTTATTTGTCTCTTAACCCGGGGAAAGTCTGGAATATGCACATGTCCAGCACATGTGCTTCATGAGAAATATGTTGTAGAGTTCTAAATCTTCACTAGGACTGGCAGTAATAATCAACTAAAAAAAGCAGCAACACCATGATTCTTCAAGGCTGAGTCAGCTGGCTGCAACAAGGCTGTTTTCATATGATGGTCATGTATCATCTGTCCATCACGTTCATCTGTGTTCATTTTTCTTCATGCAAAGAAAATGTAGAAAAGTGATTTTCTACGTTTTTCTCGATAACCACTGGGGTTTATATAAAATCAGTATTTTTGTCTCAACAATTGCTTCTCGAAAAAACTTCACAGACAGAGGTTCCTCCATTTATAGTTAGATCATGCTAGATGCTTAAAGGCTGTTTGTTTCAGGTTTATTTGTAGTCTGACTTGAAGTCAGCTTTAATAAATTCAGTAGAACTTCTTGTTTAGCTGGAAAACAAGAACAAATTACCTGCTCTTTTTACTCATGAATAAGGAATGAACACCATTAGAAATAAAGGTTGCTTTTGCAACTTAAGTCCTGCTCTTTTAGCTTTTGCAATTCTTCTCCCCTGTCCTCTTCCTTCTTCTGTTGATTCCTGCAGTGTAGCTTCCTCCTTGGAAAAGGAGGGATCTCTAATATAGTTATTGTAATTGTGTTGTCTGTCTTTGAACTCGAGCTGGAATTGCTTTTGACTTGCAAATATTTCAGATTGAATTGGTCTAAATGACTTTTGGGAAATGTCCCTGGCATTCACTGTGTCCTCCTCTTTCTTCTCTCTAAAGGTTAATAGTATCTGCTGTCAGTGAATGAGTCGGTGGACTTAACTGTGCCATTCAGTGAGGTTTGGTAGTAGCCTCTCACATTCTCTCTCGGGCTCTGTCGAATCAAAGGAGTTTGAAGGCGAAGCATAAAGTCAGTGAAAGCAGCAAAAAATGAAAGGGTAGCAAGTTGAAATATGTGTGTGTGTTTTCTTTCTGTTTGTGTGAAATGAATGACCTCAAGGTAGTGTGTGGGGCTACAGGGTTGAGCTCCCACAGACAGACGTTTCACTAAATTTATCCTCTTTTTCTTCCTGTTGCCCCTTGCAGGTACGGAGACATGGTTCCTAAGACGATCGCAGGAAAGATCTTCGGTTCGATCTGCTCTCTGAGCGGGGTGCTGGTAATTGCCCTGCCTGTCCCTGTCATCGTGTCCAACTTTAGCCGCATCTATCACCAGAACCAGAGAGCAGACAAGCGACGGGCGCAGAAGGTACAGGTGAATGCAGTTTTATTTCCCTTCAGCTGGGCCCCAGAGGGGCGGACCTCCACACCTCCCGCCCACAGGGGAGCTCTCCACGAGATGAGGGGACTCCACGGGGTTCAGATCTTCCCCAAGACTGATGATGATATGTGAATAATTCATATTCACTTACAGTTTATTCACGTGAACAGGAGGTGTGTGTTATACATATTCAGGGAGTATCAGTACACTTTTATGGCCCTTATCCCTTGACATGCATACCTAAAACCCCAACCTTCCTATATTTATTTTGCACTGCATAAATGGTTGAGGTTTAGAGGAATATTTCCCTCTTACTTTTAGGCTGCCTGATTATTTAAAAAAAATAATAATCCTTTTAAATTCCTGAAAGGGGTTGTAATAGACCACTTACATTAAAAAAAACCTGTGCAGAATCAGGACAATTTTGCATTGGTTAAAGTTAATGGTTTGTATGACCCCCCCAAAATATTCATTAACAAATGGAAAGGATCCATACCAGCTAAATACTAAGGATAAATGTTTTTTAAAACCTGGCAACCCAAAACTCATTTTGTGTTGTGTAACGGTAACTAATCTATTTTCTACAAGTGATTTATTAAGCATTAACCAATAGTTAATAACTTGATCATTACTGTAAGTTCGACTGTAGTTTTATATGGCTATGAAAACAACACTGAGAGAAATTGTTAAAGATACTAAAATACATATTGTGTCAGTGTCTTACTATGTGTAATGGGATTTTACATAACCACAAGATTTTCTGCCAAACAAGTAGTTCACATACTAATGAAGTAGATTTCCATGAGTGATTTCAATTGCTGCCTGTGCCCTTGTCACGATTTCAAGATTAGCATCTGTGCACAAGGGATCGAGCAACATCTGAATCAAACTTTATCAAATCTGACACCCACGCGGTCTTAAAGAAACATATTAGTAGACTTTTCTTAATGTATGAATATTTCAAACTCAATTTGTAAAGGCTTCAAAGCTCAAACACGGAGCTATTACTTGATACCGTGAATGTCCATGAACTGAAGCGTACCGTTCAACACATCCTGTTATCTATTACTCCAATCATATCCAAAAACCCAAGCTCAAACCACAAAATGCTTGTCAGTAGAATTGAAAATCGGCAGCATTTCCCCTCTTAGCATGATTCACTTTGCTGGGTCTGTTTTGTGAGGCAATTTCATCCTTGTAACTATCGCTTTGAGAGCACACACAGGCACAAATTCATAAATGGATTATGTAAACTTGCATTTAAACTGTAGAAGGTTTAGAGCTCCTATCTTCCTTCGGGTGAATAGCTCGGCCTTCAGACCTTTAAAGGATCCTGTTGTGCGTGTTGGTGTGTGTGTGTGTGTTGCGTGTCCATGAGCCAAACTGGGTAACAGCATCAGCTGGCGTACATAGAAAAACTGGGCTGGTAATCATAGTTTGAGGGCAAAGTCTGACAGTTTTTGTCCTCCTGAGATAGATAGTGGTGTGTTTGTTTGGATCTGGCAGACATGCACACACTGACACATATTTTCGAGTCCATTGCTAGCTCTCATCACTCTCGCTAAGCTTTTTTTCCCCCCGTTCCTTTTGCTTATTTCTTCTCCTCACCCCTCAGCTCTTCTCCTCTGTCTCCACCCCCCTCCCCCAACCCACCCAACAACCCCCCTCGCCCTCCCTATCTCATCGTCTCTGTGATTACTACCATCCATCTCTGCACATGCTCTCTGGTTGTACTTTAAATCTGTTTAGCCGCACAGTTCGACCGTGGCCTGACCACTGCCCAGTCTTAACTAACCGCGACCTTGTCTGCCAAAGCAGGACACTCCGGTATAAGCCCAGCCAAGTGTGCGGGGGGTAGAACAGACATGAGGGGGTGGGGGCGGAGAGAGGGTGGGAAAGTTGGGAGAATTATCTACATTTCAATCAGGTTCAAACCGATAACGATTTGCATTGTTGACACAGAAAGGAGAAAGGCGAGGAGCGGTGACGACGAAGGCCAGAAGGAAGGAGGGAGCAGGGGGAGAGCAGAAAGGGGGTTGGGAGCTGGAGGCGATGTGTGTCCTAATGCTGTGTTCTTTCCTGAAATAGCTATCACCCAGATGAGGTGCTGGCTGGAAGGAAGGTGTGTGTCTTTCCTTCTGCTAGTGTATACGTGCATTTGTTTGAGTGCATGAATCTGCGGCCGAGTGCTCGTGTGGGAGTGTGTGTGTGTGTGTGTGTGTGTGTGTGTGTGTGTGTGTGTGTGTGTGTGTGCGTCCACCATACTTTATGCCAGTTTCGGCCTGTCCTTCATCCGTTCCACCTTCCTGTGTGTTCTCCACCGAGCCGCAGTGTGGTGCAGTGTCCCACACATCGCTTGGCACCAGTCACGCACACCTCCAGGAGCACCAACCAACTGGTCAGTGTAGCATGACAGTGCTGTCGTCATTAACCAGTACTAAATGACTCCCTCAGGCACTTGAATGCCTCCCTGGCTTGCCTGCGGTGAGGTCAGCGATTTGCTCAAGCACCCATACATCCAACGGATAGATTTTCTCCATTTTATAACAGCATGACTCAAACGCCTTATTATTGCCTTCATGATAATATTCCACCTGGATGCCTTGATCCTTGAGAGAGTTATTACTACTGCAAATCAAGGCCAAAGTGTCGAGGATGATGATAGGTTTTGCAAATGTGATATTTTCATATTTTTGAGAATTCAGGAGATACAATCTGTCTACCATCTCTGTACTTATCTCTTTACTTAGCTCCCAGGATTAGTGTTGCTTTGCATTTGAGCTTGGGCGCTTAAAACCAGCGGAGCATGTCTTGAATTACATATTGTGCTCACTTTAGGGGTAGATGCTGTGGAAATTATTTGATTTCACACCCCATCTGGTCGTTATCAAAAATAGCCTTTCCTCTCTGTCTCATTTTATTCTGCAGAGGGCAATGTTGCCAATTCTGGCAGTCAATCCATCGCTTTGGTGCAGGCTGAAATATCTCAAAAACTATCGGATGAACTGCCAAAACATTTTGTGCAGACGTTTGTGGTTCCCTCAGGATGAATGCTAATAACTTCGGTGATCCCCTGACCTTTCCTCTGCACCACCACGAGGCTGATATTTGTGGTTCAGAGCAAAATATTTTGACAGCTATTGGATTGTCCTGATATTTGATGTCACGTGCATGGTTTTAGTTGTTTATTGTAGATTTTGTAACACCTGAAATTGATTTTTACTGCCCTTTATAACTGCAGTTGACATGTGCCGCACTCAGTGCATGTTACATCACATGAATTTAACGTTCTTTGAATCCAGAGTGGCAGACAGCACTCTGTCACACAATAAAAGATGACAACCCCACTGTGGATGGTGTATGATAGAGCCATTACAATTGCATGGTCTACTCTTCAACTGCTAATGACAACTGATCTTTAATACCCCGCCCCAGCATTGCTCCAGCATGCCATATCCTTTAGTACCCCATTACTACCCTCTACATAACATGTATTGTTCTTTAATGCTCCATAACCTTAACGACACCTGACCCTCTCAGCCATTAAGCCAACCATTGAGCAAGTGTCACTGGTCATTTACCATAGCAAAACGTCATTTACTCAGCATTTACTACCTGCACATGGTTATATTTCACAGGAACTCCAGATCATTTCTTAGAATAAGGCTATGTTTAAGTGAGAGTAAAATACAATAGCCATTCAAGATTGCCTTTCACAGTACTTAAACGGCGACAGGAGAGCAGACAGGGGGAACGGGGGGTGGGGGTTACTGAGGAGAAAAAGTGCAGCTTTAGTCCCTCAGCATTTTCCAGCTTCCTCTGTTCACCTCCTGTCTCTCCCTTCCCACCCTCCCTTTTTTTTCCTCTCCTTACACGCTTTGCCCCATCCCTTCCACACCCTGTCCACATCCATCTTCGTTCAGGTCTAATTGTTAGCTGTTCTGGGCTCCCATTACAATTAGCCATCCATCTGGGTGGTGGTGGAGAGACAGCGCTGATCTATCTCACTGCACAAAGGGGAAGATACATGAGGATGCCACTAGTTGCTTTGCGGCAAGAATGAACAGACAGCCGAGACACAGACATATTCTCCATTCTGCCTCCCTATAGCCTTGAGCATCACTACTTTTGCTCTACAGTAAATTTAACACTGACGTTAAGTCTTTCTCTGTCTTTACACATGACTTCACGAAGTGATCTGAGACAGTGTGCGGTCTGTGTGGGTCACGATTTTGTTGCTCCTCAGAGCTTATTTGCATAAAGGTAATATCCTCAGGTGGGTCTAATTACAAAGTCTGAGTGTTACACCTCAAACAGGGCAAGATTTAAATGGAGAATCACAAAGGGCAGGTGATACAGGAGGATTAGAAGGGGGAGGGCAGCAGGAATTAAAACGAGCTGAACTTCTAAGTCTACCTAGTCTCCTGGATCTGCTCTATCGGCAAAGATGTCCTTAAAGCTGGATTTATGCTTGGTGCCTGATGAAAAGTTGGATAGGTCCACTGAGATTAACTTAACCCTCCTTCACCTTTTTTAAGTGTTTACATTGTCATGGAGCTGCAAAGCCTCTTTTTTTAAAAAGGCTATCGTTGAAATCATGATGTCCAAAATGAACTTAAACTAAGTATCAAGTACTACACAGGGGGTGAAACCGTCTTTAGATTAAGTATTTTGCGACAAGTATACAATGTAACTACCCAGGGTCGAGTTAAGCAGTTATTTACTTGGCTAAATGAATCTGGCCTCAGTTGTACAGCTGCAGAATCTACTGTATATCTCTCATGGTTTGTTTCCCATTATTGTTCCAGCTCCTGTGAAAATGCAGTTGCCATCAATCTTTCACTGCCTATTTCCTTTTCTACACTTTGATTTGAAATCTTTCTGTGGCTGGACCACTTGCTGTCCTCAAACTTAGTGAATAGGAAAATGACAGCCTCCTGCGGTTCATGGGCACTTCACTGGCTCGAGGCTGACAGGGAAGAAACAAAACACAAACAAACCCCCCCCCATCCTGTTCCCTCCCGATCACTTGGCTCTAAATCATCTCACTATTGTTTCTTGCTCTCCCTCAGAAAGTTGAAGTCAAAGGTGGAGATGACTTCTGGCTGAGAGTGTTTTCCCCTTCTCGAAAATCAATAAACTTGTCTGCACGTTGCAAAAAGACAGACAAGAAAGAGAGATGGGGGAATGTTAACAGGGTAGTTCACTGAGGGGGGGGTTAAGAGTTGTGCTGTGAATTGTGTCCTTAGTTCAAAAGAAAATCCTAAATACCGGCATCACAGCAGCTCGCGGAGCAGATCTCTACCCTTCTCTATAAAGAGGAGTTAATCCAGGCTTAGGAAAGGTATTTTGTCTCTGAGTGGTGTTAGTCCGAGGTTAAGCTGTCTCTGCTACAGAGGCAGATATCTGTTGGCCATAGGTGTCGGAGGACTTGATTTCCTCAGAATCAATTCTTGCCCTCATTCAGAGTTTCCTGCCTTCACCGACTCCCAGATGGGATTTTTGTAAGAGTCAAATTTTCCCAAATATCTCTCCCTCTTTTTCCGTTTTCCTCTCAGGCTCTCCTCCTCTTGTTTGTGTCACTTGCTGTGTGTGTGTGTGTGTGTGTGTGTGTGTGTGTGTGTGTGCGCGTGTGCGTGCGTGCGTGTTATCATCAAGCAACATACCTCAGAGGAAGTAACTGACTTATTTCCTTGAGGCAGAAATGTCAACGTGTATAAAAGCAAGTCTTAAGAGGAGTGGCAGCTGCAAAACAAAATAAGACTCTTCCACTGCAATTTGTGTGAGAGTGTGTGCGTGTGTTCTCATCAGATGTTCTCCTCTTTCACTTGTATGGTTCAAAGGCAGGCCTGAGGCACAACCTAATCTGGTCTCATAGCTCGATTGCTCCACTTTCACACTCTGGGCAGTCTAGTGAAGCTGTAACTCAAAAGGTGCCATGAATTTTTTAACTTTTACTTTCCAGTTTAAAAATGAACTTCTAACTAAACTTCCTGGCATTGCCCAGTGCAGTATGGCATGGGAGCTAAGTGGATATGTAACGTTTTTTTAATCATTTGAGGATATGCCAGTTTGGTTGCCTCAGCTGGCAGCACATGGTGTTAAAATGAAGCATTTGTGTTGGCTTGCATCCTATAGTAATAATCTTTAAAGTGTGATGGGATCCTAAATTGTGGCTACATCGCAGGAGGAAAGGAAACAAAGAGGGAAAATGTTGTTTGTATCAGCTTGCTGGCGCTTGTGCGTGTGAAAACATCTGGACCGTTTCAAGCAGTGACGTTGACGGTATTTGATGAGATTTTTTGGTTTCATTTCAGTGCCCTCTGTCGTTGCATTAATATGTCTGTAACGCTGTAAGTTCTCTGTCAGGGTAAACAGAAAAGTTATTTTCATGCCTCAGCTCACTTCATTTTAAACCATATTGTATCTGCATGAAGCAGTTGGGCATCGTTGGATCACAGGCAGACAGCTAACCTGACTAATGCAACACAAGAGCCCCAGTCTTCTAACAGCAACCCACACCGGCCTTCTTGGCTAATTTACAAACACAAACACGCATCCTGTCGAGCTGAGAAGAAAAGTAGCGTGTTTGATATTTCCCCCAAAGGCTGTTTTTTTTCTCCCAATAACAACACCTATTAAGAAGATGTGTGCAGATAATTTTTGGACTTTAGAAAGTAATGTCTAAATGTAGAGTTTAGGGATGCAGTAACAGGGCAGAATTTACTCTCCTTCGCATATTAATTAGAGGCTCATTTGCTCACCAAGGGAATATTAGGTTTAAAAATGGGGACCAGGGTCCAAATATTTTAATGTATGGTACTTTGGAGCTACCACACATAAATTTTCCACTAAAAGTGTATTTAATTAAGTTACAACCGCCTCAGGCTGAATCATCTGATATATGGCAGCTTTCTGTCAACCTATGACCTATGTGGGGAAAACACGCTTCTGGTACGGAGGAATTTTCTAATTTATGCCTCCGCGCCGGTGACAGCCGTGGCCGGAGGCATTAAGTTTTCATGATTGTCTGTCTGTATGTCCCATTTTCGTGAACATGATGGCTCGGGAACTCCCTGAGGGACTTTCTTCAAACTTGGCACAAAAGTTCACTCAAGGTCAGTCTGACATCACAAAGCACTTTTTTGGTCATCATTCAAGAGAAAGCATTATTATGACAAAATACATTTATTATTTAATTTTTTTTTAGATTCCTTCCAAGTCATCACTCCATACATTACACGAGTCTGGACAGACAGAGATGTAAACTGCAACTTGCCTGGTTGACACGGCATACAACCGCAAAGCAGTAATTCTAGATTTCTGATTATTGTGTATGTGCAGGCATTAATGAAAGCCCTGGGTCCGTGCTTTTCCTTGCACTCCTCCGTGCTCTCAATGATGCTTCAGCAGCAATTCAGGCCCAATCTGTCGTGCAGTGGCTCTGCCTGAAAGCACACACAGATGGGCCGTACACACAAGCGCCTGGGTCCCAAAGGCCCCGGGAATCTATCAGAGAGCCGCAGAAGTAGATTCAATCTAGTGGGACATGTTTTTAACACCCCCCCCCCCCATTACCCCGGCACTGCCTGGCAACCACTGCCACAGTCACGGGTTCCTGTTTGCGCGGTGACCCCGGAGAGACATTCCCATTGGCTGAGCACAATGCCAGAACGTAAAGAAGGCTTATCCCAAAGGCCTGTGGGAATGCTGTGCCAGCACAAATGTACATAGGTGTTGGAGAGTGAGGGCATAAAAAGAGGTAGGAAAACTTGTCAAGGAGAGCAGGAGGGAGGGTGAGAGACAAAAAGATGCAGCACAGGGGACGTAAACAGTTTGTAACGAGTTGGGTTTGTGCTATAGCTGCTGCAGTATAGCTTGGCCGCTGTGTATGTGTGCGTTTACATGCACTCCTTGTTTATCTCCTCTGCCGCTCTTTAGATTACTAAATCACAGCACGAGCTACCTGCAGGTCAACAAACATAACCATGTTTTAAATGAAACTCAAGTGAGGGGATGAGCTTCAATTACCACACATTACCACACGCTCTTCCTGTGCCGGGTACTTCTGCTTGCACTCCACAGTGCATGGCTCTTATGTATATGTATGGAAATTCAGCCATGACGACGAGGCGTGCATACCTTTGCACTCATGGAGATATGCAAACACACACATCCACACACTCAATTAACCCCCCAGCAGCGCATGGGCCTCCTGCTAAACGAGCTGTCTGCTCATCATTTACACAGCTCACATTATCCTCCCTAACAATTTCCCTTCAATGAATCCATCATTCTATTTTTAAAATGCAGCAAGCGAAGCAACAGAAACACACACACACATTTTGTAGCTGCAGTGAGCCTGACACCCGCCTCTTGACTTTGACGGGGAAATGGCGGGCCTGTGAGAAGGGGCCGACTCAGATTACACTAGCCTGTAAAAGGTTGTTGTGGTAACTGAGCAATTTATTGAGACCCAGGATTGTGTACACAAACTAAGATGCACTCAGACATGTCATTCACACACATTCAGTAGCAACGGTGTGTTCACATGTGAAGCAATTAAAAAAAAGGATGTTGGGATAGAATCCTTCCACTGCGTCCAAGCTTCTGATTTATAAAGGATTCAGTCCAAGCAGCAGAGTGTTTTCTGCTCTTCCTCGTATTCCTTCTCTTTTCCTGTTCATCTGTGCTGCTGACTGCCCCCCAGGAGAGACGTGACAGCGTGAGAGAAAGCGACTGCAATGTGCACTAACCAGGCTGTACAGGATTTATAACTAAAGATGCATTTAACCCGACAAGAGCGTAGTGGCTCCAGAGCGAACATGTAGGGCGTTATGGGCCTGGACATTTCCTTGATTTAGTTTGCTAAACAACAAAAAAAACAACAACATGGCAGCACAAAAAAACCACGTAGTTTGATTTCAGTGTTTTAAATACAGAACGACATTCCACTGCTCAGTTCATACAGGATTAACCTGCTCTACTCCGAGCTGCCTCTCTAACTGATTTTCAGCCCAATGAACTTGTTATCGTGTGGTCACTATAAATCATTCATAGGTATCAGGGTGGATCAGAGTGAATATATCACAGGAGATAAGAGTGAATGCTTTAGTAGCGCATGTTTAATCTGATATATAAGATCACAAAATACCAAGCTTGTGAAGGTACTGTGGCTCAAATCAGTGAGATGCGTCAGGATGATACCCAGTCATTCTGACATATGGTATGGCATAGGCTACGACTAACAGGTGGCTTTCTATGGTTTCTTGCTCTTCACAGAAAGCCCGCTTGGCCAGGATACGAATATCCAAGACAGGAAGCTCCAGTGCCTTCCTCCACAGCAAGCGCAACGGCCTGTTCAACGAAGCTCTGGAGCTCACGGTAAGAAAAAGCCTGTGAACCATGCAAAGACCACATATGCTTCACCGGCGTCTAATCATGGTTTTTCCTCCGGATTACCCAACCACACGTGACACACTTTGATTTGCAGTTTTTTAACTGATGACACAGAGGGACAGATGTCTGCATCCTCTTGGAAAATGGTTGTGAAGATTTTACAGTGAGTAATAACCAAGTCATTGGGTGCAGGCCTCACTTGTCCATCCTTTAATCCGTCCCTCCACAACTTTGCAGGTTTTTGGGGGAGTTGTTGCTGCCTAAAATGACTGATTTCACAGCAGCTTCTCTAAAAAGAAGTGCAATACGTTTTGCAATGTCTTCTGGGGTTTTTTTTGCAATAAAAATGTGGCAGCAATTGAAAACTGTTGCAGGTATGTTTTGTGGTAGAAAGGTTTTTGTCAGTCGCTGACTCACATTTGTGTGCGTGTCCTCCACATTTCATGTGGTAAAAAACAATTTGAACAGCAAGGATTTACCTTGCACAGTTTTCAGTGGTAATTTTGGTTGGTAAATGTGAGACATTTATGTGACAACAAGGCTGAGCAAAAGGGCCGAGAAGCAAAACGAGGAGGTTTGGTAACGCGTATGTGGCTCAACGTTTTGCACAGTGGAGCGCTGCCATTAATTACTGAGTTTGTGAGTTGTGAGTTTGCTCAGGATTCCCGTGAATTGGTTGAATTTTGCATTAATTGTTTGGGCTTGTTGTGACATCGTGACATCCTGCAGGGATTGTTTAATTATCAGTTCTAAGAATGCACCCAGCATCCAGTCAGAGCGGCGAACTGTGATCTCGTTCAATAAGCAGCATTTCTAATGTGAGCATCCCGGAGCCCATCTGTCCATCTGAGGAATAGGCTTCAGGCAATGCAGCAGGGCATATAAACACAACTCAAGGATGATCTGTGCTTCACCAAAATGCTGTGGTTCACAAGCACTACAGCGGCCTGCGGCTGACACAGAGCAAAAACAAAAACAAGTGCTTCCTCCTCCCTCTCGCTCTTTACGTGTCTTTCTCTCTCTGAATGGCAGCAGTCTTTATACAGAAAGCTATGGCTGAATAACACATCAAATTAATATTGATATTGCCTCAAGACAAAATATAATGCCAATAAGGATGCAGTGGTTATGTTTCTATTTACCTTAAATGCAAGTTTCTTGGATAAAACTTGTCTACACAAAAAAATAGACTGATAAAGTTGATTTTATTTATTTATTTATTTATTTATTTTAAAAAGATTTAGAAAAGATTAAAGACGCTCTTGACTTTCAGCAAAAGTTTACAAAAAATATACAGTATATAAAGAAGGATGAGCAAGGATATACAGTAGACAGATAGATAATAGGTTTTGTCAGTTTGAGCTTAAAATACCAACAATAAGTTCTCTCAATTGCTGTGAGACTTTGTGCAATTATTAGCTCAATTAAGAAGACATAACCCAGCTCAATAAAATGTTAATTTTGGTCTCACTTAATTACAGATGTAAGGCAGCTATTTACCAACATGTACAACACCATGCAGAGAAACAGTGTGTTTTTGTCGCTCGGCAGATCAAGCTGTTTCCACTCTCCACAGTATGGTGGCCACCTGGGTGGTGAGCCAGAGCCGCCTCCGAACAGACTGCTGATATGATGATTGCATGTACAGAGGAACGCTCAGAAATAACTCACCCTTAAACACCTGGGCTTTACTGCTGTGTTAGGCACAGATGAGCGGCGTGAACGCAGGTGAGCGTTACTCAGGAACTACGGGCGCGTACCCTCTCAGCAAAGACGCTTCTGCTTACGCCGGCTGCTTAACAAATAGAAAATTGCTCCTGCAAATCTTCCACACGTGGCGTTTTGCTTATCTTTCGGCAGTGCAGTGGAGCCTGCAGGATCAAGGCAGCATTTTTTTGTTTTTGTTTTTATAAACAGCTCAACTACAAATTCAGCTAAGAAAGGCTGATGCAATCCATTGAAAGTCTCTATATGTGCACCACTGCTGTACTTCTGACAACAGTGATGGCATCCTGCAACAGACTGCAGAGACATCTTCCCAGGCTGAAGCAAAGGCTGTTATGGCCAACATTTATGACAACAATGGGGAGTAATCTCTGTTTCTTCTGTGCACAAAAAAGAGGCATCCGTTCCTGAGAAACAGAGTAAGCAAGCACAATGTTAAAGGCCTTGTATTAACTTTTTCTGTACAAGCAGCTCTTTTCCACAAGCTTCCAATCATCCTCGAGGCCTGGCAGTAAAATGCTTTATTGGACTAACAAAACACTATAAAGTTACAGACTGAGAAATATAAGAATATGAGCATTAACAATCATGTTTTTTAGTTTGATGGTTACTTTACATTCATTCTTCCATAATTCCATGATCCACTTCTTCTCTGACTCATCTCACCACTGTGCAGAAGCGAGTTTTGCAAACCACCACAGAAACAGAAATAGCACCCACTCCTTCACACGCGGATACACACACACAAATAAACATGTAAACAGGCCACGGCATAAAATAGAAGGAATATGGAAAACAAGTCATTAATGAGTTGCCTGTAGCCAGGCTTTGCAATAACAGAGATGGAGGCAAATGTCACAATGGAAATTTTTTACACGAATCGCAAATCCATTAGGGGCGAACTGTGCTAGAAGTCTCCCTTCCAGCACAGATCAATGCACCGGCTCCAAGGATGTTAGCAGACATGCCTCTCAGCATAAGAATGGTAATGTTCCCTGTTCCCCTGGCATGACTGAAGCCCTGACAGCTGTCTGTTCTCAACGCTGAACTGTGAACACGAGTAAAATTCTGCCCCTCTCTTCTCCTTTTGTCTCCTTCTCTAACTGAAGCAACTCCCATACAAGATGAACCTTTCAGATCAGGTACTGAGACAGCAGCCGGCCGCACACCTCTCCCATCTGATTAGTGACTTCCTAAAAGAAAATGTGGCACAGCGCTCACTTTCCATGTGTTTGTGTGTTACAGAGTTCCAATGAGGAGGAGCAGCGGTTAACTAAGTCTACCTCTCTATTAGAGAGCCAGCACCACCACCTGCTGCACTGTCTGGAGAAAACTACCGTGAGTGCGCACGCACATTATGTGCACATTTGTTTTTTGGGGGCTTATTTTCTCCAGAACCACACATGAATTTCAGCAGTGCAGATTTTTAAAATATGGATTTAATAATATCAGGATAAAAGCCCAAATTGTGCAGTCATTTACATATTTCTTTGAGGCTGTAGCTCATTAGGTGAATGTAGCCGGCAGCCAAGTCATAATGTGTACAGATATGCAGTATTTGAATGTGCAGCTCACTGTAGCGTGATGTCCGGTACACTGCATTTTCCCTTATGACACCCCATCATATGCCTGTTAGTGATACAGACGCGCTGTCATTTTCAGCCTGGCGCAACTCAGTGGACAGTAAATGAAAGAATCTAACATGCATTGGTGTACACAGTGTGAACCAGGACCACAAGAAGTCCCATATAAATCTACGTTAATCATATTTTTTATATTGAAGCACAGATGAAATTAACTACAAACACAACAATGACAGTTGATATGGCAAACAGTCGCCAACTTGAACAGCGAACAGAGGAGAAACATTTATCATTCAGAGCCTGATGTTTACTCCTTGAGTTCTGTTTCGCTCTCCAAAAGCTCCTGAAAAAATAAACTCCACTGTATTCACCTGCTAGTCTACTGACTCTGTCTCACTGCTGTCTGGAGCTGGGCGGGCTTTTCTTTCTCCACTGAAAACAGCTCCCTGCATGGCTCAGAACAACAACAGTGTGAGAGATACCTGAAAGTGCTGGGAAAACCAAAACAATGAGCTGAAAGTCGCTATAACGCTCTGGAGCTGGTGGGACGACCTGGGTCATGTGAGCAAAGTACTGATCAGCTGCTTTCAGGAACACTGGAAGTCACACAGACGAGTTGTTAAGTTCTGTTTTTCAGAGTTATAAACGCAAAGAGCTGTTTCATTCATTTGTGATCATTTTACCAGAGCTCTGTTGGTTGTGTGGGATATGGCTGCTTGGCCTCCTGTTGACTGCACTTTGTTTACTCCAGACTGTTTGGTTAGTCTCTCTAACCACACATATTGGGACAAACCTTGTGCGGATGACGGGCTACTCGAGAAGGCAAACAGAAAGATTGCTTACGTTACTGAAGGTCACGGACGATTCTCCGATGAGCTACGGTGGAAACATTGCAGGATGTCCAGACCCCCTTCGCGGGCAATAGTTGTCCGCGGTCGGAAGAGGTCAGCCAAACGTCTCCAGCCTCTCCGGCGACTCTCCGGTCCACCGAGCTCACAGAGCTGCCGCAACCTCTCGCCCAGAGCCGCACACCGCCGTGTCCGGAGGCGCCGGAGCGGCCCTCTGTCCGCAGGGAAGCGATCTTCATCGCGCACAACCTCCTCCTCCTCCTCGCGATGAAGGCTCCTAATGGTTGGTTGTGGTTGGTAATGGTTGTGCTCGGGAGGTCTTCCTCCGGGTGTTACCCCGGCCACCTGGTAAACCGTCACCCAGGTGTGACGCCGCGGCCTCGCCACGGCTGGCATCTGCCCTGGCCCACAGCATGGACCCAGTCCGCCCACCGTTCATTCCTCTCAGACCGCAATCACCATCTCCAGATCAGTCGCAGACGCGTAATCAGACACACCAGTTGTTCTTCGGTGTTGCCGCTCGCTGCTTCCCTGGTGCCACAGTCCTGGTCATCCTGGATAACCACAGTCGTGCGTGTTGAAACCAACTAGCAGACTTCCGAGCTGATCAAAAATGATATTATGGACGATATTATACTTTTGTGGGCCCACTCCGCCTGCACAGCATACGACATGGGGTTTATTGATCATTCTAATCAGTTTTAGAGCCACTTCTTTTTCTCCAGTCCTGACGACTTACAGCCTCATTGGCGAGGTAGCCGCATGCTAGTGGCTAAAACGCTGCACGCCATTCAAAGCTCTCCATGGGCTTGACCTCCATCTTCCTCTGCACCTGCAGCACCACCTCAACTGGGCTCTCTTGCGCCACCCCCCACAGTCCTTTTCACTCACGAACACTCTCGCCACCTGTAAGGGATCTGGTACGCCTTCTTTTCTAAGCACCATCAGTCTCTGCCATAAACCAGCTGCAGCCAGCACAATATCACAACCCTCTGGTGCTAATCATGACCATGTAATGCAAGAACCTTTGTAACGCAATTTACCATCCGATCCTATTAAACATCAGAACTCTTCATAACAAATCCTTTTTATATCGTGATTTTATTTCCAAAGTCGAAGCTTAACGCTTAAGGGTTCACCATCAGGGCCCCTTAACTTTGGAAGACCTGCCTGAGGAGGTAACACTTGCAAAATCAGTGACTTCTTTTAAATCACCTCCTAAAACCCATTTTATAGTCTTGCTTTTAGGTGAAGTTGAAATTATTATTCCTTTTAGTCTTTCTGCCCTTTTATTCCTTCACCCCCCCTATTCTTTTCACTGTTTTTAATCCCTCTTTTGTGATTTCATCTTTTAACAAATCTTCTAACCACATTTCTTTGATCACTTCTACTGGTTTTACTGTTTTTATTCTATTTCTTTTACATGTTTTTCATTGGTTTTATTGGCCTAGCCACATTTTCTTACTGTTTTATTGTTTTATTATTTTTAAGTATTTCTTGTTTTTCTTTACTACCCTTAATATCATTAACTGTCTCTAAATCCCTTTATATGATGCTGACTTTTAAAGTAGCTATTCTCTTGTTCAGATATCTTTTGCCCTCTTCTGTTTTATGCCACTTGTTGTTGCCTACTGGTTTTAACTTGGTCCGGGCTCCCCTGTGTTTTGCTTGAGTATTTTCTTGTCTCCATTTTATTGGCTTTTGCTTGTCAAAGCACTTTGCAAACGCTGTTGTAAAGGTGCTATATAAATAACGTTTATCACTATTAGAATTATTATTATAAAATAATCAAGCATTCTCAAAGGAGTTATTGACCCAAGCTATGAAGCAGAAAATGACAGACTGTATCAAGCCATACACAGTACATAGTTATAAATATAAGTGTTGTAAATGTCACATCTTTTTTATGACTCTGTCTCTCTCCCTCTCTCTCTGTGTTTTTTTCCCCCTTTGCTGTTCTTGTTCTCTCTGTCTTTGTTTACAGAACCATGAGTTTGTAGATGAGCAGTACTACCAGCAGAGCTACCTGGAAGCAGGGCTGCAAAATTACCCATCTCGAAGCCCCTCCCTGTCCAGCCAGGATGGCGTGACGGGCACGTGCTGCACCCGCCGCAGCAAGAAGCACCACACCCCTTTACCGAACGCCAGTGCCCCAGCACACATGCAGCCTTTGACGCACACGCACGCACACCAACAAGGTTTGCAGGAGCTCAGCACCATTCACATCCAGCCCCTCAGCACCAGGTGAGTTTGGGATTCGCAAGGGATTGAGCGAAAAGACTTAATATTCTTCACTTTGTTGGCTGTGATGCCTCTGAAATCAGTTTAAATGAAAAACACACTCTTGGCTACTCTTACACTGTTATGTATGAAATAAGATTTCTGAAGTCTGCCTTTCGAGTGCACCCATTGCTTCTCAACTTACCTCAACCAATATCTCATCCCGATTCCAAAAGCAGCCTTGAGTAAAATTGGATTATTCTGGGGGCTTTCATAATCTGTAACGTAGTACAACATCGTAGCAACTGCCTCCTAACCAGACAGAACTAATGGCGACTGGCAAGCAACGTATCTAATGACAAGAGACAAAGAGCTGCTAATTTACTGTCAAATTGTCCCCACAACATGAAATGAGTGGTTCACTTATTTATTTAGTTGTCGAGAGCATTTTGCACTGAGTGCGGCATTTCAGTCATTTTTCTAACCTTTATTTATTCAGTATTCCTCATGACTAGGTTAGAAGTTGAGACTGAAGTGGCAGAAAGTGTTTTTTGACAAGTAGTAGTGAGTGGGATCGCATCAAAGTTACAGAAAAACAACTTTAATGCTGCACATCATCAGCTTTTGTACAGCTATGTAAGTATCCCATTGAAGTTGCTTTTGTGTTCAATTGAAAAACGTGTGCTGAAAATGTATGCACCTTCAACTGTTAGTTCAGTCCACAGACCCTGGAGGAAAACATGTTTAGCTTGTGAGGCACTGACTGGGCTGGGGAGGACACAGCAACAGTTTACTTTGACTCTCTTTGTTGTTTGCTGGAAGCTGCTGCAGAGATGCTCAGTGAGTTGGGACCTACTAATATTATATTGACTCGTGGTCCGGATGGTAATGTTCACTTTGTCACGCTGCAGCCCCGATGACTGTCTGATATATGAACACTAATGAAACCTGTCCACCTGTCTGTTTACCTTTTGTCTGCTTTTCCAACTGACAAATCGCTGTTACATGGTGTTGCAGTGGCTGTGTAAAAAAAAGTTTAGTGGAGCTTTTTTTTAAAAAAAAAAAAAAAGAAGTAAAACCTTGGAAAGTTTCAGATAAGTCATGCTGATTTAATTTAAACACAAGATTTTCTAGCGTTTGTTCATTTCATGATTAAGGGCACCTCAAGCTGTCAGCTGGTAGCTGTCAAAAGAGAGAGGAGGGTTTCTTATTTACTTTTTCTAAACCACAGCTGGTGTGGAACACAATCCTTCATTCACAAGGCAAACTTTTAGTGATATATGTAAGGGTCGACCCTAATCCTTGACTTTCTTTCCTCCTTTCCACCAGCCGCTCCAGTCTGAACATGCGTGTAGATGAGCCAGCACCCCTGAACTGCCAGAGCAGCCAGATCACCACAGCAATCATCAGCATTCCCACACCGCCGGTGACGACACCTGAGGGCGACGCTCATCTCCCGGCGGGCCCCACCCACCAGAATGTTGTGAAGGTGTCTGCCCTGTGAAGACTACAGTGGAGACACATCATGCAGACAGACAGACAGACAGATAAAGACTCACAGAGACAGACCGAGGGACGGAGGAGGACTGGGGATGATGGAGGAGAAAGCGTTTGGAGTCCTAGTCTAGCTGTGGTGGAGCGTGCCCTCTGCTGGTCATGTACTGTAACGACATGGACTCCCTGTACAGAGAGAGGATGGCTTTTAGATACAGTGTATTCATGTTAGCAGTTGACATGCATGTGTGCGCGTATGCGAGTGTGTGTGGGTGAAGGAGTGGGAAATACTTGTAAGGAGTCATTTTAGATAAGGAGATGAGTGCGAGTGTGCCTCCAGAGTGTTGGGAGGTGAGTTCCCATCGTAAGTCATGTGTCACTGTGCACAAAGCACCTTTTATGATTTTTGCTTCAGTTTGATTCTTACAGTCTTTTTGCAGGACATGTGAGGGAAGAGAAAGAAAACTCAAAGGGAAAGGAAAAAAAAGCAACACATAACCAAACCCCCCAACAACTAATTTAACCTTGTCCTTTTGTTTTGTGTCATTTTGGCCCACTCACCTGTCGACAGATAAAAACGCCGCCATTCCTCTTTCCAGTCCAAAGTTATTTCATTCAAGTGAAAATTCTTTAAAAGATGAAATATGGTGAATGTGTCTGTGATGGCATTACCAATTAGTTTCATATTTATGAATGAGTGTATGTGATTTTTGCTAGATAGGAGGTATGTGCCTGTGTGTGAGAGGGTGAATGTGTTGAGCTGATTGGAAACTTGTATTTCAATTCTTCTGGAAGTCCCTATGGCTCTGTACATGGTATATTTGACTAGCTGCCACTCCGAAGGGTTCATTGCACATATTTCTGTCTGAAATTCTCAGCTGTGAGCCTTTTACACAATATGTGCCTGTTTTGTTGGAGTAACAAGAGATGTATTTGTTTTTATAGTTTTCTGAAATCCCCCCTGTTCTTTTCCCCTTTTGGCTCTGACAGCCTTACGGACCTCAAATAACTCAATTCTCTAACAAATAAACCAAAAAAAACAACAAAAAAACCCATTTTGATCCAAACCACAACAATTAAAAGCACAAGGCATTTGCTGAGAGTTTCAGACACAAATCTGTCCTTAGCCCGAGTTCTTTGTGAATATTGTTAATAGATTATTTTGTAATATTTGACCATCGTTTGGCAGAACCAGTGAAGCTGTCCTCTCGTTCTTTCTCTCTCTCTCTTTCTCTCTCCCTCCCTCACTGTCTTCCTCTCTCCGCTTTTCTCTCTCCCTCTCTCTCTTTCTCGTTGTTGTCCTGTTGTATCCCTACCTCCTGTGTGAACAACAGTATGCTTTCAGTAGTCTTTATAGCTGTCAACGTTTTTTCTTCGCCAAACTCAGCAGGCATTTTTCAGAGCTGCTGGGTATGTGTACTCTATGTGGTTAGGAAACTTGGTGTTTGTACTTTTTGTCCTCCTCGGTGTTTCAAAGGATTTTATTTACTTTTCCTTCTGGAGAACTTAAAGCAGGGACGTCTGTTGCAACGGTGACCACAGAGACACGGAGGACACTGGATGAGCCATCCAAGGAGCTCCTTCACCAAAAACATGTGCTATTCTGTCTGTTCTCTCAACTCACGGACCCGCCCTGTAACTTTGGTATTACCCATCATCAAATCCCATCAAAGTTGACCTTTGTAACCATGGACGGTGACCTTTTAGCTCTGCTATAACCTTCTAGCTGATGCTTCTCTGTTGGCCTTTATGTTCTTGAATGTCATTCTGAGTCCAACAGCTCCAGAGACAGTTAGGTCTGTCTTTATTGAGGTGGATGAGACCACAGCTGGGCTTTCACCAAAACCAGGAAGACCAGCTTCTGTCACGGCAGATGAAGTGTCCACTTCTGCTCCACATATAGAAGAAATACAATGTTGATCAAGAGCACACAGACAGGGCTAAAGATACACCGATATATCAGCATACTGTCCATCAGCCAAGAGCATATTTCAAGAGCAATACAGGAATTGATCTGATATGTCTGCCCATATGTAGCTGTCATTTTTGCCTGTAGAAGTAGACTGTATTTACTGTCAAACTAGCAGCAAAATGTATCATGGTCTTTAAAAAAGTAATTACATTAAGATGGAGATATCTGAAAAGTGTAACCAGTTTTACAAATGCATTTGTACCAAGACTTACAATTACGCATATCATTATCATATCAGCCCAAAGGGGCAGAAATATATTGCATATTGGTATCAGTGCATCACTACACAAGACCCTAAGGTCCCTTAGACTCTTCTGTTGTGCTTTTGTTCTCTCTGATCCCAAGGTTAGTATCAAAAGGGAAAAAAAGCCAAAAACATTCTATTGAGTTGGAACAAGGTGCAATTTGTCTCTGATATTCCTTGTAGTGATGAGTACTATTGCTGGTAATTTAGTACTGCACACAGTGACAACAGCTGCCTAGGTCCAGTATTAGTGTTTAGTCAAACTGTGCGCAAAGTGGGGGAAAAAAGAAGACAAGCACAGACAGGCAGAGCTTTTTTTCAGTGTAATTTTAAATTCGGGGTTAAAGACATTGACTTCATATTCACAGCATCAAGTCTGACATTTAGAATCTTTGGAAAACTACAAGGATATGACATAGGTGCCGGCAGAAGTGAGGTTCCCTGTATTCTTTGATTTTTTTTGTTGTTACTTGGACAGTGATTAAATGTGATTTATTTCCTGCTTCCCTGTTTCAGGACAGGTTGTTTTGTGTCAGCTGCACTTTCAAAATGACACAGATTGAATTATTATGTAAGCATATTTCCGCTCAAAGTGTCAAAGGACTGCATTTTTATTTACAAAAACAGAGGTCTTGTCTTTGATTGTGTTTGTCTCTCTTTCTCTGTTATGTACTCTCCTTTGACTGTCTTTTTTCTGGGCTCAACCAGTTTTCTTATTACTCTTTGCTTTGCCCTCCTATGCCACCTGTCGTTGTTGAGACTACTGCTGTGCGTATCTTGTCAGGTGTTGGATATTATGTATGACCTTGTCTTGTGTCCCGACTGTGAAACGCCTGATAAAACATCTATATCTGCCACTAATACAAATTCTGTGGGCTCTCTTCTTCACATGCCTGTAGATGAGTGTGTGTGTGTGTGTGTGTGTGTGTGTGTGTGTGTGTAAACACACGAGGCAGCATCTTTTGTGCATTTGACTATCAATGAATCTAACCTTCAGGCTCTCAATCTTAGCAGACATCTCTGGACAGAGGAGAGGATCTTTCTGAGTTCAGAGCGAAACTGCTTTGTGACCAACGTGTAGATGAGAGGATCCACGGCAGCCTGCATGCAGGTCAGCACGACGGCTGACGTCTCCAGCTCCAGCAGCAGCTGTGGGAAACACAGGAGAGAAATTAGGATGGTGCAGCATATCATTCCTTTTCATTCCCCAAGGCCCTTAAATGAAGAGATTGAATTTGCAATGATAAAAAAGAGAGAAGCAGGAAATATTTCTCTTTTTTTCTCTTAAGAATTACTAGCTCAACAGATCATTAAAGTTTATCATTGCTACTATGATGCATTACTGCAATTTGCAGTAGTGACCAATGTAACAAATACAATTGTACAATGCAATAACCCTGAAAAAAGTAATACCTCACTTCAAAATTTCTGTTATTGTTAAGACAACTTTGTATTTAAATTGGGTGTTAACCGAGTTCTGTTGCTGGATGTTGTGGTTTTGTCTGATATCTTTGAAAGCTAATAATTTTGCTTTTTGAGAACAAACATTAGAGACAAGAATGACTGTGTGCTTTGTAAAAGGTGTTGTGGCGTTACACTGCACGGGGTGTCTATTTACCAGATACTGCAGTATTGTGTAAACAAAAAAAGAGAAAACTGCTACACTCACTCTGTCCGTGTCCTGCCAAGAGATGACATTCACTAGCAAAATAACCACCATGGGCAGCCAGAAAAGCGTGAACGCAATGATTATGTACCCAAAACGCTGAGCCATTTTCCCCTCCATCCGCTTCTTCCTCCGCTCCCTGGCCCCGGGTGTCAGGAGACACACTGCCCCGACGATCTCCGGAGGTCTCCCAGGGGCGCACGCACGGGAGGCACGAGCTTCGGCAACCAGCAGAACGGTTCTGCGTGGAGCCGGCGGGCTGCACGAGCACAGTGACGGCACAGTGGGGGTAGGGACCCGCGGAGCTGTCGGTGGGGATGAAGCTGGGACACTGAGCCAGGCCCAGACCTGCTCCGACACCGTTGGCCTCAGCTGGACGCCACGGTTGAACACTTTCTTTCGGTGCTGTCTCACAACTTTGAATATCCGCATGTAGTGGAAAACAATCAGAGTCAGTGACAACCCCCACAACGGCACTAGCACGTAAGGTCCAAATGGATCCGAATACCAGAGGCCATCTTCGCCATGCCCCCCAATGTGCGGACGACAGAGCATGTAAAAAAAGGCTTTCTTGGAGAGAGACAAAGAGATCACAGCCAGGATGAGGCCGCATGCCCAGATGGACAGGATCCAGAGACTGACCCTCGCTTTCCTCCTCTCGGTTTGGAACGGGAAGGCGATGGCTTGGAAGCGCTCCACGCTGATGCTGACCAGCGTGAGCAGCTGGACGCAGCTGCACAGGGCGTAGGTGAACTGCTGCAGGGTGCACACGGGCACGGACACCTGGCTGTCCCTCCTGTAGCGCAGGAAAGAGAAGAGCAGCAGCGGCGTGTCCACGGAGCACTTCAGGAGATCGCTGGCAGCCAGGCTGACCAGCAGCGCGTTGTTGCAGGTCTGCAGGCTCTTGGTTCTGAAGACAACCCAACACACCCACAAGTTCCCGGGCAGACCCAGGACTAATGTCAAGGTTAAGACTGCGCAGTTGAACAGGAGGAACATCGAATACGCGCGGGTTTCATGGCGCGCGGTTGTTTCGTTCCAGAAAGCGTGAACATCCATAACGTCACCTGCGTATTGTACCTCCCGTCGTCAAGCTTTTAGAGGGGAAAGATCTCCATCATACACGCCAGACAAAACCCATCTCGTGGTAATGGTCCACATCAGTGCGCTGCAGCTCAAAATGAGCGCAGGAGAATGATGATGATGACTTAAATTGGTAACATACATGCTACAGATGGCACAAATTAGTTGAAGTGGGCCTCTGGTTTAAATTAATTTATTCAAGGGTGTCGTGCCTTTTGTGTGGCACAGCACTGATTGGGTGAACGGTAGGTAGCGGATGATTAGCCTGCAATCAGGAGCATGTGGAGTTGTCTGACCTTGCTGTGCCCCCCCCCGAAGAGATTACATACAGTAAATTGCGCACTTTGTCCCCCACCCCCTCCCTTCACCTTCCTCTATAAACAGCAGGCTAGATTAATGGTTGTTGATGTGCGCACTCTAAAGACTTTGGACTGAAAGACAGCTTGTGAATGTGTACAGCCATGACAGATAATACATGCTCTGTGCAGTGTCATTTATTAGAAAAAGTAACTGTGACATACAGTGCATCGTATGAATTTGTCAAAAAATATTAACTAAAAAAAAATAAGCTTGGCATTTCAGACCAGAAGGGAAAAAAAAACTGTGCTCTGTCTTACAGACAGACATACAGACAGTACAGACATTTTCTCACAAGAAAACGTCCCGATTAGAAATCCTGACAGGCAGGTCACTGTTTCAGGAGCTCTTCCACGTAGATGGCATTCATGCGATAAGCTGCCATCCAGTTGTGAGCTACGCTGTAGTAACTCTGGTAACCTTGTTCTTGGTAAGGAGACATGGCGGCGTAGTAATCGCTCCAGGCTCTGTAGCAGGCTCTCCAGTAAGTTTCAGCACGCCGCTCTTCTTCTTCATCACCTTGTTGCCCTCCGTCCCCGTCCCTCTTTCGCTCCCTGTTCGTCGTCTCCGAGAGCTTTTTGCTTCGTTTCCCAATCTCTTCTCTCATCTTTCTTGACTCATTCCTGCCAGCTTGTGCCGGAGCGGCCTGATTGGTTTCCCTGTTCGATCTGATGCATGGTGCAGAGTCGCAGTGCTCGGGCTGAGACAAAGTTCCCCATTCGGTGCACAGGTTGCATGCTGATATATTTTGGGCACAGTGGAAGTATAAGCTTTGGGAGTTGATTTTGGTTTGGACATGGTTGGTGACTTCCGAGCATCAGTCTGAGGTTGAAACACTGCCCTGTACTCGTCTCCTCTACTGTGATTTAAAGTTCCCGGTGTCTCATTTTCCTTCTGCTTCTCTTCCAAGTCCGACTGGGAGCTCAAAGAACCGGAAACTGACCTTGGGGGTGAAAAGTTAGATTTCCAATGTTCTCTATTTTGTGTTAAACTCTGAGCTTCATCATCGTGAAGCATGACAGACTCTCTGTGCCCGCTCTGATCGTTGGGGCCACCATCCTCTCGACCCCTGAACTCCCTGATGATCTCTACTGATCTCCCCAACCCTGTAGTAATGAAGCTGTGGAAGTCCCGCTCAGCTTCCTCAAAGGTCATAAATCTTGACCTGCAATCCTTGTACGAGCTGAGAGGAGGGATCTTCGGCAGAGCGTCTTGCAGCTGTTTTCGAGTCTGTGCTTCCTGAGCGGGACCAGCAGAATCGATTTTTCCAGTATTCACTTCACTGCATGTTCCTCTCCAGGGTGTTGGATGGCTCTTCTCTGGCTTTTTTGGTCCACTGTGCTCTATAGCTTGGTCTTTGATGGACACAGCAGCAGGCATGTCAGCCTTGGAACGCCTCTTCTTCTCCGTCCGGGATGTGAGCTGGGATAAGGAGCCAGGAGTGGAAGCCTCAGTGCAGACGTCCCAGTCACACTGCTCGTCCATCAGCCCCGGCTCTATGGTGGCTAAAAGGACAAAGACAGGTCACACTGCAGATACTTTCCCAACATTAGCATTAAATTTAAGAATTTGTTTTAAACCTGCAGGGAGGAGGAGAGGAGTTACACCTGCTAAAATTCCTAAAACACATGCAAACGGCACTTACATGGCAACGCGGACAAACTCAGGCCGCACTTTTGAGCAATGGCCATCATCTTGTTCTCCTCTTCACCATGGCAACAGTAGGTCACAGCGATCCCCTGAGTGCCTACAAACAAAATGCAATCCTGATGAGAACCAATTCACAGAGGGTGTATGTGAGTCATGCGCACAGGGATTGCAAGTGCTCACGCACACACAAACACTAAGAATGAATTACCTTCTGTTTTGGAGAAAACACACACAAGTACAGTCAAGATAATTATCATTAAATACACATGATTAGGAATCCATTGACCTTGTGAGGGGGGTTAAAACTGCTAATACATCAGAGAGAAAGCTCATTTCCACAATGGCATTTAATACAGTGAAGTATTAAACCGGTGAAGAAAATCAGCAACACTAAACTGGCTTCTTCCCCTGGTATATGATGGACCTCTTTTTTTAACATGGCACGGTTGAGAAAATTCTGAAAATTAGGGGAAAAAAATGATGGTATATTTTCTTGATTCTTCCAACACTGAGAAGCACTAGAGACTAACCGAAGCGTCCCGCCCGTCCAATCCTGTGCATGTAGGTTTCCCAATCCTGTGGAACATCTAGGTTTATCACCAAGTTCACTTTGTCTGCATCTATACCTCTGGAAGTCTGACAGGACAAAAAGGAGAGAGAGAGACAGAGAGAGAAAGAGAGAGAGAGTAACCAGGATGAAAGCACAGAAGTCGAGTGCACGCTGTAAGCGTACATGAAGAAGCAAGTGAAGGGTGACACATGAAGGAGGTGCGCGTCTCACCAGGTCTGTGGAGATGAGCACCCTGCATTGGTACTGCTTCAGTTTTGACATGGCCTCCAGTCTCTGGTCCTGACTCAGGCCACCTGTGGAAGTCATCAGGCACAGTCACATTACATCAGATCAGCTGAAATCAACTCTGCTGAGACAGCTAACAGTACAAAGCCCGTGTTTGTTCACTCAGAAAAAGGGACTAATAGACCTATTCTTGAGCTGAAACAATCAAGTAGTTGTTTTTCCATAATCAAATAATCCGGTTTGCTTTTCATTTCCAGGAAAAATGCCAAACATTCTCTGTTTCCTGCACCTTTATTGTGAGAAAATGCTGATTTTGTCTTATATGATAATCAACAAAATATTTTTACGGTTTGTAGTTTTGGTTGGACAAGAAAATTTGATGAAATCACACTGGGCTTATAGGAAATTATGTGGAACTTTTCCACCATCAAATCAAGAAAACGTATTTCAGATAATATAGATAATGAAAATAGTAGTTGCAGCCCAAATAATTCACAGCAATCATGGCTTCAAGATTATTTGCAATTAGTTATTCTCTCAAACAACACATTAAGTCCAATAAAGTGTCTCCCATAACAGAGGAATGGATCTAATATCTCCAATTTAAAATAAGATTCAGGTGTTTTATCAATTATCAAAATGATCATTTCCTTTAATTTTATGTTTAACATTTGGTGGCTCTGCTGCACACACTTTTCAAGACCTGCCTCACCTGAGATACAAACAGCAGGTAAGCCTTTGGATGACAGGATGTCTGCCAGGTGTTGAGCCCTGTGGGAGCGAATCATTTCAATAAGCTGTTTCTCCAAGATGTGGTTTTCAGGCATATACTCAACAGCGCTTGTGACGAAGAGGGTGTGCGGTAAAATAACACGTTACCTTGTGTGTAGATTGGAAAACACTAAGGCCTGGTTGAATGGGATTTTGCTGAACAGCTCGAGCAAGTGCTGCACCTTCTCCTCGAAAACCTTGTGAGGCAACGGATGGGACTGCACCAGCTTGTAATACTGCTTCAGACCTGGTGGGGGGGCAGCGTGGACGTTCATGGGAGAGCATTAATATTACAAAGCTGAGTATACTCAGTCCCTGACATTGGTGAATATCAGTGTGTCAGCTTTGTGAACCTATCAATGGGGTCTGTACAGTTTAAATATGTAAAATAGATCCAGCTAATAAATCAGGTAATTTGCCTCACATAAAGTAACATTTCTAAATGAGATGGGGAGGTTTTTTTCCAAAGCATTTTCTTGTTAGTGATGGCAGCGCATCTGACCATGAAAAAGGGTCTTACCTTTAAGGCCCATGTCACTGGGATTGAGTCTAACAAAGGTGGGCTCTCTCATGTAGCGGGTAAGGTGCTGTGCAAGGGATTCTGGGTAGGTGGCAGAGAGCGCAAGCATCTGTTTGTTGACAGGCAGAGAGGAGAAGATCCAGCTAAAGAGTGACAAGCAGGGGGGAGATTGGAGAGTCGACGCATGTGTGTGTTTATAAAAGGTATTCTATAGTATTTACAGCTGATCTTTAACTCTGGTTAACGATCAACATGATTTGATTAGAGATGGTTCTGTCCCCCTTACTTTATCTGCTCCTGAAAACTGCCCTCCTCCAGCAGCTTGTCCGCCTCATCCAGAACAAACAGCCTGATGCTGGCGGTGGACAGCATGCCCAGCTCGATAAGCTGCTTGATACGACCTGTGTACATCACCATTAAACACTGTTACAAAAGCCCAAGCGACAGTGTGATGGTTACACTAACAGGTTATGCCTCTGTGAATCTTCCACCGGCCTCTTACCGGGGGAGCCCACAGCTATGTGGCACTTCTTCAGGTGGGGTTTGTCCTGACTCACAGGCCTGCCACCGATAAAAACATGGCACTCCAGGCCCTCCATGGCACAGCCTATGGCCATCACTACTGAGTGGATCTGCACTGCTATCTCACGCGTAGGAGCCAACACAAGAACCTGCCGGGGGGGAGAAAGACGGCTCATTTTTGGAGAAATGTCAACAACCACTTACATTTGATTGGGAGCAGATTAAAGACAGACAGGTGCTGGGTGGTACCCATTCAGTAACCCCCCCCCACACACACACACACACACACACAGATAATCAGATTAAAGTGAGCCACAATGCAGTCAGTTCATTAACAATGCCAGATGTACAGGATGTCTCCTTCATCCATCACTGTCCTTTGTCATTTATACTTTTGACACTGATCAGTTTGAACTCATCAGATTAGGAACCCCAAAGTGATTAATACTCAGCACCATCTTTTGTTGGTAAAAAATGAGTGTTAAACGTTAATTTTATAAGTTAGTCAGTTCAAAATACTATAAAAAATATACTGATTGCTCAAACTGCAGGAAAACATTGACTCATCCATCCCCACCTTTCGAAGGAATATACACTGTCACATATGCACCGTGGGTTAAGTCCGCTCACCTGAGTCACAGGATTCTCCAGAACCAGAGAGTCCAGGGCGATGGTGCAGAACACACACGTCTTTCCCGTCCCTGACTTGGCCTGTACAATCAAATCTGAAACAGCAGATGGACAATGCAGGGCTGTACAATTAGCCGGAATAATCGTGACTGCACTTGTGACTTCCACCACAATTAATTCAGCTTGACTGGGGTGCACTACCTAATCTGCTGCTTCAAATCAAGTGCCTCCCGTCCACAGTTAAACTGTCTGACCCATCGCAGGTATTTACTTCAAGTACAGCTCGATTAAATACGCTCTGCTCACAGCTGCGAGAGCTCTCATAACACGATTCAATCTTGAAGGCACAATTTATTAATTTACAGTTTTGAATGTATATCACAAATCCCCACAGCCCGAGGGGATTCACTGAGATAGCTTTTTTTGTTCAAACAGTTTGCGTTTGAAACCCCAAATAACACATTTCCGGTCATATATAACAAAGAAAAACCAGTGGTGAGAGTGACACACTGCCTGCAGGCAAAGGAAATTTGTTTCCACATAGCTTGCCCTGTCAGTCATCTCATTATTAACCTTGTGGTAAGTCTGTTTTTGCTGAAAATTTGAAAATTAATTGAGAGATTAGGGATCAGCCTGAGAGCAGCATAATTCAGGTCACAGTCTCTCTTTCATGTATTCCCATTAAGTCGAATCACTGATCTTAGCTTCTGTTTTTTTTCCTCAACAATAAATTAACTTTGATATTTGAAAAACTCAGACCTAATTTAAGAATACTACAACAAACACTTTTTAAGAACAGAATGCTGTTCTGAAAGTATTTCCAAAATCATCAGAGACACTAATGGACATCTGCTGTACATGTAAAATTAATCCATCCATTTCAGAATGAAAATTTTAGAAAGTCCACACACGCAATTTCCTAATCCAGACCAAGATAATATGTGTGCTCATTTATTACGATGTGAAATAGAATAGTATCAATCATATCTGTTTTACATTTTAGGTCACATGCACAATAATGTCTTGTATAAAAGTATGTAAATGTAAAAGTGTGGCAAGAAGATGTTTACTTATGGGAAACGGGTATAATTTGACATTTTTTTTGTGCAAATGTTTAGAGTTTTGAGAATACGTTCTTTGCACAAATGTAAGGTCTGTCCAACCTTTCCAAAGATCTCTAGTTATTTATTTAAACTTGAGATTAAATTTTATTAAACTTTAAATTAACGTCCTTCGCTGTGTGGCTCTTGTAATGGAAACACATGAGGCAAACATGCAGGCCTACAACGCGTCTCCGCTGTAACGCACATTAACCCGTTCAGTCACCGATCTGGGGACGTATCTGTGCGGGAAGGGGCTGTGAAAGAGCGGAGGAGTGCAGCATCGCAGCGGCACATGCAGCCAGCGAACCCACCGAGTCCGCAGCGGCCCAGCGGGATGGCCTTCAGCTGGATCGGAGACGGTTTCCGGAAGCCCGAGGCGGACAGTCCGTCCAGCACGGCCGGAGACAGCAGCAGGGAGCCGAAGTCGATCCCCTCCGACAGAAGGACATCATCGGTCCGCTTCCGAGTTTCTATGTCGTGGGCTGCTCTCTTCACGGAGGAAGCCATGTTGACTGAACTGTTTACCGCCAGTGATCGTCAAAGTCGGTGGTTAAGCGCACCTCAGAGCAGCGGCAGATCTGCGCCCATACCGCCCCCCAGCGACCGGGAGGGGGACTCATCTGCGTGCATGGTTTATGAATACATATACATGTATTGCATGCATGGAAAATATTGAAATAAGCTCTTTTCCCTCTCCTTGAGCCAAAGAAGCTCACCAGAGGATTAAAAACGTGTAAATGCATGGATGGATTAACTTCTCGTCGACATTTTGAGTCTCTTTATGGTCATTTTTGTGGTCGTTTTTGGTGCCTGCTGACCTCTGGACCCCAGCAGGCCTGTTCCATAATCCTTCCATGTGTAAACTATATTAGTTAATGAGAGGATATAAATCAAGCTGTGATCTTGACCAGTATATTTTCTAAATAAACCCCATTGCCAACTTTCCAAATCTATATAAAAGCTTTAGAAGTCGCACCTAATGGCTTTTTTAATGCTAATACATGAATGCCATATAATTGAAATTACTTCTATAATGTTTCCTCTGTACCGTGAACTAACAGATTCTCATCTAACTCTCATCCTAAAGCCCCTACTGTGCCACTGAATCCCTGCTTCATTACTCAGGGACAGCTGTGAACCCAGCAATCACGGAAAGTGCAGTCTTTAGATAAAGATATTAGAGATAAAGATATTAGACTTCATGATCCAGATCTTCGGATTTGTTTTGATGAATTAAACATATGATCTTGCACCTCCCTCCTCTTACTTGGCTTATTAGGAGAGATCCATCTTCATCTCTTCTTTCAGGCTCAACCAGAACAGTAATCATGCAGCATTTGTAGAGAAGCACCTGCTATTATTACTTTTTAACTGTTTTATTATGCAACGTATAGGTGATGCTTGGACCTTTGGACATTTTGGACTAATGTTGGATTTATTTTGAACTCCATGGACCCCAGACACTTTATTTTCTTACCTGGAAGCAGTTTGTTGGATCAGCAAGCAATCCCACTGTGGTTTTCAAACTGCCCTCATCATTCCTTCACTCATTGAACAAAATGGAAACTGCTGCCCATCAAGGAAACTTCTCATCGTCTCAAAGTTCAGCCAACACAGAGCTCCTCTCTCAGAGGGGCTACACAATACTGGCCGTCATCATGGGAGTGTTGTCTGTCATGGGGATCATCCTCAACGTTCTGGTGATAATGGTGACAATTAGACACAGACAGCTAAGGCAGCCTCTCAGCTATGCTCTGGTTAACCTGGCCATATGTGACCTGGGCTGTGCTGTGTTTGGAGGTCTGCCCACCACAGTAACCAGTGCCATGGGATACTTCAGCCTGGGACGTGTGGGCTGCGTGTTAGAGGGCTTTGCTGTTGCCTTTTTTGGTGAGCCAAAGTACAGCCAGCATGTTTTCTTTGTCCAAAAGAGAAGTTTGGGCATTACTGTATTGTAGTTGGTCAAGGCAGATGAGTTTTAGCTAATTTTATGTACAGTTCAGTAACTCAATACAGTGGCTTCTAACCTAAGGGCAAGGCCTCCTCCAAAAGGTGATGAATATGTGTGTGTGTTGGGAATCGCTTCACACGGGTTTTGTCTTCAACAAGGATTAGCGTCTAATGGAATAAGAAGCACAATATTTCCCTTTAAATGTGGTAGAGTATAAGCATAAAATGGTATAAAATGAAAGCACTTAAAATTGTACTAAAATAGTACTTAAGTGAATGTTATTAGTTACTTTTCTCTACTAAATTTACATGTCATTAACAGGATTCTTTAAGAAATACTGATTTAGTCTTTACTTTTCCTTCAGGTATTGCGAGTCTGTGTACAATAGGAGTTATTTCTGTTGAACGCTACATGGTGGTGTGTTATCCCATGGGCGCTGTCCTGTTCCAGACCAGGTAGGTGAATTATCATGAATTCACAGGATTGTTTCCACCAGCACATACTGCATCACCCCAAATCTGTTGTCCTCAGGCATGCAGTCGCTGGAGTGGTGCTATGCTGGGTGTGGTCTTTCGTGTGGAACACCCCACCTCTGTTTGGTTGGGGACGTTACGAGCTGGAGGGAGTGAAGACTTCCTGTGCCCCCAACTGGTACAGCCGGGATGTTGGAAACATGTCCTACATCATCATGTACTTTTCCCTTTGCTTTGCCATACCCTTCACCATCATCATGGCGTCCTACTCGCGACTCCTGTGGACCCTTCGTCAGGTGAGAAAGGGACGAAGGCTGGATGAACAATTTAGTTTTGTTGGCTGTATATGACAACAAAGATTTATTTTGCTTGTACATCAATGTCCTAGGTGACCAACCTGCAGGTATCTGAGGCCAGAAGCACGAATCGTGTTGAGGTGCAGGTGGCACGCATGGTATTGGTGATGGTGTTGGCCTTCCTGGTCACCTGGCTGCCATACGCTGCCATGGCTTTAGCTGTCATTATAGACTCCAGTCTACACATTGACCCTGTTATCGCCACCATACCAGTTTACTTGTCTAAAAGCAGCACTGTCTACAACCCCATCATATATGTTTTCATGAACAGACAGGTAATCCTTCTTCGTGCACATTTACATTCACATATGCAGGTGTATACTGTACAGTATAATTCATACCCTTTCAGGTTTAATCATGTGGGCTGTATGTGTGTGTTTCCAGTTCCGAGAATATGCTGTTCGCACCATCCTGTGTGGCTGGAACCCGTTGACCTCAGACCCACAGATGTCTGAGGGTGAGACCACTGTTGCCACCCTCAACAAGAGCCAAAAAAGTCTCACCTAAAGAATCTGGAATTTTTTTAACTGTATAAATGCCTGTAGTCTCAATCCTGTGGCAGCACCAGATCATTTGAACTGTTCCAATGTTAGGAATGATGGATACAAATTTAGTATAGTCCTTTTGGCAGTTTAAATCAACATCGGGAGACCCTTTGTGTCCTCAAACTTCTCTGAAGATATCACAACTTTAATGTACTGAGACAATAGAGTTCGCTAAAAATTAATGATATGGATGAACATGTTAAGTTGTATCTTTTAAATGCTTCTATGGTTTAAAAAAGAATCTTCCTTTCCTTACTTGGATTAAGAGTTACATACTGTGCAATATAGTATATGTTTAAGCGAGAACACATACAAACATACCTGCTTGACAGAGCCAAATTAAATTTGTAACTTCACATGGATTTTCTGAATTCTAACTTCAGTTAAGTATCCACTTTGACAGCCAAAGCCCTGTAACACTGACAGGTATATACAGTATATGCAGCTGTTGTTCTAATCTGTCACACTTCAAAGCAATATATTTTTGAAGGATTTATGACAAGCAAAAAGTACTTACATGATTTTTATTTTTTTTATTAGGTGTACACATCCCCTTTGCTTCTTAAGGTCTGTGCTCAAGCATGTTACACACCCATCACACACAATCAGATCTTTGTCACCTTTATATGACCTTTATGGCTTTCATCGATTAAAAAAAGAAAATCAGTGTGTTATACTTCTTTGCAACGTGATACTTCACTCCAACCTTTTGGGTCCAGCATGTTAAACAGCAAAAAAAAAAAGTCATCAGTTTAGTCAAGTCTCACAGTTTGATCATTCACAGTCATTTCCCCCCTCTCTAAATAAACACAAATGCAATCGTACTCATCCTATTACCTTGGCTTTTTTATTGATTACAGAAATATTGCTATGACTTTCATAAAAGAAAAGCAAAAAGGAAAAGAAAGAAAGCCAGAATGTGAATAGCTGTATCAAACCTGTACACCTTTGTATATACAGAGGGATCGTTTATGTACATGCTACATACTTACACGCTCTGGGTAAATGAGTAGTACTTCTGACAAGCACACAGACGTGGGTTCACTCCAACGTTTTCTGAGTCCGTTTTGAGAAAAAGTGGTCTCCAATATACACCACTGAGCCTTCTCATAGATACAGTACATGATGATGCATCAACCGATTGGTGTGTGAAACAGTTGTGTGCCTGAACACTTGGTGCTTAGAGGACCGAATTTGGCCCTGTTGTTTCTGGCAGCCTGTAACAACAACAGCGTGTCTGAGTGCTTCATGTCGTGCTAAATGCTCAAGAGGCTTTAGTGCCCAATCAGAAAGGCCGGGAAACATTTTATACTGTACTATGTACCTTGAGGTTGAGCCAGATTTGTCCCACTGCTGGCAGCTCATCACATCATTGCAGACTAATGTGCTCTGATTGTTGTGATCTTTATTCAAGGGACAGTCTCCAGAATCATTGAATTACAGGTAAAATGCAGCGGTTAAGATCACATCACATGCTAAATTCAAACTGACTCGAGGTTTTCCTTTTCCAGCAGCAGCTATTTCACATACCGACTGAAAACATCTGTGTGTTTCGCACACAAACATGCGTGGAGAGATGACAAGTAAAGACGTGGCTATGGTAGTGCTTGAACAGCAACATCAGGGTCAAACTAACAGAATGAATAACATAGAAGACTGACAGGTTGATGCTGAGAATGAATCCTTTTCTTCTTCTTAACATACAGTTTGAAAACATCTTTGCGAAGGGTTTCAGGCCATGTTCGACACTCTGCTCTACGGGGGGGCATACGAGACCAGCTGCACCTCACAGCATCCACAAAACGACACTAGCAATAAGTCCTGAGCTCAAGGAATGTGCAACACGTCCCCACGCAGTCGCTGTTCCAGTGGGAACACAGTAAAGACTGAGAACAGCATCCTGGAATTATCATTGCTTCTGACAAGTAAAAATTATGATCATATATATATACAGATTTTCAAAAAAAGGAGTAAAAAGAAATGCACATGGAGAAGGAGGGGTTGTCGAATGGTCTACTTATGATCTAAAGAGGTAAAATCAGGTGCAGAGGGGAGGTCCACATCAACACTTATATGCCGCACAAGAAATCAAAACAACTTCAGAGTTCAAGGCAAAAAGAGGATGGGGGTGTCTGAGCATCAGCAGGTGAGGATTTGTACACTTCCTTTGCCTCTCTGTCCTTCAGTGTTGCCCTTCTTGTGTACTGAAACAGGAGTGTCTCGCGGTGTAGATTTCTTTACAGCATGAGCACGTGTGCACGACAAAATCACTGTCTACTACTTGTCTGTGAGTTGCAGAATGCCACGTGGTGTAGTGTAGTGTAGTGGTGTCCAATACATCTTTCCATTTTTCTGTGGTTAATGAGCTTTTTTTGGTTTACTATTTTGATTGTTATCTTTAATATCTACTGTGTACTTTACACCCTACTCTGCTTAAGGGACTGATGAGGTAAAGTAATGACAACCACCCTGACCTCGAATGGACAATAAGGTGCTAAAGTTTATCGCTGTAAACTCGAATGATCTCCCCACTCTCAACTTTCAAGTGAATTTTCAATGTGTGTGTATTTAAGAGAGATACAGAAAGATAGAGAAAGAAGAGAGATTGTGTGTAAGTGTGTTGTTTTCAAAGATCAGATAATAAAGGGCCAAGAGGATAGGAGAGGGTCTTGGGTTGAGGTGCAATTTTCAAAGTTTGGATTCAGGCTGAGGCGTGTTATGAAAAAAAAAAGTTCTACAGAGTTCTACAGCTCAGTCTCTTTATGTACAACAAAAGTCCGAAACGAAAACAAAATACCACAAAAGAGAGCCACGGGGCTCCTCTCTCTTTCTTTGCCTTTGAATCGTGGCCACTTCCATTCCTTCTTCCTCACAGCTCACTGATGCAGCAAGTTCTGTTCAAAAAAACCAAGGTGGCCCACGTCCTGAACACTGCCCTCTTCTGGACAGCAGCGGTAGCAGCAGCAAGGAGAATGTTGCACTCTCCCACTTTTCTTCCAGCATCACGCTTCATCTCTTATTTTTAATTTTTCTGTTTTTGGGGTTGAACTGAGTCTTTATTTTTTCTAGTCAAGTATGAAGTCTTCAGCCTTAGTTCAGTGTGGTTTTGTTTTCATTTTGATGTGTGTGTCTTCTTCATCAATGTAAGCATGTGTGTGTGTGTGTGTGTGTGTGTGTGTGTGTGTGTGTGTACGTGTGTGTGTGTATCTGTGTGTTTATATGGCAAGGTGTGTGTTGCTCCTTCAGTGTGTGGCAGAGTCAGTGAATGTATGTCTGACAGGACAGCTCCACATGTCTCTGTCCTCCTCACCTCAGCGCCCCCGCCAGCACTAAAACAACACACTCTGCCGCCTGCTCTTCCCCTGGGCTGAGAGAGAGAGAGAGAGAGAGAGAAAGAGAACGAAAGAGAGAGAGAGGGAGAGATGTGGAAAAATGAGTTGGACTTCATTTTGACATACGAACACAGACCGCCACACACTTCAAACTTCACTCCATGCCAGCAAACACAAAATATGCCCTACGGGGTCAAAGAGTTGGACTCAGACAGGGCTGACACTAACAATTATTTTCACTATCAACTTATCAACCAACATATCAATGAATGACTTGATCAGAAAACTGTGCCCTGTATATTTTCCTTGCAGTTCAAAAACAGCACCTAGATTCCAGGTTGGGCAAGAAAATTTGAAGACAATCAGAACATTTGACTGAATAAAAAATAGGCCAAACAACTGGGGGTGTGCATCTCTCTCCTCATTCCCTGTTGTCTCCTTATTGTTAGGCATATATTTAAAAGACAAAATAGGATCATGTGTGCACAACTGCAAAGTTGGAAGACAATAACTGTCCATACACAAAAAGTGTATGGACAGTTACTTTTGAGCATAAAGTGTAACTGTAGTATTATCACTGCCAGGAAAACATTTGAGTAATACAGCTCTATAACCCGTAATGATGTGTGTGTAATCTAGTTGAAGCTAAATCATACTTACCAGTAACTGTCACACACTGCATTAAAACAAACACTCTCATCAATCATTTATAACACACACACCAAGCAACGACACACTACAGCAAACCCGCACTTACAGACAGAAAAAGGCTACATCTCCCGCTGTAGAAACCTAAACAGGACTACAAACGAAAAGAATCAACTGACTCCCCATTCTTGGATCACATTCTTTTCCATTATGAATATATTATTGCACCTTTCATCCCGGAAACAAACACTGGGAGTGGCTCACTCTGAGAAAAGGAGGATTAGGTAAGTGAAAGCTGAGATGACGCCTGTGGGTGCAGGCTTTGAAATGTGAGGGAAGACCCGCAGGAGCGAGAATGGTGAGAGGGAGAGGAATGAAACAGAGACGGAGGAAAAAACCAACAGAAAGGACATAAACTGTATAATATGTAAAATAATATGCTGTTTTGGTTCAGGGAATGCAAGGAGGGAAGAGAAATGCAACAGCATTTAGTCCCACTCAGCAAAGACAATGTGCAAAACGGACAGGAGAAAAGAGGGTAGGTAACAGCCAAATAGAAAAAAAGAGAAGGGGAAGTGACAGTATGAAAGAGACCGTATTTACCAGAATGATAGAGGCCACTCAGCCAGTGGAAGTGGAGGAGAGATTGTGACTCTGAGCCCTGGGATTGGCTGCTTCTCTCTGGAAGTACTGCGAGGGTGCGGAGCCTAGCTTATGGGCCATCGCTTTTTAGGGTCAAAGGGTGGGGAAGGTGGGGAGGTTGGGAACGTTGAAGTGTCACGGAGGAGTTGGAATAGGTAGGGTACACAAGGGAGATAGAAAGGATTAGGGGGAAAAAGATGAACGTTGTGAAAGAGGAGAGCGTGGGCACCAACAGGGAGAAGGGACAGTTTATCAGAACATGACAGAGGCGGCAGTGGAAGCAGAAATAAAGAGACACACAGTGATAAACACAGAAACACTGAGGTAAATCTAAGTAAATTTCAAGAACACAAGCAATAATAATGTTTTAGAAACTTAATAATGTAATCTATAGCTTGACGTTTTAAAAAGTAAATTACCATTTATAAGTAAATTATCTCACTGTAGTTTAAGCATCTGTTTGTAAACCTGATGTGTGTAAATTAAAAGTGGAAGCTTTATTGTATAACTTGCTGGTGATTACTGTGCCCTTCCAAATATTGTTGATAGTCTGTGTCAGGCAGTATAAATCTGTGCCCTCATGGAAGATTTGTTCGCTCACTGCTTCTCTGAGTGCATAAATCAACCACAGTCAAGTATATTCTGTTGCTATTAAAAACAGACTAGAGTCTACAGTCACGCAAACAGGTCTGTGAAGTTTGACCTGAAGATGGCACTCAGTCAAAGTTAGACTAAAGTTATTACAATTCAGCGTGGTGGGACATGAGTGTCTGTCCCAAATTTCAAGGCAATTCATCTAATAGTTAAGATGTTTCCTAAAAGCCAAAAATGTCAACATCATCACTACTCCATAACCCCGCACTACAAATAGCATCCCCCCTTCACAGAGCACAGCAGGGATTGATACAGACACGCAACAATATTTGGACTAAAATATGACAATGACCCAGAACTTGTGTAATCCAAGTTTTCACCTGGGTTCCTTAGAGCTTTAAAGTCTAACATGGTAGCAGTTGTAAATATTGAGAGTTGGGATAGATTGAAGAGACTGTGTGACATGTATGACCACAAAGTGGCATGAGAGACGACACATAGCAAAGATAGAGAGAAAAAAAACGAAAGAGAGGAAGAGGACAGGGAGCAGGACCTATACTCTATCATATTCCCACTGCGAAATCCTCATTCCCTGCTTCCCTCCCCCCTCTATTTTTCTATCGTGGAGAACTTACTTGACTCTGGGTAGACAGAGGACCTCTTTCCTGGATCTCTCTGGAGCTGAATGCCTTTTACGGAGAAGATGGATGCAGCTAAAATAACAACAGAGGGCTGGTGAGACAGTGTGTATGACAAGTGCATGTCCAACAAGTTAGACTGTATGTACTCACTATCAGCCAGTGTTTGAACTTGCTCTCCAAGACTTCTAAAGTAAGAGTGCCTGAGAGCATCCTCAGCTGATACACGCTTCTTAGCCTCAAACTAGAGACACAAGTGGACAAAGAGGGGTACATGGACAGAATTGTTAAATTATCATCCATTGCTTTAGGTACACGTATGCTAAAATTATTATCTGTACACAGCAATGTTCTTTACCTGTAGAAGCACTGAGAGCAAGTCATGACCATCGTTGTCTATTCTGTAACAGAGAGCCAAAGAAGAATGGTGTGTCAGTGAGGTCAAATGCTGACATAAGCCATACAGTGAAGTGTAGTGTTCCTGCCAGGCGGAAATACTTGACAACAGTTCCTCCCGAAAATCAATCCTGCAGATCATCTTATTACATTCAATACATTACAGCCTCTTAATCTACACACACAAATCTGCCCATTGCTCTGTGTTCAACAACCCAAATCAACACACCTGGGAGCGTGGTTGACGAGGGGTTCTGCGTTGTATTGGGGGAAATTGTATGTCTTAAACTCTTCACTGGTGGTGATGCCTGGCCAGGTCTCTTCTGTAGGAGTACCTGTTGAAACAAAAGAAGATCATTCGACATGCTGAAGAGTGCACATACGTGAAATCACGCATGTTTCAGAAAGAAATGCTCATCCAAACTCCACTGGTGTTGCCTTACCAAGGATGCGGAATATGAGGTGAAGCTCATCCTCCACAGTTGATCCAGGGAAGAGAGGTCGGCCAGTGATCATTTCATAAAAGATGCAGCCCACACCCCTGGACACAGGGACAGAAACAGTGGAATGTTACATGGCCTAAAAGAACCATGTTGAGGTGTACTGAGTTCACCAGTTGATGTTGTAAAAGAAATGCTTGCTTACCACATGTCAATGGGTGTGGAGTACTCAGTGGAGCCAAGAAGAACATCTGGTGGCCGGTACCATAATGTCACTACTTCATTTGAGTATGTCTTCGTGGGGACAGACTTGGCTCGTGCCAAACCTGAATTGAAACACGAAAACAGATTCTGAATACACATGTGATGTGGGGCACCACAGGTGAAATAGTAAAATAGCCTATCAAAGCCCAACATAACAAAACTTTACATGCTAAGTAAGGTCAGAATCAGGAAAGATTTCAGTTGAAACTGCATAGGAGTTTTATACATGCTGTTATTACCTTTATGGAAGTTGAAAATTGTTTTAAATGTCCAAATGGTACATTATATTTATGTATGAATGCTTAATCCAGTTTCAATTTGAATATACTGTAAAATGAATGACTTTTGAATATTTTATTTATATATTTTGAATGACTTTGAGTATTTACATGGTAAGAAGAGTAAATCTAACAGCATGTCATGTTTCAATTTTTACCTATGTGTGAGTGGTTAGTGCCTAGTCCTGTCAGGTCTATTGAACAGTGTGGCCTCTAGGGGGGGCTAGTGGGGTTTCAGAGTCATGCACTATACTTGGTGTCGAGACTGTGCTTTAAAAGCTGCAGTTACTACTGAAGGAAATCAGACAAATGTCAAAACTGTCCATGTAAAAATCACCATGCACTACCTCTACTCTTGAGCATCTTGGCAGCCAAACCAACACAGAAAGTTTTAAGACAATGAACATGACTGATATGGTGATTCTAGTAAAAGTGTCTCTCTACCAAAGTCAGCCAGTTTGAGCTCTCCTTTTTCATTGATGAGCAGGTTCTGGGGTTTAAGGTCTCTGTGGAGGACCTTCCTTCTGTGGCAGTACGCCAGACCACGTAAAAGCTGGAACAGAAAGATCTGAAGAGGAGAGGAGATGAGCATGAGCTACTTTTAATATCACAATAAGCTATTAAACATTAATTAATAACCAAGTAACTGTAACCCAGTATTTTGAATTGCAAATGTCAAACATCATTATATTCAGCAGCATTTCTTCAGTACTGACCATTTGTATTACTCTGAATTACCTTGACATTGTGAACACTCATGATGCTGCCACAGTCGTCCATGTACTGCTTCAGGTCCTTTTCCTGATGAGGGATGAAGAAATGGAAGAAAGAAAGATGCAGATACAGTATCAAGATTTGCATTAGTATGTCCTTTTGAAACGTGCACACACACACACACACCATATGTGCACACATGCAGACTCACCAGGTACTCAAACACGAGTGTCAGGCACTTGTCAGTGTGGATAATATCATGGAGTGTTACAATATTGGCATGCTTCAGGTCTTTCAGAAGAGACACTAGAAGAGGGAGAAACATCAGATACTTTGAGAAGAACTAACAAACTCCAGAGTTCCTTGATAAGATGGTTCTGTGTTGACACCTGAGATGTTTACTCTCAAATCATGTGATTTAAACTCGCAAACAGCAGTTCAGTTCACCTTCTCTGATCGCCGTGCAGGGCGCACCCTCCTCGTGCTCCAGCCGGATCTCTTTCAGAGCAACTAAGTTGTCTGTTAACTTGCTTCGACCCTTGAACACCGTGGCATAGGTCCCCTGCAGAGACACAAAGCGTGTGAACACGTGTGAAATAAAGCAAACTGAGTACTTCAGGCATTTGTATGTGCTTCGTGCCGATCTTTTGCCGATTTTCTCTCTTGAGCTCACCTCCCCTAGTTTGTCCAGTTTGATGTAGGTCTCGAGTTTCCCAAAGCCGATCTCAGACTAAAGGAAACAGAAAGAAGATGGTTGAGGAAGTGCCCATTTATTTTGGCTATAGCCTGATTGTAGGCCAGGCGTTCCCACTCAACTATATTTAAAATGACAATTTCTCGAATGGAATCCTCAGATGTCAGGCCCATTGCTGCTGACGTTTGGCCTACAACTGCAGGGGTCTGAGTCACCAGGCCTTGTCATCCTGTGTGTCTGGATCTGTGTTTGTGCTAAAGCATTAGCTTGGTTTATCCAATACTGAAAGCATGTTACTAAGCTACTCTTATGCTAAACATGATATATCTGTGTTAAGAGTTCTCTACTCTTTGATTACCAATAAATCATCTCAGTGGAAACATCGGTCTAATTCACACACATTTTAAGTATGTGGTTCCTTCCAAGACAGGTGTTCAGATGTCACATTGTTTGTATCTCCAATATATGTTATTTCTTGATCTTGAATTTGATCAGATCTCTGACATCAGCATTCCAGGTTCTGGTCGTCTCGGTCACTCAGACACTGCAAACAGTGCATCTGATCCCATGCACACAGAAACACACACACAAGTATAAATGCACACTTGTGTCTCATATAGTGAGTAGGGACAGGTCTTCGTTGCCTCCTTCCTCTGTCTCTTTAATGCTACAAAGTGACATCATTGTCAGTTGCACATATATTTTTTGGCCACAGGAAGTCAGTATAACAACGGCAACGGAGTATGGCATGATTCCCCCCTCTCCAGACAACTTAATGGGGATTACATGCAGCATTATTTCTGAACAGTTCTATGGATATACAGCAGGCATACTTCACATCTGTGTGTGCACAGTGAATTTTGAATTAATCCTGTACGCAGTTAATAACGGTTTAGCTGCATAATGTATGTGGCCTCTGGGTTTCCAGGTCATGAATTATAAATGGATGTAGCTATGTCAAGCTGTGATATCCATAGGCCTGTCGCTGTTTGTACCTCTTCCTGTCATTTTTCCTCACTAACTTTTCTATCTCTGTCATGGTCGTCTCAGCCGAGTTTCATCCGTGTTCATCCCTCTCAAACTACCCATGTCCCCCATCATTGTGCTGGCACATCCCATTATGATGCTGATGCAATTGCTGGGCCAATGCTCAGCTTTGCACATGTAAATGTGTGTATGAGGCGCAGGGTCTCCAGTGACCAAGTTAGCTGATGAAGCATGTGATCTCTTTAAAGGCATGCCTTAAAGCCAACATCCCAACGCGCTCCGACAAATGACGACACTTACACACTGAAACAAGTGTCTGTGTCTGCATATGAACACATTGAAATGTACATAATTAATACAAAATGCTTGAAAATAACATTTTAAAAAACTGATGAAAAAACCACATTTGGACGTGTGTATCCATGTACATATAATATGTGAAGGGGGGATGTAGTGTGTATGTGTGTCCTATGCTTGTCGGTGAGAGATTATTTGTGATGCAACATACAGACAATGTTCAAATGTATACACACACACACACACACACACACACACACACACACACACAAATATGCTGCTCCCCATCTCTGTGTTTGTCACAGGGGCTGTCAGGGGCTGTTGCTGAGCTGTTGTGCTCTTTTGGCAGGGGATCCAGTCTCATGAGCAAAACAACACACACACACACACACACACACACACACACACACACACACACACACACACAAACGTCACCACCACCTCCCCTCCAGTAAATAAATCTGTGGCCTCTTGCCTTTTTGAAATGTCTCTAAAACAAAGAATTGCCCAGCTCTTTACCTCCAGCCCATTCTCTGCTTACACCGTGCAACTGCAGTCTCTATGTACTTTACAGTCCTTTTCGCATATGCATGTGTGTGTGTGTGTTCCTGTGTATGCTTTCGATGGCAACGGGTTCATTGCATTCCCCAAGCTAAAGTGAGCTTACTCAGCAGAACTAGGTCAGAACAAGTTTTAGTGAAAAAAATTAAAGCAACAAAAAAAACCCAAAACAAAATGTGTGCTCTCTCTGATCCCTCCACAGGACACAAAGATAGATAGAATGACAGCAGAAGTAAGAAATGTGAGAAGAGGAGGTCTACAGAGAGGAGTACTGTGATGAAAGTACATTACCACATTTTAATTTTAATTAGAGTTTCTCCACGTTGCCGCCTGAAAAAATGGCTCAAAGGGGAGAAGGAGGATAGATTGAGATCATTGAGTGGGAGGGAGTAAAATGACAGCCTTCTGCTAAGACAAGAGGTGGGGGGAAATGGGAGGTAGGAGGAAAGAAGAGGCCCATTCATTAACGTGATGTACCAAGTCCTCAGGGCTTCAATCAGTCAACCAATAAACATCTTGCTCTGTCACCTTTTTTATGTAAACCTGCCAATAACAAGACAGGGTTCCACCCAAAGGAATGTACCAGTTTTTAATTAGTTAACAATACAATAATAACAGTGAAAAGCAAAAATATAACCAAGTGGAGAGGGGGACATAAACTGCTCTCTTGCTTAACTGTAAATAACAAAATGTACTTTCGTTTTTTCATATAAAGTTTACTAATCGGCAGCTGTGGTGGCTGAATGGTTAGGAAAATGTGAGCATTGTGTAACAGCATTAAGTGTTGTGGTTAAAGATAAAATGACATCCCTTTCCTCTGCACTATGGAACACCGAATCTCATTGGACTGCTGTGAATAATTGATTATCAATGGGTGGCCATGAGAGAAAAGTGATACCAACCAACTTCACTTACATTACATTGGGAGCCATTCAAAGATCAAAATACAGAGTTTCAGATGGGGTGCATCTGTTACGGGACAACAGACACATGTTCTATGTTACGGTAACAAATGCTAAGGACACTGATAGCCCAAAAGTATATGCTCAGACACAGATCGTCATTTCTAAGCTTAAATTCTTTCAAGTAAAGGGAAGGGAAATTCAAGGAATAACCAAGATAAGGTGTCTTAGTAAGGTGTTGGGCCACCACATGCCACCATGACAGCTTTAGTCTCTGCAAATCTCCTCTAGGGCTGGAACACCATTCTTCAAAAAGATATTCCCTCATTTGGTCTTTTAATGGTGGTGGTAGAGAGCACTGTCTAAAAACAATGGTACAAAACCTCCCATGGGTTTTCAACTGAGTTGAGATCTGGTGACTGAAAAGGCTGTAGCATATGATTCACACCGTTTTCACACTCATCAAAACATTCAGTGAGCCCTCATGTCCTACGGATGTGGGTAGTGACATCCTGCTTCTGCAGTCATTTTATTAGATTTTTCCTTTTACTTTATTTGGCATCCATCTTTAGACACATTTGGGAAGACAGGGGAGATAAAGACATCCATTTATTATTCATTTTCTACGCAAACATTTTTAAATGGTCAGGGCTTCGACTCATCAAATTCCTTGTCAGTTCCGGCTCCAGGAAATTTGCCCTCAGGGGCAAAAGTACTCCCGAAACACGCTAAGTGAACAATCTTGCACAGCCAGACCTCGCTCCAAAATGCTGCGTCAGTGCCCCTCTAACACAGTGCCAGGGACACTTGTTTTAGTGGAAAGTTTGCACGTGAAGAAAACACAACCAAAATGACGTTTGTCGACTCTGTGATCGAAGATCTAAATCTTCATCAAAACTTGCCACTTTTGTCACGTTGGTTGCTGGCTCGGAGGTTGTTGTGGTTTCCCAAAGCAAAGGGGATTTCAAAAAACAGACAGGAATTGGAAGGGGAGAAGAACGCACCGTGAGACACGTAGCCAGTGGCAGGGTTATACCCACAGGCTACATCCAGTGAGTTAGCGCAGTGAGCTGTGCAAATGTTGTCAAAACATAATTCTACTAAATAAATAATATGAGCTACTACCTGTATTGTTGCTTGTTTTAACATTCACTGTAGCAGCCATTTGTTTTTCTCTTAATCTCCCTTCTACTTATTTGTCTCTCCTTGTTTCAATATCTTACCTTTAAACATCTTGCTTTTTAAAATTGTTTCTCCCTGTCATTTGTTCCCCTAAATATATCCTCTTAGCACCGCTCTCTGCGCCTTTCTGTCTTTTGTCTTTGCTCTCTAGCTCACTTCAAGGTGTCCCAGTATGTAATCCTACTCAGGAGGCGAGCTGCGGCAGATGAGCCTGACACTGCTGCTGAATTATTGATTGATCTATTGCATCATGTACATACAACAACCCAAAAGATACACAGGCACACAAGTTGACAAACAATGCGAGAAAAGGTCTGGCACTTATTTCCGCTGTAAAGACACAAACATCTCCACAATCTTTCTCTGATCCGTCCTTACACCATAAACCTCTCTTCCTCCCTGCAAGCCTCCCCTGAAACACGCTTTCCTTTCATCTCTGTGAGACTCCTGCAGAAAATGTGCGTCATTAAATCACTTCAAGCAGAGAGCTGGAGGCAGGGCACCGGCCCTGTTCAATAATTACAGCAAAAATGGTTGATGCAGGGCGAACACTTTATGCCTTCCCGTACAATATACAGGATTTCAATAATTGTGTTTGCCGTAAAATGCATCAGTAAAGCAGACTGAATTAATTTAAGAAAAAGGAAACGTGAGCGCATGAGGTGGAGAAAGTGAATGAAACAAGGAGCTGCGCACTCTCACTTTGTTCAGTCATGGAGGAAGGGAAACTTGAAAGTTTGAGCGATGGCAGAAACAAAAGTGTAATGTGGTATAAAGTGTGACCAAAATGAAAAACCAAGTGAAAGAGAAGGAGTCCTTCAGCAGCAGCGATACAAAGGGACGTGCTGCATATTCATGAATATCTGCCTTTTCCTACCCATCACCCCCCTCTCTCCCACCCCCAGTTTCATACTCATAATACTCTTGGCCTGGATACATAATACAGAGTTCATCACTCATCCCCCTACTGAGCCATTGTAAGCTCTATAGCATAACTCAGAGCGCGTTTACAATGAGGTTATGTATGTGTTAGTGTGTGTGTGTGTTTCAGTCGATACAATGGCCTTAGTCAACCATGTTGGTAGCGCACAATGGCAGTGAAAGTTCCTATTACTTTTATTTCAAAACAAACATACAAAAGTATGCATGCAGATGTGAAGTGAAACCAGCAAAGTAGCTGGCTGACACTAGTTTCAGCTGCTTTGCACACACACACATACACAGAAGCAGACAGACACACAGGCGCACACACCGAGTACTGACCAGTGAAGCACGTCGTAACCTGCGGCTCATGGGTTTGTCAAAGGGCGGGCTGTTCATGGCAAACTTCTCCAGGTAGCCCTCCGGTAGCCTGATATCAGCTGGGAGAGACAAACGTTTGTTTATGTCCTGGAACAGAGAAAGGGAGGGGTTCAAAGGGAGGAAGACACATTTTTGAGTTTTGCAATATATCACTCACATGCTCTTCTTAAACTGTAAACTGTAACCCTACAGCAGTAGTGATGTGTTCATATTTGGCATCTTTAAAATTAGCTGTGGTAATGAAAATAAAATAAACAAAGCTAAAATAATCACAGTTCTAAATCGAGTTACAAAGAAGACAAACAGGACATGGCATCTAAAACCATCTCAACAGTAACCAAACATCATTAACCCTTGAGTTGTCATCATATTTCTTGGCAACTTAACAGTACTTTGATGGTCTTTTCTGACTGCTAACTGTGATCCAGCCTCAAAATTCTTTCTCAAGTCTTGGTTTCTTGGCCTACTTTTAAGTCCAACCGCCCCCCCACCCCACCCCAACAACCCAAAATCAGCTTTCTTCACCCATATCTCCTGAGAATGAGTTTGTCAAGCAACAGCAGCTGACTCCACTTACTGTAAATACAAAACTTACAGGCGCCATCTGCTCTTGTGAATGAGTTTCAATGTGAATGACAGTTGCAACCAGTAAGCCTGAATGAAAGGCCAAATCCAAGGCCATTACGTGATGGGACCAACGCCAAACAAGCTGCTGGCAAGTTTCAGGCTAATTTTCAATCTACAATGTTGACATAGTGAAAAGGTTGCCACACCGGTGCTCCCAAGTCTACACACTCATCTGGAGCACATCTGGAACCAGTCTGTTTTATTATTAAATATATTTGATGTTTTCTTCTTTTACTCATCTGCCTGAAGTGGCTGACCTCCCTTTGACTGGACCTACTGTCCTTGCTGGAATGTTATTTGTGTGATGCTACTTCTCCCACAATGCATCGCTCCTATATGCCAGCCATGTAGGACGCTACGCTGGCAAGGCGCCAATCACACGTTGTTTCCATGGCAGCAAAGGCTGGCCTGGTCCCAACCGCCCCACGGTGTGTGTCCTTGATGTGTGTGAAACGACATGTGTTTACATGTGAACGTTAGAGGGAGCGTAGAGCACTGTGTGCATGCATGAAGATGAAAGGAAGAGGGGTTTGATGCCTGTAACGGTTTTATCTGAGCTTTATCTGGCTAAGATAACAATTTTCAGTGTTAAATACAAGCCGTCACCCTAAGGACAAACAAACGTCAGACTGGAGAAGCACAGTATGGAAAATAAGCTGCTCACATGCGACTTTGAGTCTCTCTGACTTTTTTAAGGTCCACTGAATGTCTGATTCATAAAAAGTGAATCAATGCAACAGAGTAAGAGGGAACAACACACAAAGAAACATATTGCTACCACAAAAATAATAAATTGTTTCACAAATACACTTTATATCTCATGCAATTCCTAGAGCTTGTGGCGGCCAAAACAACAGATCTTCACACGTGCACTCTTTTTTTTTTTGAAAAGGACAACAATGGACACAAGCTCACAAAGACACTGACACTCATGTCCTCTTATGCACGGGCATAGACTGAATAAAGACCCACGTATAAACACACACACATACACACGTGTCTCCCCATACTCACAATGCAGAACAGCTCTAGTAGCTCCCTCATTGTCCTCCTTAAATGTGTCTTTCTATACACTCACACGCATGCACTTTCACCGATGCATGTCTCTGACCTGCCAGATGACTGCACACACAGAGAGACAGAGAGAGAGAGAGAGAGAGAGAGAGAGAGAGAGAGAGAGAGAGACTGGCACTGTGGTAGAGTGCCATCCACATGCTCAAAGGAGGAGGAGGAGGAGGAGGAGGAGGGGAAAGCATGAGAGCAAAGGAGAGAGGAATGGACAGATTCCTGAGGGGAGAAAGGCAGATGGGGGGAAGGGGTGAACAGAGGGGGGTGGCTGGGAGGAAACATTGTTTTTCTGTTCCTTCCCACCATTATTTTACCCTCCACCTCTCATTCCCCCTCTTCTCTCTTATCATCTCCTGAGCTCTTTGCCTCTTTGTTTGTCACACCAATAATTATTCCTACTTGCATAATTACTCTCTCACCCTCGCATTTTCCTCTGTTTCAATGTCCCCTCCTCTTTTCTTTTGCTCTCTCTCTTTCTCTGTGGTAAACATGTTCTAAATTAGTCCCTTCCACTGTTCACATCAGTCAGAGGCAGCTGCCTGTGTGTCCAGAGGCATTTCCCGTAATACTGCTGCACTCATCACTCCGCAACTCCTGCAAATCAACACACACACACATGCGCAAGCACGACTGGGTGAGCCCATCTGACTGAGGCATGAGCGCATACTCCAGGATGTGGCAAACCAACTTTACCTGTCCAAGGATAGCACAGGTGCACTCACACAGACAGGCAACTAAGTGGATGTTAAAATCGTTCACAAAAACATAATTATTTTGCGGCACTATATACGGTGGCATAAGAGATTGGACTAAAACAATGCAACAACACAAAGAGTTACAAATTGAGTGACTGTAAAATCGATGGCCACTAAGTGCGAGCTGACTAGCTTCATGCATTATGCAGACAAGGAGAACACAGGTAAATTTACATGGGTGCCAGATAAAAGGAATGACCTACAGCAAAATATATGGACCTGTCCAATTTATCAGTCTAGCTCTACCATCTGAAGGACTATATAGTCCTCTACACAGTAGTCCCTTGATAATGTTTAGTGAATGAGTGAAGAGTTAATGTTTTCAGAAGGAACTCAGGAGTAATTTGTGAGGTGATTGTTGAATCTCAGTGAATAATGTGTCCAGCTGTGCTTTCCTTAGGTTAGATGAATGAGTGCAGTATGCAAGGTAAAAAAACAAACAGGTGTGCGTGTGTGTGTGTGTGTGTGTGTGTGAGTAGCAGGTGTGTCCTGGGTTCTCGTACCTCATTAGAGATGCGTCGATGGTGGTTGTTCCTCATACGGACCCTGACTGGACTCTGGACCTCATCAGAAGACGTCCCAGACGCCTGGTCACTCTCTCCATCTGATCCCATCTTCACGTTCTCATGGACAATACCTACAAAACACACACACACACACACACGTACAAACACAAACATACACAGGCACATGTAGACTGTTATTGTCAGGATTTGTGCTCTGTGATATTGTCCTGGCAGACGAACCAGACCTGAGCTGAATATTTTACATTCATTTTAATTTTTTTCATTTTCAAAAAGCATTTTGTGACTTCATTCAATTGCTTTGTTTGTTTTGTTTATTGACACTGACACTCCTTCACCCTATTGTCCTCCTCTCTTACTCTCTCCATGTGCCCATCAGAGGACACAACCTTTTGTCTTTCCTATATTTCACTCACCCCTCAGTGGGTGCCATGGTAGTGTCCCAACCCCCAGATGATAGACTGTACCACCACCCATGCAGGGGGTATTGGCGGACTGTGTATAAAATGCCGTTTGTAAGATGAGGAGGTCTGAGATCGATATTACCCTCCATGCAATGGGAGCTTTCCCGTCTCCGCCTGCCACCCCACACACCTCCGCCCCCCTGCCCCCCCAGAATCCATCTGATTAATGAGTCACAGTGCTGCAGACAGGATTGCCTCCTTCAGTGATGTGTGAGTAAATGTGGGGGAAGGGTCTCTCTTTGGGTTTCAGTGCATGATGCCTCATAGATCTCAAGTCTGGGTCATGTGCAGCACGTACAGTGTGTGTGAGCAATCAGTGATCTACGGGCGAGCATGCACGTTTGTTTTGTGTTTGGTGGAGGAATTTCACAAATGTCAAAGCTCACTCCCTCACGCCAGTTACATCTTACTTCACCACCATCCACTGTTTACATGTTAAACAGCCACCACCAGCAGAGAAGGAAGATAGAGGTGAGATTAAAAGATTGGGGGGGGGGTCCCTTGAGTCACGGTGCCACCTCCACTGTAGGATAGAATGACTACGGGCCAGATAGGTAAAGCTATTTATTATAGTGCACTGTCTGTCAGCTGCAAAGCGGAGCAACGGCATCTGAGTCAATTCTAGGTCATTTGTGCATCTCTTTCAGGAAGTCAAGGTTAAGGTTTGAGGCAGGCAAGCTGGTCTATGGATTCTACTTTAGGACTAAGAAAGATGCAAGATGCAACATGGACTCTAATATGGACAATATGAGCAGTGTATCATTTGCATACAATGTATTGTCATATGTTAAGCACTGCTCAAATCATGATATAATCTGCACATGCCTGAAAATATTTGTCAAGAATTATGTCATCATCCGACCGGGCACATTGCTGCCTTACTGTGAGGTGACTTAAACTTTCCATAAACCTCAAAATCCATGAAAGCTATTCAGGGTTCTGTCACTGACACTCACTGTCAACTACCTGAATAGATCCCAGATGCTGATTCCAGCCTACATCTGTCCATTGGTCCAATTATCTGTTGACTAAAGCAGCATATGCTCATTAGCAAGACACAAGCCAAACACAATCCATCCATGTAAAAGCTTAGTAAACCATTTATCCATAGTCATTTAAATCTCCTGATCTGATGTACCACCTGTGACCTCAAATTCACACACAAGGGTAGAGGGTGTGTATACAGAATAGCTCGGTAGGAAAACCGAGCAATGAGTAATCATATCAGGAGTCAACCCTCACAACCCTGATGGTGAAACATTAGACTCAAGGTAACTGACACCAGAGTGAGGGGAAATTGATCCAGGATATCTACATGCTGACAGACGCACACACATGACCTCACACTCACACGACGGGCGAGTATCCAGCCCTGCTATTATGTCACAGGTCTTTCTCACTTTCGCAGAGGTCTTGAGCCTTTTTCTGTTTGCGCAAACAGTCGAGCAGATGTGGGTGCGTGACATGGAACGACTGGCCTGGGGGGTGGTGTTCCATCACCCGGGGCCCCCAAAACAACATAATACCTTAGTGTTCTGCTGTAGCACATGCAGCACGTGCGTTTGCTTCTGTTGGTGGATCTCCAAGACAATTTATCTTGTCAAAATAAACACAGTCACATAGTTCCTCATCACACAGGACATTTTTTTCCAGTCTCCTGCAGGTTCTTTCTGCTCCATTTCCATAGCAGACAGCAAATGTCATGAGCTACCACTGCGTCCCCTGTGTGGAGCCCGGCTGGCCTAGTTAGGGTTGCTGACTCCCTGCTAGCATGTCTGGACGAGCGACCGGGCTGCTTTTAGAAATATCCTTACCTCACCCAGCTCTGCACGTATCCCACTTAGCTATTAGATGGAAATCCATCTCTGACAAAAGTTGGCGGTGCCTCGGCAAATGATTGAAAAGCCAGCGGGAGGGATGTTAAAAGAAGTTAGGTGCGTGTTAAGATTCAATCCAAGGGCCCTTCAAAGAGTAATGGAAATCGTGGGATTATTTTGTGAAAAGCACTCACTCTGCAAGGCCAGATACTGAAGTCAGTGGGTTGCTCAAGGGTGCACTGGTAGAATTAATGGTTTCTGTCCACACGCAATACGTTACCCACTATTTAGCTTTGAACTTTACTTTTTCTTCCTCCTGGGCCAAGGTTTATCAAATTGTTGTAAGCACAGGACACCATAATGTCTGATTTTGGCATGAGTGGCAGAAATACTGCAGTCATTGTGCTGACAGACAAATGGATTTAAAAAAAAACAATCAAAAGAGGAAAAAGAGTTTGTGGGATCCCTGATGATGCCCACACACAAAGCCCTGGGCCTACCCCCTGCATCTTCAATCTTTAAACCAGCCACATAAAGGATAATAACGTTTTCAAATTAATAAGTGTAAGATGTTGTAGAGTCAGCAGATTCTGAGAGAAAGCTGCCTAGCATAAGTCGATATCGTTGCAATTATTAAAACCGCATAAAAATTCATGGCCTTTAATATTCAACAGTGAAAACAGTATACACAGACACCGCATGTGTTAATGCAATGGGAACACAACTATTCTAAGACTTTATGAGACAAAGTAGAATTAATTTCATTATCATCTACTGAACAATATTTTACCAAAATCTATAAAACTCTGGCCAGTAATGTTGTGGGGACCGACTCTGATCTGAAGAAATGGATTATCAGGATGTAGGTGAACTTGATGATGAGGAAGACAGTGATGAGACTCACCAATGCGGTTTCCGGGAGGACGGCATGAGTCCAGCACTCGAAGCATACGAAAAGGTGACAGCCTCAGTGGGGTGTCTCTCTCCCCCATTCTTATGCCATCTCCCGTTCTAGCCTCCCCCATCCTAGAGTCTCCCGCCCTGGGAGCGCGAGCAGAGCACCCTTGAGAGTTGCCTGACATATCCATTGCTCCAGAGGATTCAAAGCACTACAGCTGAAAGTGTGTATAAAAATTCAAAAATACATTTCACAGAGAGATTTTCGTAAAATGTTCAAAAACAGGTCTTTTTGAGGAGTTGAGACCGAAAAAGTCTTAGTCTTGGTGACAAGTCAGCCAGTGTGGGCAGGACCCAGGTTTTAGGAGCTGTAGTCAAAAGTCAAATCTTTAGGCTGCCTCCTTCACTCCGACAGAGCGCAGGTCTTACACTGGGAGGACAGTGCAGACTGCACAAGCACGCTAATCACAATGCAACAACTCCCTCAGCTACTACTCCACTTTAACTCCCTCTCTTTCTCTGTGTTTTCCTGTAGACACTCCCTCCCTCTCTCTCTCCCTCTCTCTCTCTTTCTTGCTCTTTTTCTCTCTCCGCAGTCACTATCTGCTTGCTGACTAAGGAAGGTCAAACACTGTGCAGGTAGGCAAAATGCTGCAGAGACAGTCCGACACACACACACGCTGAAAACTGTTACACCCCATCATCTGAAAAATAACAGGTGTTCTGTCTCCATCTATATGATTCACACTGGAGCACACACACACACACACACACACACACACACACAAATACAGGCCCAAACTTACAGCTCCTGCTAGGAAGAAAACACTTTCATCTGTCTGGTGTTCAACTATCTGCTCTCTTTGGCTCCCAGGTCTTCCTTTCACGCTCTCTTTTCAGTTACAGTCCAGGGTCCTCCTCTTTTCTCTCTTTTTCTCCTTCTCTGCCAGATCCCCTCCCTTTCTCCTCCCTGCTCTTCCACTGTTATTCAGCACACCACTCTATTCAGGCAGTTGCAGCACTCTCTCCCTCTGTCAATTCCCCTCTCTCGATCTCTCCCTCCTTGCCTCTGGCGCCCCTATCAGTGCTTTCTATGTTGTTAGTCCTGCTCCCTCCCTTCACCTTGCTATTACTCTCCTCCCTCTCATGTGATACCAATCTCTCGCTCTCTCTCTCACCCTCCTCTTGCCTCTATTTCTTCCTCCCTCTATCTTCCTATCTCTATCTGGGTCCAGAGATGGTGTTGAATATACAGTACAGCCTCCTCTCTTTCTATTCAGGAAACGATGACAACATTTTCTGCCTGATCAGCCTCTTTCTTACATTCCATGTCTATCACACCATCTCCTTCGCCTTCTCTCTCTCTCTGTCTCCCTCCTTCCCTCCTCTGCACCCTCTGCCTGCTCGTCCTTATCACTCTGGAGCACAGAAATTGAAACCTTGAGGCTTGTGAGTGACGCCTCTGGTGTCCAGCTCCCATCTTCCCCCTCTTATACATTCACTCTACCTTCCTCTTTCTCTTTCCCTCTCCGTCCTTCCCCATGGACCTGGAGCACAGGCCATTATTCATGCTGAACCCATGCAGCATACACACACACACACACAAACAGACACAAACGGACACAGTGAATGCACGCATAGCGCATGCCACTACACGCACACACAGTTACTGCACACAATTATTAAGACTATGCACATAAATGGCTTTGGCTGACACACCTGCAGGGCATACAGACTATGCACAACTACATTCTTTGTACAAATCACAAACAAGGAACTATTCAACAGGATGAAAAAGAGCTAATCCTGAAGAATGTTCTGCCTCAGTTGAAAACACTTGTGATTTATTTGTATAGATCCTAAAATTGTGTGTATGGATATATAAGCAATATATATATATGGAGTCTTTTATTTAATATTATATAAACATTAAATTCATATTTTGCAACTGTACATTTTTGAGATAGATAATCTAGGGGATGTTAGTGATAGCTGCATATCTATTTGACTCGACTGAACATTGGACCTTGACACCACAGAAACTTGCATCTCAATAAGTGAGTGTAGAACATGAATACATACTGCACCTAAAATTCCTCATAAGATTCTCAAGCATTAACAATATGTTCTTCAAATGATTTCAGCTGCTGCAAAATAAACCTCACCCCTCCCTTCGTGTCAATACTCAGGTCGTCTTGTGGGCCTTAACTAACGAAAACACATTCGTGCAGAGGCTCACACACCCCACATGTCAATAATGATGGACTATATAATGAAGACTGCTTACATGAACACACAGCCGTACTCGGCAGCAGCCAAAACTGTCTTCGATAAGTACATAAGGGAGAACACTGACATACTGTAGACATAACACATCTTGAAAATATTTTTAATATTTGAGGAAGGTAAAAAATAAACATTTGAATATAAGCATGAAGTTTTCACTAAAACCAACATTTTGCACATGACTGTTTGCTTAGGGCTTGTTACTCTATGTTTTCAGTTAGATACAAGTAAAAGAGTAATGGCCATTTACAGTGCACTGACAGACATATATTGATGTAGAGTGCTGCATCCTTGAGCTTCAGGCTATTTAAAACGTCAAGGACAAAAGCTCACCATTCATCCCTTCACCAATCACTGTCTCCCTGTCTCTTTGTATGCACGAGTGCGACTGTACACCAAAGACTTCTCGCTTGCTCTGCGGCCGCCTCCACACAGCATTTCACTTTTCTTGCCACCTAGTTTTGAACATATTTATTGCCATGTTTGCTTGGCTGCATTTAACATTCCAATTAAAATATGCTGATTTTGCCATAAATACCACAGTCTGGCTGCAGACTAGTGAGACAATGAAATCAAAGTGCATATAGCATCCCTGAGGAACACGCACACAGAGAAACACACAAAAGGCTGAGGGGGGTTAGACTTCAGTAATTACCTCTAAACCTTTTATCTGCATCTAAGGAATCTTATTATTCAATTACTGGGACTAGAGTGCCTACTGTAAGATACTGGTTTCATATGTGCTGAACCCCCCACCCCCCATTTCCTATATAGCTCTGAAAATCACCAGAATTTTTTGTTCTTGTTCTGTCTTCCTTTAGCATCAAGCATACCCCCCTAGCACGCTTAAAAGCTTACGACACCAACAACATAAAAGGAGCCCACTCCATTTTCCTTACTAAACCCAATCTGGGAGTGAGCAAAGAGGGTAAGTGTGAGCAAATAGGTGGCCAGAGTGTAGGGAGAGACGAGAGGGCTACAGCGATTAATGCAGTGTTAATGCATTACATTAAATCCCTGGCACAGACAAGGTCTCTCATGGTGTACGACACAGACAGAGATAAGGCTGGCCTGAAAAGCTTTCCATCCTTTTTCTTTGCCCCATTCTGGTTTCACCTGGAGGTTAAATATAGCATTTTGATGTATGTGGTGAGAAAGAGATGGATACAGAAACAGAGGAGAGAAAAGAACGAGAGGAGACATCTGTGACAGTATCAGAAATAGCAGCCCGTGACGGGTTTTGAGAAGAGTAGGAAGCTTTTCAGCAGGGTCCTTTCTCTCTCAGTAAAATGGACAGGAGTGCCGACTAATCCTCAGGCAGTGGTGAAAAGCTCCAAGGAAAAGTGCAGTGTTCATCTTTCCTGACTGTAAGTACAGTGTGGTGGAAATGGGTGTTGGCCCGGTTCGCAACAGATGAATCAGAAAACTGTAAAAGCTCTCTGGCACTGGCTACTGGCCAAACGCCTCTAACATATTCACATAACACTGCAGTCAAGCCCACTTACACAGGTGAAAAATGCATTTAATGGAATCCTACTATGGATAGTGTATGGACAGCAAGAAAAAGACAGAGAGGAGAGAGAGCAACGGAGAAAGGGAAGGTAAATGCTTCAGTGCAGGAGGAGAGAGAGAGAGATTGCATCATCATGTCGCTCTATTAAAGACTGTGACGTGCTGTGACTGCTGAGTGGCACACAGTGAGTCAGCGAGACCAACCACACACACACACACACACAACACAGCAAACCTCTTAACATTTCAAACTACACCTTATCAAGATTTTAATAATAGAGTAGCATCTATTCTAGGTTCTGAGTCAAGCAGCATCCATTTTAGGACTGAGCACAGAGGCAGCTGTGGACCTCATAGAGTGAAGACACTCTGCCAGACCACCAGACTGTGGGCTAATTACTGATTTTTTTCCTCCACCAGAAAGCACCGAATGAGTTTTACTTATTAAATGTCCCACCAAGAACAAGTGTAGGTCACAATTCTATAATAAAAAAAAACGATATACACAATGTGTATATTGTGACTGTGTTTCTTTACATAAAACAATTAATATTGCCCAATATCATTATTAGATTTCTTAACACAAATATGATTATATAATCATCACTGGCCTCAAAATTCTATTATTAGATGGGCTCTATTTGCCTTATTCCCATGCATCCAACAAATAATTGAACAAAAATGTTGTTTATTGGTACTGTCTCCACATCTTTACAGGGATCATTCGGTGTTGTCAATCCACTCTCATGTTATTCCCACTTTGCAGGATTGCAAAGGACTGTGCGCTCCTGTTACAAAGATAGTTCTCTTTCCAGCCAGAGTTCAGTGGATGCAATGGGTCTCATTGTGGTCCAGTATATCTGTAGTTCATGCAGCCAAGGACTCGGGGGGGGGGGGGCATGGCACAAAGCTAATATGACTCCTGATGGAACCATAGTGGGTCTAACGCTCTGCCACCACTGTCTGTCCCCTCCATTCATCTGCACTTTTCATTTCTCCCTTCCTATTGCTCAGTCTCCCATAAATCAATCTCTCGTAATAAGCGCTGTGTTGTACTAAACAAAACCAGCGTACAGTTCTTCAGCTCCTCTCTGTCCCTCCATCCTTGACTTTCCCTTCCTCACCATGTCCCGCTGCTCCTGATATAAGCCTTTATGCCACAGTGGGAAATGAGATTACTGGGATCCATAGAACCACGGGCCGCATATTCCATTACATCATTCCATTACAACACAAGCAGACAGAAGGAAAAAGGGATTGTGTGAGCATGTGCATGTGAGTGTTGTAAACATGTGCGTGTGTTTGTGTATGTTGGATTAAGGTCATCTGAGTTTTAACCTTCCAAATTCATAGTAAATGTTGGGAGGACAGCCAAGTTGTGTCAGTAGGTAAGGTTTTGCACACTTAAAAACCCACATACATACATGCACATGCAAAACACACACACACACACACAAACTGGCCCCTTACTGTTGCCCCATCACATCAACATGACGTGTGAGAGAGTTTTCCACAGATAGGTGGCAGTATTGCTCATGCTTATTGTATGTAGATAAAAAAATGACAGCACAATAAAAGTTCATCTTAATGAATGCAAGGAGAGAAAGACACAGAAACATCCTGTTTACCAAAGTACACACAGAAGAAGTGAGAATGTTGCTACAACAAAGACAAAGACAAAAGACAAACTTGACTGGGGGTGATACTGGAGATAGTGTGTGGTGAGGGAGTGCGTCTGTTTCAGGGGTGGAAGTAGTACTTCCAAGTAAAACAAGCAATGCCTCACAGTAAAAATACTACACTAAAAGTAAAAGTCCTGTATTCACATTTTCACTTAAGCAGAAGGACAGAAGTAGCAAAATGGACTTAAAGTATCAAAAGTAAAAGTACACTTAAAACAAATAAATGATAAAAAATAAGTACAGTAATTGAGTAAGTAGAATTTATTATTCATTATTTTATTTTACATCAGTGACTTATTTTAAAAAATATTCTCATTCTCTTGCTGAAATTTGTCATAAAATCTGCTCCAGGCTTTAGTTTAGTTTAGTATTCAAGTATTCTTAGTATCCAAGCTAAATAAACAGAAATATGAAATGAAACTAGTTTACTTAGCACATACATCTACTGTATATGTTTCTGCCGCGCTTTGGGTGGCATGCATAAATGACTGTGTAAATGTACGAGTGTGTATGTGTACCCAGAGATCCAGTCCTGTGCAGGCTCAAGTAGGCTCTGTCTCTTTCCAGCCCCCCACCTGGTTCTCTGCGCAGGGCGGTGCGGCCCAGGTGACCAGCGTATTGACGCAGGAAGGAGGGAGCACTATGGGAGGCGGGAGGGTGCATGGCGCACACCACCATGGGCTCTGAGACACATGATGCAGACGGACAGCCGGGGAGAGGCAGAAATCGAAAGGGAGGGAGCAGTACCAGAGAAGTCGAGAAAGAGAAAAGACAGCTCAGAAGTACAGCAGGTTGACAAAAAAAGAGAAAGATGAGAAAGAGGTCAAAACCAGAAAAGGCAAGATGAGGAAAGAGAAGGGTGAAAAGTTGAGGAACAGCAGAGGAGAGGGACCAGGAGCAGCAAAATAGAAACAAGCAGATGACAGGAATTGTAGGATGGAACAGGAGAAAAAGACAAGGAAGAGAAGAGACAACACATGGTCACACAGAGACCAGACACAGAAAGGTAGCAGAACATGTAGGTACAATATGTAGTAGTGAAAGATAAAAAGGTGGGAGTACATGCAGCTGCTGTACTCATGTTAGAAGAAGGAACAATTGTGGTCCACAGCAAAAAAGAAGAGCCATGGAAAGTGTATAAGGAACGAGGCATGCATAATGGAAAATATGTTGAGTCATAGACCGCTTTTAAAGAAACATATGTTAAAAAAAAAGGTAAGACGTGCACACGAAAAAAAAAACACTGTAGGAAACACAGAGACAAGGGAGCAACCAAAACTAAATTAAAACTCTTGTGGGTCAAAGTTTAGTTTATGGTAAAACAACTGGTGTCATCAAAGCTGAATACCTGGACCTAATCCCTCATAAATGTGCAGAACGGCCTGTCCGTACGCATACATCATCACCTTTCTCATTTCACATTCATTAGTATTAATGAATCTCTCTCGCAGAAGGCGGGTAGAAGCCCACATGTCACATCTCCTATCTTTCAAATAACACCCACCCCTCATTTCCTACACTGTAAACTCCACTGTGATCACGGAGCATTGGAGCTCTGTGTTCCACTAAAATCCTCACACGATTCCCTTCCAGTCTCTCACCTCCGGGTAACACAGGTCCTCCAACAACACAGTGGAGGAACAGATCTGAGGTCAGCACCGCCTTTGGCATCACTTGTAATTAGCACTTTGAAAAATGTGAGTAGTTTTTTTTTTTCCTTTCGCACAGTCTAACTAAGATATATACAGATGTGGGGGACGGGAGGATGATACAGCAAGGGAAAAGGGCAAGAGAGTGGTAAGTACAAGATGTATAGCAGTGGTTAAAGTTTAATGTCCCTTTCCTCATCGTCTACATCATTTCCTCCACCCCACTCTCTTCTTTCCTCCTTGTGCTCTTTGGAAATGTACTTTTACATCTTCAGTTATTAAAGGCGAAAAGAAAGGGAAGTAAAAATAGGAGGAAGAGGAGAGATATGGCACAGACTGAAATTAATGCGGATGTTGCTACCCGGGAGCTGGAATAACAGCAGAGACAAACAAACATTATCACGCCTTGTACCCAACTGCAGGGCAGCCGTCACCTCCAGCCTAAAATACAGCACGGCCATTTTTGAAAGCTGAAACCTGTCTGGTTTATCACTTTCTGTCTTTTCTCTTTCTTTTTCACTGAGACAAAAAGTATCTCCTGAAACACAGGCAACCTCCCTGTCTGGCTGAGAGGGAGATAAAGATGTGACACCACACAAAAAGACTGATGACACTCGCATAATGATCCTGTCAGGTGAGGTCTCTGTATTTTCCTTGGTGGGACCTGCAGTCCTGGAAGATGCCCACCAGATGGCACCCAGAGTTTCTGAGAATGACATTGCTTTTTGCACTTTCTTCACAAAAAAAAAACAACTAAAAACATGCTCATGCGAATGCACAAACCAATGCAATCCATACATTTCCAGTATACTACTGCTGCCAGTCTTGGATAAAGAAGTAAAGTGAACAGTGAAGCAATAGTCACGAACCTGACAATGAAGTGAAGATGATGACGGTTAAGATGGCGCCAGTGGGTTTAAAAGCTCAGGTGAAACTCTGTGGGCATGTGTGTCAGTTTTGTGTTTGTGTGTCTGTATGCCTTCATGGGAGCAGTGCACATACATGAATACTGTAACAACACACAAACGGTTTGTGAGATATCGCCATTAAAAAAATGCATGGTTTTGAGCAGCATTTCGGAAAACATACAAGAGCGGTGGTCAGTGCAATATCAGCTGCCTTCAGTTTGCATAACTGTCAAGCACCTGCTGCAAAAATCAGCTATGAACTCTATTTTGACTGTTTCCATATAAACCCTGAGTTACAAACTGCTACGTCAGTCAATGCTCCTTCGTGCGCTGAAAAACCTTTGCGTGAACACTTGAGGTCTTGAACTGTTGCGGCTTTCAAATAGCGTGGCTCACCTGCTGCTGCGTGGTAAAGCACGAGCCATAACAGATGGGGGTGACATAATGACTCCTCATCATTATGACATGCTACCCTGCTTCCTTTTTGCAGCCTTTTTCTTGGAGTCTGTTTCTTATATGGAATGTACAGATACGTGGTGCGCTCGAGCCAGGTGCAGTTTGTATGCTTGCGTGACGGCGCACGTTGATGGGCTTGTGTCTACCTGCGTGTCAGCGCGCTCATTCACGTGTCTCACCATTGTCCCTGGCTGCGGTCGGCTCATCCAAGGCCATCTGTTCGGCCAGTTCGGACAGGGAGTCGTCGACGGGCCGAGCGCTGCGTAGAGACATGGACAGCCTCCGCTTGATTATCTTCATCCTGTCCATCTTCTCAACCAGCACCAGGGGCCCACAGGCTGCGGGGATGAGAGGACAACCACCAACATCATCATCATCATCACCACCTACACCCTCATCATCACAAAAATAGTCAATGTTCTCATTAAAACTATCAACACACAGATCCATACTGCAGCTCTGTTAATCTTCATTGAACAGTCAAACGACCGCAGTGCAGCCTCTGCGCATTTTCTACAGTTCTTTGGGCTCCAGATGATTGTGTTTTCTGGTGCAGCCTGTGTTCTCATTGTTGTGTATCCCAAGTGCAAACATTGCAGCATAAAAGACATGAAAGGAGAGAGAGACAGGCCCAGAGAGACACAGAGAAAGAGAGCAACAACGAAAAAAAACAACATGTAAATGGCTGCCTGTGCAGCTCAGTTTCAGACGAGAGCAGATGAGCTGTGAATATCAGCTATCCATTATGACATATACAAACTACAAACAGCAGACAAAATTATCAAATGAGACCAAATGAGGAATACAGTTCATACTCTCCAGTAGCCCTGTTTAAGCTAGTGTCACGTGACAACAACAAAACAACTGTGGTGGAAAGCTGTGCAGTATAAATGTGGTTACAGGAGAGAGAAGCATCTCATCCTTAAAATAAATGGAGGGGGAAGAACATTTTATTTTTCCAGCAAAGTGCTCTCTGTATTCAATGGTGATATGACTGTGTGTCATATGTATGTGTGTGTAGACCTCGTGTACATTGTGAAGCTTCGCCCTCAGCAGACATTTAAAATCTGGTTGTATGTACAATGCGCGTTTGCATAAGTGCAGGTTGAAGTCACTTTGTGTGCCATGTTCTGCTTTACTGGCCTGGAGGTAGAGGCAGCATTTGCAGAGTATTTCTGTCTCCTTTCTACTTCCTGCTCCTTCTATCTAACCCATAAGCACTCAGAAGCTGACATGCATAAGTGCGTGCGCGCACACACACATGCACACACACACACACACACACACACACACACACACACAGCACCCACTGCCTTTTTCTTTGTGTCCAACCTTGGAGGCTTCAACAAAAGCCATTCATCCTTTCAGGCTTTCTCAGTCTTTCAGGCCTATTAGAGACAGCCAGGCCTCTGAGGGAATTCAAACCCAGCGATCCTCATTCAGGACAACTAGCTTTCTTTCACCAGAAGATGTGTTTAGGCGAGTATCCATTGCTAACAACATTGCCTCTGCCAATTTACTTGAGGCCAGTTGGATGCGGTTCACACCTCAGCCGGAGGCGTTCCTCCAAGACGAAAAAGTTAGGGAAGAGAACAAAAGAGTGAAGGGAGAGCATCACGCGTTCATTTCATATCATCCGTCAACCACGGTTCATCAGCATGGAACGAATCGTCCTCCCCCCACATTTGCATGTTTTCCCAGACAAACTCTAGAAAAGAGGAAGCCTGCAAGGGCAAGAGGACTGGCTTCTCCTCATGCAAACCTTGCATCTGTCATCCACAGATTTTCAAGAATAAATGACTCACATTACGTGGGAACAGCCGATAACATAATGCGCTGCTTATAACCCAGATAAATACATACCAGCCTTATCATTAACGCACACTTGCGCTTGCATCCATCCATGCCCGCACACACATACAGAAACACATTAATGACTAATTTCACAGTCGTCATCTTATCTCTGTTGAATTAGCCCAAACAATAATGAAGTGGGAAACCCATTACCCTGCAGCTCATAGATGGAAGCACTTCAGTGTGCCACTGTAAATTATATTATGGAGCTGATATCTCCAATTTCATTTATGCTGTGATAACATAAGGAACAGCAGGTCCAGTAAAGACCAAAACAAAATATGCACAATATCTTAAAATTATCTTATGAATTATGATATTCTGCCAACTTTGAGTATCACGGTGCATTAATTATATCATCTCCTTCATCTGTTAATGTTATGTATTCATGTAGAAACATAAATATTTATGCTGGATGATTCCATTAATGTTGCTTTTAATTACCTACTAGCTCAGTTATGAAGCAATATTAACTTTTATTATGTTTAAATCTTTGCTACACTGCAACGTTGCTAGCTTTGTGTGAAGAAACCCAACTAGATTGCATTGAGTGCAAGACCTAAACATAACCTGATAGATTTCCAGTGTTTTGTGCCTGTCTGTTGGTCAATTTCAGGAAAAAAAAGTTTCAGGAAGATTGAGGTGTTATGAATGTGCGTTGGATGTCCTGCCTGGGGCAGATGGACGCGTCAATGTGAAGAGGCTGGCAGAGTCACATCAGTGAGTGGGACGAGACATGTGGCTCCAGGCTGCAGCAGGTGCAGGCCACACTCACCAGACACCAAGCAAACCATGAACAGCTCGGATACATAACTCCCACTGAACGGAGAGAGGGGCTCCAGATGACGGGCGGCTGCTCTTACTGCTTTAAGGACACTACAAGCTCCACTGCTGTTTCAGTTGTGTTTGAAAGTAAGGCCGTGCCTTGTTGATGTCTTCACAAGCAGAATGTTAATAGGTAAGTGATACATTGCAAACACACACAGTCTGAAGTGTGAAAACTTCAGACCCTCAAGTTCTTGGGATGCCTCACAGCACTGCAGTGTGTGACCCTTGCCAGCCTGGCTCAGGATTCCTCTGTCGATAATGTCTCTAGACAGCAAAGGAATGAATAGATCTGAGGACCTGAGTCTACATTATCCATATGCCATTTAAAATCAGTGGCTACCTGCACGTTGGAAACACTCGTGTGCAAACACACAGAAAATGATTTTAACAGAACAGAGGGGTGAAGAGTTTGACAGCTTTTGTGACAAAGGGTTTTTTTTTTGTTTCAGTCAGACATTGTTTTGCTTCCTGTGCCCCTCTTTCTGTCCTTTTCATCACAAACAAACAAGCATTCTTCTGCAGTTCAGCGGCATGTGAATCACACGCATGCATGCACACACATAAAATGTGGCAGAGCAGAACGGGAACTCAGTGGCATTCCCAACACTGCTTGGCACAGCGGCCTGAGGATGCATGAGTAATGCCCAAATCTGCCTGACTACAGGATCCCACACAAAGACACACATAAACCAACAGATAACCCAAAATGGTTTGCTCTAAGGGGTGACACAAAGTGCAGACATATCCTAATAATTTCATTTGAGGCTGAATGACATGGCTGAAATCAATATCACAAGACTTTTAACTACAATTACTGCCCTGAGGCTCTATGCCCCTGCTGGCCTGTCAAGTTGTAGGAAATATGTTCACAATCCCTCCTTCTGTTCCTGTGTTATGGCGTTGAATAAAGGCCAGAACATTATGATGTCACAATGAAGTTGACCTTTGACCTTTTGGATATAAAATCTCATCATTTTATCCTAATAGACATTTACGTGTTAAGGTTTTCACAGGAATGGGCATAGGCAGACAAAAAACCCGACAACATAGTGAGCATTTTTCAGTTACAGGTATGGGAAGAGGATGCAAAAATCCTGAAATTTCTGTTCAACAAAGCATGTTGTAATATTGCACATGTTGGATCAAGCAAAACTTTCCGTCCATATATTTATATACATGTAGTTTCAGTTTGCTTTGGAGAATCACATTTTATGGAAATATGATAATCATCATCATGATGTGATTTCACTATAAGTTGGTACACAGGAATGTTGAACAGTTTGCCCGCCAAAATGTCATCATTTAAGATATAATATCATTATGAATTAGGGTGAGCTAGTCTGACGGTCAGACCCTAGTCAGACCAGCACAAACTGACGAAGCCTCTCGGATGTGAGGCGAAACGTCTTCAAAACCTACAAAGTAAGTCCAGTTGATTTCGATTAAAATTTCCTGACCCAGGCAAATCCCGGGCCTTATCATTATGAATTATACTAATTACTGGCTAGGAAGTTCATGCTCTTTTTTGGTACATTAACTTGCATCTGAGCACAGAACAGTGTCCAACTTGGTGTCATATAAACTAGAGGACATATATATGGGTTCATCCTATGCACCTGCATCTGTACAGCAACTGGTTTCAACACATTACACTTACACAATGTAAAACCATGTACAACCCCCTGCAGACGCATGTAAATATGCTGCAAAAGTCATCAAATTCCCTGTGATGTTAGTAAAGACTGAACAAATATATTACAAGGTCCTTGCCAAAGACTGTAGTCAAGTTATAGTTGACACAATACCATTACATCATAAAATATATAACGTAATAACACATGATTATTATTGGCCTGGGATTATTCATGAGATGTTTCGATTGGGGTGCAACACAAACGCAGTGACGGATGCGCATGATTTTCAATCTGGACATCCCACATTGAGATGGACATAAATAATTCAGTGATACACGATCCTCGCTGCTAATAAACAAAACGTTCGGAGACATGATTCTCTATAGGCACAACTGTTCAACCTATATATGGCGTTGGTATACGGATTGGGAACGTCCACGAGGTTTATCGCCAACACTGCAGGACCGTCTCATTTTGCGGACGAGCGAGGGTCCCGACGACGTCCTCCGTTTCTCGACATGACCCCCAGGCTGCGCGCACACGAAGTGAGCAGCAAGAGAAATATCGCAGGACTCCAAACCAAACACGCAGCGGTTCAGGTCTGGCCTGACGAGCAGACAGATTCCTCTATACCTCCCAGGCCTCTTGCGTTTTCGGTCAATCCCTCTCTCCCCGAGTTTTCCTGACGCAAGTATCCGGGAGGAAGAGAGTCGGGCAGGGCAAAGAAAAAGTTGCACAGCCACCCGACCGGCTCGGAAACTCCGTGGAAATGGCAGCGGGATCAACGCGGGTGCTGTTTCGACGTTTTAAATCTGCGATTAAGGGTGTTGCGATACTCCGGGAAATTTGTAAGATTTCAAATACATTGCTCCGGGGAATTAAAATCGAGTCGATATGAGGTGCCCTTACCGATATGCATCCTTTTTTTAACGCAACTACGATTAGAACTTCAGCGGTAACAAGTATTCATGTTAGTTGTTAAACACATTTACGTTGTGCAAACCAGCAAAAATCAACAAACCGCTGTGGGGTTTTTACCGAGTCAAAAAACCAACTCCACCTGCAGTGTCAGGTGATAGGACGGCCGTGGTTATCGTTATTGCACTGATCAAAACGTGGTGTGTGGACAGGCTGAGCGTAAACAAACATGTATACCGCTGCCACTGACCTGCTTGCCTCTGCTGCAGCGGACTATTGTTCCACTTGTGTGTGTATGTGTGCGGTAATCCGGGCAGCACGCTGGGATGAACCCACTGCGACAAGTTCCCCCAACTACTTCGCCGTGAAACACCACCAGATCGCCCGTGTAGCCGTCCGATAACTCTTATCCCCGTGTTTCCCGGCGTGTCGCGGCGTCCCCTCGCCCGAGTGACTGCATGGTGCTCCTATAAGTCATGCATTATCTGGCTTTACTTTCGCTTATAGTCGGCACCGTCCCGTCCGGTGATGATCAGCCATATCGCTGCTGCCACTGCTGCTGCGTGGATCCCAAGTGGAAGCAGTGGCGTGATCCCGGAAAACACCGCAAGGGGTGTGTGTGTGTGTGTGTGTGTGTGTGTGTGTGTGTGTGATTGTGTGTGTGTGTGTGTTGTGTGTGTGTGTGTGTGTGTGTGTGTGTGTGTGTGTGTCAGACTCCAACCTCCACCCTCACCTTCAGACCCTTTTCTCTATTTGAAAAAAGAGGGGTTCAGATTACTTTGGGGGTGGAGGGTGTCACCAGGGAAATTAGCCTTTCATTATCCAAGATCCATCCCCATCTGAAATATGCACCTCAGAGAGAATTTCTGGTGAATAATGCATGGAGTGAAAAATATGGAAATTAGACATTGTGGTCCACAGCTGCATAGGTGGCAAATATAGGCAAATATAGGCCTAAAAGGTACTTGTCACCCTTTTGCTGCCAACTTTGGAACAAAATTTTTCAGTGTGCTGAGGTTTTAAATGCATATTGACGTACACATCAGACAGAGTGAAGTTGCTCGACTGTAAAGTACACAGGATGAATTGGCTCAACAGGATTACATTTAATTACAGCCTTCGAAACCCCAGATACGTGCAGTAACAAGCACATTCTCCTTTGAATATAACATGGCTACTACCTGGATGACTACTGTAGGGGTGGGTGACCACGACTGAAATGTTTAATAAAATAAAAAGTAAATTATTACTCTTCCCCCCCGCACAAGATCACCTCAATGCCCAACAATTACGTGGGGAATCACAGATGACACAGCAAACGCGACATGTGAGCTTGCTGGTCTTCATCGCCACCCTGTGGATCATTCAAACGCCAACAGCAGCAGCATTATTTCATTCATAAGGCAAAGTCATGCACTGCAGAACATCCTGCAGGGCGACTCCCAGCCGGTCCCTGTATTCGTAGCTATAGATGGTGGACCGAATGAAAGAACCACAGCAACAGCAATGCAATTTGAAATATAGCAATCGGCAAACCTCTTCATTCTAAAGCACTCAAAATCATGATATCTTGGCCTTTCCTGCTTCAGGTTTGACCATTATTTTTTTTTTCAATGTCTTGTAATTAACCAGACTTACAGTAATTTGCTGGAGGGTTCCTTTAAGAATCTTTCCTCTGAAATGATGTGCTGGCAGCATAAAATTAACACTATTAGCACTTTTACTTGACGATTGTGTGACCATTCTGAGGGAAATGTATTTTCATAGCTGTGGCTCCAACATTTAAAGACTTTAACAAACATACAATAAGATTATGACATACAGTTTATTAGGAGAAACAAGTGGCTCCCAACTCTTCAGTGTTGTTAGGGCTCGAGATGTATATGCGTTGTTGTTGGCAGTTTCACCAAGGAGACTCTTCCCCTCGAAACTTCTCCAAGTGGTTCATTTAGATAACTGTTCAAGGCCCAACAAGGATAAATCCTCTCGCGTCTCACGAAAAACACATTACACGATTAGAGAAAAATCCAAACTATGACTATATTGTGCAACGCAGCTGTGTTTTTGTGAGGCTGCAGGCCCAAACGTTAGGTTAGGAACCACTGGACTGTAAGACATTTTTATATACATTTTTAAAGTTTGCATTCATTGCACCCACTTCGCAGTATATTAGATACATCTAACTATAACAAACATAGTCAAACATAACTGTCCTGCAATAAATCCGACCTGCGTGAAGGCTACAATGCTCAGTTTTTTATGGAAACTGTGTAAGAAGAGGTGCTGATCCAACCGTAGGATATTGAAGGTTGTAGTTTGACTGCATTGTATTATACAGATAAGCTCGTTTCTATCATTTCGTGTGCCCGCACTGCCATAACGGGGGTGGACAAAATAACAGAAACACCTCATAATGCACCGGAACGACCCGCATACCTGACATTACAACCTTGACGAGGGTAGGGCTTATTGCAGGGCTGTCGGAAATGGACTGAATTACTGTTAGTAAGGTAGCATGTAGCAGCGGAAACGACCCCAGCGGTTATGACGTAGTAGCTGCACACGTCTGTCCGTTAGAGGTCGCTCGCGGTTTTTCTGGTCCCGGACACGGCGGCTCCTCTGCAGTCGTTTGCTTTTCCGTCTGGTTGTTAGGCAGGTTGTCAGGGGCACCGCACCAGCCCAGTTAGCTAACACGGGATTAAGGGACTCCGGGTGACGATGACACATTTATGCATCAAAGAAGACGACCGGCGGCAAAGCTACTGATTTGCAATCGTTCGGTGCGAAGATGGAAGACTTCCAAGACGATTTGACAGAGCAGGAAGAATCCGATGGCAGCGACAGACCGTCATCGTCGCCCTACGCTTCCCCCTTCCGCTCCACTCGACTGCACATCCAGAGGAGTAATGTCTGCTCTCGGGCTTATTTCGTCGTGGTCATGGTCTTCTTCCATGTGTACATCCTGAACGTTATCGCCCTGCTGCTCTACGTGCACTACAACAGCGGACCCGCGGATCTCGTCGGCGGAGGCGGAGCCTCCTCGGTGTCGGTCAGCGAGAGCAGGAGCCCCCTGCCCGCTCATGCCGCCCCGGCTCCAAGAGAGCTCCATGTGGAGGACTACATCCAAAGTTTCAGTCTTCCTCGCATTGAAGGAATACGGGTAAGAAAAGTGGAACCCTGTCAGCCCCAGCTGCTCAGTCACACTATGGGGCTTTATTGCTCACTTCCACTACATGCTGCAAAGCCATCAATCTAAGATTTAAATGAGCTGCAGAAGCAAATAATGTCATGTGACTCGGAGCTGCTGTAGGAACGTCCATGCATCTGGACCACCGTGTGTTTTGCTGCTGCTAATTGTCTCTCGTGCATCTGCAGGTGGGACATGTTCAGCAGGTGTCCCTTGTGCCAGACAGAGTACACGAGATGAGGACACTAAGCTTGAAGCCTCTGCTGTTTGGTAAGCACGGTGCAGCCTTTGAGTGCGATCTGTTATTTCTGAAGAAATGGCATTTCGTCTGGATTCAGGGCACAACGTTTAATAATTACTCTCCAAACCATACAAATATAGACCAGCAATATTTACTTAAAATTCACAGGTATGTACAATTTCTATTAAACACCATTTATTTCTTTGACCCTCCCCTGCCTGGGAAATGGTGGTGATACTTTATGAACTCCTTTGTGACCAGCATATTGCATATTATCTCTTCCATAACCACAGAAGTTTGAACATGATTTGAGAAGACCAGGCCAAGCATTATCTACAGTGGTTGGCTTCTGGTTACATTTAATATGCTAACCCTATGCTTCCCCTAACCACACGTTTCATGCTTGTTTCACAATGCAGTTCTTTCAGCTTCTCCAGCCAGAACCTGATCTTAGCTCCTGCATCTGTGATGTTTCCATTTGCGCGCAGCTGCCATCAGGCTCCTGTCTCGCCTTTGCCAGGCATAAGCCCTGTTGACCACCAGGCGCTCCCCCTGCACTGTGCCTGTCACCAGGAAGGTGCCGCCTCGTGGGTGTTGTCGTGTCATGTTCCTTACACAGGTGGCATCCCTCTCTAGCCACAGCTCAATGTGGGAGCGGATCTGCCCCCCTAACAGGGGTCCGTGCTTCAGAACATCCAGCTTGGCAGCCAGCGAGAACTGAGACAGGCTCGCTGGACTATACTTGAGCCGTGTTAGACGCAGTTTCACAACTGGGAAGAGATGAGATAAGCGCAAAGCATGAGCGACATCACCACTTGTCCATTGTTTGTTGTACGGAATTAACGTAGAATGTATGAAAGCACATAATCACGGATAGGATCAGACAAGAACAAAGACAGGAAGGACCTCTAACACTCACCAAAATCACTCCTACAAAAGTTCTCCAGTGTACCTTTCGAAGATGAGGCCTCTTCCAGCTCACAGTCCTGACAGCTCGCCACAGGCACTGAAACGGTCAAACCACTAATTGAATCGGTTGTTAAATGAAGTCAGCTCAGTCGTGTGTCCGTGTGGTCAGTTTCTTACCCCTGCGCCCCCCTGCGTGAACAGTGGTGTTCGTGATGGAGGAGATGCACATGAGATGGTCTGCGGGATACTGGTCACAGCGCAGGATTTCAGGCCAGGGGTAGCCATAGCAACTCATGATTGGTGCACAGCTGTCCTGCACAGATTCACACAAACTCCTGCAGGGCGATATAAACCTAATAAAGAAGAGATGGAGAGGGAACAGGGGCAGTACTTAATAGATGAAAGGATTGGACTCAGTAGTGAAGTGGCAGGGAACAACACGGGATTAGATACAATTTTGTTGCTTGTTTTTCTCAAGTAAAAAGTAAAAAGTGGTAACGTGACTAAAAGGAGCACGTTGATGGTGTGGTTTCTGTGTGAAACCAGAGTCTTTCTCCAGAGACTAGCATCAATTTGCATAGCTTTCAAAAGGGCGTTTACCCTTGATGACCCCATTGCTGCGTAACTGTAATTACTCTAACAGATACTCTCCTGTGAAAATTGCAATGCTGACAAAAAGTCACATTGTGACTTGAAAACATTTACTATTTACAATAACAAAAAAAAACCTGTTATGAGTAAACTTACCTGTCAAGGCAGACGGGTGCAAAAAGAGAGCAGAGAAAGATGCGGGCGTCAGGATGGCACTCTCTGGCAAGTAGTGGCAACCAGCTGGCACTCTGCTGCACAGCCTCAGCCGGAGACTCGTGGCCCAGTAAGTTGGGCATCCTCATTGTGTCATAACCAATGTTCTGGCACAAGGCCATGCCGGGCGGGATGGGCACACAGCGAGAGGAACTGCGGGGCTCCCAGAGTCCACCTTCTCCTATAGAAAACATGGACCTGAAGCTGTTAGTAGTAGCAGGGTCCGGCTGTACCTCACCATCCTCTCCAGCTGCAGCCCCTGGGGTATTTCCAAATCCAGTTTCAGTGTTGCCGCCGATACTTTTCCCGTCCCAGCTCTTGTTCCTTACCCCTGATCTGACCCTACCCTCGGCTCTCGCTTGGCCCTCCAGCCCCGCCTTTAGTCTGCCAGGACCAGGCACTGTTGTGCCACTAGGCCCAGCAAGTAGGAGGAGAAATAGTACAGCAGCTGAATGAGATGACTTTCTGGAACCCAAATGAGGACAGAGCACTGAAGCCATCCTGGGACCAAATTTGGAAAAGAAGGAAAAGTCCTGCAGTGTGCCTCTTGAGTGCAAAAAAAGTCCCCTGTGTGATAGTGCAGGAGAGAATGGCAGAATAGGTGTATTTATAGTGGGCAGTGATGACATTTGCATAGGAAGGGGTAAGGGGAGGTGTAGAGAACAGCAGGGACAAAGGGTGGGGGCACACATACAAGCAGCGTTCGAGATGCAGAACCACTTGCATTTATGAGCAGATTTAAGTGTGTTTGACAGAGCTCAAGATTACTAATGTGGAGGATTTGGCATTTGGATACGTTTGGATTTCTGCCATTTCCCTCCCCACAGCTTGAACTGAGGAAGAGACTGGCCCTCATGTAGTGACACTCCTCCAGCTCCCTGCTTTCTTCCAACCCACACTTAACTACCCTGTCCTGCCCTGACCTCTAAGCTTTTTGCACTTACCCACCCTTGCTGCTAAGGGGGAAATATTGTATTTTTTGACTATTCCCCGAAGGTGCCCAGAATAGAAGGGAACAATTAGTCCTCCCCCAGGGTGAGATCATTGCAGTTTGAACCATTCAAGAGAAGATAATCATTGTGCAGAAAATGTCTCAAAGTGACAGAATGCATGAGACCTGTGTGCAGATACTTGCATAAAGCATATCAGAGCACACTCTGCATGCTTAAAAGTTTGTGTGTGTGTGTGTACATGTGCTTAGCACACAAATAAAATCGGCGTTGTCCTGCTGTGTGGCCATGGCCTGATTCCTGTTCAGACAAGCAGGTCACTTCCTTTCCGGGGGAGAAAGAAAGACAGGAGGAGAGAGAGAGAGAGGCTCATTCCCCGTCTATTCATATAAGTTATTCAGAGTAATGAGGCTTGACTGGACAATAGGGATTAACCAAGTGGATGCAGTGTAAAAGACACGGGTGACAAACAAGGCCTCTACTGTACAGGCAGAACAACCTGCCGGAAGCCTTTTATTAACAGGGGTAATGACTGAGAGACGTGGATGGATTGCAGGGAGGGAACCATGAAACGTTACAGCCTTCATGCTGGAGGTCTTTAATAAATCAATAACTCATTCTGAAAGAACACTTCAAGTAGGTCGTTTTGCTGTATTTTAGGAAACTAAGGCAGACCTACCAAAAGAAATATTCCAGGCACAGGTCTCAAAGCAGAGCCAACAACAGAACACACAAAGTTCTGATTCTCTTACTACTCGGCAGTAATTGATATCAGCAATTACTAAATCCCACGAAGCCTTTACCGTTTCTGCCTTCCTCTGGGAGAAGTCCATTGTCGTCACTCATTAAACCCCCCCAGAGAGACAGGCTATACTCCAAATGACTCACTGGGGAGTGACAGAGGGGAATAGGTTGTATGCTATGGATTCACTGTTACTAATTAAACACCTACTAAAACAGTTAAGCAATAGAGGCAATATTTAGCAACACGGTACAGCGCTTAAGTTTCCTTTTGCCACAATTCCTTTTTAATCTGTTATAAAGTTACAATGTTGAACACAATATTGCTCAGTTTGTGTCTGAGATCCTATTTTACTCAATCACTGTACAGTTATTTATGAGGATTTGTCTTGGTTTTTAGGGCCGACACATCCTAATCATACGTTTATCAGCACACACTGATCAAAGTGCCTCTAGACTGCACCTTTGCCCTGAGAGGTTTTGTCAGGCAAAACAAAAGTAATCCATTTAGTTGTCTGACAGATCAAGCCAGCGCCGTTGAGAGACATCTTTTAATCCACTTAAAGGTCACTCACACACATTCACTCACCACTTCAGCTGTCATACACAACCACGTTTGTGCAAAGGGTCATGAGAGACTTTTCAAATGTGAGAAATTGTTTAAATGAATGTTTAAGTGATGGTACAGACACTAGTAACCGCTTCAGTTTATTTGCTTTTTTTATCAATTAGCGGCATTACTGTTACCTAATCATGTGTAATCTTAATTTGTGAATGTGCGAGTTATTATGCATGACAGTTAATCTGTGAACAAACCCAGAATCTAAGACACATGTTGCATGTTTCTGATTAGCCTTGCCAGATCTCCAAGATGATCTCTTTGATAGATTGTATATCCTTGATCCTCACTCTAACTGCCACATAGACTGGAGGTTGGCCAGTATTGTGATAATATAGACCTTTAATATTCCTTTTTCATTTCTGTCTCTCCTGGGATAATATAGACTCCATGTTATCTGTAAAGGAAAAACAAATTGTGTACATTAAATGATTAGGGTGAGTACGTGAAGTCAATGTGTCCCTTTTTAAAATTAGGATCTTTGAGAGGTATTGGCGTCATCTGATCACACACGTCCGAGGCAGCAGTGTGTCCTAACATATGCCACTATTGCCCTTTTTCTGTTTGTGTCAGAGATCCCCAGCTTCTTGTCAGAGGAGGAGTGCCGTGTGGTGGTGCAGCTGGCTCAGCTCAAGGGTCTGATGGAGAGCCAGGCACCAGCAACCAGCCAGGGACAAGAGGAATCAAACCCGCCACTATTTTCTCTCAGCACAGAGGAGGTCTTCAGTCTGCTGGACCTAAACCAAGACGGGCTGCTGCAGAAGCAGGAGGTGATGAGTTAGAAAAATTTTGTATCTCCATGCCACTCAACTGTGGGAGACAAATAAATATCCAGAAATATCAATTCCAGTCAATGAAACACAAGATTAGCTTTTAGAATGTGTAATGCTCTTTGTTGATGTGAGAAAAACCTCCTGGTCTGTCCTCCAGATTGTGAGTCACTCACGTTCTCGAGATGGGACTTGGTTGAGCCCAGTCAACTTGCGGCAGATACTCACTGGTCTGGAAGCTCGTCCAACAGGTTCGTGCTCATGGGGTTTGTGTGTGTCGGTACATTTTAGGCTGTTTTGACTATTTCCATGGAGAAAGGTTTCATTGTAACTTACGTCAGATTCAAATGTGAAAAGGATGCACCTACTGGACTGATCTCCCTCTGTAGTAGTATGTTTGAGTGTCTCTACAGTGGATGTGTACTCATAAGAGTACAGTAAGTGGCTCAGCGGTGGCTGCGATTGCGTGCAGGTCTTTGTGGGTGGCAAGGCCGGAAGAGGGGTGACACCGTTTTGACCTGATGCGAATGTACCCGGCATTATACACATCAGAGTCCGGACGTGATCTCATTAAAAACTGATTATGCTCCAACCCCTTTTCTTGATTTTCCCCCGGATCCCCTGTATCCCCCCCCCAACTCCCACCCTCCACGGTCATCTCCTCTCTGGCACCCCAGAGCTATTGTTGCGTCTGGGGCGCGGTCTCCCAGGGGAGGTGATGGGGGCCAGGGATTCATTCAGCTGAGAGTAACAGCATACGGTTAAACAAAGAGGGAAGGAATGGAGGAAAAGAGAGAAGGCAGCTGTCATAACCTACTGGTCGCTACATTGTTCAATAATTCAAAACTGAATTAAATTCAATCAGGATTCACAGGGCTACATTCAAGTTTGTAAATCTGTACTTTTGTGCGTGTGTCCGGCAGGGATGCTGACCATGGAGGACTTTCGCCATGTTTACGATGTGTCACAAGGCCCAGGACAACAGAGAAGCGGGAAGCTCCGAGGTCAGTTCAAACAGAGGAGCAAACATACCTGGCTTTACCAAGGCCTGGGATCCCACCATGTGCTTCAAACGCTCAAGAACAGGTAACTACACATGCACACACTCTGTTGTGCTCTTAGTAGCACATGTACTCATATTTGATCATAGTTAACCCCCTTATTTCTTCTATTCAGAGTAATCAGTCTGACACGTCTGCCCTCTGCACTGGTTGAACTGAGTGAACCGCTGCAGGTGATTCGCTACGAGCACGGAGACTTCGGTAATGCCCACCATGATAGCAGCCCTTCTCACTCAGATACGACCTGTGCACATACACGGCTGGCAGGAAACACATCTGCTCTCACAGAAGTCTCTTGCAGGTTTGAATCATACCGTATTTCACTGTATATTTAGTTCCTATGCTTTCCAGTATTTCACAGACAGGACACAGACAACTTTAACTATCTCCAATTTGGCTTAGCTGTTCATGTATTTTTAATCCATACATTTTTTTCACTTTGATTTGCATTTGTCGCTTCCTTTCTCGTTTTATCCCAGGTATCTTACTGTGTCATTCTACCTCAGCTCTGCAGAGGAAGGTGGCGAGTCCACCTTTCCTGTGGCAGACAACCGCACCTATGAAGAGCAGGTGAGTGTGCTTTCCTAACCCATGGTCATAAACCTTTGCTGCTGTGAAATGGTGACAGTGGTGCTTGACCCGAGCGCCGCTGATAAGAGACGGATGGTGCTGACCCATGACATTGAACCTGACACCCAAGTGAGCACAGTGTGCCAAAACAAATCATTAGACACAAGCTGCTCACAGTTTTGTGTGTCCTAGGCACTGGTCCAGGATGGAGTTGATCTGACAGACACCCAAGAGACATGCGGCAGAGGGAACCTGAGAATAAAACCACCTGTTGGGACAGCACTCCTTTGGTACAACCATCTCTCTGATGGTCGAGGTAAGAAGTACCCTTTGAATCAACAACATACAACAACTAAACCACAGTATATTAAAACTGCGGTGACCAACAGTCATATAATATGCCAACATTTCCCTCAGTTGTTCACATCTCACCAGTAATTACTGCACTGAACCCTCTCTCTTAAACACTGTTCATTTCGTCCATGCCCACCCTCTAGGTTGGATGGGTGAGCTCGATGAGTATTCCCTCCACGGCGACTGTCCTGTCAGGCGTGGGGTGAAGTGGGTGGCCAACAGCTGGGTAAACGTGGACCCGGACCATCAAATGCAAGCCCACTACCAGAGACTAGTTGCTCAGAGGCATCGAGCTAAGTCAACCATGGAGGAGCATTACCAGCCTGTCTCACACAGTGACCTCCACCAGGATCTATAGCCAGGCCTTTTCAGTTGTAAGACAAAGCAACCATCATTTTAAAACTGAGTCAGTCTTGCAGTCTTGTCTTCAGTAAGTCAGCAGCTGCAGTTGAAATGAAAGTTGCACAAAATAGCACCTCAGATATGACTTTTTCTTCAGTAAATCAGTCTTGCATTATATGTCCCTCAAGCCACCGCTTTGATATCCACAAGTACTTAATATATAAGTCAACATCATTAGTCAAGTTTGGTGGGTTTTTAGCATAGATTACAATATAGAATTATGGGTGGGCAGATACATTTGATTCCTCACAGCTCATTTTAATACTTTAAGATAAGATGTATATGAATTTAAGTAAATGCCATTCTCTATTAAATGTTGCCTTGAAGAAAGTAGCAGGTATTCAGAATATCAGATATGGATATGAATCCATATGAATGTGAGCTGGGAAAGATGCAGTCACATAGGAGATTAACTTGCTTCTATGCGTTCATTTTGCTTTACTACCCCAGGTGCAGGTCAGTGTTATTTATTGTTATTCATTTAGAGCCTGATGGTACGAGCCATATTATAATATTCATCTGTGAATGTGTTCCCGAGGGATATTTTTGTGAGATCACGTTTTTGTTTTTTCTGTTCTGTTTTTCAGGTTTTGTTTGCAGAGTTAATGATAACTTGATTATGATATGTTATTTGATAAAAATGCAGGACTACTCTAAACTGGACAAAACGGTCACTTGTCACTCTGACTGTGGGAGGCCAGTTCTTCAGGTGTCATTCAAACTTGGGTCTTTGATTTTACAATTTTTGTGTTTCTTATCCTCACAACTCTATATTTAATTGTCTGAGAGTATTTATTTGAGTGTTATTTATTACCGCCATTTGGTGATTTAAATTAAAGGAAAGCATATTTACTACAGCTTGATGTTGCACTGAATTTGTCACTGTATTTGTTCTATGTTATGAATATATAAAGCAATGTTTTATGAGTGATGGTGTGTGTGTGCTCATTCATGCAAACCTGCTGATATAGACAATGGCCACTGGATGTCGCCCAATATCAAATACAGCACCACGACCTCTGTGGGCTGTCACGAGCTAGCTAGCTCAGATATTGTTGTAATTCTGGTATAATTTACAACTGCTGCACTGGCATCCTGTCAGAACCAATTCCACCGTGGATAAGCCACCAACGTGTCACTGTGAGAATGTGAATCCTAAGATCATTCATTTTAAAGTTTTGTTTTATCAAATTGCTTTCTGTGCCAACACATGCAAAAAACCTTGGGCAGTCATACTACTCCACCAAAGGAGAACTGTGAGGCAGCAAGCAAAAATTATTTTCATCATAAATAGCTCTGACTGTCATTTTATTTCATAATCGATGACTTAGTTTATAAATTGTATTGTCTGACCAACTGTCAAAAATACAAAGATGTTAAGAAAATGAGGACAAAGATAATAAAACCAAAAAAAAACCATTTGAGCAGCTGATACCAAGTTATCAAAATTAAAAAATAGAGTGAGTAATCACTCACTCATTTCAGTTCTAGATGAGTGGATGGTTTCTGGGTGTGTGCAGAAATAAAGAAACTGCCATGTTTATCATGGGTCAATAAGGGCCCCATGCCCCGAGGATAACCGAGGAGGTTAATCTGGCCATGTCTGTGAGAGCACTGGTCCTGTGCAGGGAGAAGAAAATAAGATAAAAATTGTTACCAAGTAGATAAAGCAAGTAACAGTATACTTTGTTTAGGTGGACCTTGCAGGTGCCCCTGAAGCAGAGCAAAACGCCATCAGCTTTGGGCATTTATCTGTAGATATTTGTGCGATTTCAGGTCAAGGACGTATGCAAGTGTAATAAACCCATCCTTGTGACTCTCCTCATTTTGAGTGGTGCTGCTGATGCTGTACGCACTGCGCTGGGACGGCGTCAGCCAATCACGTCAGCCGGCGGCGTTAGGAGGCGGAGGAGAGGGGGGGGTGACCGTTACAGCTTACGGACCGCGAAGCAGATCGCATTCTTCCTCTGTCGAGCCACGGCATCACGTACAGGTTCATGGACTTCTGACTGGGCTGTTAAAACAAGAAAACCCGTCACCTTAAGGCGCAGTATCATTTTCATTTAACTGTCATCCATGAGATTCTTCAGGCTTACCTTCAAGTGCTTCGTCGACTGCTTTTGAATCTCCTCCTGTGAACGGCTGAACTGACCGCGGCGCTGCTTTGTGAAAAAAATATATATGTTTTTTTTCCACCTCTCTTGTTTGAGCTGAGGGGGGTTCCAACGTGTGATAATCACAAAAACTGCGATTTTTTTTATTTCAAGAAGGCGAAATAACTAACTCAGAAAACAAAAAAAGACAACCGGAGCGCTGCATAGCTGTTTCTGTGGCTCTACGTCTCTCTGTCTGCCTCTGAGTCCGCCGGGTGCCTTGTTAGCCAGGCACATTTAGAAAACTTCAACAGCCCCTGGCTAAAACAACAGCCAGCTTGCTATATATATATATATATACATATATATATAGGCCATATATATATATTTTTTCTGCCGCTACCCAACACTATGTCACCTGAGTTGGAAGAGAACAGCCAAGGTGAGTATGCTGAATGACCTCCACTGCACAGTAATGGCTTATTATTTACCGTTTGGTTTGACCACAAGCAAGCACATGCTGGTGAAACAGAGCAGCCCTGCCTCGGCTCACACTGCTCTGACATGGTTTTCTGGTGCAGCCCTCTGCGCGTGGCCTCTCTGTTTCTCATCACCCCGTAAATCCACATCAGGATATCTAAATATACACGACACGCCGGGGTCCACCGCATACAGCTGCAGTGTGGCGCCGAACAGGTGTCGCTCCTCGTGAATACACGAGACGCTTAGTTTTAGCGTGAGAGCAGCCCGATCCTGCTCTGACAGTTTCGATATCATCTCCATCGACATACCACCAGTGGGTTTCTAAATGAGACGCGAGTTATCAGGGTGATATTTTTGACAAAGGCCCCATTCGTGTACAAGAACGATTGATTTTCCGTGTGTTATTATTGCTAATATTACAAGGGGTCTATATTGTTAAACATGGAATTATAACATAGTGTGTACGTGTACCTAAAACCACCAGGTATCATCTCTTCATGATGCTGCTCCATAGATGCTGACATCCCCTCACCTTCCCCACTCCTTTCCCCTCCTGTGTTCTTTCAAACACACACACACACACACACACACACACACACACACACACACACATACACATACACACACACACAAACACACACACCACTCAAACAAACTGCTCTGATCTGGATTCAGCTGCCCTGCTTTGCATCCAGCACAGAGCGGGCTGGCACTAATATAACAGAGTGGCAGGACACATTGCATTTATATTGTATTTGAGCACTTGCCTTGGTTTACTTTGCGCTGCATATGCAGAGCAGGTACAATAGAAAGCTGGGTAAGCGACACAGAGGAGCTGGAGACAGTCCGTGAACCGTCTCTCTCTTCTGTGTTGTACCGCAGCACACTAATCACTCTGTCTGTGAGACAGAGAGAGAATGGACATCGGGGGGAGGGCTCAGTGGTGGCAGCACAATAGCAACGTGATTTTAGCCCAAATACAAAACCCAGTAAATGCATGTAGTGAGATGTATTTCATCAATGTTACGGCTTATTGGAGGTTTGGAATAATTGCGCTGATGCTTTATTGCAATGAATGGAAAAGGCTCAGTGTTCCTTTTTCCATTCATCCATTCAATACAAGTCTGTTCCAGCAGACTGTGGTTCATCTCCAGTTTTGATGTTCTATGGGAAGTTTTGAAAGTGTATATTTTGGATGGGCGTTGTTAAAATTCGGTGATAAGAATGTAGATATTTTAGTAGTTACTCATATACTGATTCCTGCTGTCTGATTTGCTTCTGTTCGCCCTTCTCCTTGTCTCCCCTCTCTCTTTGGCGATCTGTTTCTTCTCCCTCATCTCACACGTGTGCATCTTTTCCTGCCCAGGTGACATCAGTCTCCCTCAGTTGGAGGCAGGGACCCTGTCCGAGGAGGAGGGCGGGGGGTCAGCTCGCCCCCTGGTGCCTGTGCCCGGAGCGGGCCCAGGGTGTGGTGAGGGCGGAGGGGCTGGCCCACCGCAGACCCAGGACGGGGCTGCAGCTGGGACTGGAAATGGCGCTGTAGCGGTACCAGCGGTGGAGAGAGAAACCTGGACCAGACAGATGGACTTCATCATGTCCTGCGTGGGTTTTGCTGTTGGCTTGGGCAACGTGTGGCGATTCCCTTACCTCTGCTACAAGAATGGAGGAGGTGAGCTTCAAGAGCTCTGTGTACTTGATATACATCTCTGTGTTATTGTAAAAACATGAAACCCTGACTGATATTCAAGGCTGGCACTGTACTTTGGATTTTCAGTAGCAACGAACAATACATTATAATGCTCTAAGTTTTGTCTGTGCACACACACGCACACATAATTATTCAAACTTTTCATATGGTGCACCACTGTGCTTGTTCCTGAACTTCCTCTCAGTTAAGATTGCTCTCCTTCGCTTGATGTCTTGCCAGTGATCGTATCTCTACACTTTTCACCTGAGCTTCCTGCAATGTGAGAGTTGTAGTCGTGTCTGTACAGGGTGAACAAAAGAATCAAAACTAAAAGGTTTAGCGGTACTACTATTAACTTGGGATTACAGTAAAATACACATTAAAAAAACACTCTAGAAAAATCACCAGGGGAAAAAATAGTTCATGTTATTGAAGAATCTTCCTGGTATTTTACTGTAGTAAATTTGTTAGAGTTTAGTTCAATTTCTGACAGTTACTAGGACAAGAGTGAAAGGCAGCAATGCGAGACACTTCTGCAAAGATGAATTAGCTAGACAAAGCAGAGCCTACGTGGCTGTGAGCACGTAGCTAAAAACCTCTGCCCACCCACGTAGTTTCACTTTATTTGTTGTAGTCGCTTGCTTAACAGATGGACTTAGTACAAGTACACGACAGTTGTCCTGCTGTTCTCTGATTGGAATATGAGTTTATTTGAGCTGTTATTTGTCTTTTCCTGTATCCTCTCCTTTTTTTTTATCTGTACCCACTTGCCCAATAGTAACCTGCTCTGAATGCAGCTTTTGGCCTTGACATGTGGTATCTCTGCCCTACCCACATTTCAGTTTTTTTTATGAGGCGTTTAGTTGAAATGAAACTGAATGTGTGTGTGGGTGGGTGGCTGTCTTTCTGTCTGTCTATGTTTCTTAGTCAAGTCCTCCCTCTCCCTCATGTGTGTGTGTCTTGTGACCCGTGGCTCTGATACCCAACTTCTGGTATCGTATAACAATGGCCCGCCTCACACAGTCCCCCCCCGTGCTCCCGCCCAGCACTCATGTAGCATACAAAGGTGCTCTCTCCCACTCTGCTCCTGATAAGGAGGCAAATGGGTATGTCACACAATAACTGTCCTGTGACTGTGCCCGTCCTCTCCTCCCCTCAGTGTCAGCACAGCCACATCCGCTACAGTACTTCAATTTATGTCCTTGGCCAGCCCAGGGTACAACTCGTAACACAACAACTGTATCAGATAAGGGCTGGGACTCTTAGTCAGACCTTTTTGTTACTGAATCAAGGACACGCTGCATTGGACGTGTAACTCGGCTGCTAGGCCTGTTGTGTCTGGTCCGGTTATGATTAGAGAGGATTTGCTTAAGCCTATTAAGGATGCAGTTCCTCGTTGATTCGGCCAATATGTTGGGGTATGTCAGCACAAGCATTTTCTCCAGTCATTCCATTCACGCCTCCTATTGCATCTCTCTCTTTTCTCTCTCTCTCTCTCTCTCTCTCTCTCTGTCTCTCCCTCCCTCTCTCTCCCTGTCTCTCTCTCTCTCTCTTGATCTCCCACCCCTTTCTCTCTCAGTCTCCCGCTCACGAATGTTTCCTTATAAGGCTACAGCCCTCTGCTCACAGAGAATGATATAAAGAATGATGGAGTGAAAGAGGCACAAATAGTCAATCAATGGCCCACTTGCAGAGACAACCAAGTCGATGCCTTGATGTGTCATTTTTGTCGAGCGGGCCGCCTCTACCACAGCGTTGTCCCAGTTTTCTCTGCGTCCCCCTCTCCTGTGATCTTGTCCATCTTTCCCTCCTTTCTTTCTCAGCCTCTCTCCGCTCTGCGTCATAGATGATCATGTGACTCCCTCCCATCTGCGCACTGTGCTGGCATCACCCAGTCATATTATTATTCAAACCCAATCGTTGCACTTGCATTTAGTGAATTACAAGTGACATGCCACCTTTTTTTCATGTCTTTTTTTTCCCCTGTCTATTCCTGATTGCAGTGCTGTTATGCTGCAGTATGAGAGTCCGGAAAATGGAGATTATTTACAGAAAACACTGGGTCTCTGTCGGCTTCTTTTCATTGGCCAAGATTAAGAGATATGTATAAAGGATAACTGACAAAATGCTCAGTCTGTTGTGCACTGGTGCGGTCCATTCACACCACTAAAAACATAAAATCTGGTATCAATTTCCCCAAAAAGTAATCTTATTTTTTTATATTTTAATTTGTGATTCAAACCCGCATACCTTTACTCTGGGTGGTTGTGGATGCTGGGGATGTAATTAAGTGGATGGAATCCCCATGGACCCACATTGTCCTGTGTTTGAGAAAAAACAAAAAAACACCATGACCACATTATTTATATTCATACACAAACACACACACACACACGGTCAGCAAATACACCTTTTGTGGTACATGACAATAAAGTCTCAGAACGACAAAGGTAAACTTTACAGCAGGCTGTCATGTTATGCTGTATTTGCCGTCCACCGCATTCAATGACAGTTATGTTACATTGTCAATGTGATAACAAGGAATTTATTGATTGACCATTATTCATAATAATCATTATTATGCTGTTAATAGGACACTCAACTGCTGTATTATATGTCTCTTATTAAATACCCTGATCTTGCCAAAGCTTTCATTTAGAATAGTAGTAATCATTGTTTTGGAATGAAACTGAATGTTTGGGTATTTCCTATGTGTTGCATGTTGCAGGGGTTTTTCTGATCCCTTACTTGCTGATTGTGTTCATCGGGGGCATCCCAGTCTTCTTCCTGGAGATTGCACTGGGACAGTTCATGAAGCAAGGAGGGGTCTCTGCCTGGAACATCGCACCCCTCTTCAAAGGTACTTATCACTGTTTATGCCAGCGTGTCAGACGCACAGAAAACACATTTATATTTGTCTGAAGAAGGTATTTTAATGCTGTTTCTGTTCTCTGATTTACAATTGACATCCCTGCACGCCTCTTGTGCCCTGCCTCTCCCCCTCATTCTCAGGTCTGGGCTTGGCCTCAATGGTGATCGTGTTCTTCTGTAACACCTACTACATCATGATTCTGGTGTGGGGCCTCTACTTTCTCTTCCACTCCTTCACCAACCCGTTGCCCTGGGCCACCTGTGGACATCCCTGGAACACCCCCAACTGTACACAGGACTTCCGGCGCGCCTGCCACAACCGCAGTGCTGCCCAGTCGGCTCTGCCTTCATCTGCTGCCACCCCCTCCAACCCCCTCTCCTCTATGTCCCCGCTGAACCTGTCCTCAGCCCAGCTCCTCCTGAACGGCAGCTGCATGGAGGCTGAGGGCATGCGCTCCCCTGTCATCGAGTTCTGGGAGTATGTCTTAACCTGACTGGGAATTGTCATGGAGGACTTGAGCATGGAGTCAGCAGTCTTAATTAAGAGCCATAAAGATTTAAATACTCCAAATTCCTGCCAAATTGAATTTCTGGGGTCTGAACAACAAACGGTGTTTGTGTGCTATGTCTCCAGATCTCCCAGTCATGCAGACCTTTATTCTGATGTTGCTTTTATGTCAGTTACAGATTTGATCATACATTTATTCTTTCTGGCATTTACAAGGCCTATAATAGTCTAATAATTGCAAAATGTAATTCAGCATTGCAGTCTCCCTGCTGAAGTTGTTCAATGAGTGACTTTGTCTTTTAATATACCACTGGCTTGTTTGGAAACCGTCTCTCCTCTGGTGTTCTCCCTCCCAGGCGTAAAGTGCTCCGTCTGTCTGGTGGGCTGCACGAGCCTGGTGACATCAGCTACGAGATGGTGCTGTGTCTCATCGCCACCTGGATCATTGTTTACTTCTGCATGTGGAAAGGAGTTAAATCTACTGGCAAGGTAAAGTATTTTCTGGCAGTACAGTTCATGATGATAACATCACATGTCAGTGTTTGGGGTTAATGAGTGCAGATTGATAGTTATGGCTTCAGATGTGCACTGTGCATAAAATGTTGCTTGTTGCTATCGAGGGTTCATGGAGTGCAGACTGTAACTAGCATGGCTTCATGTGAACAATTTAAATGAGTGCAGCATTATACCCCTTGACCCCAAATCAGCTTTGGTATAGTGAGAGGATCAGCGTGCAGACTGAAACACATATAAACACAAATATAAGCTTATGTATATTCATCAAATGTCTGCTAATTTGTGTAGTAGTTCCTTTCCTGTTTTCTGGCATATATACATATATATCAGTTGAAGATTATAACCTATATATAAATAGGTTATAATCTTCCACTGATCTCCTCAATCCCCATTATATTATACTCTGCATACACATTTTTCTTAGTAACAATGTGTATGTAGAGTAAAAAAGATGTCCCCTTCTAATTGTTTTTAACGTGTCTGATACATTGACATAATGAATGCATCCTTAATTTATAGCATATGGGGCTGTCTGTGTTTGCATACTTGCGTCTCCAGAGTAGCGACAGCTCATAGAGCAAGGGGAAAAAATAATGAAGGAGATTGAGCCAGCCAGCCAGCCAGCTGTAAGCCGATTAGTAACTTTCCACCATGTACATGTTTTAGAGCTGGAAAGGGGCTTTTCTGCCCGTGTAGTCCTAGATCAAGGCAAATATGTGCTCTCTCACGACTTCATTCTTACCGTACTGATTTAGCTGGGACCTGATGCTTCTACTAGGTAGCATGGAGCAGCTTTTTCAGCATAACCTGACAAAGACTACCTTCTGAAAAGGTCTGCCAAAAACCCCTGCTATTGCAGGAGGTTTACAAATTGTCTGGCTTTCCATTTACAGGCTACCTTTTCTTCAAAGTAACATGACAGGGCCCATTACACATCTACTACAGGAAGGACCTAATGGGCTTCTACTTAAGACTTGAGTATTTGCAAAGCAGGTAATTGCTTAATCAAAGTGATCAAGTGTACGTACTTAGGTGCAGTTGCCTTTAAACATTTGACCATAGCTGATGGACCTTGTTAATAAGCTCTAAACTTTTCCAGCTACCTTGTTAAATTCATTGTATAACCACATCATGTACTTACCTCATGTGATATGAGGAGTTTATATGTTAACTGTGGAGTTTTCTAATTTCACTTAATAATAAGTTAATGCTTAGCACTCAAAATTCACCTCCCCACCCCTTAGTATATTCTAAAAATTGGTCCTACTCTGTCTGGAAATGTACTTCACAGCTCTCCTTTTCCATCTTTCTGCAGGTTGTGTACTTCACAGCTCTCTTCCCCTACCTGGTTCTGGTCGTTCTTCTGGCGCACGGAGTCACTTTACCAGGAGCTTTAGATGGGATTGTTTACTACCTGAAACCAGACTGGTCCAAACTGGGTGAAGCGCAGGTGCAATTTTTGCATGAGTTGGCATTTATGGGTATCCATGCACATACGTCTTTAGCAGTGTAACAAAAAGGGAAAATACCAATAGAAGCTTCATACATTAACATTTCAGAACCATAGGTCTGAAAACTATGATATATTACTCACACATTTCCCTTTGTGATAGGTGTGGATTGATGCCGGCACTCAGATTTTCTTCTCCTATGCCATCGGACTGGGCGCGCTGACGGCACTGGGCAGCTACAACCGCTTCCATAACAACTGTTACCAGTGAGTTGAAACACAACATAATATCAGACACCACTGTCAGTGGAGGGAGGCCAACATCAACACAAACACCATCAGCCAAACATACTGTTGCATGTCACTGTGGACTCCAGCACTACCAAACAAACCAAAACAAATAGTATTTCCCCTAAATGTAGGCTTCCTTTCACTGCTCACACTGTGACAGAGAGAGCAACCGCTTTATGAAGAAATGCATGACCAAAAACCTCAGTTCTTTTTAATTAAATTCTCGTGTTGAATGCTTGCACTGTGCTGTTCTGAATACAGAGGAATGATCATCAAAGGCCCAGCCTTCCTCCTCTCATATCAGATGTAAAGTCATCCTCTCCCTGATAAAAATAGAAGTGAATCGGCTTCCAGGAGGAAGCAGCGTTATCCTTGAGCCCTTCAAGTTCCTTTTTATCAAACAAATGAAGTGGTGCAATAGAAAGTCACACACGTGTCATCTGTTTTTAGCTACAGGTGGCCTCACTATTTTTAATTTTGAAGGCAGGATGGTGATCTTAAAATGTGTTTAACTTCAACAGACATAGATACAGTGTATAAACATAGTAAGTCACTTATGAAGTCGTTAGCTCTAAAGCAGTAGCAGGGATCATTAAAAAATCGTATCACTTTGGGCTTAAATATCTTGAATGCCCGTAATAGGAGGAGTCTCGTGAGTATCCTGCCATCTGGCATTTCCTCTGCCTTGACCTTAATTGGAAGTTGAAAGATGAGTTCAGATTCTGAGGTATGTCCGCTCAGCTCTGTTTCTCACACACACGCTTAAAAGTAGCCCAGGAGTATCTTGGGAGATGTGTACATAAACTGTTCTAAGATATCAATGTATTCACGACCCGGGACCCAATTTTGGGGTCGTTTTTACTTGCTTTAAAACCACGTAGCGTGGCCTAATTTATCTTATTATTACTATTATATCTTTTTTTTAATCTATGTGAGTGGTGCTTTAAGGATTACAGTGTCAGTAACCATGTCAGTCTGTACTTCTATTGGTCCAAGGCTTTGGTCCAGGGTAAAACATCTTGAAACACTGAATAGATTGTCATGAAATTGGAATCAGTAACACTCCTCAAATACTAAAAATCAGCACGTAATGTTCCAATAGCTGTTAACATGCTGGTTTTTTGTACAGAACTGAGCTCAAACACAGGCGAGCAGAAACTAGCTAAAGCTGAGCATTGTTTTGAAGTGCAGATTGTGCAGTCTAAAACCCCTTAGTTTGTGTTCAGTAACACAGTGTGTTCACCTCCACCGCCCGAATCCAACATCTAACATTTTGCACCCCTACAGACAGGGTTGTACAGTAAGTTTTAGTTGTCTCAATGCAATGCAATGTGCAATGAGCCTCACAGAAGCCACTAGTGCCACTCTGGTCTTTTAGTGTTGTTTAATAATCGCGGTCTTGATGTGGACTGCTTTCTTAACACCCACTCCCACTGCTTTTGATAATCCCCATCCATCAGCATTCCTCTGAATACTGCTTCACATGGATAGAGCTTATTGACGGCCGACTGAGTGAAGGCTGCCGCCGAACGCAGCTGCAACAGTGTTATAACAACCATCGTGGTGCAAATGTTGTTTTTACAGAAAGGATTCTTGGCTGGTGTTGCCAACTCCACTAGACTTATCAGAATAAACTGAAGGTCATTCTCCACTGTGCAGACCAGATAACAGGGATGTTGTCTTCATATTAGAATGGGAATTACAGCTCCAACATAATTTATTTGTAAATGCATGCATTATTATAATGTTAGGTAAATGGCATACTGTATACTCAGCATGTACCAGAAGTCAGTAGGTGTTTCCCTTTCACTCTTTACCCTCTCCGACCTTGAATCAGACTTCCCATTGGTTTGTTTCCTCTGCTCCTGCCAACTACAAAAACAGCTGCAGCTTTCAGAGCAATTGCTATTGATCCCCTATTTACCATCCCAGCCTATCTCTTCTGTTGCTATTGTTTGTCTTGAGTCTCTGATGTGAGCCTCGTATTACAGCATATTATAATGCATCTATTTCTCACAACTCGGTTCTCGCTGCTGTCTCCCCCCCCCTCTCTCTGTCTGTTCCTCTTCACTCTATCTTTCTGCGCAGGGACGCATTCATGCTGGCCCTCATTAACAGCGGAACCAGTTTCTTTGCAGGCTTTGTGGTGTTCTCTGTGCTGGGCTTCATGGCTGCAGAGCAAGGCGTGGACATCAGTAAGGTAGCTGAGAGTGGTAAGAATACAGCTTCCGCAGGACGTAGCCGCCTAAAACCCAGCATAATGAGCTCAGTGTCGACAGCGAGAGCTGATTGCCTGTGATATTTTATGCTTCTCACTCTGTTTAATAATGTGCAGGTCCAGGCCTGGCCTTTATAGCTTATCCCAAGGCTGTGACTCTGATGCCTCTGGCGCCGCTCTGGGCAGCACTTTTCTTCTTCATGTTGCTCATACTGGGCTTGGACAGCCAGGTAAATCCTGATAGATACCACTGAGCTTCTTTGTTTGTTCATATCCACTTGAGCTCTAGCTTTAGAGGAGCTGTGCAAGGTATTACCCGCTTCTGTAGTTTGCCGTTTTCTTTCCCTCTATAGCACTTTCAAACTTAATGTTGAGTAGCCACCAAAGCAGACGTACATTTCTGTCTCTATTTCCCTCTCACTTGCTCTCACGCAAACAGCCTCAACACATGGCATCCAGATTCAGCATTGCATTTCTTAGCAGCCTGTTTGTTGTGTGTCTGTTTGAGCCAGTGCCTACATCTATTGTCTTACAGCCCGGGGATTTTTCAATGAGCTTCTGTCTGATTCACACAGAGCGAGTCTGTCTGCTCTCCAATCCATTCATTTACTCTCACTTTCCATTCTCTGCCTCATTTTTTCGTCTCTGCCCATCTCTCTCTTTCTGCTGCCACAGCCACATTGCCTATGCCTGTGCTGCTATGTCCAGTAAATGATGTAAAAATAGCTCTTCAGCTAAAGTCATTGTGATGAAATATGTCCCTGCAATGATACATGTCAACATTCCTGTGTCGGGAGACCCTGTGCGTGTGTGTGTGTGGGGGGGGGTCATGAGCTGACAAGCTCACCTGCAAAATCCCAATGACATGTCAGGTGCATCTGCAGTCCAGTACATGTCCATACAGTATGTTGATTGGTTGTAAGGGAAGGTTAGTGGATAGTCATGGTGTTGAGTCAGCAACAGTGAAATTCTGTGTTTGACTCTTAGCCATTTCTTTTAATGTCCTTGTCTTAAGTATGAATGTTTTCTTCATGAGTATTCTTGTTTGTCATTTTGTGGACGGATTAATGTTATTTCCAATTACAGTACTGCAGACATCTGTGCACAACATCCATGCATGTTCACACACGTTTGAGACTTTAGTCCTCTCCCTCACCTGCATGCCCCTTTTTCTCTTGGTGTCTCATTCACGTTGTCCCCCTCTCTCTTTCCCTCTGCTGTCTCTTCACTTCCTGTTTTTAGTTTGTAGGAGTGGAGGGCTTGATAACGGGAATCATGGATATGCTACCCCCTAAATCCGTCATGGGCTCCCTGCGGCGAGAGGTGGTAGCGGCCATCTGCTGCGTTATCTGCTTTCTAATCGACATGTCCATGGTCACGGAGGTACAGTGAGAATTTTAGACCTCATGTGGTTTGATTCTCCGGAATCAGGTGGGATACACAGTCAACTGGAGGATGCCAGACTATAACACAACAAACTTTCAGGCCAAATGATACCATTCAGAGACTAAACAAAACACTTAAGTCTCTTGAGATTGTTTTGTCAGCAGAAAACACATAGATTGTGAATATAATGCTTAATTGTGCTCAGTAAAAAATGCTGCCAGGACTGAACTGGGACAAAAGCCTAAACAGTTTAGATAAGAGAGGGCTGGAAATAGGTCACACATAAAGTATTAACAGGATAGTCTTGATGCTCACTGCTCTGTCTGTTTCTGTCAGGGAGGGATGTATGTCTTCCAACTGTTTGACTACTACTCTGCCAGTGGCATCACTCTGCTGTGGCAGGCCTTCTGGGAGTGTGTGGTGATCGCATGGGTCTATGGTAAGGCAATACCCCACAGTTACGTACGAACACCACAAACTGCACAGTTCAGTGCCGTATCTCCACATCTTTATGTCATCCCCGTCAGGCGCAGACCGGTTCATGGACGACGTGGCCCGTATGATCGGCTATCAGCCCCTACCCTACATGAAGTGGTGCTGGTCCTACATCACGCCTTTTGTTTGTGTGGTAAGCTTCATTCTTGCCGTTTTTCTGTAAGTTCCAACTGCCACTGGAAAAAGGCTGAAATTTTTTTTTTGCGTGCACAAAGGGAGTGTTCCTGTTCCACGTGGTGAACTACAAGCCCCTGACCTACAACACAGTGTACACATATCCCTTGTGGGGTGAAGCGCTGGGCTGGGCATTGGCTCTGTCCTCCATGCTCTGTATCCCTATCACTGTTCTCTACAAACTACTGCGCTGCAAAGGATCCTTGCGGGAGGTCAGTATGCCTGGGTGCAAACATGCATGTTTGCTCACACCCTCTTGTGCCTCTGTTTGAAATTTTCGCTAAGTCAGTAGGAATGTGTCTCCTTGGAGACTGCCCTCCCTCTCCTGTTCGTTATTTGGTTTGCTGATTTCATCATTACTCATTAGTGAGGGCTCATTACAGAAGGCTGAAGCATCAGTCCAAAAAGCAGCTGACAGTGACCTTGTCTTTTTCTGTGTAGCGGTGGCAGCACCTAACCACCCCAGTCTGGGGCAGACATCACCTGGAGTACCTTGCCCCGGAGAGCGAGGCCAAACTGCTGCCCCCTGCAGGGACCAAGAGCACGCTTCTCTTTGAGAGCGTCATCTGATCAGCCGAGCACTACAGAACACAGAGCCAAGGTCGCCCTTGACATCAGCACACACACACACGCAAAACACACAAACTACTCAAAATACATGCACGTCACAAAGGCCCGATATGAGCAAAGTGCAGATTAGTTACGCACCCCACGGTTCTAAAGCTATGGAGAAGCCCTGGACGAATGGACCAAAGATTAGATGGGAGAACTGAAACACACCGCACCTATACAGTCATCACAGGCTGATATTCCCTCTGCTCTGCTTTCTGACTCTACCTCGCTGACTCTCCCCTCTCTCTCGCTCCCTGCCTTTGTGCTGTCTCGTCCCGTCTTGTTCTGTATATGTGATGTGTCCAGTGTAGTTGCGGTATCTTCCCTTTCTGCACCTCTGTTTGGGTTTCAACGGCCCCGGCAGTCCCCACATGTCATGCCATTTTGTTTCGAGTGAGCAGAAACTCAAAATATTCTGGTAAAACTTTCTAAATGAAAGACCTCATTTCTGCTGCTGGTATGCCATGGTCTGATGTGTGTGTGTGTGTGTGTGTGTGTGTGTGTGTGTGTGTGTGTGTGTGTGTGTGTGTGTGTGTGTGTGTCTGCGAGTCAGTGTGTGTTGGACTGTGGCAGTGGTGTCTTCATTTACATGTAGCATTGCCTTTTGCCATTGTTTTCTGCAAACTGTATTCTCTTAATTAACTGTACAAAATCAACTGTGCGATAACTTCCATTTGTAAAAACAAAGAAAAAAAAGAGATAATAATAATAACAATAATCAAAAAAAGACAATGCATCTCCACTTCCAGTTGTGTGTTATGAACTAACTTCAGTATCCAGTGTATTGTAGGGTCTGTGAATCAGTGTTAACAATACTTGGAGGGGATGACGATCAGTATTTCCACCTTGAGAGAAACTTTAGACTGAACTGCAAAGAGCAGGAGACGGGGACATGGGGAGGGGGAAGAGACATGATGCCATGAAAGGAAAGAAGCAATAAATGACCAGATGAAGATGGATCCTACGTGTCTTTGTGACTCATTCTTTCTGTGTTCCTACAACGTACTGTATTCTGGTTCAATCAAATCAAATGTGCTGCACCTTCACCGCTGTATAAAAATAAACTCCAAGAGACATTTGATAGTTATACATTTATGAAGCTGTTAACGACAAGTGTTATCAGTGAACACCATATTGAGCAATTGACAATCACAAGGAAATGTGTTTGTTTTAACACTTGACATAGTTTACACAGGAGTGGTCTATCCATGAAACCAATAACTGGAGGATCTCTGCCACACGTATCATGTGTTTTCTGCAGGTATATGATTGATATGATTTTTTTTCCCGGTGGCCAGCCACTGTGTTGGGAAACCCCGACAGTCAGCTGACAAGCAGCCCTGCACTCACAAGCAAGCATCAGGATCAGGACACTCATTTTTCCAATTGACGGAATAGCAAATAAATTACTGTGTTTTGCAGATCTTCTAAATATTTGGTGCTCTCACATGCAATTCTAAAAGTAAAAAATACAATAAAAACAAAACTTTTTTCAAGGCTGGAAGCAAATACATTTGGGTAGGCTATCCAAATCATATGAAAGATGTAGCAAAATACAGTGTTTAGCAAATGCTTGATTGTCGTGATAGATGATAACACAAGACTGGATCCCAAAAACAGAAGAGAGCTTTACATGTCAGAGGAATTGTACATGTGAATACTGACTATAAATACACCCACGGTGTGTATTTTGTAGGTATTGCTGTGTTACAACGTAACACCTATTACACCACATCTGCAACTCAGCTTGCTTGCAGGATTTTGGAGCACAATGTGGCAACGCAAAGATTAAGAACCCCTCCCAGAGGGCATAGCCTTGCCATATCAATGACAAATATTTACATTCTATTGATTTGTTGTGGAAGACATTTGGCTTTCCTCTTGCAGAAAACTGACACACACACATCATGGCCCGTCTGCCTACGGCACTACCGCTCACATATGAGTTTCCCCTTACAGACAGGCTTTCACGCACTCTCACACAGGCTATAAATACAGACTCCTATTAGTCCAATGCTACATTCTCCCACTCAACCCCCGCCCCTCCTCTGTCTCTCGCACACACACACACACACCACAGCATGAGTGAGCCGCAATGACGTATTACTGGCCATCTTATTAGGCGATATCATAAAAGCTTGTTGCCATGACAACGGCTCCCTGTATTTCCATGGCAACCAGCCGCCATGTCAAGGTGGTGCATTCTCCCCCACTGAAGGGGGAGGAGACAGTGACGACCAATTGTGAGCAATGGAACAGCCAGCAGCATAAGAGGAGGAGGAGGAGGAGGAGGAAGATGGCGAGACTTGGAACAGTCTGACCCCTGATGGTTACATCTGAGTGTTGCAGGAAACGGCCTGAAAAAATGAAATGAGGAAACCATAAGGATAAGGGCAGGGAAATTTCATGAAATATATCACTAATGATAAGCGAGTAAAGCTGAATCAGTCATGAATGTTCATGGTGATGGACGTACAAGAGTGAAGTCTGACTGCCCCAGTTTGTGGAGAATATGGAGCACTGCATCGTGAACTGTGACAAACAACCTGCTCTTTGGGATGGACTCTGAGAAGAAGCCTGCAGTTTCCAGCTGCTCACTGACACAGGCTGAACAGACAGAAAAACATTCATGTCACTGAGAGACTACGGGACAGAAAGCATTTTGGGACCATAGAGATAAATATTTATGTTTGAGGTTAAGGACAAGGAACAATGTGGAATCGCTGAGGCTTAGACCTTGATGCATTCATTATCTAAAGCTTCAGTGCCCTGACTCTGCATTAAGGATATTAACTTTGTCTCTGTTTTGTCTTGTGTACCACTCACCTTGGCAGCCTGCTAGATAGACGTCCATATCAATCTCTCCAAAGTCCCTGAAAATCTGGGAGAAAAACAAAGACATCACTTTGGTTTTGTCTTTCTATCTTTAGAAAAATATTACAAATGAACCTATATGCACTCCCTGGTCACTTCAATATCTGAAGATTACATGTTACCACCATCAACACACATACATTTTTCAGTGTATTCACAGTGACTGTGTCCACAAAGCTGGTTGTTGAAATGTCCAAGATGATGCTGTGCGTGCGTGATCCACAGGCCCGTCCCTTCTCCTCATCAAAATGGTGCGATACCTGGTTGAGGTTGTCATCACCGTGGCTAACCGTGTCTGAATCTGAGTCCAACGTGATTGTGTCGTGTTGGTAAGCCAAGTTTACTTGTCCTTTTCTGAGGCCTTCTGGACAGGTCTCTGTCACGGTTAAAACTGCACCATTCCCTTGACTCTGTCCACTCGGTCCAGCAGAGCCTAACTCCGTCAAACAGTGTGCGCCATTGGACAGGTGGCTCACTGCTTTTTTCTGCCAATAGGTTAAAAATGGGAAAACAACTATTAGACTCATATGTCTTAAAGTGATTGCTTTCATTTCAGGAGTATGCATAGCTGAGTGACGGTGTCTCTGAACGCATCATTTGGGATATCATACTTGTTTCTTTTCCTCCTTTTTCGCTTTCCTTTTCTCTCTCTCCTGTTTACGCTTCAGCTCCGTGTCTTGTTTCTTCTTTGCTGTCAGCAGCTTCCCCATTTCAATCCCACTCTGCACAAAAAGCCGAGCGCCACATTAAAGGCAGAAAAGAGAAAGTGAGATGAGTGAGCACGATAATGAAAGCAATTAGGGTTGCTGTAGATGGCAGACAGGGATTACATCTTGTAATCAAATGCAGGCCCGGCACACACAAACACACACACACACACACACACACACACACATGCACGCACACATTCATGGACCCACGTTACACACACCTTCTCTTGCAGAGCCTCCAAGTACATCTCAGCATTTGTGTAGTAGATGGTTGTAGATGAGCGGAAGATTTTAATTCCTGGAACCTCTTTAGCCTGCAGGGACACATCATGAAGCGGAAGAGTTCAGAAACTCAGATGGTTCTGCTCTCGTTTGCACTTTCTAACTCCCCCAGGTTTTGTTCAACTAAATGGAGCTTTCCTACACATGGACGATCTACCGCTATCCACAGAGTCTTCCTCCAGAAAGGGCTGATTCACCCAACTTTCACAAAAAAAGCATATTTTCTCTTTTACTGTGTATCTAGCAACGCAGGCAGTATGATATCAGTGGTTGTGCATATTGTTTCAGGAAGTCACTGCATTGGGAAAATTATATCTAAACAAGACCGAGAGTCTATGGTAACAGCTCAGTGAGGCTGTACTGATGCACAGCATGCTAACATAAGCAGGCACAAGCAGGTACAATGCTAAGATCCTGATGGAACAGCACATGTAATGTTTACCATGCTCACCCTCTTAGTTTAGTGTGTTAGCATGCATGCAGGTTCTAATTGGCGCTAAACGCAGCTGAGGCTGATGAGAATGTCATGCCATCCCCTGAGCCTTGTGACAACCATGGAAAAAAAACTAAACAGCAACATGAAATTACTTTCTAATGAGGAGACAGTCAAATGGAATCTGTCATCAGGGAACTCTGTATTTTATTAAATGGGGCACTGCTGGACATACACTCACCACTATTTTATAGGGGTGGCAGTAGGATTCTCACAGAAAGATAACTCCACATGGCTAAACAACACGTGGTGAGTGAGAAAATATGCATTTGTTTTTATCATTTCAATGACCTGACCTTTTAACTTTTGGTCAATGAATATGGTAAAAACATCATCCACTTATCACTAAAAGACTCTTACCTCCTTATAGGTGTCTGTGTCCAGATATAAGTCAGTGCCGGGCATGTTACCCAAGATTGAGTACCGGGGTCTGAAAAGTATTGAAACTGACGAGGTTACAGCAAGAACTGCCCTGCAGCTCTGGGAGAATCTCTCAGAGTCTCTCGTCATGTAAATGCATGTAAATTGATAATCAATAGTGTTTAGTTACAGTTGTGTTCTGAAGATGAACGTGAGCATGGAAAAGCCAATGGAGACAGCCAGACCCAGGTCCAGGTTGAGCAGATTGGTGCTTATGAATGTGACCAGCCACACCAGCTAGAGGTCAGTAAGAGGAACAGTCGACAGGGACGACAGTGATATTACAGCCACACAGTATTTAGCTCAGCAGAATGACTCGTAGAAGAGGACTTAATCATACCAGATCAACCTTGTTGGTCTTCCACAGCATGGGCACGTCCATGAACTGCTTAAACATTCCTTTCAAATTCACAAACACTATTGTTGATAAGACAGCCTGAGGGACACACAAACGCACACAGATGTATTTGTGTATACCCACAGCCTCAATGAAATTCCGCCAGGAGGAGATACTGACTATTAGTGAGAAACGGCACGGGGAGGAGAGCGTTACCTTGGGGAGATCTTCAAAGAGACTACCTAATTTCAAAACTGTGATCAGCACAATGATGGACGAAATAACTCCCGCGACCTGACCAAACACACACACACACTGTACAGTAAATGGTCCCAAATTGAACATATGAATTGGATGAATTAATCACATGCTAGTATTTGTGCTGTTGGTGCACATTTGTGCTTTGGTGTTTACTTGTGTCTTGCCCCCTGTGCTTTCCTGGACAAGGCTGCGAGACAAAGAGGACGTCACAGAGTAACACTGAAAAAAGCCACCAACAGTGTTGCAGAGACCCAGAGCAACCAGTTCCTGGGATAAAGAGAAAAAGCAGGACATGCACAGTTTGAAGTAATAACATGCACATTTGGGCTGTAAAAACAGATGACCTTTGATATTAATCCTGACATCTGATGCTATTATTGTCAAGGCCTTTAGAGTCTGGAGTCTTTGTCCTTTGCGTCAATAACATTAGTGTACTATTCTTTTATGGCCATGGCAACACATCACTGCCAATCCCAAGCATATTTAAGACGCACTTGATTGCATAAAGCTTGTTGGGCATTAATGATTCAGAAGGCCAGCTCTTAGAGGATGTGAGTGCTCCAAACCCATCTCTCTCTCCAGAGCAGAATGATCCCAGTCACATGCCTCTGCAAGTCTGTGTATGTGTTACACAATAAGATCTTTAAAAAACAACCAAAAAACAATTACCCACAACTGTATGTACACATGCACATCTAAAAACAACATGGTGAAAGAACAACCTTTTCCTTCCTATGTCCCTATAATCAGGGGAACATCATAATTATTTTTCTAATAAATTGACAGCAGACCCCATTGTACCACCAAAGAGGAAACGGGGCAGTTTAATCTCAGGATGTGGTTTGGCATAAAGAATGACTCATCAGAAGAGCGAGAAAATATTTTCATCTCCATGACAGAGGGGAGTGACAAATACCTCTCTATAGTATGAGAGATCCCATTTACAGCTATTCGTTTCAAATAAATGTGTTTACTTTTCATTCTAATATTTAACCACATCTCATTAACCTTTGTCAAATACATACAAAGCAACCCCAAGTGAATTTCAATTGGTGAATCCTGTATGGCTTTGTCACATGACATTATGTTCCACTGGGAGACCTTTTGAGGCATTATAACATTTGAAAAAAATGCACATGTAATTACTGGCATAAATGTATGTTTGGCTTTTTTTTAAATCTAATTTCAATCTGTTGTAACTGTTGAGATATGATCCAGACATTGAAGATGCATACAGTGACTTGGAAATGAGAATTAAGGAGAAACAAAGAAAACTTTTTTTCATAGATCATTGAAACATGAGGTATGAAATATGGAAAACTGCAATTTGCAACTGGAAATGCTGCTGAGAAACAGTGCCAGGTGTACAGTAAAATAAATATCTATTCTTTACACTTGATTTGACTTGTTTGAGTGTGGGATTAGTATGACATGAAGCTGCTTGTTGGCTGAGATGAAAGCATGTATCGCTTTTCTAATTCACGCCAGCAATTTACCTGAACTGAATTACCTGTAATGAGCTGAGCACCAGAAACGACTGCACAAAGAAAGAACCCCAAAGGTCTGTTAAGTTATTCATGGCTGTGCTACCGGGGCATGGCTTGATCCAAGGCAATCTGAATGAAGGCCAAAGTTTGGCTCATCCCTCACCCCTTTTATCAGTGAGTCAGACAGGAACTGTGACTTGTTCCTGTCTGGATTTGTCAGAACCGCAATGTGAGTGTATGCTCCTCACCTGGTTGCTATCCACCTTGTAGCCATGTTTGAGAGCAAAAGTTTTGCCAAGAGAAATGTTGATTGCGTAGCCCACAATAGCCACAGCGAAAGCATCACCTATTATCTTTGAGAACAAAGTGCCGTCTGGAACTTGAGGGGCCTTGAGCCTGGAGCAGGAGGAAAAGATCAATGGTTCAGGTTTTACATTCCCTGTTACCGGAGTCCTGACACGCAGAACGCTCGACAAACAACTCAGGGCATTACAATGGCTCGCATTTTCCCAGGGGCTCATAAAACCTCTTGACATTTTCAGTAATATTACTAACAGGCTTCTTAAAAGTGTGAACATTTTAGACTCTGGTAACACGTGTAACCTTTTGTTGACTAGTGGTCTTGGTCTTATCACATGCTGCAGCCAGTTATTGTTATAGACACATGCAGCCGTTGGCAAACACATTAACCTTTTCAATAATTTAGAAACACACCTGCTTACAGCCTTTGTTTTCAGTAGAAATTGCCACGTAGCCTTTGTATATAATACAATAATTAATATTATAGCCTTGGTTTACATTGCCCCATTTTATTTCTTGTGGGAGAATTCTGCTTACTTAGAGAACTTTAGTAACTTAGACACTGTGACTCTGTTTCTGTGTTGCTTTGTCTTATCCTGCATATCAGGCAACCAGAAAAATATGGTGTTTTGCTGCCTTGTAACCAGCCTTACACAAACAGCTGTCCGTTAATCTCACCTCTCCCCCCTCATGTTCTGTTTTGTCTACACACACACACACACACACACTCCAAGCACACAGAGATGAACTTACCCACTGGGTATTTCTCCAACCACATCAATGCTATATGTACTCCTAAGTCCACAGAATTGGGTGATGATTGTGGCAGCAATGATCTGTTGAAAAAAAAGAAAAAGAAAAAAATGAGCAAATGGAATGCTGCTTCAGCATGTGGAGTAAATCATTACTTTGAGCACATGTAACCCCCCTCTCTGGCAAGTGTTAAAGAAGTTCAACAATCCAGCAAGTCAAGTTGGATAAATGTGGTCAAGATGCCCCCTGCTGGACTATCAAATGAATGAATAAGTGAAAAAGGGAGGACAGAGGTCAAGGCAAAGGGAAGACTCACAACTATTAGCTCTATAGGGATGGGCAGAGGCAGCTTCTGTCTATAGCAAGCATTGACTTCTTTGACCACAATGAGGACAGCAAGTGCCACCAGGCTGACCACCAGCTCCGGCACTTTAGTCTGGGGCAGCAGTCGACAAATATCCACCAGCGTCTGTGCGAAAAAGAGAGGAGGGGAGGAGGGATGGGGCAGGTTAAAAACGGTGGGACATTGACAGTGATATTTTTTAGATCAATTTTTGCAGACATTGTACTTGAACCTCCAACAATTATCCCACCAGAGAAAAGATCAACTTGAAATGCATGACATACTCACATAGATAAGGGAGAGAGGACCAGTGAATCGAGATGGTGTGATTCCAAACAGGTACTTGAGCTGAGAGACACAGACGTGACATGCTGATCCTGTAGTGTAGCCACGAACAAGTGGCTCAGACAGGTAGGTGACCACGAAACCAAACCTCACCACACCTAAAAGGATCTTGGGATGGGAAAAAAAAAGAGTTTGTCTAAAGAATTGAAACATGACTTGGAAGTGTTGTTCGGTACCTCAGCTGAACAGAAGCTCACACCTGAAAGATTCCTGCCAAGACTGTTAGGGAACAAGCTATCTGCACTCTGAAGGCATCGATGTTCACGCTCTCTGTCCCATTGGTGCCATTCCCGACAAGTTTATTGTCGGGCGCCAGCCTCTCTGTCACACTCCCAATCATGATGCTGATCACAGCAAATGTACCTGCACATGCAAGACACAAGCATGAAGATACACATTGATAGATGCAAAAATGATGATCACTTCATCCATGCTGACCTCACTTTTTTAAACATCTTTCAACTTGTTCATTCATTTACTAAAAACATTTACTGCTACACAGTGTCTCACCTATGGAGATGTGTCTGGAAGTACCAAAGATGAAGTAGATCAGTACTGGGTACAGGGATGTGTACAGGCCAAACACAGGGGGTAAGGAAGCCAGAAGAGCATAAGCCATGCCTGGTAAAAGGAAAAAAAAAAGAAAAAGTCCATCACTTATCCTCAGAAAATTGAAGTCAGTTAAGGTAGCCACATTTTGGCTGTTTAAAATGTTCAAGGAATTTTTCCACATTTTGGGAAAAACAAAGACAGACAGACAAACCAGGTGCGCACACCACACCACCACAAGTAGGAGAGAGGTACTGACCTTTTCAACTAACTCCCAGCAAAAAAGAGCATTAGCGTTTTTTTCCCCCAAAATATCAAACTATACCTTGACAGTGACAAGTTTTGTTAAGTTTGTGAGGTGTGACAGCGATCAGCCCCAGCCTCTCTCCACCGTACACATTCATACATACAAACCCTGCGGCAGATGCATGATCCCCACACTGCAGCCAGAGATGATGTCTCCTATGGCATTTTCTCTGATGGAGTAGCGAGGCAACCAGCTGAGGACGGGCACCCAGCTCAGGACTGCTTGTTTCAGCCTGGGCACCGAACACCTGCAACAGTCACCCCAGAAATACGTAAGTATGTAATACATTCCAATCATCTGCTGAATGCTGTAACTTGAAAGTGTAACTTGCACAAATGTGTTTTGGAAAGTAAATACCTCCACTGCCCCATACACTGAGAACAAACTTCTCTGTGAAGTAGGAATCATTTGTATATTTATAGATTCTGGATTTTTCAGTGACGGAGAGCGATTAGATGTTTTAACTACGTAACCAAACGTTTTACTGGAAAAAACTGAGACTTGAGAACTGTAACACCTGCTACAATGTTTTTTTTCTATCAGCTGGCCTTGTTAAACAGTGACAGTGGATAACGCTGGCTGCTACTGTTCACTTCTAATCACAGATAGTGTAGCAGTGTCGTGTTAATTCGAAAATGCCTGCCTGCTTCACCTAGAGGAGGTCAAGAGACTCCTTACTCCTTAAGTGCACAAGGTTTTTTTCCTCCCCTGTTGAAATGTTACATGATTAAAATTCATTCACTGAATGAACTGAATGGGAATATGGGGTCCTAAAATATGTCCAATGTCTCTGCGATCAGTTAATATGTCTCACATGTTGAGTCACAGTTATTAGGAAAGCTGCCAAATGATTAATACAATGAACTTTGCTCATCCCTTGTCATTCCATGACTGAGATACATATGCTCTGTCTCTGTGTATAATCATATTAATCATTATTGCTCCACTATAAGATGGCAGAGCAATCACCTATTAGACACACAACCATTTACATGCGCACACACACTCATTCACTGCTCATTCATGACTTATGCGGTTGAGTGAGTAGCCACACACACACACACACACACACACACACACACACACACAAACAGCTGCATGCAGACAGCAGCAAGCACAATTAAATGTATTCAGATACAAACATATGCTTTTTTTCAGTTGTGCATCACAGTCTACCTCAGTGTTTTCCAGTTTTCTCATTTGCCTGTCACACCACCCTCCCCTGTCTATCTTTTATTTGTTTATTTGTTACCTCAGGGACTCTTTCGCCCGTTCCCCCAGCGTTGGTTTAGTGCACCATGTCCCCTTTTGTGCCACTTCATCCAGACGCGTCTCATCCAGAACCTCCCTCTGCACAAAATACTCCCCGGGTAAACAGTCCCTCTTGTCCATGTCCAGGTCTGCTTGAATAAATTCAGCACACCTCTATGAAGCTGGTGTCTTCTTTGTCCTCGTCCTTTCTGCTTGGACGTCCTCGTGAATAGAGAGGGCAGATACAGGTGTCTGTGGATGACTGTGTGCTGAGAGTGAAGCGACCTCCCCGTTCTATACTGATTGACAGTGGTAGTTTTCTTCAGCAATGTTGTGGACTGTGGGAGTGACCGTTCCTTTCCTGTGCTTATAAGTAATCACCCACACACACACACACACACACACACACACACACACACAAACACACACACATGTCCCTGCTCTGTATGCACACACCTGAGGTTTATGTGTGTTTGTGTGTGCGTGCATGTGTGTGTTATAGGCTATATTGGTTAACTTGGTGAAAGCTATGCAGCTCAGTGTTAAAGATTAATGATTTGTGTCATGGTATTTCTTTCATAAATCACACATGTCTGTTACCTTTGAAGCAACAACAGCTTGCTAGTTAGTTAGTTGTGCCTGTGCACAATAATGACTGAAACGTTTTTATCTTTATGGCTGCCTTACCAGTCTCATTGAGGAGATAAAGCAACAATATTTTCACTGTCAGCAGCAAAGTCGCAACACATTGTGCCACTGGTGTTGCCCAATATGTTTTATGGGATGTGGTGATCCAAAAAAACAACAAATAATGTTTTTTCTTCTGTTTAAAGACTGTTAACTAATGTAAGAAATGAAGTAAAAGTAGTAAGTAAAGAAATAAACTCAGGCCTTACAGCTGGAGTATCATACAGTTAGTATATATACACATCTCTCTATATACTCTACGAGTAATTTGGGCTTGACAGGATACATATTGTACAAAAGATGTTCTTCACATCTCTGTGATATAGTTAAGGTTTTACTTTGTTTTTCATGGTTTATGCTTTATCGTATTTTTAGGGATGAGGGGGTGGTCAAAATTGGAGACAAAAGTGTCCATGTCACTGCACAATCAAGTGCTATTGTTGCATTCTATTGGATTTCATTTAAATTTATCCCTGCATAAACTGCACATATTTGTGCTTCTAATAGCCGAATTACACCTTTTATGTTGCAATCCCACTTTCCGTAAAGGAATAACTGGCTGACAGGAGGAGATATCTCTTTTGTGAATGAAATGACTAACAGTGATAGATGAGTGTTGCACAGGAAACATTTTGACACATATTAACCTGGGCCCCCGTTCCGCTCATGTAAATGTGTGCTGTTAAACCTCTGGAACATTTTGATGTACAGCTGAAAGGATAACTAGTATGAATGCTCATGCTCATCTAAGCTCATTTATTTATAAAAAAAAACAACAACAACAAACAAGATCGTATGTTTAATTTTAATTAAGGATTAAACATGGACATAACCACACCATTTTATATTATTCAGCACAATTTATTTAAGGAAAAGATGATCTTGTAAGAAAATTTATTTCATGCAAGACTTAATTATTGAGTAATTTTCCATGTCTTTGGACTTGGTCTCTTTTGTCAACATAACCACTTGGTGGTAGCTGGATGTTGCAACCAAGTTCCAACTTTTAGTTATCTATTTCAACTGCTAACTACTGACGTATGTTGGTGGAAAACTGAGATGTGTCCTACACAGTCAGCTAACCATATACATATGTAGTTTGGCTGATGCCTAATCAGAATTTCAATTCTTATAATGCACATTATTTTCACAGGGTTCTACTCACCCCTGATTAGAACTCACTTTTGGTTAAAAATACAAACAGCACAGAAAGATGCTCCATTTTCAAATTTCAAAGCTGAAATTTTTGTGTTGCACATTTGTCTATGGCATTTAAGACAGATCAAATCCAAAGCAAAGGAAAAGATAAATACTTCCCCTTTAAGTTGTATTTTGATTTGGTTGATAAATGATTCATAAAAGAAATGTAGATGAATGTTTAAATAGTGATTCAATTCTCTCTCTATCCTGAAAATATGTGTCAATCTGAATGCAGGGCCACACCTGATGACACTGATCAGCACAAAAATGTTATGAAAGAAACCCATGTATGTGCTGCACATGATAGAGAGCAAAGACAAAAGTGCAGAAAAATAAACTCACTATTATCTTTTGATCAGTGAAACATGAACTCTGTGTGACACTTCAAATATTGGACCAAATACAGGATGCGGTTGTTTACTGCTACTCTTGCCTTAACTCTTATCAATAGGCAAATAGCAGGTTAAATCTTTTAACTGCCTGGATGAAGTGGTGAAGTGATTGATGGACTATTAAGTGTTGTAGATTTTCTCATGCCTGAAAGGTAAAGACTGATTTTCTTTTTGTCCCTGACCTAGTTTCTAAAAATTGTGTCATTTGTAGTTATAAATGGAGCCAGGAGTAGAAATGATAAAAAAAAAAAAAAAAATGCCAGAACAGCCCAACGTTGTGTTAACAATAGAGCAAGCAGGCAAGCCAACATTCACTATGGTAAAAATTGTATTACACATATTGCAAGTTAAAATCTGCTATGGAGAAAGGAAAGGGGAAAGTGGGGAGCTAAAATAGACAAAAACATATGACAAGACTCATATCGTACAGCTATGCTAGCAGGTCAGAAGGTAGGAAGGAAAGTATTTCCAATTTAACCTTGGCGGACATGAATGTTTCATGTTTCATGGCAATCCATCCAAAGTCTGGGTCAAAGGAGGTGACAAAATCAAGTTATCAAATTAAGAAAAGGCTAAAAGAAAAAAAAAAATCCTTGGATGTTTGGCCCATCAGATCCCCAAATTAAATTTGCACATATATGTACATATGATATATGAAAAGATAATTATTTGTAAAGCACAGCTGTCAAAAAAAAACACACATTGTGTCTACTTTCCTTTCATCAATCGATTGACATTTGTGTTCTGGCTGAGGCCTTCCTGAGGTTCACGCTTGGCCAAAGGTCCTAATGAAGTGCTGGCAGTGCAACAGCACTGTTACCGCCACACGTCAACGAGCACGTTTCACATGCGGGAACAAGTTCACATACACATCCTGACCACAGGTGTCACTGATTAATCTGCACTGTAAGGACCACTTTCTTTTGCTCCTGCTGTTGTGTAATGCAGCATGCTCAACAGTGCGTGGACTGTCAGAAAACAGTTAGCCTGAAATAACACTGTACTGAGATTTATGTTACCTCCAGTAACCTGTCCAGGAGGCAGATACAGGAGGCTGTACTATACTTGGGTACAGATTCTTGCAACCTCTTGAAGAAATCCAAAACTTTTGGGCTATTGTATACACATTACAGAGACAGGAAGTTGCGTGCCTTTTAAAGCCCAAAATGAATAGGAATGAAACACAGAATGATCATAAGGGCTGTTTGCAAAGAGACTTCTTGAAACCTGAACAGACCAACAGCACCACTAGCACTTGTGGGTCTATTTTAAACCTTTTCAGCAGTGAGCATGGCATTGCCACCACTCACAGGCAACAAATAGCACAGCGCACAACACAGACCTGCAAGCTGAGGAAAAACAAACACAAGAGCATGTAAAGTGCAGTTTAAGACAGAGAAGGTGACGTCATCTCAAGTCAGAAACTTCCACTTCCTTGCCACGGATTGTCACCAGACACAACTGGTAATGACAGCTAATTTCTGCATGTGCTTATCTTAAGTTATGATAACATGCTAATGCTCATGCTGTGAACTGCATATGCATGTCCGCCTGGCGTGAGGCGACCTGTGTATGTTTAGCACACCCACTGCCTCAGAAAGTGGGTGAGTTGGTGGGCCAGCTGCTCATGGGCAACACAAGTATAAGACGCTGGTCAGCACAGAAAAGAAAGGAATGGAGCAAAGCCACGAGGTATCTCTCATATAGATATTAAAAAACAGAGGCTTCCTTCTGCTGTTCCTGCTATGACTGAATGTACAAAACAGTAATGACAAATTCCCCATGAAGAACCCTTTTTGCACAAGACACGAGACTATAAATAGTCTCAAATATCTGCCTCATCTGCAGCATTTTATCAATGTTCCTTTTGTGAAAGGAGTTTATTTATAATGTCAAATCAAAGGGAGATGTTCTCTGGTCATTTAATTGTGTAACTTAAGGAAAAAACAAGTGTCCTTTTTTAGATTCTCTGCATTCATTTGATTCATAATGCAGTGGCCTTAGTGATTGGTAGCACTGAGCAAAACATCCCTTTCATTAGTTCAGTGGGGAAAAAGGAGGAATTGGAACTCGTGCTCTCTGCACAGCTCCAGTTTGCTGAACATAATTACAATTTTTCATTTCGGGAAATGTTTTTATTTCCATGCAGCAATTCAAGGAGACCAGTTGCATTTGCATTTTTATTCAAATCAGCTTTGGTTTGAGTTCAGATTGCAAATCACAATGCAAGACAAAGCAAAGCAAAGCCAAAGGAAACCCAAAAGTGGAGCTGTCAGCTTACTATAACTTGTTTTTTGTTTGATGTGGTTCAGATGATAAACTCCAGAGTAGAATGAATTTTCTAAATCAAGAAATATGTCTGGCCTGGGGGCATATTCCTTCCTGTTTTATTTCAAAAGCAACAATCAGCCACATACTGCACCCTACGGACTTGCGCTTGCATGTTTTCTTTTATTTTGTTCCTTTATATGTGTTTGGTACACTGCTGCACTGTCCCAGGTATTCTCTGTGAGCTGACATCCAGGAGAAGAGTGCATGGATGCTGGGGTGTTGGACTGTGCTCAGGCAGAGCACGGCTCACTGCTGCTCAGGCAGCTGGAGAGGATGAGAGCAGCTGAGGAGCTGACTGACGTGGTGCTGCTGGCAGAGGGGATTCCCTATCCTTGCCACAAGGTTGTGCTGTGTGCATTCAGCCCTTACTTCCAGGTAAAGTGGCCATGCGCAGATTTGTTGAAATTTATGGTGCATATAGAGGAAAACAATCGTCTCATGCTCCACTGTTCTGGTGAAATGCTGTGTACAGGCCATGTTCACATGTGGTCTGAAGGAGACCCGAGGAGGAGAAGTACCACTCAGAGACACTCCTGCTCAGAGCCTGGAGCTGTTGCTGGACTACATGTACCGTGCTGAGCTCCCGCTTTCCAATGAGAACATCCAGGGAGTGGCTGCTGCTGCTTTCCTGCTCCATGTGGACGGAGCCTTCAGGTGGAGAAAAGGGGGGAATGGGGAGTAGGATGTCGATCAGTATCCAGTAGACTTGCATTAATGGAACTTGCACAGTGGTCATTTGTTAGGTTAGGACATTAGGGTTACTATCATGCATCCTGCTCATTATCCTTCTTGCAACTGCCAAGTGCCGTAGTAGGGTGAAGGGTAGTCAAACACTGATAATATTTTGTTCCCTTGCTGTTATTGCTTCAGGTTGTGTCAGAGCCACATGGAAGGCCGTATGGACCCCTCCAACTGCATCGGTCTGTACCACTGGGCCAGAGACCTGGGGGCCACTGGTCTAGCTGATTGCGCCTTAAGATACCTCTGTCAGAACTTTGCACAGGTGGGGCATTCAGTAGTAGTGTTATCAAATACTAGTACACTATTAGAGCCATAAACCTTGTCCATGGCTCAAAGATAAAATATATATATGTCCTGAAAATGATTGATGAAAATGACTGCTTTATGATACATTACATCATTACACTTCACCCGCCGCTCCCATTCTGCAACTTTTGTTTTTACCTACTTGTTGCTGCCACTGGGTGGCAGAAACACCCTGCACTGGTCTGCACAGTCAGGCACAGGTGTTGAGATGCTTTGGGAATTACGGTAGTGATGCCATATCGATTTTCACTTCACTTTTCTTTTTCAAAGTTTTGGCTACAATCCTATATATTTTGTCTCAGACATTCCCATTTATTTTGTTCTTGATGTTCTTTGCCCCATCTTTATTCCACTCTTTTTAGGTTTGCCAAGAAGAAGAAGTGCTGGAGCTGGATGCCCAAAGTCTTGGGGATCTGCTGGGTTCAGATGATCTCAACATATCGCAGGAGGAGGTTGTGCTGGAGCTGGTGCTGCGTTGGATGGAGAAGCGTAGAGGGGACTCACAGAGTGAAGCCCAGGCTGAGGAGTTACTCAGGCGTGTCCGGCTAGAGCTTGTGGACCCTGGGTTCCTCCGCAAGGCCAGGAGGAGAAACCCGGTGAGAGAGACAAGGCAGGAGAGGCCAACTGATAGAAGTCGAGACCCCTTACCCACATTTATCGCGGGATTATATTAATATAATGCCTATAAATGAATCTTCCAGGTATTGCTGCGGGATGCTGAGTGCTTTGGGATGATCGATAATGCTCTCCAGACCTCAGGTCTCTGTGAGAGGTTGGCTCCGCCTCGCCCAGCTCTTCGCTACGGCATGGAAACCACCGACCTCCTGCTCTGTCTGGGTGGGGTTAATAAGGAGGGAGTGCCGGCCCGCCGTGGAGGCCTTGCTGACCTCAGTTTTTGCTTTGCCCCCCACGGTAGAAGGACTTACTACATCCCCTCTCCACTGAGGGGCTGTGGAGATGTGGGGCAGATCACAGCGGGGGCAGTGACTCGAGACAACAATATAGTGGTGGCCGTAGAGGTAGCTGACCAGCACAAGATGAAGAGAGTGGATATCTACAGGTATGCGCATGGTGTCATATTTAAGAAACCCACATTTTTGAACAGCACTGTACTGAGAACAACATCGGAACTGTCTGTCTCTCTTTCAGATATGACCATTCAGAGGAAAACAGATGGGTGGGGGTGTGCTCAGCAGCATACAGGGACATGTATGCTTTGGGGCTGGTGGGCGATGCCCTTTATATGATAGGCGGTCAGATGAAAGTGCACAATCACTACGTCATCACAGACAGTGTGGAGAGGTGGTCGCTGAAGAGAGGCGGGAGCTGGCTCAGCTTCGCCCCTCTGCCTCTCCCTCTGGCCTGCCACTGTGCCTTGAGCTTTAAGGAGCATCTCTATGTGCTGGGGGGCTGGACGCCGCAGGTACACAGAGTTGTCAATAGAGGTAGTTTTGCAATCTTTAAGAAGTGTGCACTAAAAAGGGGAGTACAAGCAATAACAGATTCTCCCCAAAGGTTTAATAACTTAAAGGCCTTGTTAGTATAAGTGATGGTGTTCCCAAAGGGCACACCATTTTCTGACAAAATACTGAATAGCGATAGGTGCTCCACCTGTCAGATTTCTGTGCTTTTGGGTGGAGCTCAGGTGGAAAAAGTTGATCTTCATTGCACCACTCACTTAATTTAGTGGCACCTGAATCAAATCCCACAGTCCTGGTGAAAGAGAAATGCTGAGTTCTTGATTGTTAAACTCAACTGAACCACCCCCCCCACCCCCACCCCCGCAGGTTCAGCCTGACGAGGAGCCCGACAAACTGAGCAACCGTGTGTTTCAGTTTGACCCTGGCAAGGACAGGTGGACAGAGCGCTCCAGGATGAAGTACTCCAGGTACCGCTGCGGCGCGGCTGTCCTCAATGGAGAAATCTACATTTTAGGTCAGAGTACGAGACAGTGCTATGACTGTAGTGCTACATATCTATTCTTTATGAGAAGGCGTCGATGATGACGCGTGGCTGTGTGTGTGTTTTCCCCAGGTGGTATAGGATGTGACGGAGAGGACCGTGGGCAATCACGCCGCTGCCTGAGCTCCGTGGAGATCTATAACCCAGACACAGACACCTGGAGGGCGGGACCAACCCTGCCCACGTCTCTGCTCTCCCTCCGAACTGCCTCCAATGTGGGAGTAGTGGAGGGAAAACTCTACCTCTGTGGCTACTACAGGGGGGCTGGTCAGTCACTGAATGTCTGTCAAAAATTTCCAGAGTTTTTTCATTGTAGCTTTCCAACAGCAACCACTTTAGAAAATTTTGAATACTTAAATTGTGTATTGGGTGGCTGTGTCACTTGTAGTTGTTCTGAATTCTCTATTTTTGCCATTTTGCATGACTTTTTGCCGTCGTTTCACGTTTTTTTTGTGGCAACTTTGTATTCTTTTTGAGCGTTTTACACCTCCTTGTGGTCAGTTTGTGCTGTGCTACATCATTCCGTGTCTCTTTGTAGATATTTGATTGACTTTTTATAAAAAGTCACTTTACCGGGGAGTCTCTGGTCCAGGGTCTTTCCGATGAGGCTGTATCGCTCTACAAACTACTTTCTGTTTCAGCCATTACTCACGTACATTCTCTCATGACTGCAGGTCGACATGAGATCATCACCAAGGAGATTCTTGAACTGGACCCTGCAGACAATGTGTGGACGGTGGTGGAAAGACGAGCAGCCATGCACGACAGCTATGATGTCTGTCTCGTGGCTAACCTCAACCCTCGAATCCTCTTCACACCCTAATGAACATCCTCCTGACTCTGAGCCAAGATGAGGGGGGCCAGGATGTGTCAGAAAGAAGCTTCCGTCTTCTGAACTGCATCCAAGGTCAACAGCAAAACAGATAAACATGTGAAATCTGGATGTCAAGTTGGACCAGAGGAAGTCGGTCCATAAGATCCCAACAAAGGCAATACTCTACATGATCTTTTAAACTTAGGCTGCAAAATGTCTGCAAGGAACATTTTCCTGTTCAATGTAGAATCATGTATGTATGACCTTTATGAAAATTATTCATGTGAATGTTTCCTCATCTTTGTGGTTTGGTTTATGCAATTTATATTACTGGATTAAAGGAAACATGTTGGTCATAGTTTACAGAAACTTCTGCAATCCTCTGTCTTTTCTCTGAAAGATCATATAATTGTCATTTTAAAGGAATAGGCTGTATATTTGGGGAAATGACTTATGCTTACCTGTTTTTCTGCTGAGAGTGTGTCCATTAAATCTGGCATTGTGACCAGGGGAAAGTTAGTTTAGCCTGGCATAAAAGACTGGAGACAGCACATATGGCTTTGTCTGAAGATTTTTTCTTAAAATTTAAATCACCTACCAGCACCTTTAAGGCTCACTCATTAACATGTTATATCTCATTTATGTGATGAACTCAAGTGGGCACCATGAGGTTACCAGACAACTCCAGGACATTACTGTGCCCAGCTGAGTTGCGCACATTAACCACACATAAAACCACAAACTGACATTTTTAAATGGAGCTCATCAGGGGATTTTATTACATTTGGACAGAGCCAGGTTTGTTGTTTCAAGCTGTCTCCAGTTTCCAGCTCCTGGTTGTTGTTTCTTAATGAGCAAACTCTTCCTTCATACATTTAAACAAACGCTGTTATTTTTTTCTAGTGTTCCTGGTTGTCTTGTAACTGTAGTACTTTACAAAACCGCATACTTGGACAGAGTTGAGGAATTGTTATTAACGTCTTTCTTAAACCGGTAATGGTTTGCGTTAATGCTTTTAAAGATCAGCAACAACTTGTTGCATTGTATTAGTAAGCAGATGATTTGGGTTGCAAAGTCGTGAACCCAAAGTTGAGGTGAAGTAGGCCTAACTTCCACATGAGCTTGCTTTGTCCTTTAAGCTTTGCGAATTCGTAAGAACTCTTGTGGTTTACTTTTTGACCCCCCCGATCTCTAAAGGAAGAATGCAGCCATTATTTAGTAATGACTTAGTAACATTTGTTACAGCAGACTTGGTTTCTTGGTTTGAAAGCAAACGGCCCAAACCTGGCCTGCAGCTGATAAAAAGAAAAAAAAGTCAATGAGGTCGTTATAAGGAGCAGCTTGTTACTGATTGGCTAAGCATTTGACTCATTAACTGTTTCATTAACTGACATTAGCCAACAGCCACAATTGATAAAGTACATATTTTTTGGGTAGCTGGTTTCAACACTTTTTCGTGGTTTTTACATAGGCTACGGTAATATATGAACACAAGTTGAACTGTTGTTCCACAAATGAGTGACCTTTAATGTTTCCTAATTATCTATAGATTAATTTTAAATAAAAGAATATAATCCTGCAACCTTTCCAAAGAGCATTACCCATCTCCCTAACTCCAAAGTCTCCTTGCTTCCTCCCTCTTTCCCCCTTCGTCTTTTTTCTCAGCTCACCGCATGGCAAAGCATCAACAATCATGTCTGAGTGAAGTGGTGGATTTAGGGGTGAGTGTCTGCGCCGCATGACATTCCATACATGCCTTCATATGCTCGCTCTCTCTCCCCTGCTGTTGAGCACGTCGACTACGAGCCGACGGAAAACCCAAAAAACGACTCCAAGTTGAGCGTGACGCGCCGGGATGTTGCTATGAGAGCTGGCGCTGGAATGAGGAGGCTCCGCCCACCGCCCCGGACCATGTGGTTCGCATCGCTCACTCCTGTTGCTCTGGTTTTGAGGAGAAAGGGGAGCAGGGAGCACTGGCCGGATGGATCGGACGCGCTTTCTCATTTTGTAAGACTTATTTGCGGCTCTGACAGCGCTCTATGTGGGCAACACCTCTGCCACTGACGAGCGCCTCCAGCTGCTTCTGTTCGGGGTTTCCAAACGATTTGGGGATACGGTCCCGGTGACGGCCGCTCCCTGACAGGTGCGCGCACAGTGCGCAAAGAGGATGGGCAGACGCGAGGCGGACAGCAGAGGCGCGATGAACACTAGCGACCGCTCCGAGCTCGGCTGCCTGCAGGACGCGGCCGGCGAGCAGTCCTCCTCTCCGAGGCTGGACAGCCGCCGTCCCTGCAGCGCGGAGAAGTGGCAGAGACACGCGGAGATGGAGACGTTGGGCCGGGCGCCGATGGAAGTGAAGAAGCACCAGCACAAACACAACTTGAAACACCGCTATGAGGTGATGGAGACTTTGGGGAAGGGCACTTATGGCAAAGTGAAGAAGGCGGTAGAGAGAGCCAGCTTGAAAACGGTGAGTGCTGCGCTTGGAGACATTTCCACAGGATACAGTCTGCTGTCATCTTATATATTTAACACGCAGGAGGAAATGTAGGCACGTTGTCATGATTATGGATGATGGCAGCCTGCATTGTGATGAGCCTGCTTCTGAAAATGTCTCACCTCTGAACTTCCTCTGCTGATCCAGTCTGATGAATAGTTAATGTGATATGTTTCTAATGTTTTTGTCTTAGACAGTCTCAGTGTGTGTGTGTGTGTGTGTGTGTGTGTGTGTGTATGTATTTGCTGCTGTCCCAAGAATGTTGACCATTGGTTATTAAATATTAATTTGGAGGAGGAGCTCAGCCCCTGGGTGGTGTGTGTGTGTGTGTGTGTGTGTGTGTGTGTGTGTGCGTGTGTGTGTCTGTGGTTGAGCTCATGGGCTGATGCTGTGCACAGTTACTTGCTTCCCGTGCTGCCAGAGATGCCTTTGGTCTGACTCACTCAGCACTTGAACAAGGGGATACAATTACGACAATAGGTCTCCTCCAGTGGGAGGCTGACCCCCTTTGCCAGCCATCCAGTGAAACACATTTACACACACACACACACACACACACACACACACACACACAAACACACATAATAGTATAATGTGTTAGTGTTTAACTTTACATTCTCCGTATCCAGGCTAAAAAACAGAATGTGGTGCCGGATTAGTTTGGGTTTATGTCTCCAGCCAGGATTTAATCCCCCACTCTGCTCCTATCTATGTACAAAGAGATAGAGACCCTCAGCCTCAAATTCCACCATTTTTTCATAAACAAACACACAGTAATAAGGATTATCTTTTTTTCCAAATCAGATTGTAGAAGTGCGATTGGCACAATTCCTCTGGCTGCTTTCACTGTAACTATCAGACCTCTGTCTGGTGTGAAAGCCAGAAGACAGGTAGGAGACTGATGGAAAAACATTCAGAGAGAATTAGATATGTAGTGTGTGTGTGTGTGTGTGTGTGTGTGTCGGACACAAGGGGAAAAGGCTGGATTCCTTGAGCCAGTGGCCAGCACATACCAAGGATTCTTTGAAACAAAACGGACATTATTTTTGGAAACAGGACCAGGAGGCTGTTGTTCGAGTGTGGGGAGGGGGGCGGAGGAAGAGGAGGAGACAGTTTAACAGCAAGAGGGAGGAGGAAGAGGAGACAAATGGAGATGTTTTAGGTAAAAGGGCTGACTTGAGATTGACCCTGTCAGACGTGTGAGAGTCAACAGGATGAAAGGGAAGATGGTGTTGAACGCTGCATCTTGGACATGGTGGCTTCACTAATCTGATGCAGTACACTTACAGCCTCTCTCTAAAACTGAACCATGTTAGAAAAAATGCAGCACTAACATGTTTGGGTTTTCTGCAATTTTCATGTGATGTGTAGTATTTTTTTTAATGTTACGTAATCTCAGATCTCGTAATCAGATATGTGCAACTTTTAACTTGTGTTGTGGCTATTTATAAGGAACAAAAGCACCTGTTTTGCTTCACTGTTTCTTTTCCAACATCAAAACACTTCCAGCGAGCAGATGTAGTGTAGCTGGGGTCTGACAGTTTCTTGTATCCTCACAGATGCAAAATGCACACCAGATGCATGTTCTGCTGTGTATGTAAAACGAATCAGTCCGCTCTAAGATCAAACTAAGGTCCGGGAAATTCATGTGTTTGCTGTCTTGCTCTTAGAGTTAACTTACGCCTGTCTATACGTGAAGCTGAAGACCGCAGCTGGATTGCTGTGCTTAGAAAGGGAAAGTGCTTGCCTTGCTCTGTAACCAAGGTGACAAAATGTCACCACCAGCAACTCTAAAGGAGTGGGAAATACTGGAGAGGTAGTGGGTCAAATGATCATCTAACTCTTGGCCATTAAGTGTATTATTATATTATTATATAACATTTCCCAAAATATCCAAGTATTGCTTTAAATAGGCTGTTTGTCGTGAAGATAAGTCATGGAAAGTTTTTTTTTAGCAAGCACAAGACTTTTGGATGTCAGGGCCAAAACTGTACAATTCTGACCTACTTCTGTTTTTGCATTGAGTTTGTGTATTCATTCATTTGAAATCATGAAATACACAAAATTCCTGGTTATAGGGGAGGGCTTGGGGTTCTGTCTGTGTGTGTGTGTGTGTGTGTGTGTGTGTGTGGCTGGATGGTGAGGTCAAGGGTCTTCTTGGCAAGAAGCCTGTGTAATCCTGCTTAAAATCCTTCACAGATGCCACAGGAGTCTTTAGTGATGCTCAGGCTCTTGGGATGTGTATGTACAGTATTTGTGTGTGTGTGCTCTTGACTTCTCATGTGGGAATAATGGGGACAGGAAGTCGGTGAGTGCCAGCCCGCCACCACAAACCCCATCGCAGCTTCACACACACACACACACACACACACACACTCACAAAACACCTGCAGAAAAGTGATTTAGGCAGTGGTGGGGAAAGGCACAACCAGGGCACTGGAGCGACCGCAACAGAAATAAACAATTACATCATGATGATATGACATGTGCAAAACCTTGTGTATCTCTCTATACACCCTGTGCCTCTGTATTGGCTCTACCATTACAACATGTCATCTGCAGCCCACATTCTGGAATAATGTGAAAGCATATCTGATTACATGTGCATGACTCACACGCATGCCGCAGCGACTGATGTTCCCTGCCTGTGTCCAGTTAGCTTGACATTTCTGGCTGATATCTCGCATTGTTTGGATGAACAACACGACATGTTGTTAGTGAGAGGGATACTTGAGGGGTCACGGCAGGGAATGACGCACAACGCAGCACACCTTCCCGCACTCGGGTGAAATCACACACGCGTGCACACAAACACACATGCCCACACTTTCTCTTCACACACGTGTGCCCCTTTAAAATAATGCTCTTAATAACTTGAAGGCTGAACAATACCCAGAGTGTGTTTCTCTTCTCTCTGCTGTGCTGAGCTTAATGCTGGGGTGGGGGTGGGGGGGTATACCAGTCTCTTTACCCTGTATCCACAAACATGGACATGGACATGTTGCCTAGCTGCCTCTTACATCCCCCTTCCTCATCCTTTCACCTTATTTCACATCCTCCCCTTCCCTTCCTCACATTGCTTTCCCAGCCAGCAAGTATTTGGGTCAGAAAACATCCACGAGCATGCAAGCGTCCACACGTTAATGCAGCTTGGTCATGTGCCGAGTTCAGCCACATCGGTCCGGCGACCCCAGGCAAACGTTCTCATGCTGTATACCCAGCACTTGATCACAGAAAAGATACGAACCCGAGATATTCTCCCGATATATTCTCCTGCGCTGGAGAATATCGCATCAGTAAGGTCATGTCAGTCCCGGGAGCTCCCTGGAGTGTGTTTGTGTTGTGTTGCATAACTGGTGCGGTTGATGGAGCGTGTGAACTGTGTCTTCCAATGTCTCGTAGATGTTTTTTTTCCAGCAGCTGAGAATTCAGGAGCTGTGACCCCAGCGAGAGGCCTGCTCACCCACAGGGACTCTACAGGGGTTGACAGAATTACGCAGCAGTATGATGAGAGCTGTGTTAGGATGTCAAACTCAGAGTTCTCCTGTGCCCTCAGGACCGAACTGTGAGGCATCTCTTACTCTTTTGTTGTTCCTTTTTTTTGATATGCAGTGCTGAGAAAAAGCACGCCTGGTCTGTCTTGTACTTGTACTCTGTGAGTACAAAGAGATAGAGGAGCTCATGCTGGGATGTCTCTTTTTGTGGTGTGTGTGTGTATTCGTTGGGGGGGGGGGCATCGGGGTACAGTGAGTGCGTGGGATTAAGGAAGCAGAGTGTGAACAGTGCAGCTGTCAACCTTCTGCCTCTGATCGAGCTCAGATCACAGGAAGACCTGCTCTCACCATCCAGCCTTTAAAACCCACATAATCACCTCTAATACCCACAGACTTTATTTGTGTGTGTATGTGCGTGCGTGTGTGTGTGTGTGTCACTGTATCAACACTGTGTATGGCTTTGCATCCGTGCATGTCTACGCATGTGATGCACAAGCCGTGCGTTTATCGGTGTTTACCAACTTCTTTGAGTGACTTGTGAGGGAACTGATGGGGAACATTTTAGTTAACTGGCAGAGGAATTCATTCAAGAGGAATCTGTATTGGCCGGCATCTTTGTGAAAACAGGCAACATGTGTCGCACAAAGTGTCGCCATGGTAATGACTGTCCGCTGATTTCCCCTCTTTTCTTGCTTTGGAAGATGGGCTCTGATTAGATTTGTTTGTTGTGTTTTATTGCCACAGTGCTCAAATTATGTGCGGTGCAAACATTGCTTCATATACAGTGCGTGTAGACTCAACAGTCCCCCCAGGTGGCAATCAAGTCGATCCGCAAGGAGCGCATCACCGATGACCTGGACAAAATTCACATCCAGAGAGAGATCGAGATCACGTCCTCGCTCCAGCACTCCAACATCATACGCTTCCACGAGGGTAAGACTGCAAGCTCACCTCACCCATCACACACCAGCCCTGAACAGAATTGTCACCAAACACATTTCTGAATGTTGAAAAAAGATTTTAGATTTAAATTTTAAATTTCATAAGAGTTGACGCTAGCAAGGGTCATCAATTCTAAAACTCAGCGCGCTGAGTGGCATGCTCCACCATTACCTCGGTCATGGGCACTGTAGTTTATTTTGGATCGATCCCATGTGAACAGCCCAAAATACTCACTAAATCGCAATTCTTCTTCTGAGAATAGCCCCCAGCATGTGCCCCACTTGCTCCTGTGTGTCGCGTTTAACGTTAAAATGCCGAAAGCTGCATTGACCAGCGACTTCAGGAAATCATTTAAGCTTAAAAAAAGGGGGAACTGTGCATCTGTGAACAGAAACTGTTAAAAACAGAACTGAGACATGGCCTAAAGCATAGAATATTAGCGACCATATCCTCTGAAAGTGTTGAATAATATTCTATATCCACTGTTGGATCCTGTTAAGTTTTTTGTTGAATATTAAATTATGTTTCATTGGGTCCGTGTGAGCATGTATCAGATCAATTCTGATGCAAAAACCTTCACGGGGAGTCCTGCACGTTTGTCGGTCGCTGAGACTCACTTTACTTAATTACATTGTTTTTTATGTAAAAACTCCTGCATGTCGTCACGTTGCAAATGTGTCCCATGTCCTGCGCAGTGTTCGAGAGCCGGGACAAGATCGTGATAGTGATGGAGTACGCCAGCAGAGGAGAGCTGTACGATTACATCCAGGAGAGGAGGAGACTGCCCGAAACAGAAGCCAGAGGCATCTTCAGACAAATCACATCTGCCGTCCACTACTGCCACAAGGTTTTTTAACACACAGACGCACACACATTGTGCAAAAGCAGACAGGAATTTCAGTCGTAAATTAAGGACTGACATGTGGGCACGTGCAGTGCTATTCAACTGGGCACGGGCGAATACGGTTCCGCCAAATCCACTAAACCCTAATCCTAATGCTGCAGAAAAACTTGACTTGAGTTTTTAGATCTCTCTGGGTTAACAGCGCATTAAGCCCCGATTGTTTTTTCCAGTCACACACTGACACATTTAACAAACACGTTGCTTAAATGAGCTTCCTTCCTTCCTTCCTCTCGCCACATCGCTGTAAGCCCTGGCAAAGGAACAATGTCCTCTTTGTTTCTTTGTTTTTGTTGTTGTGTACATAAAATCAACAGGAATTATCAAGGAAACACATAAATCCTATTAACGCAGAAGTGCATTACAGCAGAGGAGCGGCTCTGCGGTGCTGCGCAGTCAGCTGATCTGGATATGACAGAAGTTTTATGTTTGGATCTTACTCCTGCTGGTGGTTTTCTTCACATTAAAAAAAACAGCTCATCATTCAGGTCCTGTAGGGAGGTGGATTTTGCGGCTCCTCGTGCACTTGAAGCTGGTCCCAAAATAGATATGAATGTTCCAGGATGCCTGAATTATTGAATGTGCCTCTGAGGTATGTGGGACACACGGAGGGATTACTGAGGCTTCAACAGAAGAATGGAAATAACTTGCTGCTTTGCTTTTTGTTTTGCTCCTCCCTATTCTCCACATCGGGTCACAGTCAATTTAACGCCAGCAAGAATAAAATCTGGTCAACCGCACGCATTTCTTTCATTCTCATCTCTGCCTTTCACATGCACGTGCAGGCTTACATATTGTGCACAAAATATTATCTAAGGTCATGGGTCATTTCCTCCACTTAAGTGCTCTGAAGAGGATGTAATTAATGAAACAAGGGAGGCTACTCTGGGTCGTCAGCCAGGGGCTTTAAGAGAAGCTGCGTCACACGGCTTCCTGGGTGGCCACAGTTGTCTATGGCAGCATTGTCTCTTCTTACTCACACCTACTTCAATATCACTGAAACACTTTACCCTGCCGCAGACTTTCCCTCTCGCTGGATCTAAAATGTGTGCCACGGCTCTTCCTCAGCAGGGTCCACAGCTGTCTACACTCTTCAACGCTTCACGTTGGCTCCCAGGTGCTTAACCCTTGTGTGGTGTTCATATTTTTGTTACTCAGCCAGCATTTGTGGGTCTGATGGACCCGTTGCATCATCATCAAAAACTTCTTTCTCTTCCAAAATCAATTCCAGGGCCCTCTGCGCAGAGTACCTTTTGGCCATCTTGATCGGTTGTGATACGAAACCACACTGGCAAAGCTATATTTATAGTGTCCCGCCTCCAATTTGTTGCAGATAGAGTGTGAGAAAATAAAGATTCCCGCAAGACAGAGGGTCAAATGTGCGAGAAAATGAGAGCAGACAGTGTTGACAAACAATGTTGCAACCTTGTGTGGGAACTGCTTCTTTTGTGTTTCTGCACCTGCGGTCCCCACCTGTCTGCTCTCATTTTCTCGCACATTTGACCCTCTGATGTTCTGTGTACCTACACTCTGTCCTCCTCCTGTCTAGGCCTGCTGTGTGTGTGTGTGTGTGTGTGTGTGTGTGTGTGTGTGTGTGTGTGTGCGTGTGCGTGTGTGTGGTACACAGAACATCAATTTCCACACTTCTATTAGCCCCGGGTCCAGTGGACCCGGACATCTTATATGTAATAGAAATGTGTAGGGGGGTGTATGGTGTGTGGTCTATAAATATGTATTCTGATATATGTTCTTCACAGAAAATGAGCCAAAGCCAGTGAGTCTCAGTTTGAAAAATTAATTTATTGTATCATTTTTCTTTTAATAAAAAATGAAAACGGGTCCCACAGACCCAAACACCACACAAGGGTTAATTCCACCGGGGGATCAAATCACATCTCATCAGACTAATTAACCTAAACAAAGCGCTTCCTCATGCCTGGCGATGATTAAACAGCCTGAGAACCTTTCCCGAGGCTCTCAGCCATGTTAGACAGATGCAGGCCCTGCAACACAAGGCCCTGGTGGAACGTTATAGAACTGTAAGTGAAATACAACGCGCTCGTACGTGCCGCAGGCTGGGTTTAAACTGTAAACTTCAAACTTCTGTCTCGTGTTTGCATGCAGAGAGAGTGCAAACAGGTACTCATGTGTTTCTCTGCTCTCTCTCTCTCTCTCCATCGTAGAATGGTGTGGTGCATCGAGACCTCAAACTGGAGAACATCCTTTTAGATCAAGATCTGAATGTAAAGGTAAGCTCAACAAACCAGCATTCACACACTGAGCCTCGATGTCACCTTCCCAAAAAGAGAGCTGTGGAAAACAAATGAAGGCTTTGCTGCTGAAACCAAGATACTCGTCCCTGCAGGAAAAATGGATCGTCTTCTGACAAAACCATTGGCCAGAGTGTTGAATACATCACGGGTTATCATAATGAATCATCCAGTGATTTTGTTTTTGTACAAGAAGGCATATGTCTTAATGACAGACTGGCTGATATGTTTCGGGAAAAAATATTTTTCCACCGTCTCTGTATTTAGCATGCTGGAATGAGGCTTCACGTAGCGCAGCTGGTAATATGTCATTACGACGGCAACGATAATGGCATTATTTTGCCAGAGAAGAATGCAAACAGAGCGCACATTCATGCAGAACATACGTTGGAACACTCTCTGCCCACAGTCATTTTAATGTGTCATTAAGCCGCGAGCACGGAACCAGCGCAAACGTGGTGCCAGGTCTTATAAAAGAACTCAGGGGTCATTTTTTGCCTTATTTGGATGTTCCTCTCCTTATACGGGATCTGTGCACAGCCAAAGGGGAATGCTGAGAATCCAGTGGCAATCGTGCCAATCAGAGGGTTTTAATATAAGTATGCTCTGTCTGTCTGTCAAAAGAAAACACAACGTGCAGACCTCTCAGCAGCTCCCCATTCATCGCAAACCTCACGTTCACCGGACTGGCCTTTCACAGCATCCGCTGCAGGAAATGACCGAGGCTCCGTGTAATGCATGCATGTGCATGTTAAGTCCGCAGGATAGCCACTTCCCATATGCAGTGTTTTCATACAACCGCATACACAGTTACTGCGTAGTAGGAAATATCTGAACACAGAGGGTCGCAGGAAAACATGGATGGTTTAGAGATGGATGAGGACCAAAGTCATCCATGAAACTAATAATAACATCTGAAAAGGATGCTTGGACAGAAACACTGGGATGTATTTATACTCAGTGCTCACACGCAGCCAGAAGATCACACTGACACTTATGTTTATGTATACTTATGTTTATGCTTCGGTCAAAGCATAATTTCAACAAGCATACAAATCAGACACACAGTTGCAAAGTCAATAATCAGTTAGTGCCTCAGCACTTCCCTGATTAAAATACAGATACTGAAATGATACATTTTACCCGAGTGGATCAGCAGGTTTATCCATTAGATGACAGGGAGGCTTGACTGTTTACTTGAAGAGAACTGAACGAGAACAAGACTTGATCCTAGCCCCAAGACACCGGGATAATCTTTCTATTCATAGTACCGAATTTTACTTTCGTCTCACATGACAATGTCACAAGAATCTCCAAGGGCAGCCTGAATGTTTTGCCCCTGCAAGATGTGAACCGCGGTCTGTCGAGCCAGCGGCTTCTTGCAACGGTCCACGCAGTTCCCCGGCACATGTGTGGGAGTCGTTTGTATGTTTAGCGGAGAGAGTGTCTTATACAAGCATTCAACACTGAGGAATGTCACGGCCGAAGCGCTGAAAAGATGTAACGCCATCTCACACCGCAGCGCTGCACGCTCACGCAGACGCACGGTAGCGTGTGGAGGGTAAAGCTGCATAAACAGCACAGCTCACGTGCTCGGCCTGCACGTCACTATGGCCACTGTGTGCAGCAGGTAGAATATCAACAGGGAGCTTGTGAGGTCTCCCTCTCCCTGTACCTCTGCTCCACAGAGTATTTTTAACACCAGAAGGGGCTGATAGCGGGCTGGTGCGCGCGTCAATAATCTCTTCAGATAGAGAGGAGCCTGGCGTCCTCCAGTGAGTGATTGTTCCGTTACATGGCTGTAGGCAGCCTGGTGTTTTTGGCCCTCTTCTCTTTCCCCACTCACACTTACTTTGGCAGAAGCTCGGCATACCTATTTTTGGCTCCTTTAAAAGGAATTGCTAAGATTTATTGTGTGTGTTTTTCTGGGTTTTGGGGGGTTTTTTGCCTCGTGAGTACGTTTGCAGTACGTACTCAGTGAAAAGGAATCCGGATTGCGTGAGTGTGAGTGTTGAAGTGAATGAGTGGATTAGATTCATGAAGGATTCAGTGTGTGTGTGTGTGTGTGTGTGTATCTGTGTGACAGCTGATAGGTAGTTTGTGTCATCCACGCCTGAGACTCACTGTCACATAAATCCATTCGTTCCCTCGACACAAACATGTGAACATGTTTTTTTCTATGAAATACCATTTGTTTTTGACATATCTTTCGAGGTTTTTATGGTTTGCCTGCTTTTTGGTCCCATTTCAGTTGTGGGTTACTTTTTTAGTTCACCTGCATTGAATGCTTCCAGTACATTGCCGGCATGTTTGTGACCTTGCGTGTTTCCTATCTAGTTCCCACTCTGCGCATTAATAAAATGATTGAGTCTTGCTCTAGCTCAGGAGCAGGGGTAGCAAGGAACATTCAAAGAAATAAAACCAGAATGTATTCATGTGTGTGCTCTTTCTCGTGTTTTGCAGCTGGCTGACTTTGGCCTTTCCAATCACTTCCAGAGGGGCACTTTGCTGCAGACCTACTGTGGAAGTCCACTCTATGCCGCCCCAGAGATAGTGAAAGGACTGCCATACCAGGGGCCAGAGGTGGGTCATGTGCCGCCATCGCTGGTGGCCTCCTGGAAAACCGTTTCATTAATGGTGCAACATGCAAGTTCAGGAAATGAAGCTAGTGCTAGCGTAAGACGAGGAAGCAAGCCACTCCCCTTCCAAATATGCAACTTATATACTGTATATATATATATATATATATAAAACCTGAATTTTGTGAGATATGCGCATGTCATGCTCTTCATCTGGTGTGTTTTTGCGTGTCAGGTGGATTGCTGGGCACTGGGGGTGTTGCTCTATGCCCTGGTGTACAGCAGCATGCCATTTGATGGGGCCAGTCACACTGCGCTCACTCAGCAGATCAGCCAAGGTCGCTATCACAGACCCAACCCTCCCTCAGGTAAACCCCTGTCAATGTCCATCAGGATTATATTTTATCTTTTGCTAATATCCTGTCAACTGCAGTTCGCCTGCTATTAATAACTGTTGACTCTGTTCCTCCAGACGCTTGCGCTCTTATCGACTGGTTGTTGACAGTGCGTGCGGACGAGAGAGCCACGATAGAGGATGTAGCCAACCACTGGTGGGTGAACTGGGGCTATGAAGAGAGTGTGTGTGACTGCCCTTCATCTCCACACCAAGAATGCCCCTCCCCCCTGCTGGCTCGCTACATCGACTGGCAGAATCGGGTCGCCGCTGCCAGCAACATGACGCTTGACCCAGCGTGCCAGCCCTCCGACTCCTCCTGTCCAACTCAGCGCTCTCAACACCCCTTTTACTTCAGCTTACCTCTGAGGAGCGATCGTGGAGGAGCAGGAGGAGGTGGCGGCGGAGGGAGGGTGCGTGGGGGACCGTCAAGCCTCAGGAAGTCACGCAAGGAGAATGCAATTCCCCAGACTGCACAGGGAGCTTGTGGTGGTGTTTGTGCAGCAGCTGCTTCCCCTGCCGTGGTTTCCTCCACATCCACAATTGAGAGAAAGAAACCTAAAGGGATTCTGAAACCCCAGAGGAGTTTTGACTCAGTCTTTCACAGCCCTCCTAAAGAAAACTCTCAATCACAACCACGTAATGCTTCTCCCCAGCCTTATCAAACACGTACGCTTGCCCACCCACCTGCTGAAGTTTTGTCCACCAGCCTGCCATCCCCGTCTACATTCAGTCAGCCCTCATCTAAAATGCCTAAGAAGGGTATACTAAAGAACTTGTATGAAGGGGAGTCAGGTTATGGCTCAACCTCAGGAAGAAGGGGTTCTGGAATAGTAGGTAAAGAGAGAGATGCAGGGGATTTGTGCTCTCACAAACAGCACGGCAGTCTCCCGGCAGCAGAGGACAGCCCCACCATGCGTACAGAGGCAGTAAGAAGAAGGAAAGGCATTCTCAAACGTAACGGCAAGTTTTCTCGCAGTCTGGATCTTCCCGACGACCACCACTCATCACCCTCTTCAGCCCCGGCAATGTTCCCTGAAGCTCTGCAGCAGCTCCTGCAGGCCGCAGGAGGCACCGACGGTCGCCGCAGCCGCCCCTCCAGTGTGGTGAGCGAGGACAGCCTCTTATCCTCCGATTCCTTTGACCTGCTGGACCTAAGTGCCCAGTCACGGCGCAGGATTTTCTCCCGCAGGACGCAACACAGTGAGTGCAGCTCCGAAGAGGACCTGGTGCAGCTGAGAGCGGAGGCGCGCAGGGTCGGTGAAGACAGAGGACAGAAGGAAATGCTAACATAAAATGTAGGACTGATGGAGACGTCGGTGCGATGAGAATTTGGATGGAACACCAGTTCTTCACTTCACTTTCCTGTGACGGACATTGCCTGCCATCTTGAAGAGGTTGCATCTCCAGTACGGGGACTCTCTTGAGCATTGTACTGCCGATGTCAAGCACCATTTCTTGGCATATTCGTCTGCACTGAAACATAAATTAAACTGCGTTCTTTAACAATTTAACTGTGTTCTGGAGGTGCGGCACTGTGGACTCAAGCGGCACCTTAAGTGGATCTAACAGCTGCTGAATTGCACCAATAGCATCTGTATGTGGCAGAATAGACAGACTGTCCATTTAACGAACTTGTTGTAACCCAAGCTGCACAGCAAATCCTCTTTTTAGATTTTACAGCAGATTTCGGTTCAGACGAGCCTCGAGCCGGGGAAAGTCTGTTAAAGTTTTTGGAACCGATGACAAGTGTAACCGAGTGCCATCTTGGAAACATGAATCAATGTATAAGTGTGCCAACCGTGACAACAAGCTGACAAGACGTGTAAAAAGCTCTGTTCTGAGGATAAACTCTGCTAAACTCAACTGTTGTGCTACTTTTAACTCTTTACCCTGTGTTTTACCTCACTAAGCTGTAGCTGTATGCAGATACTAGAAGATAACATTTTTCATTAATGCACAGCATTCGTGGACAACTACAACTTCTCCTATGCAGACATATTTTGTGTTATTACAGTGGTGTTTTTACCATATTGCCATTCATCATCTGTTTAGACACCAACCTCCAAGGACAGAGGTCGCTCTTAAGAAACACTTGTATCTGCATATGACCACATTATGGTCTGTGACCCACCATTTATTAGATATATACACGCTGCCTATAAATGCTTAATAGGAGGGACCACAGTACGGTGTTAGCCATTTCACCATACGTTGGGTAGATTTGCACAATATAGTTTTCTCGTTTGCAGTCTCCCCCCTTTGCACCTACAGACACAGTGTGAGCAGCAGATGGACCTCTCTGCTTTTTACCTGGGCACCAGGGATGCGGTGACAAACTCAACTGAACTTGAGAATCTCACACATACATACACTTGTGGAGACAGACTTATCTTTTATCGGCAGACTTGAGACAAATACAGTGCTACGACTTCCATCACAAACCCCTGCTGACATCAGACCATATCCAGATATCAAGGACAGTGTTACTTGAGACGCCCCACTTCCTTTGCTGGGATACAAACAAACCCTAATTACGAGAGACAACTGTATCATAATAGATAGAGAACATCTTTGACGTAATTGCATGCTCTTCTGTTTCACCTCCGCTGGTGTTCATCTTTGATTTGGAAAAGTTCTCTTAGCACAAAAGTTATGACAAAGGGTAAATCAATACCAGGTTAAGCACATGATACAACAGAGCACCCATTTTGGTGGATCACTTATAAAGTAGTAGGAACCCTCTGGAAATGAGAAACAGAGCCACCATGTGGCTTTTTGATATAATGGCCAAAGGTTCCTTACCTTGCCGAACAAGTTTCCTTTCAGGCAGCGCTTCATTTGTAAATAACACGGTGCAGGCACGCTATGTGCGTGAGAGAGAGTAGATAAGGCGGCGCCCACTGACTGCACCTTACAGGTCTTCATATTTCAAGTAATTTGCATGACATACACATGCTTTTTACATTCTGCTGCTGCTGCTGCTGCTATGTACAACACGCGCAGATGCCCACATCGCCACATGCGTCACGGCACAGCCAGCAATTCATTTCTCTAACACAGACAATGATGTTGAACAAGAATCACACAGACCTATCATTATAATAATAATAATAATAATAATAATAATAATAATAATAATAATAATAATAATAAACCTACTGTCATTATCAAAAGATTGACATGGCAGCCCATTAAAAACAAATAGACAAATTGGTGCTTACCCTATCTAGTTGTCCAAAACGCAGGTGCTCCGGCTTGCTGGCATTGGCACTGCCGTCGTTTGGAGGCATTATCAGGCGACCCTGCTTTTCTTCTGAAATGCGTGTTTTAACCGCTTAACCGCCCTTTTGGCATTTTATTTGCAGTTTGGCCCTTTAATACTTCCTCGAGTGTTCTGACTACACAAACGGGTTTGGGGCATTTTTCTGTGCATCTATCGCCCAAATTATCGAGTGCTACATGAGCTGCGCATTTAGTGTCCCGTCTGACTGCCGGTGCTGGTCTCTTCTCACGGACAACGGGTGTTTTAATCATACTTTCATCACGATACACGGACGGGCAGGGGCAGTTTCAAAGATGCCGCCATTGCGTGTCCCACAACGTCGTCACTGTCACTAATCTCGGGCTGAGGTGTCATAGGCTCCGGCTTTCACTTCACGAAATCCGGTTCCGCCCTCGGCATGCCAATCATAAACGTAAGCAACAAGTACGAAATACGGTACCGGAAACGGGTATTTCATTTGTAAAATAAAACATCATACGTATAGTAAAACGAGGGGAAACAATTACAACTAAAAGATATGTATTCAAAATTCGGCTCAAGTAAAATGACTTGAGTGTTGCTATCAAAGCATAATTTAAAGAGGCACTCGCTAAGAAGAATATTTCAGAACAATGTATGTTATATTATTGTATTATGGTTACTGATGCACATTTCTAGAATGCCTTAATCTTACAGTAAGTTCATGGGGGGCCGATTTAAAATTACCTTTGCTGCAGGTTAGTTTGTGCGCCTCAACCAAAGGTATGCTGTGAAAAGTAATACATCCTATTAAATGTTCAAACGAAAACAACAGACAAAACAATTCTATTCTTAATTTTACTGCTCCCATTAACGAATATCATTATAATTATCATTATGAGACAGTGCTCTGCTCTGCACTGTTTCTCTACCAGTCATCTTGGATCTATTCTTAACAAACTATAGCGATCATTCTTGACTTGAAGAGCCCCTTTAAGCCAAGATAAATTTGGTTAGCAGCAATGAACACGTTTTCAATCGACTTTTATTTTGAAATCAGTCACAGGAAAAGCCGTATGTGTCATGGGTTAACTTGACGCAGCCCATGGAGAAGCAAAACCCGGGTATTTCTCGTCGCCCGGCAGAGCGGCTTCTCTGCAGGTTTTGCGATATCAGCTGTTGCTGTCGGCGTGCAGGGAAACGCTATCGGTTTTGATTGTGCGGCTCTCTACACGAACCCCCAACTACCTCCCGACCGACATGGAGAATAGAAAACGACCGTTAGAGGCCACTTCGAGCCCCAGCGGCAGCTCCCAAACGCCGGAGAAGAGGGTGTCGGAGGTCCGACCCCAGGACTCGGACTACGCGCGATGGGGAGTGGAAGAAACGTGTCAGTACCTGCGAACACAAGGTCTCGGAGAGTGGGAAAATGTGTTCAGAGGTTGGTTTTCTGGTCTCACGGCTTAAATAGACTGCGTTTGCATGTCATGGTTAGTCTACAGACTGCGGGCTGGGTCAGAGCGGGTTGTTATCATCGCTAACCACATGAGTCCGGTTGTGTTTGGTGACATGATGTCCGCTTTATCACCCAGCTCAGAAAATTACGGGTATCGCGATGCGGCATCTCAATGAGGATAACCTGGAGAAGATTGGCATAAAGTAAGTTCATCTTTCGATTATTTCAAAAATAACAAATAAAAAAGTCCTGTGGCTGCGAGTAAATATGACCAAATCCAGCTTCCCCTGAAGTTGTAGCCCTAACGGAAGTGTAAAAATCGGCACAGCGACGTGACTTTCTGTAAGTGGGTTACTTTGTGCCTCTTCGTCTCGATCAATTCTTTGACCCATTTTTTCTGTCACTCTTTCGAGGTGCCTCGGTGACCGACTGCAGATCCTGCACAGCCTCCGGAAGGTGTGGCGGATACAAGCAGAGCCAAGCAAGGTAACCACCACTGCGCCTCTGCGCTGCACTTTCAAGGCTGTGGAGATGAGAAAGCCACAACAAAACAAAACGAGAAGAGCTGGCAAGCAAGCAAGAAAGTGGTAATCACAGAGGGCGGTCTCTTTCTCTCAGTCCACAGCTCAAATAAACTACTACTAGATAAATAAACTACTGAAAAGGGAGATGGTGTGAGATGTGAAAAACTACTTTTCAGATCCCTGCATGTCCATTTAATTTTAAAACATGTGGCTTCACAGTATTATAGCTTTATAGTTAGGTACAAGTGCCTGGAGATGGCTAATGTCTCTCCAGGTCTCTCAAGACACGGATATTGGCATGGCTGTGCTAGCATTACGGACAGTGAAGTATGTCCAGTCCAATTTTATTTGTCTAGTGCCAGTTCAGCACCTAAACAGAGTTTGAAACTTTAGAGCATCAGAAAGAGAAGGCACACAGTGAACCAGAACCCGGCAAGAGTGGAGGTGGAAAAACTGGCAGAACCAAACTCAGAATGGGTGACTATCTGCCTTGACCAGTTGGGACTCATTTGTGCTTTTGTTTTTTGTTCTGTCTTCTGTCAGGTCTTTAATGATCCTATCCATGGGCATGTGGAGTTACACCCACTTCTCATCAAAATCATAGACACACCTCAATTCCAGAGACTACGACACATCAAGCAGCTTGGTGGGACCTACTTTGTTTTCCCTGGAGCATCCCACAACCGCTTTGAACACAGCCTCGGGTATGTCTTCAGATACAGGCCGACTGATTTAGGGTTCGTCATGAGGTGTACGACATGATTGATTTGTGTATATATTGTGGGGTAAATTTGTCATACGAAAATGTATGGTTTTTTAGAGCCTGAGCACTGGCCGTGCAAAGGCCCTATTGGATCTGAAGGAGTTATTATTATTCTGATGACAAGTAAATCGCGTTTTTCGAGGCCTGAACATGCCCCAAAACTCACCAAATTTTGCACATGCGTCAGGCAACATAGTTGTACCGCCATGCCCATCTTGTTTGAGAGCCATAAAAACCTTTGATAACTTTTGATCACAAAGGCCATAAGAGTCAGGAGACCAAGTTTGAAGTCGATAGGATGAAATCTGTAGGAGGAGTTCATTCAAAAATAACACATGCAAATGGCTAAAAACAGATCAAATCTAAATGGCCGACTTCCTGAAGAGGCTTTTTCCAAAGGTCTTGGCGCAGTCCATGTACCTACCAAATTTCATCTGCCAAGGTCAAAATAACCCCAATGGGGAGGGGGATCTGAAAATTTCCAGGGGGCGCCACCGAGCCATTTTGCCCAACCCTTTTGCGAGACAGAGAGAATTATTTATTTATTTGTCATGCTTTATGGTGTTTATGCATAAAGGGATTTGTCATGTGCTGGAACAGGGTGGGTCACTTGGCAGGACGGCTTGTACAAGCTCTGAATGAGAGGCAGCCCGAACTCCTCATCTCTTGCAGAGACATCCTCTGTGTGCAGATCGCTGGGCTCTGCCATGACCTGGGTGAGTGTTTCTCCAGATCCGGGTCTTTGTGTAAAGTTTCGACACAAAAAAATCAATGTTTTTTTCTTTTTTATGCATTCGTTCCTATCAGGACATGGGCCGTTTTCCCATATGTTTGATGGGATGTTCATCCCCAAAGCACGGCCAGGAATTAGCTGGAAGGTAAGAGATTGTAGCAAAGGAGACACACAGGGTCATATATGCTGCAGTATCAGTTCAGCATGTTTCTCTGCATGATGAAATTCCCTGTGTGATATTATTTGCACAGGTATGTGCTTTACATCCACCTTCTCCTCAGTGGCAAAATGCAGCATCCTCTGGTATTCTGACAGTGTTTTACAGAAGCTTCTTTTTGGCGTTTAAAATTACTGTAAAAAAAAAATCAACTTCACTTTACTTATAATCATCACAGTCAAGGTCTAAGTAAAATGTTGCCGTCAGTGTTCGCAATGATAAGCGTTGCTGATAAGAGCCACTAAGCACACGGTCATTATGTAAGTTATGACCACAGACCTGCCGCCTGGAAACGTGACTGATAAGCACTCGCATTTCCTGTATCCTGTTGTGTTTTGAGTAATGAGTCATTTTTACTTTCATTTTTAAAAGGTGACCATGCACATTCCTGTAATACTAAATGAGACTGTGTGTGTTGCAGCACGAGAAAGCCTCTTTAGCCATGTTTGACCACCTGGTCAACAAGAACGGCTTGAAGCCGGTGATGGAGCAGCATGGTCTGGTGCTGCCGGAGGATCTTGACTTTATAAAGGAGCAGATTGCTGGACCACTGGACGCTGAAGCGGCTAAAGCCCAGAAGGTAACTGCTAATCCTGCCTGTGTGAGTGACAGATAATGGTAGTTTGTGTAAGTGGGATTCTGAAAAATAAACAATTTAGTTTAAAAAAAAATGATGATCAGAGGCTTGTAGGTTATCGTTTCCTTTTTTCCTGCAAACTCTCGGGCCTCATCTTCACAGTGGCCGTACAAAGGCCGCCCAGAAGAAAAGTCCTTCCTCTATGAAATCGTGGCCAACAAAAGAAATGGCATTGATGTGGATAAGTGGGACTACTTTGCCAGGTGAGGTTAAATAACAATTTCCCAATTTCCAAATTTTTCTCCTTTTATTTTCTTCTTCAGTTCGATGACCTATCTCTTCACATGATTTGTTCACTTTGTCACTTCCCAGGGACTGCTACCACCTGGGCATCCAGAACAACTTTGACTATCGGCGCTTCCTCAAGTTTGCCAGGGTGTGTGAGGTGGATGGGCAGAAGCACATCTGCACTAGAGAAAAGGTGCTGACCTTGCTACATCTGCTTATTGATGACCTTTTAGAAAGGCAGTCTACCTAGATGATCAGTTACAACTAAACCGCTGATAACACTTTCTACAGGAGGTGGGCAACCTGTATGACATGTTCCACACAAGGAACTGTCTCCACAGAAGAGCCTACCAGCACAAAGTGGGCAACATCATAGAGACCATGTGAGTAGCTGATTGCTTTGTTGTGTGACTCTTTTGTATGGTACGCAGCAAAATGTTTACAAAGGTGACACGTTGGGCGTGTTTGTCCAGGATCACAGAGGCCTTTTTAATAGCCGATCCACACATCCACATTGAAGGCTCAGGGGGGAAGCACTTCAGTCTCTCCACCGCCATAGATGACATGGAGGCTTACACCAAGCTGACAGGTCTGGAGCTGCTACTGGATTGTGTCTGTCATCACACTTGAAAGCACAAACCATCACAGCCTACACTAACTGTAAACAGAAGAATTGTTGAGCGTGCATAAAAAATCCGATTTGTGTCGAGGCTCGGTCTCCCATCTTTATCATATTACACTAATTTCAGTCAAAACATGTCATCCAAACTAATTAAGTATAATCACTTACACGTTGTAAAATGTAATTTGGTGTTGTTCTCCTCAGTTAGTGGTTTGTATCCATCCAGATCTCTACATGAATTATAATAATTTAAAGCACAAACTTATTTCTGCTCTTGCCAAAAAAACAAATTAGAGTATTGAAAAATGAGACTAGTGTATTGTGCACTTTCTTTTTGCTAGTTTTAAGTCAGTTTTTTGTGACATCTGTCTATATTGAAGATATTATGGCTCACAGATGTCTGTTTGCCCTGTAGATCACGTGTTTGAGCAAATACTCCACTCATCATCCAAGGAGCTGGCCAAATCGAGGGAGATTCTAACCAACATCACCTGTCGACGTCTCTACAAGTGCCTGGGCCAAACCCAGGCAGAAAAACCTTTGAGCATCACCCCAGTATGTGTTTGTGTCTTTTATATGGCATACACATCTGAGTGGCAGATATTTATTTTGGCTGGTTAATTTGATTGGGTTATTGGGAGTAATTATTAACTACTATTAACTACTATAGCATACCATATACCTATACCATAGTTAAGCTGTACACAGCAGGGTGCAGCTGGCTGCGTGTTATTTTTAATGCATTTTTTCTTTCTAAGTTCTTAATAGATTTTGCAATTATCAAAAACGTTGACAGTTCACTATGCTGCAACGGTGCATGATGTCCATGACATGTACTGTATATACTGTGTGCCATGTGGACCCTGAGAGGAACAGCTTCTGCTTTCATGTGGCCTCCTGAGAAATCAAGTGAAAGGTTTCTGTGTCTATGAAAAAATAATGGACATTTTAATTTAATCTGAAATATCCAAGGGTCAGATCTCATGAAATGTGACGGCTAAGATGAAATAACATATCTTGGCTCCCCCACTTCTCTCGCTCTCCCACCTCTATAAGGAGATAATTCGCAGCTGGGAAGCACAGTTGGCACAGTGCACTCCTGAGAGGAGCCACCAGGACGTCACACTGCAGAAGGAAGACTTTGTAGTTAGTGTGAGTTTTTAATCTAAATCATTTTAATCTCATACACTGTGCTTGCTCATAGCCCCAAAAGAGGGAATTGCTTTTTACTGTCAATTTTATTGCCTTCCCCTTCACGGCCCACTGCACTTGTAGATCTAAAAACGTCCTCTTCACCTTTAGATCATTGTTATGGACTACGGAATGAAGGAAAAGAACCCCATCAACAATGTGCGTTTCTACTGCAAGGAGGACCTTTCCACAGCTATCCAGATACGCAAAAACCAGGTCAGAAATACCATAGATCTTAATCTTTATTTGTCGCTGAAATATTATAATGATGTTCCTGTTATTCTAAATGTGTAGAATCTGTTGCTTTCTGTGGCTCAAAAAACTCTGTGCTGCTGTCATTCTTGTCAGGTGTCAAAACTTCTTCCAGAGCAATTTGTGGAGCAGCTGATCAGGGTCTACTGCAAGAAGACAGATGACAAGAGTCTGGAGGTGGCCAAGAAGCACTTTGTCCAGTGGTGCATGGACAGGAACTTCTCAAAGCCTCAGGTAATATTCATCTGTGAGCAGGCAGAGTAGCTAAAGAGACAAATATTTCCCTCAGAGATAAAAGAGAGCAAAAGTGTTGATAAGCAACAGTTTTAATGAGTTGTGTTTCTCTTTTTGGGCTCAGGATGGAGACATAATAGCACCTGAGCTGACCCCTCTGAAAGCCAGCTGGTCAAACGACGTTGGCGAGAATGCTGAAGCTGGCGGCTCCAGAGAAGGAAACGGCGGTACAGTGAATGGGCAGAAAAAAGCCAAAACTAGGCTTTTTAAGTAGGAGGAAGAAAGCAAATATCCCTCTGTTACACATTTGGTAGAGTAGACAGTGTTCAGTGAAAGCTATATTTTTCTATGAGGTGATTAGGTTGATAAGCACCGCAAAGCTCAAAGTTAATCAAATTTTACATACATTTTTTTCTCATTGCTTCTCAGGTACTCAGGGTTTTTTGCAAAAAAACGGATCCTTCCTCAATATTACACCTTTTGTTTTTGTTTGATCATTTTACTTTGGTTTTTAATTTACACTACAGTAGAGCGATGAGTGCCCAATGGCCTCTCATCTATTTGAGTTATAAACATAAATCATGGTCAGGTAATTTTTTTTATTTTAATGTGTACACGGTATATTTCAGGGCAGTGTGTTTTTATTGCATATACAGATGAATGGTTCCAGGACACTGTTTTATTCAACCTCCACATGCAGTATGGCTGCTTCCTTCCTATTTTAATTGTTGAGCTAAGTATGCAGTGACAAGTCACCATATATGAATAGTTTCTGATATTTAAACTGAAAATTTACTTTTACAAGAAGAAGAATTGGGAAATTAGATTTGATCTTACTGAGAGTATATTTATTTTTCTTTATTTTTTATTTATTGTTCTTATGGTGTGTAGCACAGCTTACCCATTGTTGTCTTCTACCTGATAAATATGTGTAACATTGTTTAAGTTTTATTCAGAATACCACTTGAAGTTTTCCTTTTACCAAAATGTGATGGTGCCTCATCAGAGTCACCTCACAGCTGTTTTTTCTACATGTGCTTGATTGTGTAAGAAATAATGTAAAGGGAATCCTACCAAAGAGTTTAATGGGCTTGGAAAAAAAAAGTTTGAAAATAAAAATCTTTCAGCAGTGTCCTCATGTACACCGGATATAAAAAGTCTACACAACCCAGTTAAATTGCCAGACTTTAAAGATAAATTGTCAATCATATACCACCTTTACAAAACAACAAAAGAATGACTGCACCAGAAGAATATTAAAGGTTTGGAATGGCCCAGCCAGAGCCCACACCTGAATCCAATTAAAAATCTGTGGGGTGATTTGATTAAGCACAGGAGATGGCCTCCCAATCCAACAGATTGGGAGTGCTTTTGCAGGGAGGAGTGGGCAAATAGTCAACATGCGCCATCAAGAAAGATTCCTACCTAGAAACAACGTGTTATTAATAATATGAACAAAATGGTTCAGAGGGAATGACATCAGACTGAGCTGAGAGAGAGGGATCCAACCCCCAACTTTGACAAGTCTATTGTTTTAGAGACCCCCCCTCATTTTCCTACACCATATCACACCCTATCCCCCCCTTTTTTCCCATGCAAGTATACCAATGTGTACTGACGCCACACATCACTAAGAATATTGCAGTTACATGCTGACAGATATAAGTGGCCACTTGTCTGTGTAAGATCCCTCTCTGCTGAGCCTTAAAATTGAGTTCTCTGAGCAGTTCTGTGGAAAGGTGAGCTAATGTAGTAAGACTTGTTGAACATCAGAGGGCATCATACGCTCATTTGTCACCAGCTAATTCATGCACTGTGCCTCCCATTACTGCTGAGATCCAGATATTGAGGTAGCTGCTGAACGCCTATGTCAAGATCCAGTCAGATTTATGTCACGTGGTAACGCAAATAATAACAATACATATACCCCTTACAAAAAGAATATATAGGATATTTTTTGTCAAAACACAGAGTACTTTACTTGTGGGTAAACCAAACATGCTCAGTGAGTCTGTGACAGAAAGTGAACTTGTACTGGGAAAAGAACAGGTTTGATTTCTGTATTTGTTTCATTATTTAACTTTCAGTTTAACAACTAAATATAACTTCTGGGATGTGGGAACTATGCACTTTATGTTTGACATTACATATTTAATTCATCTGAACTACTGAGACAACTTTGATAAATAAAAATGTGGGTTGAGCCCTTGTTATTCAACCAGGAAGGTTATCTCGCAGGATGCCCCCCCCCTCCACACACACACACACACACACACACACACACACTCCTACATCCTGTGGCACTGTAGCAGACAAGGAAAATCCACTGCACACACACTCACACTGAGCAGAACCAAGGCCAACTGCCTACTAGTATTTTTATAATCTTCATCCTCCCTGACCTGTTGCTCCCCTCCTGGCGCCAGTGGTCTCAGCCCTCCCCCTGTGATGCCTCAACCTGACACACACACACACACACACACACTCACATATAAATACATGCTCCTGTACGCTCAGCAGCCCCTCCATGGATAATTGAGACCAGCTGTTGCAAGGTGCCTCTTCCCTCGACCCTGCACCCCTCCCTCACCCTGCTGCTGCTGCTGCACTTGCCTTTCTGGCAGAGTGCTATTCCAAAGCCGCCCCCCCCCTTCTTTTCTCTCTCCTGACCCACCCCCTCCCACATGCCTCTGCGTGTGTTTGCCACTTCCCATCAGTTGTGCTGATTGACAGAAAGGTGTGTTTTTGTTTGGTGTCTTGATAACTCACCAGAACTCAAATCAATCCCCTTTGTTCATCTCAGTCAGATTTCTGTCATTAATTCATCTGCAGGATGCCTGTATACTGTGGCCTAAGTTTTCAAACCTTTCTTTTAACCGTAACAATTGAAACTTGTCTGCCTCTGAAAATCAAGTAATAAAGGCCAAATTCCGGTCAACAGCAGACATTAGAGTTTAATGAAGTCACTGATTAATTGATGAATGGAGAAATGAATCAGCAATATCAGAGATATTTTGAATCAATTACGATACTTCTTAAAGACATTTTTCAGATAAAAATACCAAACAGTTCCTTGCTCCAGATTCTAAATTGTGAGGATTTGTTGTTTCTCTTCATCTTGTATGCGACAGTTCATTGACAGTCATGGCTGGACAAGCACACTAACTATTTAGAAATAAATACAGCAATGCTGTAAGAAACAAAAGCAGAAAATTTGTATTATTTTCTGATTTTATTGTCCATGTTTAATCAGTTGATGATGGGTAGATTAATTTTGAATATAACCGATTTTTGCAGCCCCAAATTAAACTGTATCGTGTGCTTCTGCTCTCACTCTCCCTCCCTCAGGTTCTCCTTCTGGATTGAGGTAAATTTGGTGGGCGAGACATAACCGAGCCAGTGGTGACAGCAAGCCTCTGCACCGTAACTGGAATGTGTGGAGTTTGGGAGAGGAATGGAGGGGGGTGGGGGTGCGGGGGTGCGACAGGCATGTCAGACTCTCTTTTCCAGCTGGTCCTGAGGGGTCAAACTGTGTGTGGATGTGTGCATGTCATGGCCTCTCATTAGGGGGTGAGACGCTGCGGCTCCAGACCCCCATGGTAGGATTGCTGGGTGAGTCTGCACTGATCCTGCCACTTTGATGCCCCTGACCCCCACCCCCGCCTCCAGGAGGTTAATGAGCCTCAGTGAGCTCTGTAGGCATGCTGTTATACTGTGTGTGTGTGTGTGTGTGTGAGTGAGTGTGTTAGAGAGAGAGAGAGAGAGACTTTAGGTGGGGGTATTAGGTAGAGGTAGAAGGATTCTCCAGACCTCTGATATGCTTAACTGTGGTGGTCAGATCAGATGACCAGACTTTGGTTGTGGTGGGTGTAGAGAATAATGTTAGAATAACAGCACCTGCTCTTCAGGGGGGCTTCTCCCGTTCCTGCACATTTGATGTACAAGATAACATAAAACAATAAGGGAGAAGGACCAAAAACCTTAAAAGCAACTGAATCTACATGGAAAACACTGTCTTAAAGTTGCATTGCATTAGGGTTTGTACAACAAGGTCGTTCGACTTTCTTTTAAATCTCAAACCACTGATTGTCGAATCTTTTCAGAGCTGCCAAATTCTTACAGCTGAAATAATCAGTGCAGTAGCTCTTGCTTATTTGCATGGCATTTGGCTATTGTTAGACAAAATGAACATTTATCTGGACCTACAGTTGATTTTGATTCACTACCTTAATTATTGACCATGATTACTGTCCCTTCTCAACTTTTTTCAACATTTCCTTTTTATCACAAATCTCTGAATTGACCGCAGCGCTGCATCACATAGCTGAGCAGACAGTGAGTCACAAACGTGTTGTTTTGGGCAGGGCAGTGCAAGCCCTGGCCTGCAAAAGGAAGGCATGAGAGTCCAAAACAGGTGCTCGACTGCTTTTTTTCTTCTTTCTTTTCATCATTCACTCCCTTTCCCTCTTTCTTCTTCCCAACACCTGTTGAGGTGTGAGGACTCATGCTGGTTCAGCCAACTAAGCCTGAGCTATGCCAAGATGGTGGGGGTCTGAGTTGAGGTGTGGGTAACTACTTAACGAGCATGTTTTATCTGCTTTGCCCTCCCTCTGTTGCCCCCCACCAACACCACATACACACAGTCATTTCTCGCTTTCAATATCAGGTGTTACTTTTGGGATGATTAGTTGTGTGTCTGTTTAGCACTGCAGGTTGGGCCAAAAGGGCCAATTACTTTTATGTATGCGAGAAGTTATAGATGGATTTAAAGAAAAATTAAAAGAGAAATGGTGAAACCAAAGTGGCAACAGAGACTTTGGCTGACCGATGGCTCTGGGGGTGGCAGGCAGTCTCTGCCGCCTGGTGGAGCACCTTGCTGGGCTCACAGTGAGCCCTCAGCCCCCCTGTCTGCTGTCACTATGACATGGCTCAAGATTTACCCAGCTGTTTGGGATCTGTCTATGTGTGTGTGTGTGTGTGTGTGTGTGTGTGTGTGTGTGAGAGAGAGAGAGAGAGAAAGTTAGTACTTGACAGTTTAGGCCCAACAGATATCTCCAACTTAAATGAACAATAACAAGCTTAGTTGTCTTAAGTTACTTTACTGCATATTCACAATGTTGGGCTGAAATGTGCAATATTCAGGCATGAAGCTGAACTTCTGCCCACCTTTTCATGCTCACTTTATACACTACAGCAGCTCCACTTTGTTCAATCTTTGCATTGTTGCACTGATTAACTGACTGATCAAATCAAGCAGCAAATCTTAGTGTAGCTGAAGCTGACTTGGGCACATCTGGAAAGGCTTTATAGGAAGGTTTTACTTTTAAATACCGTGCTGTGTGTGCTTGGGGTTGCTGTCATGTGGGAATCCTCTCAGTAGTCTCCACAGGAGGGATTGTTTCCTTTAGGTTTCCAAAAAAACAAGCTCTCGGGTAATGACTTCAGTGTGTTGGTGTGTTTTGGTTTTGTTTGTGTGACATTAAATTCAGCTTCAGACTTACCAACTGACATCTTCCATTAATGTGCTGTGGCATCCGGTGATACAGCAGTGTTCTCAGTGTTGTGTTTTCAGTACACGTCCGTAAACCTTGTGCATGTGTGTTTGTGCGTGTTTGGGCACATGCGCGTGAAAGCATGCCACCCTGTCCTCTTCTCATCTGGTCAGGCCCTGTAGCTGGTAATCTGAGAATAGAGATTAGAAAGAAAAACAACAGAGAAGAATGTCTTTGGTTGAGCCAGTGAGGAATTTACAATGGCCTTCAGGCTGCTTTGACCTCTCCCTCCCTTTCTCTCTACCACTCTCTCTCTCTCTCTCTCTCTCTCTCTCTCTCTCACACACACACACACAGAAATACCTAACACTAAATGAATTCCTTTATAACCTGGCTCTTATATCATAGCCATGGACATCTTTTTTATCAGCTAATATCATGTTACTCATCTATTTCAGTTTACATCTGAGGATATGGTGACATCAGTAGAAAGAAGTCCAGCAGGCTGTGCAACACATTCAGTCATATGGTCAGTTTGGAAACAAAACAAAACACAGTATGTTACGATCATTATTTACAAACCTGTGGGATGTGAACATTTGAGTTAATTTTTATAGGCAAAAATGAAATATACAACATTCAGTCATGTCATGTTTGAGTAATTGTGGTAAGTGTGAGTTTCTAACTCATTAATTAGTGTTCACTCCAACTTCCAAGTCGTAATTATGACTCGGGGATTTTTCAGAAAGCCCTGGTATGTCCAGCCTGGCACTTACTAATACGGAAGTCCCCTTAAAACCAAACAAATATGGGTGCTTCACATCAACCACAGACTGTCATTTAACGGATATGGTTGTTATAAATTGTATTGTCAATGCACAGTATTTTAATCCTCAAACAACCAACTCTGTAATTATACAACCACCTTGTTGACGCGAAAACTTGCAAGTCATAAACATAGGAATCTTGGGCACCTCTACCATCTAACCCATATAATATGAATGCAGCATGAAAGTTGAGGAGTTACATTTAAAAACATTTACAATATAGACAACATAAATATGACAAAACTTACATTATTGATCATAAAAAATAAAGCAAAGCAAATCTCCATGTGTTTCAGTCACACTTCCTAACAGGGGAAATTTCAGGCTTAAGCATGTGGCATTTTGCTAACAGTATGATAAAACTAAACATGTTTTTTTGGAGTGGGAGGATCTCAGTCAAAGTAAGCAACACGTAGCAGCATGTTGTAAGCGAAGTCACCTAAATATTCCTTAACCCTGCCAGAACTTCAGCAAAAATCTTCAGCAAAATACTGAACTCTACATCTTATTTTCAATCTCCCTATCACACTATGACAGGAATTCATTTTGTAAAATCTAAAACATTTGTGTTGCTCGCTCAGCAGGACTGGAGCGATGGCAGCGAATCCCCACATCTTATCAGTGAAACTGATAAGTAAAATGCACATCATAACAAACACAAATGATAGAGGGGGAGATAATGATATAGTTGTTGTTGGACATGGATAGAAGGTATGTTTTGGTCATTTCACATCTGTTACCACAAGGATGTGATGGTCTGAAGCAGCTCTCCGACAGCTTGCAGCAACGTCAGCTCGTGGGCAGAGATGACAACACATTGATGGCAGACAGGGAGCTTGGTGCTTCGATGGAGTTCTGGTTTCAGAGGGACAGCTGTTTGTGGATATGACAAGCTGGCCACCCTACCACCTGATCTGATCCTCCTCGCTCCGTCACAGTCCAGCAACCTGCCTTCCTCTCAAACCTCAGCCAGTGTGTGTGTGTGTTCTGGACAGGAGGGGTATACAGGTCCTTGCACATGCGAAGGGGACAGGTGTTAGGGACAGGAGGTGCCATGTGGCCTGGGGGTGTGGTCAGGTGGTGACACACCTGTCCTTACTTGCACAAGAGTGTCTGATTACACACACACACACACTCAGACACGCATGCACATCAGCCTGACCATGTGTTCTGACATGCAATGTTAGACCAGCCCTCAAGCAATGTGAATCTGCTCACCATGACAAAACCAGGGCTGTTTCTACTCTTGCCAAAGAAAACATGGCAAGCTCAACTGTAGCAAAGTAATGTGATCGTAATGTGAGAGGTGAAGAGACATTTGAATTGAGCAGCAGACATTTGACACAAGGCTCTATGTGGGGATGTGGTTACCATGAAAAAGTGCGTGTGACAGAGAGAAAGGAGAAGCAAGAGCGTCTCTGGTTGTGATTAACTAGTGGTTTCCTGGCACTGTGTTTTCATGTGTTTCCTGTGCATCGTATGGCTTGTAGTTCCATTGTAATATAAAGGAAGTCAATTAGAAATTCTGAAAACAATTTCACTATCTGTGTCAGATGAAAAATTTCAAGGCCCACTGTTCATACACTCTTTATCTTCACACTGCACTGAAGGCCAGTTTATGGTTGGTCAGAATTAGCTATCCAACCACCTGACAAGCAGTTCAGACAAAGTAAAGTGCCAGCTACAGAGATCCACACCACATACCCACATTTTTTTAATCAGTTTTTTACTTGTAGTTTTCAGCCCCAGGACTACACACATCTCCCTCAGCAGTCACAAAGGTTAGCTGTATTTCCCAAGACCTGAGAACAGACTTTTATTTATATGTAAAAATCTATGAAAACTGTTTAGGGACTCATTCTGCTCCACATGTACATTAAGATTTCAGAAACTCTTTGAGTTGATTTTAAATTAAACATGCAGAAGACAACCGGACTGGACGTCCGTCTTTACTCACATTTTAAGAGTGTGTAAGTGGACACCAGTGTGTGTGGCACATGCAGTGTTTCAATAAAACCTTGGAGATAGGGGGAGATAGGCGTCTGGCCCTGGGGTGTGGATTTCAGGCAGGTGCATTCGCCTGCCTTGCAGCTCCTCAAGGGACAGGACAGAACGGGACAAGGAGGGAGGAGGAGGAGGAGGAGGAGGAGAGGGGATGCAATCTGTGCTTTCTGCAGTCACACCACACACACACACACACAGAGCTCCCCAGAGTTCCCCAACTCAAAGGCTGATCTCCCCCCATCTTGCCCCCCCACCCCCCTAACACCCCTCCTTCTTCCCCTACCATATCCTTCATTGACTGGAATGCACTGGGACAATAGAACTGTCCTGGTCCTTGGGCTGGCGCCCCCCTAGGCCCACACAGGCCCTGACAGGAGGACAAAAGTGCACCTTGCACCTCTCAGCACCACCAGCAATACCCTGGGGGCAAATACCTGAATACCTGTGGTAAATAAGAGGGAGAGAGGTAGAGAATGACACAACATGAGGTGAGAGAGAAGAGAGGGATGAAAGAAGAGAAGAAAAATAGTCAGCGCAGGCGGTTTTCTGCTCTCAGCTGCCAAGTGTAACACAGACTTGTCCAGAGGTCCAAGCAAAACACAACAGCAGTCTCCTTATTTTGATACCCTCTCCCCTCTCATTATTATAATTCACTGTGTCACTCATTCTTTCGTATCTATTCTGACACCTGCTTTCTTAGGAACACCCTGCCACCCCACCCCCAGTATGTGCTCTCTACATATCCTACTCGCTGTTAGTCCTCTCTTATTCTCTCATGTCATGACTTGTTGGCTTAGCTTACTCTGTGTGTGGTTTGTGCACATTTGGCCCGGACACACTTTTTCTTGCACCACAGTTAAGCCTGGCTGGCTCACAGTTGAAGTAAATCACGACAGATGGTTTGACAACAACTGAATGTGCAGGATATCACAGATTTCCCTGATTTCTTATAAACAACACTCAGTAAATCAAAACCCAAAGGGTTCCTTTCCAAGCAACACTAACACCTTATGTTAAAATAATGATAAAAATAACAACTTCATGGAGCATATGTAAGCCATCTCCTCCATTGTACCACTGCAAAATAAACCATGCGGTCTCCCTTTTCATTTACATCACACAGCATTAATCCGATGAAGTGTAATTGTACCAGATGGTGAGAGACTGCAAGATCAGACTCGGGACATGTGTGATATTCAACCTTGAGGTCACTGTGACATGGAGCCCCTCTGTTTGTTAACCTTGTGTATAGTTCATTGTGGTGGTGGAAGAAGTGCTCAGATCCGAGATTTAACCACAAGAATAACTTGTGTGTTCAAACTTCCACACGAACATCACATGATTAATATGCAAAAAACTTAATGAATGAATATTTACATATCATGAGTCATGGTAAATAAGATGAGTGTCGTAATAATATTTGTGCTTTGAATGTAGTGGAGTAGAAGACAATGACAGTGATCTAAACCTAAGTAATTGTACATACAAAACTTGAGTACATGTACTTAGTTACTTCCGAGCACTAAGTTTGTGCAATTCAGCGTTAAGTTACTTAAGTTTGTCAGAATGATACTGTCTCTTAAGAGTGAGTAAACTCTGGATGGCATAAGGTTGGAAACCTCTGTTGCACACAGCGTATCTCATCTGTTTACTCTCCTGTCCCTTTATGGCTCATCCTCTAACCTCTGACCCTGTGGGACAGAGAGGATCTGTTTTTAGGAGGAAACACAGTACCAGCCACGTAATACACACACACATACACACACCATTGAAGGGGACAGCAGGAGTGTGGAGGTGGACAGGAAATACCGTGTACCCCCTCCGAGAGGCCATATCCTGTCCTTGGTTAAAACTGGTTTATTTGTCCAGAGACCTGAACTCTTTGTGTGTGTGTGTGTGTGTGTGTGTGTGTGTGTCGCATAGTAGCATACGTGTGAATGCCTGTGTAGAAATTGTAGGAAATCCTCAGCAGAAAGGCATTCCCAGTAAGTGTATGTTCTTGCCCTCCCAGCACACGCCATTGATCAAGTCTACACTGCAACATGTGGCATTCCTCTGCAAATTCTATTCCCTACTGATTTGATAAACAGCCTGCAAAAGGAAACATTGATTCTTGACCAAATAGCCCCCACCCCCATCCCCTGATGTCCAATCACTTCTCCCTCATTGCTTCATCTTTTCCTCACTTGCCATTATCTATTTACCCCCAGTTCACACTCTACTTCAAACCTCAACAGCCTCCCCACGAGTTTCTAAAAATTAAAATGGAGACACGATGTTATGTATTTCACAGGACAAAGGCAGATGAGAGAGTCTTTTGGGACTGAGTGCCAACCTCTAACAGAGGAGAGCGTCTTTGCACAGCAACATTGTGAAAGGGCGCTGCAGCTTGTAAGAGGGTTTGAAACTTTAACCCAGTGACTTAACCTTCTTGGCTCGAATCTGATCCTCCAGTGATTCAGTGCCACAATCACTGCCAGCTCTGATTTCAGCAATACACTGTACACTCCTTCGATATGGACCACTTCGAACCCCCTGGCAGAGAGAGCTCTACACTTCACAGACACACTCATACATCCGTGTACACACAAACAGCTGTAGCCGCACCCAGATGCTTTATATCAGCACTTTTTGGAGGGGCTGTGTTTATACAAGACTGACAGGCCACTTCCTGTGTCCCAAACATTACCACAAGCAAACAGGCTGGCGGCAATGCAACAGAGGGAGAAAACTGCAATTTCAGCTTTTCAGAAATGTTAGTCCGCATATTGGTAAAAGCTTTCTTTCATTGTTGACATATGCTGCTGCTTCCCATTACTCAAATCAAGAGACTGGGGTTTGTGCAGCCCTGTAATCTGTACTGCTACACACATGCAAAGCCCCACTTATGACTCTACACAGCATGATTGTTTAGAGAGAGGCATATATTTTCTGTTTCCAAGATGACGGCGCTCTAAAACAAAATAAAACTCATCCGGCTGCAAATTGTCAAACATCAGCTTTTGTGTACACAAAAGCCAAACGAGTATTTTTTTTCCAGGCATCCAGGCTTTACAGGGGCATCTGCAAAATAAAGAGCAATCCAATTTGTTTTGTTTTCTCTTAGACTGAGGCAATAGTGCTTAGGCATTCATTCCATGGGAAAAACATGTGAGAAATGAAAATGAATGGCAATCCCGTTTTCTTTATAATTGGGTCAGCATAACATTATTTCTCATTACAGGACAATTGAATTATTAGTTTGACACATGTGCAGACTGCAAGGACAGTGAACAAACAGTGCAGCCCCCACTCTCTGTCTCTCTCTCTCTTTTCACTTAGACGGTATTGTATGTCTGTCACTAATGGCTCAAGAATGTCACATTAGTCAGGGGCTGCATGCGTGACGCTGCGAACATTAAAACACTTTGAGGGGACCAATATGATATTACACACACCAAAAGAAAGGCGACAGGTCCAGTGATCTCATTGCCTCAAAGGTACAGGGTTGATAGACTGCACTCCTACACACTACAAACCAGAAAAATCCCCCCTCCCCCGGCAAAATGCCAGAGTTAAGTTTCAAAACGGCTAAAACATATCAGAAGTGGCAGTCTGTATAGTGAAACATTTTTTGCAGAAATTTGCGGAGGCAGAGTTTAGATATCCCAAGGAGAAGTGGAATATCATCTGACACTATGGGGCAATCTGACATGTAATGAGTCTCCTCTGTCTTTTAACCCTGCCGACACCGCTGCCTGTTCTCTGTGCCCAACAAAGGTGGCACTGTCAACAGTTCAGGCAGAGTTTAGTCCCCCTGTGGCCTGTTCCTCTGCCTCTCTGACTCACTGCATTGCGTAGGTGTTCACAAGCTAAATGATTCTCACCTCCTGCCCCAAAACAGCCCTGAGAGGAGAAGGCAGACAAATGAGAAATCCCCCCGCCTGATCAAAGTGAAGACATTTATTCAATAGGGTGTATGTTTGCATGTGTGGTTGTGAGTGTGCACATGTGTCTGGTCTTTTCGGATGCTGTTTACATTGGGCAAGCTAAGTCATGCAATCTGATCCCCCAGCTTTTTGAGAGCCTCCTCAAACCCCCCTCGCATACACACACACACACACTCGCTGACACACACATACATGCATCCACCTCTCAACACTGAGAGCTATTGGAGGAAACATGCTGTTACCTCACTAAGACATGCTGGCGTCAGTGTGTGTGGGTCAGGAGGGCAGTGGGGATTGTAGACACATTGCTACCATATGTGCACCCTGGATGTTCACCTCCTCGACTGGGCCCATAAGCACAGATTTCCTCCAAAAGTTCCTACAAGGTAACCGGAGTTTCACTTTTATGGAGCAGATGGCTGAACAAACTGAGTGGACCTGTCACGGTGCTGAGGCTCTTTCTGTGCAGACCAGAGCCCGTCTTTTTCAGGAGTATATTTTCTTGGACCGAATTTTTCCTGCTCCCATCTGTGGCCGCTCCTACAGCAGCAAGTGGGTCAAGTGGGATTCCTACTCAGCTGATTTCACACCGACCTTTACTTTTCAGCAAAAATTGCCCACACTGGCCTTTAGGAGGAACCATCCTTGGTCAGTGTCCTTATTCTGTGTTTCAATTTTTGTACACCTCCCGTTCTCCCACCTGCAGTCACAGTGCAAACCCTTTCTCGCCTATTTAGCATGTGTTCTCCATGTGTGTGCTGACAGCCCGGCAGGTGTGTGCAGGTGTTCCCCTAATCACTCAGCATCACGCAAACCCGTCCCCACTCCTCCAAACACACACGACTCTATCTTCCCATTCAGAAACTGTCATGTCTGTCCTGATGAACTCATTTAGAGTTATGAGTTAATACAATGCCCGATGAAATACTAATTAATATTACAACAAAAGAAGTATGTCCACAGCACTTAAAAAAAAGAAGCTTTTATTTACATGTGGCGGAAAAATACACAACCTTAAAAAAGGCACAGAATTCCCATTTGAATGGCATGTTCATCAAAATAGTTCATAAAAACTGTAGGTCAACCCCCCCCCCCCCAAAAAAAAAGAAAAATCATGTCTACATAAATGAAGGCAAGTTGTGTTTTTGGTCAACCTTAAGTGGTCCTTTCATGTCCACTGAGTGTGTGGAAAGTGTTTGTGGTGCGAGGAGAGGCAAGCGGAGGGGTCACCTGTCGTCGAGGTCACAGCTAACACGTCTCTCAGCGCCCTGCCTCCACAGTGCACCATACACAGACAGCTGTCTCAACAGACACACACACTTGCTCATTTCCACACACACACACACACACACACGGCATGTATGTATAGTATGGTGAGGAATGACATCCCCTCGTACACCACAGACACACACAAACACACCCAAGCAGCTGCAACATGGCCAGAGTCCCGGACCGGCCGGCACCAATGGAGTTTCCTGGGAATTAACTGCATGTCCAGCTGCCCTCAAATCACACACAAATACACGCAGTTGACAGGACACAGCAAAAGTGTGCTGAAAACTGACATGACCTCAAAAAAAAATCTGTTAAACATGCAGAGTCTTGAAACATTAAAAGGCACTTAAAGAGTCATTTTATAAAAGTAACAGATATCCAGATTTGCTGTTGTGAAATGAGCTGGCATCAACCTCCCAAATGTCCTCTGGGTGGATTGGCTCCAATCGTAGGGGTCAGGAGTGGGGGTGTCAGAACCAGCAAGCAGCTTTGACTTGCTTTACAAGAGCAGTCCAGGGGAACGTGAGTCTACGAGGCAGAGCAGCATCTAGACACATTGTGTTTGTGCAGCAGGGACATACGGCTGAAGGTCCGCGAGCAGGAGCCACACTGGTACTTCTTCACTTCGGAGTGGGTCTGCAGGTGGGCACGAAGGTTGGAACGATCAGCAAAAGCCCGATTACAGTGTTGACAAGCGAAGGGACGCTCACCTGAATAGAAGGGGGAAAAAAACTGTGAGCTTCAGGAAAACACTTCATTAACAGGCCAAAAGCTCTGTCCTCTGGTCATTGTTTTTCAAATGATCAGCAGATAAGCAACAAAAGAGCTGGGACACTACCATAATTTACTTAATGCAGATTGCCTTTGTTCATTTAGAGCAATTGTTAGGCTGAGATTAGACCATGCCATGCAAAGCAATAACATTTGCTCACACGGCAGGAGACATCAATGAATATCAATGAGCACAAGGTGCAACCGGCTGTGACATTTACAAGTCAACAAAGTCTGGAAATCAATACTCTGACAAAATAAGTAAAGTTATCTCTTTTTCTACCTGTGTGTGTACGAATGTGTCCTCTGAGCAGCCAGGGTCTGGAGAAGGCCTTGCCACAGGTGGGGCACACACAAGGCAGAGTGTGCGAGCGAATGTGCATCTTCAGGGCTCCCAGGCTGTTGTACTCCTTGGGGCAGTGTTTGCAGTGGAAGGCCGGGCGTGACACCTCTGAGGGCAGAGCGGGTGTCTGCTGCAGCGGGGCACCGTGGGGGAGCTGGTGGTGGGACTTCTGATGATGGGACAGCGCAGAGAGACTGGGGTAGCTATTACTGCAGTGGAGACAGTGGTAGATGTGCTGGATGATATCCGGGCTGGGGGGGTCTGAGCTGCGTCCGCAGTCCTCCTCTTCCTCGCTGCTGCTGCTGGAGGGCGAGCTGCTGAGGTCCAGAGGACCCAAGGGTGAGGGAGGCAGGGACACTGGGGTGACGGGGGAAAGAGGTGCGGGCAGGGTATCCACGCTGCTGAAGAATGGGTTGGAGGGATAGCAGGTCAGGGCAGAGCGGTTGTTCTGCATTGGGAGTTCAGCCCGTGGAAAGCTCTCTGGGACAAAAGCTGGCAAGAAAGGGGAAAGGAAGTCAGGTGGTTTTTATCAAATGGACAGTTAATCTAATAAAGCTCTAAACTCGTTTTCATTCTTGGTGCCTTGTTACAAACTGGATTCATCACAAGCCTGTCCTTTTTTGTGGGCAAATTTTGGCTTGCAACACATTCTGTTTTGAAGCTACATGCACCATAAAACTATATCTTATCTGCCACATAGGTCTGTTCTGTGTCTGAAGCTAACTTGAGGAGCTTTGTATACTGTGATTTACTCTGCATGTCAAATATAACCGCAAATGCATTAATGAGGAAAATTCTTACCAGTTTGGCTCTCCAATTGACTCTCCTTGTAGTAAGGCTTCTTGCTGGAGAAGTATTTCTTCACGAGGAATGACCGAGGCATGTTGAGGTCTGGCTTCTCCGATAAATTGTGCCAAAAGCAAGAAAAATCCCAGGATCTGTCCCACAGACAGATGTGGATTCCAGTTGGAGGACGGAGGAAAAACGCTTGGAGAGATCCAGAAAACCACTGCCAAGCTTGAATGTAACTCAACTGAGGGATCGCAAAGTTGTCTCCTCATATAGTAGGCGACCAGGAGGGGAGAAACAGCGGGGTGGGTGGGCAGGTCCCTTCCCAAAGACACACCCCGTGTGACGGCGCGCCACAATCCCCCATTCACCGCAGGTGCCCAGTGTGCCAAAAGCTGCTGCAAGGCGCGAATCTAATTGTGCTTTTCACGTTTCTAATGATCCGCTCATAACCTGCTGGCATACACATACGAACATTGTATCAAGAAGATGAGGATTCAAAAATGTTTCTCGCACCTGAACCTTGCAAAATGTGCACAGAAATGCTCCTCATTGCTCGTTACTGCGGGGAAATGAATGAGAGCAGTGCAACAGACGCAACAAGCGAAAGAAGTCAAACCATGCAGGACTTTAATGGACAGGTTTCTTACATCTTACTTCTTCCCCTTTCCCCACGAAAACGTGTTAGGAGCGTCCTCTGTTGGCGCATACGGCAATTAAACAGCGCGAGGTAGAGTGCAACATCTCGATGTAAAGGTGGAGAAAAACGTGGTCAGAAAAGATGACGTCCACAATGACGATGCTTTACTCAATAATTTCACAAAGAATGTGATGTGAATTTCAGCAGATAACATTGCAGTTTTGTATTATAACTAATACTACAATTAGCCGAAATTCGTCTTTTCGTTGGTTCTTTTATTTTTCCTGAAAATTATAGTTAATCTCAGGTTTTTACGGTCGTGTAAGAACACTGGCACTCTTTCACAAATGGGCTTTAAAGTGACCTTTTATGGTGGCTTTGCTCTTTTTGTGTTCTCGTTGCTCGGGGGCTTTTTTATGCACCCCGGTTGAGGGGAGACTTTTGAGAGAAGGTATAGGACACATACGCCTTGTTCTTATTACCCTTAAATACAAAACGCCCAGTTCATCCTGACCGCATCTCCCCTCCGCCTCTCTGCGGGGAATAAGTCCGTTCGGATGAAAAGAGGGTGCTGTTCTCCAGCTTGCTCACAGCATGATCCGAGGACAAATTATCCGAGCTGACAGGAACAATATGATGATGTAAACCCAAACAGGGCCCTGTTTAATCCTCTGCCTTTAGGTGGCGTGAAATGCAACGACCTGGGATAATTAATGCCCCGAGAGGGAATGGGTTTTACACAGTGTTTGACCTCTTTTTCTTCGAGTGTCCTACACCGGTGTGCGTAAAGGGCCAATGAGGATTTATTGCACGGCCAAATGTCAACTTGTACCCTTTCTAAGTTTCAAAATAAGATGAGCAAGGGTTGCCAGAATTTATTGGAATGCAGTAATATGAAAACAAAGGGAGATAAAGAGTATTCAGGACTGAGATCCCATTTATCCACTCTTTTTAAGTTCCCCTAATTCATTCATCTTATCTCTTTAAACATTTTTATTATTTTTATTATTGTTACTATTATTTCTTTTTTAGTAAATATGACGTTTTAATTTGTAAAGTACTTTGTATTGCACATGACTTGTGTAGGGTATTCTGTCAACCAGTGGTTGGTTATTGATGGTTTTGTGGACGTGATGATATGCATTTAAATTTTGTGTTGTTTTTTTTCAACTCCCTCTGTAGGTGCACACAACCTGAGAGTGTGAAAATCAGGTGCGAGCGTTAAAGCAGGATTGTCACAGTGCTCCTTAGTCCCGTTTAGCATTGCAAAGGTTGTCCTCGGTGGCCGGGTGAGTGGTGGTGGTGGGTGATGGGGTGGTATAGTCTACATATGCACCTGTCTGAAAGGCGCCATTGTCGCGGCATGCCCAAAAGTTCACACGTCGTTCACACGCTTGTTGACGCCGACGCCACATAGACTGGCGGTCACGAGGGCAGGGCAGCCATAAAAACCAAAAGCAAACAGCAGAGACACACGTGAAAGTGATCTGAGCTGTGGTCTGATCTCTGCTGCTGCTGTTGCTGAGGACTCGGACAGTGCAAATGAGGTTTTGTGCTACTTCATACACAAGAGGTGCGTCTGATAATAGTATGATGACCTGTGTGTTAATAAATAAACAGAGAGCAGGCCTTCACCAAGTCTCAACATTTCCTCCAATTTTCCCCCAATTAAAAATTTACCAAAGTGTCTCACAGTATAGTGTATGTTTCTCAATTTATAAATTTAAAACCTCTTATATATAATTTGGGCATATGCTCCTAGCGTCTATAAAAAATATATAATTTGATCAATATTACATTTTCTTGCAAGCAATGAGATAGCACCCTCCACTAACAGACAGACAGACACATAACCTCCTGTACCTTTAGTGACCAAATAAGGCATCCACCTGACCTGACACACACACACACACATACACACAGTGTAGGAGGCTGTTGTAAGAGTGAGAACAGCTGATTACACACTGTTGAATTTGTTCTTCTGAGGAGAGCAGTTTGTCTGTACAGAGCTGACTGTAGACAATTTGTATTACAACAGGGTTAGAGTGACCCTGTGAGACACAGGAGGACGTTAAAACATGCAACGTTTTCTGCTCGAGAACAGATGTTCTTTCCTCACTGGCCTTGGGGATGAACCAGCCAGTGTTCCCGTATAGGCTCACTCACAGAAACCTCTTTGGACTAAAAAATCATAGACACATATAGTATTCTTTCAGTCTCATCTTGTAAAAGTTTTCCAAAACCAGAAGAATTGCAAGCGGGATGAAATTAGATGCATAAATCCTCTTCAAGAGGAATGTGACTCTGCATTTTGTTCTATATTGTGTTTGGCAAATGATTGTACTGCACTCTGTTGATTATATTAAAGACTAGTGCTGCAAATATCTATGTATCTTATGTGCATATGTATGGGATATTATTTTCATTATTTGTAACTAGATTAAACTACTGTAGTTTTTCCCCATTAGATGCCAAGAACATTAGAACAGGGACCCAATTAAATGAACAAATAGAGAGAGAGAAAGAAGCTTATGCACAATTAGAAGAAGCACTGTAGGTGACAGATTGATAACATTGTGTAAAGACACAATGATACAAAAAAATTAAATAAGTCAAGTTAGGAGAAGCTTGGAAAGATGTTGTAACCATGGCATCACTGATTTTTAAAACCATAAATGTCTGCAAAATTACTTCACTGTCAATAAAGTTCAGTTCTTAAATGTGCTTTAATCTGAGGATGTTTTGTTTCTTATGAGATCTGCTGTATATTTCAAAGCCTGAATATACGTCATGTCATGTCTTAGCTGATGGGTTGTGGCCATATTGCACCCAAATGTCCTTTCAAGTGCTTGAAAAGAAGCCAACTCCCTAACTAGCACCCATTGTTATTGCACAAATGTTTTTTTTCAAGTGATAAGTACAGGAATGCAGTTTAAATTCATGTTTTACATTTTAAAAGCCTATTGCTGATAGCCTGTGAACAATCAGGTGCATTGTTGCCATTCACTGCATTCAGACGACAGGTAACGGCCACTTGAGTGTATTTACATTTGATGTTCATGCGGGTTGTTTTCCAGACCTGATCCCAAAAACAACAAAAACACAGGTAAATCAAGAAGAGTCAAGTCCTCTTTGTACATTCGATGATTCAAAGGAAACAGCAGATCCCCCAAGATGCTTCTAGTTGACTCTGAAAGGGAACTGACAAGTCTGTGATTTGCCGCTACTATCAGTACTTTTTTGTCTCTTCAAGTCAAGCCAGTTTATTATCCACTTTGATTTTAGAGGGTGACAGAAATGTCCATCATCACATCATTGTCTGACTCTCTAATCCCATTGGCCTATCTATAACTTGTGACCTGTCTCAAACCTCATGATTTTATCTTCATCTCTTCCACAAAACAAAGCTTGTGAAGACACAAACTGCACTATTATTTGTAATGTGCATGATTCGTTTCACACTGGTTGACTACTGTGAGTTATTTGTTAGTTTATGCATGTAGATCCGAGCGCGCGTATGTGTCTGAGTGTTGCCCTATGGTTCAGAGGTCCGTAAACCCAGCAGGAGGAAGATAAGATTATCCCAGAGGAATGCAGGGTATGGACACACACTCCCTGAGCACATGCTGTCTGTGTTCAAGTTTCTCCATTAGACACAAACACTCACGTGTTTTAGGGAAAATCAGTCAGGGACACTGCTGCAGGGAAGCAGCTAGCATATCATGCAGACAGATGTATATTCTCCCAGTTCAGGTCCAACAATAGTTTAGATTTTTCACAATATAATATTCAATATTCAACCTTGTGTATTATGCAACAGCATTTGGTAAAGAAAACCAAATCATCCCTGTTCAATCAATGTTTTATTAGACTGTTTATTCCTTACTTCTCTCACATTGTCTTAATGGATATACAGTATAAATGGGTATATGTAACCTTTGACACAGAATTGGTCCATAGTTGTAGCTATGGCTCCAAAGCATTTTCCACATCAAAGGTTCCACTCCCAAGCTGTTTATTCACTTTTGTATGCCAAGAAGAAGCCGAGGCAAAGCAAAATTTATCCTCTCAATTCTGATAATCTGTCCAAGAAACTCTAAACATGATAGGGGATAAAATCCATTCTAACATAAAGGTACACTGTGTCAACCATGCAAAGGTCTTCCTCAGGGTTCTAATCCAGAGAATGACTGGTGCTACCATCAGTCTGGTTTTATGCTGATAAGACCTTTTGACCCCTGGAATCAGCACTGTTACTTGTAAGTTTCTGAAACTACATGAGGCAACTGACAGAAGTCAGATGAGGTCAAGCCATGCCCCTAATCGCAGTGTGAAGTGTAAAGATGCATACTGACTCTGAGTTTTTTGATAATTTTTAATATATGAGGGATAAAATTAATGGAATAAAATTTTAACAGATTGAAATGGCAGGAAGATATTGTGGATATTTTAATTTCTTTTAGTTCAGAAAACAGAAAGTCAGAATTTGTGCACACTTTATATGCTGCACGTGTACCTTAATGCAGTACATTATTGATCTAATGCACCTGTGGTTTTTATACATCTCCCACCACAAGGTGAGTGACAATTAATAATTATATAATTATATATAATATATATAATAGCGAACAAATATTTGACAAAACAACTGACACAGTTGCAGATGAGCAGGCATGACATGCAAACACAATAAACCTTGTATGGGTGCTAATAGAGATGGCATTTAGCCAGACGTGTGTTTCTTTGTCTGTCTCTGCTCTATAGCCTTATCTACACAGCAGGAGAACACAGGCCCTTTGATGTGATATGTGGTACCATTAAAAGTCATATAAGAGTCAGTTGTTTACTTTCTGAGTAAAATTAACACTGTTGGAGGGAAAAGATGAAGAGGCAGAAACTTCCACGTTTCCTAAACTTCCCATCAGACATTTCAAAATGTAATTATTTTTGTATTTACTTGACATATTTTGAATTTATTTTATGAAAAAGCACTTTGAATTGCGTTTTTGTAATCATTTTTATATATTTATTTTGAAAAACCAAACAATTGTCTTAAAATAGTCATCATTGATCCACTGGTGTGCTGGTCTGTACCTGACTCTTGATTTAGAGGCAGTGTTCATATCTGTGTCAGGGTTGCGAAAAGAACAAACCATGAAGTGGCGCCACCCAGTGCTCACATGGTGAAGAGATCAACTGAGGGGCTGTTCTGATGTGAACCACAAGGGGACGGTCAAAGACCAACAATACAGTGTTTCCCCGTCATAGGTTAAATCACAGGTCAGATGCATTATTATCCTCGTTGCACTGATATGCAAATATATATGTTAGTGCAGGTGCAAAAATCACATTCACTTAGTATAACTGTGTCACAAATAACAATGAAATATGTGACTGAGTTGAATCAACACTCACGACCTGATATAGCAGTACAACAGGTGTTCACACGCACAGACATCATGAGCTAAATTATAGAGACTAGACACTGTGGAATGTTGTGTGTGCATATGTGTGTGTGCCCAGCCCAGAGGCTGGGAAAGGTCAAAAGTGCTTGCTGCAATCCAACAAGAGGCAACAGATCCATGACGACCTGTTGTGTCTGATGACTCAGCAGCAAAACCTTCAGGACGGACAATACATTATCTCAAAAATGAGGTGGTGATTTACAGTGATGAAACTCACCTCCCACTGCAACAGGCAACAATACACCAGTCTCACTTTCTCGTCTTGATTTGTTTCAATGAAATGATTCCTCTTTGTACTTTCATTGATAAGCCCTTGTAAGAAAACCTATTATATAAAGATATATTGCATGTAGTTCTGCAATGTGACCTACAGCTCCTGTACAGTTGGGGCTTCAAATAGGAGTGAATGATGTTTCTCCTCCTTTTCCACCTTGGGAATGTTAGCTTGACATCTGGAGAAGGGATATGTGTCAAGGGGGTTCTTTTAGGTCATAATGTGCAGACGTATAGTATGTCGGTTAAGCAGTTATGGGCACCTGAATAGTATGTGTGAAGGACCATTTCAGAATGTTTTTTTTCATGGCAGATGTCCTGCTGGACAACTGGCCTTGATTAACTTCCTAAAAGTAGATGACGTTAATATACTGTATGTCAAGCCTTATTTTTTTCTAGGTTGAGGTCTATCTGAGTGTGTGTGTGTGTGTGTGTGTGTGTGTGTGTGGCTTATTATAACTTTTTACCCATGTCCGAAATGAGAGTTGCCCTCAGGGCTTCCGTCGGTCCTCTCATTCCATCTTCTGACAGCAGACTGAGACAGTAAACCTCTGATTAAAATACCTTCACAGGGCTTCTCAGGTAGTCAGTGGTTAACACAGCTTTGAAGTAACGATAAAGTTTTTCCCTGGTCACTAATGTTGAAATAATCAGTCAACATACACACCATAATTTAATTTTAATTTGTTCTTTGTTGTCCTATAATTCTCCTATAAGTCCTATAATCATAAATTGATATGTTACCTTACCTGCCATTCTCAATATCAATATATACTATCATGTGTGTGTGACATTGTAGGGCTTTTTGTTTTTTATGTTTAAATTAACCATTCTATGCTATTTAAAATGTTTTGAATAGGCGAAATGATTGTATAATTTAATAAATAAACTCATTAACAGCAGAACTTGCAATGGAAGTCAATAAGCTCATTTAATTCAGCAATATATAATAGAATAGATATAATAATAATCAGAAATTTCTTTTGAGTATTTGCTCCAGAGAACAACAAATCTGAAAGATAGACGGTGAGAATTAAGGCTACAGTTCATTAAAGGTTCGATAAACGTGCACGTATGAATTCACAGAACCTGCCATCACGAAACAGCTTAAAAACGATCACTTCAAAAGAACTGGAGATGCCGGGGATTGAACCCGGGGCCTCATACATGCAAAGCATGCGCTCTACCACTGAGCTACATCCCCGCCTTGTTGTAAGCCCTGCTGATGGGTAATATAAAAGTGAACACAGACGGAGACAGCTGATTTCATGTTTGAAAGACGAGTCGACCGTGGAGAAGGGTATTTATGTTCCAACTGAGACCAAGTTATGTAATCTAAGGTCATGTCCCAACCCTTGACCCAGCTCCGTGTCTTTTTTCAGTGTGTGTGTTTTTAGGTGGGCTTTTTTGAATGGGTTTTAAAAATTCCCAAAGGGCTCCACCCCAGGAGACTCTGAGCCGTTTTTACTGCTGATTTGTAAACAGAAGATCTGCATTGACGTCAGGGTGAGTTAAATGGAAAAGAAAGTGTTGCATGTGTATCTTGGGATTCGTTTTATTTAACCTGTGCTCTCTGCACTATTTTGGGCCTACAGGTCATGTTTTGGTTTCAGTTAGGGGACACATCTGAGCAAGGGACTCCTCTTCCTGTTCCCACGCTAACTGTAGGAAATTACAAATAGGTAGGGATGAAGAGAAACTTCACCAAAGACAGACAAACCACCTGTTTGTGGTATTTCTGAGATTAACTTAGTGAGTCACAAGTGGCTGAAATTCAGTGCTTTCTGGTCCCCCAAGTTCCCTTAATCCTTTAGGGAATTCAAAATAGCTCCCTCGTTTAGTTTCATAATATCCTCCAGGGGAGCGTGAGTGAGGGTCTGCCGTCCCCCTCTGGAGAGCACAGCCTGTCCTCACTTATGCTGTGTTCATCAGCACATGCTTGCCAAGGACACTACTTCCAGACCCTGTTCGACTTATTTAGCCTTGTTTAGCCTTTTAGGGACAGACCCATGAAATGCATGACTGGCATTTTGAGGGTTTTAGGTGGGTTACAGAAGAAAGATTGAACTTCCTGTTCCCTCTGTCTGCTGCACTAAATGTGACTGGCTGGCTTGTAAATGCAAAGGCCTGCAGTGGTGTCTCCCAGGAGGAGGGAGGTACACTGGTAGATATCAGCTCTGTTTTTGTTGTGTGATTTTGGATTGGTGACAAGAAGCCTCCATGTTTAGTCTGTTTTGATTAAGAAATAGTAGTTGTGTGTGTGTGTGTGTGTGTGTGTGTGTGTGTGTGTGTGTGTGTTTGTGGGGGGGGTATCTATGGACTGTAGAGTGCTGTGGAGGGCAGCATACACAGACGGGCTGTATGCAATATGAGATGCAGGAAAAATTTCTTTATCTAAGGCCACAGACTCTCCAAATTTTTATAACATTGTTCACGGGTATTACTAAATACAGTTTATCACACAAGCATCTCTAATGCAATGGCTGGAACTGCTGGCCACCTCTCTCTCTCTCTCACTCTCTCTCACACACACACATACTGTGAACACATTTGGCTGAAACCTCAAAGGGCTGCAGCATTAGAAGGATCATATTTGGCAACTGCAGCATGAATCTACTATTGAACTTTCTACAGATGTTTTTCCACATTCCCCTGTGAGATTTACATAAATCTTTCGTAGATTTTGGTGTAGATGCAGATAGAGGTCCCTTTTTCACAGTGTTAATGGAATAGTTTTTGAAAAACTATTTTGAGGATATTTGTTGGCTTGATAGTTATCATGTTTTATTATGTGACTCCAGCTTTTTAAATGTGATGATTTTTTCCTTTTCCTTTAAATAATTATAATAATCTTGAGGTTTTGACTTACTGCTTTAACTTCATAGTTAATTCACAGATATCAACAGTGTATCAAGCTTCTCAACTAGCACTGCAAATAAGTATATTTCCCAAAATCTGAAACTATTCCATTAAAATGTCAGCCGACTTAGCCAAACATACAGCGATCTGTGACTTCAACAGCCCCACTATGTCATAAGTGCAGCACATGTAGTCATTTACACAGCTGACCTAGTATCTCCTAGGTTGCTGTCTTATCATCTGCCTGCAGCCAAACATGCAGCAACGGAGAGGCCTGAGAGGATAGAGGCACCAAAAGTAAAAGCTACATTGGTACTGTAGGTGGAGTACTACGTAACTACGTAACATTTGGGCAGTGAGTTAAATATTTAAGTCAATTTTAAAAAACAAGTGATTTGACAGTTTTGAATTTAAAGGGATGATTTGTTACAACAACAGCCAGTTCTTCTTGTCTGATCATCGAACAGAAAGACTTAAGACATCAGAATATTTAAAAAGGGGAAAAAAAACAGAAGATTCATTTGTAAACAATGTGTGTCAGTACTGTCTCCTACATCAATTAGTTATGTCCCCACTCAAGGAAGGGTTGAGCTGTCAAATCAAGCATCAACACACACACAACAAGCCAGACCTTGGAATCAACTTGCCCACCGCCACACCTCAGTCTTTAACCACAAACAAAATAGCACTATTTACAATGCAAGGTTTTGATTGGCTGTAAGCCCTCTGCATTCACGCGCATGCCTTGAGTGAGCTGTGTCAGCCGGGGCAAGGACGGAGCATGTTGTTAAACAAGAGCTGCATGCCGCATTCATGATCATGAACACACACAGTGAGGGTGAGGGAGACACTGCTGTGACCTTTCACCTATTTCTCCAACCATCTTGGGAATCTGTGGGAATCCTGTAAAGTTAGGCGACCTCAGTGAAATATCTTGCATGGACAGAAAAAAAAGACAAATAAGGAGCAGAAGATGGAAAACTATAACCTCTCCTTTGTCTGTGCTGCACAGTCAGTTCATGATGTTGTTATGATAACATCCATTAAAGGATAAAGTGTTGCATTGTATTTACTGTGAAGGCCTATATGAGTGTGATTGAGTAACTGACATGATAATACATGACATGACATAACAAGTCACTGTCACTCCTTCTGATTAGATTGAGTGCACAAACATTAACACAAGCGCAGATGCACAAAGTGTTCTTGCTAAATGTTGGTGTTCACTGTGTTACTGGGGTTTGGATATCATCATCACTGCAAGGCGAATGCGTGTGTTTCTGTGTGTGTGTATCTGCGTGAGTTGCCTAGCACCTGGTAACTGTATAGGCCGAAACCTTATCACCCTGCCTTTGGAAAGTTCATACTGTGCTGGACTCTTGCTATCGTCTCTCACCGTTGTGGTAATAATATGACAAAGCCTAGCAGACAAAGTAGATTAAAAATAAATCTGTATGAGATCACAGGCATCTGGAGATACAACCCTGTTAGGTGTGGTTCCCTTGTTTTCAAGACATCCAGTCAGACAGCATGATCTGACTGCTCACATGAACATTCACATGTATTGTAAAATATAAGCTGAATGCAGTTTTGGAACAAAAACATTTCAGGTTCGCAGTTAAATGCCTGAGTATACTGCACACCAAAAGTCTCTTTAATCCCTATTAGCTGTAATTTGATAATAGTTCCAGGTAGTGTTAAGTAGATTGTATATAATATAATATAATATGATATATCAGACTATGCTGTATTGCAGAATCTTCTTGACTTTTGGATGACTATTAAACTGTCTCTTAAGCCAGAAAGCACAAACAGCAAGCATGTCATATAGCAACATATAAAATATATATTACTCGGTGCTGTGAGCTTAATACACAAATTAAACTGAATCTTAAACTGAAAAACACAAGCAAGCTTTGAGCGGCCTATGGGCTCTTGAGGAGTAAAATTCTATAGAGTTCATAAATGCACAACACAGGATGGCCATTTACTTACACACACACACATGCATAAGCATACACACACCAGTTTGCACAATCTGCCATAATAAAAAGCGGTGCATATTCTTAAAGCTTTACAGGCTGCAGGATGTAAAAGTGGCCATTGGGGTTTTCAAACCCACTCCACTGCTCATTGGTTACTCAAATGCTGCATTCAGAAACAGATGATCTGATTGGCTGGTATGGGTTGATCGCCACGCGGAGGTCCTCCCCATCAAGGCGGAGTGAAAGGAGGGGTGTTGAGGGGAAAGGGAAAATGCTCTATTTACACATGAAATTTAAAGTAACGCCACCAGCATAACTGAAACACCTAATCCAGTCAGTGAACTGGGACTATTAAATAATATTAATATTAATGGTAGTTTGGCATGAGTATTTGCTCCATGATTACTTTTAATGAGTCTGTCACTGGAGGAGAATATGAAAAGGAGATTCTCTCACTCTTTCATGTGTAAATTAAAATTATAACTACAATGAGAGTAGTTTAACATTTCACAATAAAAGTACATAAAGTAACACAAAGCTAAACATGCTCCATCTGTGGTCCAAAAGTCTATTCAGAAGATGATATAACAGGTTAAGTTGCAAAAGTTTTAGCTCTTCTTTCTGTATCTAAATTTATTAACTAAGCTCCAAGCTGACAATTTAATTATTTTGCTGTCAACAGATCTTCATCTCTCCTCGCTGTAGAAGGCCTGTATTTGGAGCTATGGGTATCGGGATCAGTTTACAATCCCTCAAGTCCTGACGTTAAACAGCAGGGGTGGGTGAAAGGGGAAGCTGACCACAGATCAGTCTCCGAGAAACGTCACCAATTCCAGCTGAGTTCAGGTTGACAGCTCATCTTGCCCTGCCCCCACCCTGTTACCTAGAGGCCCGGCTTGTGGCTTGGTGTAAAAATCTGATTGGCCGGTTTGTTTGGTGTGGGTGGGATGGGGGGCGGGACCTAGAGTATTGTGATCTCACAATCAGCTGTTTTGTACGTTCTACATTCTGATCCGAGGATCAGCTGGAGGCAGCAATAAACAGAAGCGAAATCTGCAGCGGAAAAAAATACAGGAGAGAGGAGGGGGAAAAGCTGCAGATGTTATGATCTAAAAACATCAGTGTAAAATTTTTTACACGAAGCCCTTCTTCTACGAAGAAAGCCTTTTATTTTTGTACAATGGTGTTTTAACTACCTCATTTAAAGGCTATCTAAAGCTATGCTTTAAGAATTGTTGTCGTTTCTACTGTGTGTGAGATTTCGTTTACAACTTGAATAACATTGCAAAGGCAGGTAAGCGATTCTTTATTTTTGCTCCCCTAATCGGTGTCTTTTGTGTCAAACTGTGTGTTCGTCAAAGAGGCATCAAACTCCATATGTCCGCCAGCGACGCTGCTGCATTCCTCACGGGCTTATCTACAGAAAATATCCATCAGATATCGCAGAGTGAATCATAGAACACGTAGTCTAATATTAGAGAAACGCGTCGCTTTGTCGGCCACGGACTCATATAGGTTACCTTTGACTAGTGTGCGTTGTAATTGGTAATGCCCTATTATTAGGTCTTGAATGGATTTGGAAGCAGTAAATTGTGGCCTAAACTAAATGTCAATTCGACGTCCTATATCCTGAAAAATAACACCCAGCCTACATAGGCTGTCCTTCAGGGCGCCAGCAGCCGTTGTTTTTGCAAATTGCACCAAATGCTGATGTGAGAGTCAAATCGATGGCGGATGTTGATGTTTTTCTGGATGGTGGATACATACACATACAGAGTTGCTTATGTTACTCGGTGAAATGACATTGTCATTGTATTGTGGTGAACCAGTCGATGTCTTTCGTGCAGAGTGGCTGAACCACAACTGTCATTGCTTTGACCCTTCAGCTGGAGAGCTTATACGGATAATTCATGTTTAACCTGGATACCCTACACACCAAGTCTTGCCTTCCCTGTCGACAGCCTGAGGTTTAGGTCGAAGTGTCTTTTTGCTACATTAATCCAGGGCAGCTTGTTGTATTCGAAATGTAAACACTGTCGCTGTGAGCTGCCTTTTTCATTATGTCAGTGGATTCAATTCGAGGTCGATAACCGTCGACAACAGCAACCACTCACATATCGGTTGATTTCGACATAGTGTTACAAATTGCAGACTAGGCATAATAATCCATACAGGGCGATTATGCAGCGACGTTAGATCTTATATTTTCGCTCTGTTTGCTCCTCAGACTTTTTTTCCTCCTCCGGTCGCTAAACAAACCGGAGCCTCAGCGCCAGTGACGTAGACGTGACGCGTCATGCGTCTTGTTTTCATTCCGCGAGTCCCCGCCCATCTAGCTCTGCGCCGCCTACTTTTTCATACAGACTAATGTCAAAATAAAAAATCCTCAGTGAAGTTCCTTTCTATGTGTCAGTGTGCATTAAGGCCGACAGAATCTTTTTTTATATATATATACAGTGGCCTTTAAATAACAGTAGAGATGCACAAATCAGTATAAAACAACCAGGATAATCCTGTCCTCACTAATCAACAGGGTGAAATGAGCCAGAGTTAGCCTAGAAGGCTCATTTTCATCTGTTGTTCCTGGCCATAAGTTAAATGGCAACATAGGAAAATAATAAAACAGCATGTCATCAGATAAATATTCAAAGCAGAACAAATATGCACAAGATATTTACATACTATCAGGCCATTTGCACTCTGTTGGCAGTATCAATGTCTATATATACACACCTGTCAGATAGCCCTGAATCAGCCTGTCCAGCCCCCAAGCTGATTAAACAAAAAACTAAATTATCAAGGAAGTGTTGCATGTAGTCCATGTTGAGTGTGTGTGTGTGTGTTTTGCGGAAGTCTGCTGCTTATGCAAAGCAGCCCTCAGGCTTTCTGACCAGAAATTTTGTTTATCTGGATTTATTTGTCATGGTCTCATGACTTAAGTTTCTATTAGTCTGGGGAATGGGAATGAAACAGTTTTTGTTTATGAGGATGGACTGCAGTACTTCTTGGACTCTCTCTGCAAAATCCACCAAAGTATATGGGCCGTGAGCCTTTTTACTTAATTGACTGGATATAATTTTAAAACATGGCCTGATAACAGAGTCAAAATGGACTCATACAACACCAAAATAGAAATGGGAGCATGCTATTCACTGTAGAAGGGTCATAATGATGGGCTTCTTTCTTTTTGGCTTTTTGCTCCATTTTCTCCCCCATTTAATTTGTCTCGAAGTTTCTCTTGTTAAGGTTAGCCCACGCAAACAGACTCTTTGACAGTGACTGTATTTGTCAAAATAACTGTTATTTCATGACTGTACTGCATGGTTGCATTTAGGATGTCTCTTCCCTTAATGTTCGTAGTCACTGTGATGATTCTCCAAATAAGGACAGAAAGTGTCAGCTTTGCAACAAACATCCATGCATCTCCCTCCATGTCTCTTTGCTCCAAGCAATCTCTGTCACACTCACACACACACACACACACACACACTTTGTTTCACCTTTTAAAACACGCTTCTTCAATTTTACTAACCTCTGTGTGAGTGTTGATATGTCTTTAAGTGTGTCATTGTGAGCATTTACTTCATTACTTTCTCTCCTCATGTTTGTCTTTCTTTGCATTTTAACATTGTACACACTTTCTTTGCTTGACTTTGTGAGAGTCTGCCTTTTTTGTCTCACCTCCTCCTCCTGTTCTCTGGCTTGTCCATCTGTCCTGAGACTGTGCTCTCTGGTTATCTCAGTTTCATGGGGGAAGGGAACACAGCCATTGTCCACTTGCTCCTTATTTGTGGACACATTTGTGTCTGCATTAAACAAATTCTCATTGATAATCCACATGTAGCCTAGGGTTCCTCTGCCAGTGTATTTCACAATTTAGGCCACATGCTGTCAGGTGCAGGTTCAAATTATATCATCATAAACATCTGCTATGCTGTGGTGACCTCTCAGCATAGATTTTATTTAGTTTGTGGGGAGTTTTCAGTTGAGGAATCAGTATATGCTCCTTTATGGGATGAAAAACTGATGCTTACATCATCACTGAAAAAACATGCTGCTTCTACACACAGCCTCAGAGCTGTTAAAATACTTTGAATAAGACTGGGAAATTTGTATTCACAGCTAATTCAATATGCAAACAATATCAGTAATGTTACAGTGGAAAAAAATGAACAGCTTCTATCACCAGTGATACGCTCTCACTTCAACACATCAAAATGCTTTGAGGGTTGAATCTGAAAATCCTGTTTATAATGTTTCTTGAAATAACCCTGCACACATTGCTATCTCACACTACTTTACTATCACCAGGAAATTAAGAGAATAAGTGTGTTTTCTTGGCATCTTTTTTTGAGAAAAATGTGTTGACAGTGATGAACCTTATCTTCTTATAACCACTAACCACCTCTCTCTCTCTCTCTCTCTCCAGGCCTTTGCTCCAAACCAAGTGAAACCTTACATTTGCACTACAGAAGCCTGTCCACGCCTGTGTGTCAAAACCGAGATCCAGCAAAGGGCTTCAAGCAGAAAAAAGAAATAAATAAAAAGAGAGAGACTAAAAAGATTCAAGAAACAATTGCATTTAATAGCGACAAGAAAAAACAAATAAGAAATTTTAAAAGGCAGCTACAGCTCTATCTTTGTGGACAACAAACAACCACCAAGTCATCAACACTTGACAGTACAAGCAGTCATGTTTCAGCGTCTGAGCAACCTGTTGTTTGGGGAGGTAGAAGAGGTGGCAGCTGAACTGAAGGGACCCAACCCCTGTGTGACTGAGGCTGACGAGGAGGGATGGATGCTCGTCAATCTGCCTGGTGAGTCTCAGCAGAGTGAGTGCAGGGCTGGATTCTGGGGGGTGGGATGTGTGTGTTTGTTGGGGAGTGTCTGCGAAATGGTCAAATTATGTTTTATGTCCAAAGATTTAGGTAGCTGAGAAATACCTCTGTTCTGATCTGCATGTAGTGACTAACATGTAAAGTGTAAGAGTAATGATGGGTTGGGGTGAAAAATTAGTCAGGGCAAGGTGCAACTATAGTGGCAATTACCTGTATGGCTACCATACCCAAGCCGCTGATGGAAACACCTGATTCTCTGTGAACATACATCTCCTTCCTCTTTGTTCATAATCCCAGTCATGACAAAGGCAATTACTGAGTATAAAAATGTGCTTTGCCGGTTCAGAAGCCAACCACACCTCAAAAAAGCAACATAAAATTACTTCTCAGCAGAGTCAAGGCAAGCATGATGTTGCTCACATAATCACAACCTTAGAGGGTCAACATAACTAATGATGTGACTCTTATGTTTTGTGTTTCCTTACCCCCTCCTCTTCCTCTCCTCCAATTTGTTTAAACACCCTTACATTCTCCACACTGGTATGTGTGCGCGTGCGTATGTGATCCCTTTAAAATTGCCCCTGTTCAACCTGCATGGCTTTTTTTAAAAAATCTACTACATTTTCTGGCCGTCTTTACTGGCCATCCCATCCCTGATGTCATCGCTGCCATGTGCTCAGGAGAGTCTGACTGCATGATGCAGGCGGAGGATGAGACGGGAGCCCCACAGATTGCACAATCATTCCCAGACAGTAACCTTTCACATCCTCAAGACACACATACAAGGACTGAACGTCCAGCCCCCATTCTCCACCCACCCCACAAGCGCCGCAGAACATACAAAGGTCAGGCGCGAGTTGCAGTAGCGCCATCAGACCCCCTCTCCTGTACCAGCGTAAGCGCATCAGACTTGGGTGCCACTACACCCGTAACCCTGCCAAGGCGGGTCAGACTCTCTACGCCCTCCTCCGCCCCGTCGATGTCCCCTGGCTCTGGGAGTGAGTGTGGGGGCAGTGGGGGTAGCAGTAGGGCAGGCTCAGAGAGAGGCTGCATGGATGAGAGCTGGTTTGTCACCCCTCCCCCCTGTTTCACTGCAGAGGGAGCCACAGCAGAGGCCAGCCCAATGGAGGACCTGCTCATCGAGCACCCCAGCATGTCTGTGTACGTCTCCCCCAACAACTTGTCCATGGTCTCCAACAGCAACCTGTCTGTGGTGGGAGAAGAAAGCATTGTCAGTCTGGCAAGCAGCATGAGGTAAGAAATAGCACTATTTTATGCTGGCTTCTTTCACTCTCACCTCCTCCCTCGCCATCAGCATGACCATGACAACAATCACACCTTCTCTCTCCCTGCAGCAGAGTGGCTGAGCCGGCTGCTGCCCCCGCCACCCGTAGCACTATGTCCACCAGGGTGAGCCGCGGAGCAGCTGCTCAGGCTGGAGCCCTGGCCAAGGTCACCCATGTGGCCAGGGTGCAGCGGAGCAAAGCTCGCATCGACAGGCGCCATCTGGGCCGCAACCGCATCCAACGCCAAAACCGCACCAGGGAGCAGGTCCCCCGCCACGCAGCCCATGCCAGAAACACCTTCCTTCACCAGCCCAGCAAGCGTAACTTCTGCCACTGAACTTCTGAGCAGCCAGGGGGCATAGTTTACTCTGAGGGCATTAGACACCCAAGGCACACATGATTAAATATATTCACCTACAGCATATTTGCTTTAATTTCCACACATTATATCATATTAACTCAGATACCAGTAGGCTGGTAGCTGTTATGTTTTGGTTTATACACAAACTGACTCCACCTGGTAGCTCTATGCCTCATTCTGTTGTTATGAACCAAGCCCTCTCTGTAGATCTTTATGATAGTTGTTGTCAATGGCAGTATCCAAGCAACTAAAATAAGTCTTCAACAATAGTTACACAGGTTATACTTAGTAACAATAATGTCTGAAAAACAACAAAAAGTTTTGCTATCTTAATTTTCTTTCCTGTCTTAGTAAAATCTTTTCCTTACTTCTACTCTTCCTTGACATTTTTTAACTCAACCATTACATCCACAAAATACTTTGTTAAATTTGGAGATAATAGTTTGAATTCAAATAGCCTAGTGTACCTTAATCTTTAATGGAGGAACAGACTTTAATTTTGGAAAGACAGAGATAACTTAAATTATAGAATCTTTTCAGTGAATGCAACTCATCATGTCTTTGGTGCTTTAAATTAAAGGGGATCTATCACAATATGACTTTAAGTTTATTTAGAAGAGGTGGAAGATATATACCGTGGATGATGAGAGCAAGAGGAAGATCACCATACATTTGTTTCTCTCCAGTTTGGTTTGCCAACACACCAAGTAAAGACAGGAGTGAGCAACCTGTTTCATCATAGGAAACAAAACGTGAGACTTCTCTTCTCTCACTTTGTGAAGGTTGAGAGCAAGTGGAAGATGGTTAGAGTAAGAGCAAAACAGACTAAAGAGTCAAAGAAATTATATGATGAATTCAAATTTGATAGTAATAAAAGGAATGTGGTTAATGTGAAATGGTCATATGCAAGTGTTATGTAACCCTTAGAAAAGCCTGTGAATAAGTTAAAGTCAGCATCAAAAATGGCCTGTGTTTCTCTTGATGATGAATAAGTTTGTCCCTTTTTGGTGCAGATGAAAAACAGTGTCATGGGCAGCCAGAAAATTGTTCATGACAAGCTTTGTGAATATAGTGATAGAATGCAGGGCTTTCCTTTGGGTTACAGGGTTTGGCAGGTTATAGTAAGTAAAAAGCGGTGTTGATGGTAACTCTTTATTTTGTTTTGTTAATCTGTCTTCTGCTCATTTTGTCTTGTAAATTATCAATATTATTTTGTCTCTCTCTGTTTGGTTCCTACAATATAAGCAAGAAAAGAAAGCCTGTTCCTGTCCGACAAAGAGAAAGTACACATTTGGCTTTTCAAGCCAACAAACGAGAAATCACTCCCTTATGGATCATACACTGCATGGTGATCATTAAACGTGTGGTCTGTAAACTTAAGTAATGCGCCCAGCACACATCAGCCTCGTTCATCCACCACAGTGGTGTGTGCTGTGACTTGACATTATCCATGTAAACACAAAAAGGAAAGTATTGTCTTTTTACGCATCAGTCCCTTGTATTAAAAAAAGTCGCTGACTTCAAAGGACGCACTTGTTAGTGGAAAAAAGGGGACGTAAAGCTCTCCTTAAAGCCCAAAAACAAGCATCAACCCCTTCATCTTGCTTATTGTCGTGTGACACATTTCTCTAACATCTCCATTACTTTCTGTTCCCTTCTCCTTAGCACATCAAGCTCTAACAGTGTCCACTTAAAGATCTAGCTTACTGATATGTGTTCAACAACAATAGTAAACAATGGTGCTGAAGTGTATACTAATGTATGTAAATTATTTGAGACATGGATGTAAGTTTGCACTGTCATACATTTTGTGAGTTTTAGCGGCGTGCTGTGTGCTTGTTTTATTTTTTTCTTTTCTTTTTGTTTTGATTCAAATTGTGGGTGAGAAGGTGTATTGACATGTTATATGCTAGAAAAATTCTTTAAAAAATATATGAATATTGGTCATTTATTTCTCTTGTAAATATTAAAAAAAATTACAGTATAATGCCTCGTTAGATGTCAAAGCCTCTCAGGATTTGAGTCCACAATGTTGTGTCTGATGAGACTGATAAGAATCCTCTCTCTGCCTCACCTCTGTGCTCATTAACAAACCACAAGGGCACTTCAGTGGCCGAAAGTGGTGTTTTTGCCCCAGCTTCAGTTTCATCTTGATGAGATGCACCTTACAAGCAGCACTCGACTCTGAGTTGATGTGCCATAGGCAAACACTGCCCTCCACAGGGTCCACTTAGCACAACATTTGCTGTCTGGATGCTGGTGAGGTTATGGCACAGTGGCATGATTTTAGTACAATCTGTACTGGTGTGTTCAAAGGATAGATTGAGGGTCTGGGGATCCATTCAGATTGTTTTGGAAAATGAAAAACTCATTTCTCATTTAGCTCAGCTATAAGTATGATAAATCATTTTCCCTTTAATCAACTTACCACAAATGTTTTCTTTCTGCTAATATCCTTTGACAATATCCCTTGTGATGATTTATAATACAATTATGAATATAATCTTTTTTGTTTTCAAAGATAAATGTATCATGTTGATTCTTCTTAACAGTGAAGGGAAAGCATCTGAGGTGATGAGTCTATGCGCACACACAAACACACACAATGATCTCTGTTATTTCAAGTCCTAATACTACTCTGATTTTGACCCAGGGGTTGAATTTTGTTTGCCTGTTGTAAAAGGAAAAAAAAGTATTTACAGAGTGAAAACAGGGTAATAATGAGATCACAGGTGGATGTGTGTGTGCAAGATTTAATGATCATCACAGATACCTCTGCCGCTGCAAAAGCTGTCTTGTTTTCCTTCATTTTTTTCCTTTCCCTTTTCACCAGTGTCGTGTAAAAAGGCAACATGTTCTCAGTATGTTGTATGTGATCATTGAAAGGTGTGGTTACAGAGTGAAAGTCATTCAATAATAGGGAGAGAGAGTGGTCACCCAAGGTATGGAGCCTGAATCACATAGAAGATGAGGGCATGGGAAGGATGAGGCAGGCAACAAATAGTTTATATATTTTAAAAAATGAAAAAAATGAAATTAAATGTATCAGAAAAATACAGTAGAATATGCTTGTATTTTCCCATATAGGTATTAGAAGACTTGTTCACCAATAGGCCATTTTAAATTAAATCCGTTGAATGTCTGGGGAGTTTCATATTTTTATGTTGTGCCCTGAAATGATGGCAGCTTAAAACACTTGGGATTTTGCCCATGTTACATCTCAATTTGTTCACCCCTCCCCCCATAACAAGGAAATATATAGACATATAAAATTTGGTGTATCCAATATCTATGGTGATCGTGCCTTTCACTATTTCTGCATGGTTTTTGTGATGTACTGATTTTTCCATCCACTGTCATCCACTGACAGGCAAGACCTATGCAAAAGTCAACGGATGGGTTTTCCAGCATCCATTCAGAAAACACAGGTACCCGCCAAAAAACAACAACAACAACAACAACAGCAACAATAAATACTCAGGTTAACACCTGAATCTTGTGTCATTATTTTCATGTTAAATAGCGGCAGGGAATGGGATTGGAGCAAAGAGCGTGTGGTCTGTTGTCAGTGTCAGGGGAAGAAGAATTGAGAACTTCGGTACTTAGAAGACTTAGTTTTACTTACTTACTTACAATAGCAATACTATGATGTAAAAACACTCCATTATGAGTAAACACATTATAAAAGTGAGAAAGTATTACCAGCCAAACACAGCAACAAAAGTAAAGGTGCTACTCTTGACTTGCAAAGTAACTATAGCTGTAAAATGAATGAAGTGGAATAAAAAGTACAATATTCAAATACAAAGTAGCTTAAAAAGGAAATACTCTACTAGAGAACGAGTACCTCAAGACTTCACAACACGTACAGTCCTTTGTTCTATTTCACCACTGTCTGTTTGGAGATGACACGATGAATGTAGGTGGAGGTTTAGGCTAAAAAAAGCTACCAGGTTGGCAGATAGGTGTGGTAATTGCCTGTAAATAAAACTGGAACTGAACTGCATATGGGTGAGTGTTAGTGTGAGTGTTAGCATGAGTGTTAACATGCGCATAATGGACTTATATTGTCTCAGGCTTGTCAAAAGGAGTAAATAAAAGTGATGAAACAATGAGTAGAAATGCCCATCATACTAATGAAATCCAGGCTCCAGCATATCTGTGTTTGCTTCTTCTTGGTAAACTGAAAAATATGCCAATATGGTATTCAACAGTGGAGAAGCTGGTACTCTTTCATTTCATACATTTTTAAAAATATTTTTGCTTCAAGAACTACTTAAACTATTTTTCTGTTATAAAAATTGGTGCCGATTCATTTTTTTGTCATTCAACATCATTTAGTACCAGAGTGTTGGTTGGGGCCTGGGTGCCTGAGGAAATAATGACACTGCAATGTCAAAGAAACAACCAACAACATGTTTTAAATTTTATTCTATTGGAGCCTTCGAGGTGGTCAGTTCGGGTTTCTGTGAAAGACAAACACTGTGACTGGAACATGTGCAGACCTGCTACAACCTGTTTGTCCAGTTCACCATTAAAAAAAACACCTGAAGGCTTTGCCTCCCAAGGGGCATTTTCCCATTACCTACTAATACAACCGTGTGTGGAATCCGTCTTAAAGACAGTGAGGGGAATCAATTCATTGTTCCCAATGAATGGATAAAGATTTGCCATAAGTAACAGGGCATATGAGAAGATGTTTTGGACAGTGTGTCGATTCTGTTTCGGTCCGGACATATGCGGCCAGTGACGGTGAGTCCCTCCGAGGTGTGAAGTTTGTCTCGGCTTTATCTTTACAGTCTGGTTCTTTAGGTTTCAACGTCGAAACGCGCAGCTGCTTTTATTCTGGGACGCGTCACACGCGGATCTCAGCCGTGGATCTGAACGGCCCACAACACAGTGAAGCCGCTCTGGTATTGGTTCTGAAACGGCAGCGCTACCTTTGTGAATGACACGTAGTCAGTGAATACTTGATACGTTACATTACATTCAAATGAGACTATCAAATTACTAGTCGTTACTCGGCCAACCATTCAAAACCAGTTAACTCTGGTTTTACTGGTTGTGCGAAGCTGTAACGTGAAACTTACTTCCCTGTGCTGCGGCGTCGTGATTCGGAGCGGGTGTAGTCTTGGTGACGGAGCTCGACTCACCTTACCTCGCCTTCCCCGGTGAATGCCCCCTCCCTCCGGCAAAAAACAGCGTTTTTTATTTGACCACGCGTTCATTTTTTTTTTCTTACAACAACGGTAAGTAACACCGAGTTAGCGTTGAGCTCCTCGTAGCCGCACGTCTGTGCGGAATTAACAGAGAGATGTGCTAGCTAGTGCGCGACGGCGCGGCGAAGGAACCAGGACACGCAGAAAGCAGCGCCTCCAGGGTTGGCTCCGTGTTTGACTTTTACACGGGGGAAAAAAGCGGTGTTGTTTTAAAAGACACGCAATAATCACTACAGTGTATCGCTTTTCTGGCGGCGGCATTATCAGACAGAGGTAGACCTGTTGTCGCACGTCAATATTTGGATAAGGCTGTGTTCGCTAAGCGCAATGAGCCTGTGAATTAAATGAAGGGCATAACCTCAGAGGTTAGACATATACCTCCCGTGTCGAAAACCAAATAACTTGCTCGCTTTGTTATCCTCCGCAGGTGTCTGGAAGAAAAAAAAAACCGCATCATCATCGGAGCTGCACACCCGTGCTCCGGCCTATCAGCATTCTTTGAGAGGAAGCAGCTACAGTGATGTTGTTGTGAGGGGTGCGCCAGTATCACGCAAGGAGACTACAAATCCCAGCAGAAGTGTGATAGAATGGGAAGGACCCGATCGAGCAGTTCCACTAATTCTTCAGCACAGCAGCGCTAGGGGTTCATAGAGAGATATTTTGGGGATTTTAGGGGGATCTAGGGATCTGGATGACAGGGGCAGGTGTGTGGCCGACCGTCTCAGACAAGAAACAGATGTGACCGGAAATATGGATATCCCACTCTAACTCCTTCACAGCCTCGAGGTACAGATAGGTTTAACTGCCAGACTGCAGGATCAACGATAGCCATGCACAGCCCTGCCCCTGAAATCATAGCAGGGTACCCGAGTGGATGTGTGGCGGACAAAGATGCAAATCCGGAGACAACCTTGGGGAGTGCCTATTCTCCCGTGGACTACATGAGCATTACCAGCTTCCCCAGGCTGCCAGAGGATGATGTGATGTCTGGGGAGAACACCCTCAAATCACGCAAAGATGACGACAACGTCCTGAGCGAGCAAGATACAGGTCAGTCAGACACTGGAGATGTAGGTTTTTGGATGAAGATTCATCAAGTACTGTTGTCTGTCATTTAAATTAAGACCCATCACTCACTGTAGCAAATCACTTCAAGGTTTGAATTTGATCCAGGACTGCAACCAATGATAATTTTTTATTTATTCCCTGTTGATCAAATAATTCTTTCACTTCAAATTTGAACAAAATGTGTGCTAATTTGAGGATTGCATAAATGTGGAATTCCAAAATGGGTTTTTCAACATATACCATAAATCATGGAGGTCCTGCTCCTTCCTGTTTACTCTAAGCCTTTTGGTTTTTGCTGCATGACACAGACCCAGATCTGTTTCTGAAGTCAGCTCGTCTCCAGCGTCTCCCTTCCTCGGCCTCTGACCTGGCCAGCCATGACGTTGCATCCCTGCAGGAGACCAGCAGAGACCCCTTTGCAGAGGACTGCGCTTGTCAGCGAGATGGACTGACAGTCATCATCACAGCCTGTCTCACCTTCGCCACAGGAGTCACAGTAGCTCTCATCATGCAGATCTACTTTGGAGACCCACAGGTAAGGGGCGTGGGTGTGTTTGCAGATGCCCAAGTCACTTCAAAGGTATTAACTTCCCTGTCTCCCCTCTGTTTTCCCCTCTGTTTTTCAAGGTCTTTAACCAAGGAGCAGTGGTGACGGATGCAGCTCCGTGTACCTCTCTTGGCTTTAACATTCTGGGGAAGTTGGGGTCCAGTGTTGATGCTGCCATCACTGCTGCTCTCTGTTTGGGAATTGTCCACCCGCACACTTCTGGCATAGGAGGGTCAGTGATAGAAAGCTTTTTCGTCTCATCCGAAAAGGACGTCAACTGAGGTTCTCAGACTTGGCTGGATACAAATAAGGAGACAACCTAATGCTCTGTGGATGTTTTATGCAGTGGTGGAGTTATGTTGGTGCACGACATACGTAAGAATGAGACGAGGGTCATCGATTTTAGAGAGACGGCACCATCTGCCATCCACGAGGAGATGATGCAGACAAACCTTGATCATAATGTACGCCATTTTTCTGGATTACCTTTCTTAAACCTGTTTAGTAAGATTGCAGATGGTTTCTTAATTGTTCATGTGCCGAGGTTAACACATGCATCCTGTTCTCGTTGTTTCATTTCAGCCTGGCCTGCTGGTGGGAGTACCAGGCATGCTCAGTGGGATGCATCAGGCACACCAGCTCTACGGCAGGTAGGCGTTAGTGTTAGTTCAGTCTTTAGCAGTTAGTCTGACACTGTATTATTATCATTGTCTTGATTCTTCAGCTGCTGAGGATGATGTTACAGCACCATTTAACTTGCTTGATCCATGCGTGGGAATTAAGGGCTATTAAGTATGGAGAGGAGCTCAGAGTGTATATATGAGATTAAAACATCTGTAAAGCAAGCCAGAACTACAGGACCTTCAATTTCCCCAGGATGTCGTGGAAGGATGTGGTTACCATGGCAGCAGACGTGGCCAGAAATGGATTTAATGTTACCCAAGACTTGGGTAAGTACAGAGTAATGTAGTATAAATCACTGGGTGAAGTCCCTGTCACTAATATCACTGCTTTCTCTCAGCCTGAGCGTTGTTCCTCAGCAACGTGCAGTTAAGTCTTATCGAGATCAGCTGATCGCCTCTTCATTTCCTCCCTCTCCCCAGCTGAAGCTCTGGCTAAAGTCAAGGACCAGAACATCTCTGATGCATTTCGGGAATTGTTCCTCCCCAACGGCCAGGCTCCCCTCTCTGGTTTGTTCACCCGACGTCTGGATTTGGCGTCCACGTTGGATGCTGTTGCAGTTAAGGGGATATCGGAGTTCTACAGTGGAAACCTGACGCAGGAGATGGTGGCTGCAGTAAGGAAGAATGTTTTCCCCCGTCTCCCGCTAAGATTACATAAGCAGTCATATATTCTGCACAATCTTCATTGGAAGTCATTTTTACCACTCAAACACTAATTCCCTTGTGTACTTTGACCTCAGCCTTATACATTTTGGTGAGGGTGTGGTAATAATTCACTATTGTCATAGTGTGGGGAAAAAAAAACACGATGTGAGGTAATCATTGATCATAAATGTGTGGTGTAAATGAAAGATTAAAAACCGTTGTGATTTACAGCAATCTTAACAAGATGAGATCAGAAATATAACTTGCAAATGAGGTTTGTGAGTCCACTCGATAAAGTAGTAGAACTTCAGGTGACTGAAATATATTTGATTGTTGAATTGCCCCGTTAGTGACAACACCGTATGGGATAACCCGTCAACTTAGATTTTAAACTATGTATTTCTAATAGGTTCTAGCCAAAGGTGGGGTGCTCACAGATGATGACTTTGGGAACTACAGCACAGTCTTGCAGCAGCCAGCAGAGATCACCTATCAGGGTAAATCACCTGCTGTAAAGCGCCGTGTGCTGTCATACACGGAGCGAAGAGGATTTAAGGTGGAGAGAGAAGCTCGCGTGTGCTGAATATCACCGAAGCGACATTTGTTTGGATATAAAAGGCCGTTTGTGGCACACGGGTCTTGATTTTCAAGTATTTATTACAGCAATTTCAATTTGAGAACGCTGAAGCTGCACGTATTATTTGTGTCAGAGATGCTTGAAGAAGACCCAATGCATTAGCATAACATAAGCTTCATTTGACCTGAAAACTTTATCCTTTTCATGTACAAGATGTGAATGCACTGTATTTACATTTTAATTTTCCTCACATTGTTCCATTTTTCTCATCTGTTTATATATTGTGCGTATCATCGTATTTTTGCAACTATTTGAGTGGGCTGATTTGTCTGTGTTTCTGAAGGACATCATGTGATGGCGGCCCCAGCCCCGCATGCAGGCGTTGCCCTGATCACTGCTCTTAACATCCTGGAAGGCTATAATATCACGAGCCAGGTTCCCAGGAACAGCACCTATCACTGGATTGCAGAGGTAGTAATCCATCTTCTACCTCACTATTCAGCATAAAAAGTAGACCAAATGCATGTGATAGACGTGTTCAATTTGTTTTACCTCCCCAGTCTGTGAAGATAGCTTTGGGCCTGGCGAGTGGGCTGGGAGACCCTATGTACGACACGTCTGTCTCAGAGAGTGTTGCCAAGATGAAGAGGTAGAGATCACCCATCAAATTTATAAATGCCACGCCTGTAGCTGTCTTAATTCAGCAAGGCATTTTCACTGAAGATACTCCACTTTGTTTCTTCCCATCTCCAAGCAAATCACAGGCCTCCTTGCTGCGCCAGATGATCAGTGACTCTCAGGCGTTCCCTGTCAGCCATTACACTCCATCATTTAGCTTGGAGAAAGGTGCAGCGGCTGCCCAGGTCATGGTCATGGGCCCAGATGACTACATTGTTTCAGTCATGAGGTATGTCAGACCAAGCTACTTTTGCAAATGGTTTATTTAGATGCATCCATGTGATAGTTAAGATTTAATTCATATTATTGGAACTTTGAGGCTGTTTTTTTTTTTGTAGCTCTCTAAACAAACCGTTTGGCAGTGGGATAGTGACTTCCTCGGGAATCCTTTTGAACAGCCAGATCCTTGACTTCTCCTGGCCAAATAAAACACTGAATTCATCACCTAACCCAGTAATTGCACCTTTTTCTTGTTCAGTGGTTTATCAATGAATGTTTCATTGAAAGTATTATTATAGCTTCACTTGGGTCTCATGGTGTTTGGTCTTGTTTGCTCCAGCACAACAGTGTCCAGCCTGGAAAGAGGCCCATGTCATTCCTGATGCCCACAGCGGTGAGGCCAGCCGTGGGGTTATGTGGCACATATGTGGCTGTTGGATCTTCCAATGGAGAGAAAGCTCTAAGTGGCATTACGCAGGTTAGTTGCAAACTGGAAGCATTCATGACTGATCATTATTAGATTTTTATCAGTGTGTAAATGTTCCTTCCCGAAATGCATTTTGGTTTGGTCCTGTTCAGTCAAAAGAAATATCTCATATTCAGTATGTAACCTTCAGCCTCCACTGTGGGTTTGTTGCCAAGCACGAAGGGACTGAGATGAGAGCTGGTTCCTCCAAACCTTGAGGGTTGGGAGAGAGTTGCTGCCCCAAGTGAAGCAGTTGAAGTATTTGGGGGATTTGTTCACAACTAAAGTAAAATGGAGTGTGACTGACAGGCGTTTGCTACAGCGGCAGCAGCACTCAGAGAATTGTCACAGACCGTTGTTGGTGAAGAGGGAGCCAAGTCACAAGGCAAAGCTTTGAATTTTCCAGTTGCTTTACCTTCCAACCCTCACCTACGGCCATGAGCTTTTGGTACTGACTGAAAGAAGTGGCCAAAATTAGTTTTCTTGATAAGGCAGCTGGGCCCGACTGCACCATCATGTTGAGAGGAGCCAGTTGAGGCGGTTCAGGCATCTGTGTCGGATATTTTCTGGGTGTCCTTCCTTCCAAGTTTTTCAGGTATGTGAACTGCTAGGAGACACCATGATAGACCCAAAACTCAATAGAGAGGTTCTAGCTCTTCTGGCAAGGGAACACCTTGGGCTCCCCCTGGAGGAGCTGGAAAATGTTGCTAAGGGGAGGGACGTCTCGACAACCCAATTTAACCTGCTGCAACCTGAGCCGTGACCTCATGCTGGATAATCGGCAAAATATATAGAGATGGATGGATCGTTGTACTGCATGTTGGATTATCTGTTCTGTTTTGTGATTCTTCCCAGGTGCTAATGAATGTTTTGTCCTCACGGAAGAACATGAGTGACAGTTTAGCACATGGGAGACTCCACCCGCAGCTGCAGCCCAACATCCTCTTGGTGGACTGTGAGTTTTTCTTAATGTTTAGTGTTTAGTTGAAGAACTGTTGGCAGATTGGCTGTTTGACATGGTGACACTTCTGATTTCCTATTCAATCATATCCTGGTAAAGCAGGTGAGTTGATGGGAAGACAGGAGGTACTTCTATTGTCATCAAAATTAAAGATCCCGGGTTATCATGGTATAGAATTATGTTTTCACTCCCCCGTACAAAGAAAAGATTTATCTGCAATTTTTCCTGCTGGCATTACATTTCAGTAATACATATCAGTTTCTGATACATTAGCAAGGTGATGCGTTACAGAGCAAAGATCAGGGCATTCCTGGATCTGAAGCTCTGAATCTAGCTGAGATCTAAGTATAATCTGATTATAGCTTTAGGTTCTAAATCAAGGCTACTGACCATGTCCTTGTCTTTGAGCTGGACATACTGTGACCTGCATGAATCAAAGTCTCATAGAAAGTCATAGAAAGGCAGTCTGAACATACTGTGATTCCTACACCTGCTGCGTGAACCCACACCAAATGTTATTTTCTTTTTCCAGAGCAACATTACATATGAATAACTGTTGTTCCTTTCTTCCAACTAACCTCAGATCATCCCTTGTCTCCCTCCTTATCTACAGCTGAGTTTACAGATGAAGATGTGGAGCTACTGCAAGCCAAAGGTCACAAAGTCGAGAGGAGAGATGTTCTCTCGTTGGTGGAGGGCGCCAGGAGAACCAATGATCTGATCATTGGAGTGAAAGACCCCCGTAGCGCTGATGCCTCCGCCCTTACCATGTCCAACATGCCCTAGTGCTTCCCCCATACTCACACACAAGGGAAGGGTAAGAGTAACACTATGATGATTGATTGTTACTGAGGGAATAAGGAGGCTGCTGATCATCCAGTACATGAAACAGAATTTAACAGCAAAGCACTGTTTCAGCATTCAGCAAAAACACTTGAATCTTTCTCTGAGCTGACTTTGTAGGAAACTAGTACGGATGCACTGATAGATGTGTTTGTTGATAGAAAACTACAAAAGAACACTATGTCGTCTCTCACAGCCTCAAGTGATGTTCAGTGGCAATGTAGATGGTGTTGAAAATATCTGTCCATCCCCTTAATGGCATCAGTCAAAATCTGCAGCCTATATTATTGTCAAGCAGGGTGTAGAAATACAAGGGGTGCTCGTAAATTAACATCTGATCCATTTTAGTTCTACTTAAAGAAAGCAACAAGCTTAAGGGGTGTGTTTACTTCGTGGGTGTGAGAAAAGGACAATCGAAAAGTGGAATGGCTTTTGAAACTGTTATGAAAAAAATAGTGCTGCACTCTGAATTCATCATCAGGAATTCTCAAACAAATAGATTCTCTGTAAGGACGGGCCGGTATGAAGAAAAGTAATGATGCCAACATTTACAGCACGTGCATGGTCCTCGGTGCGTTCAGCAAACCTTCCTGCTTTTCTTCCACTGCATTTCACCATTATTCCAAGTAACACAAAATATCACATTGATTAGTGAAGGTAATAATATCTAAACCAGTAATTCAGCCCTGCATTGTCACACCTTAACTTGACCTAACTGAACAGAGGCTAAACCATTTACTCTCCTGCTCTCCATCTGGTGTGGGACTGTGATTAGATGTTTGGTACATTTGCTGGGGTTTTAACAGTTGTGAATAATCAATGGCTCATTTTGGCCGTGGTAAGACTAAGACACTATTTACACAACACATAATGCAGAAATCCTTCAACAAGAGGATTTGCTTCAGTTTAACAGGTGTTAAATATCACTAATTGTGGAATAAGTGTATTTAAATATATAATTTAAGAAATTTGAGTTGTTGCATGATTTTGTTCTCATTTAAAACTTTTTTTTACAGTGGGGATACTTGTTTTTAGAATGGAATAGAATTTTTATATGAACATTTGTTGGGCAGTATATTAATCCTACTGGTGTAACACAGTGCTTTTAACCAGCAGTTCTAGAAAAGGTTGTTATGTTTACTTTTTAATTTCTTGTGTACTGGTGTAATTATTTTAGGTGCTATATTTGAAGTAAGGCTTCACTTTTGTATAGCATTCTAAAAATTGTGTCAATTAACTCCATAATGGCCAATGCTGACTGATGAAACATTTCCACAACTTTATTGTCTCTGCTGTTGGGTACCAGTGCAATATGACTGTTGATGCTTTTTTTCCCTGTACTCTAGAGTACCATTCCTTAAGGCACTCATTTGCACTTGATGTTTGAATCCATGTGAATTTATATATGATTTTAATGGAAATCCGCTCTGTTCAATCCCAAGAAATAAAATATTTGCACACATCAAAATACTGAATAGTGTTCAAGACGTTGTTCCTTCATGCATGTGCAATTGAATGATGTGAGCTTGCACTTTCCAGATAATAAGCTTAGGGAGGTTTGGGTGAATGCACTTTTAAATCTGAGCGGATTAATTTTACCAATTCCACTTAGCCTATTAATTTAGTGGCCTGTTGTTATTATGCCAGCGTTTGATTAATGTGCACAACAGTCAAAATTCTGTAGATTTATATAGAATATTGCAACAATTATTTTGAGTGTTAAGTGTGAATATTAGGTGGACCCATGGATCCAAGGACTATAGAGATATGTAAACTTGGAATTCAATTCAGAAAAGTGAAAACATGTTTTAAATAAAAAATACTTATGATGACATGACAGCAGGAACTAAAATTTGAAATTAAATGGAAATATAAAAAGGTTACAATTAGACCAAAGGATAACTTTGGAGAAAATATAACCGGATTTGTTTTTGAACTGCTGAATTGTTCTTTTTACCCAAAAGCATGCTGCTACTCCTTCCTCAATTTTGATTTTATTTTGGAAAGTACTACCGGAAACAGTATTGACGTCGTTTCTGACTTGCTTGTGATTCATGTTTTGTTAGCTAATCTGGCTAGCAGATGTCCACTGGTTGAACTCATTCTCAGATGAATATATGCGGTAAGGGTTTTGCCTTTCTCGTGTGTAATTAACTGCTGATAATGTTTAGCACACCAGAGCTAACGAATATGAAAACAAATAAGTTGTGGTCCAGTGCATTCATGATGAATTACCTGCAGTGCTACCCAGCTAACGTCGCTAGCGTTTGCTAACCGGGGCTTTCGGAAAGGCCAGCAGGAACCGCCTTGGCGATAATTTTATCCCTTTTCATAATGCAGTGGCTACGCAAACACATTAATATGTAATGTAAGCGATGTTCACATCGGTATGAAAATGCACTTTGACGAAGGCTACGGAATATTTGTGTTTGCCCTGCCGTTTTTGAGCGTTGTACGTTAGCTTACGTTTGCGTTAAGGCCCGTGCCACTGCTGGGCCGATCATGTTAACCAAGCTGCCCACCGTTGGTGGTAGTGTGAGCGTTCAGTTTATCTGGCATTAATTCAAATCACACAGTAATTTATGTATTTCGACCACCTATCGACACAGCGGTCAACACGTCTGTTGTTATAAGTTAGCATCACCGGTCATAATGATGTCATTAACGTGCAGGTGTTGTTAACGTTAGCTGTAACGTCATTTCATTTACTTTATGTGGAAAGATTCTATGTTTGACCTTGTCTCGTATGAAGCTTATGATATAATAAATGTTGCAAAAATATTCCTCCAGGGTTTGATCTTCAAACTATATGTTTTCAAATACAGTTTTTCTTTCTCTCTTTACTGAGACATCTCCATAAGTTGGAGTAGTGATCTGTGTCTCTGTTACGTGTGATTACAGCATAAAACTGTTCAAACGCCACTCCTAGTAAGAGGGGAGGATGGCACATCGACACACTCCACCTGAGATTTCCCAGAAAGCAGAGTACCTGGAACCAGATAATGACTCCGACGGGGACTCTGGTGTTGGGGATGATGCAGGAGAGGAATCCGACATTTGCCATGGAAACTCAGTGACAGAAGAGGAGGAAGTCAGCAAGCAAGATGGCATGGAAGAAAGCAGCGTGGAGGGAGAAGATTTTACAGTTTTTGTTGCTTTTCAAGGCAACATGGAGGATGAGGACTTCACACAAAAACTTGACACTGTCCTCAGTGGGATACCTAACATGCTTGATATGGGTTAGTTTTTTTTTTCATTCTTACTTATGTCATAGAAACTGTATAGGAACTTCTTTAATATTCAGATATTTTCCCTCATCTCCTCTGCCTCTTGTGTTTTTTTTACAAGAACATTTACTCGTTTGGATCTTTCCACATTTTGTTGTTTACAATATTGCATCACAGTATGTGTAATTTGGAATCAATAAATGTAATGTGAAAATGTGAGTATGCAGGCATGCCATTGTTGAAAGGGTAAATACTTCCATCAGTTATTCTGTGTCCAATTTGATTCTTTGCTTTCTTTCTTCTTGATTCTTTTAAAAATACTGCAAATGTTCTTTTCTTAACGTGCCACTACTTATTTGTGTTGTTATGTTTTCCAACAATAGTTCTTTCTGACCATCTTTTCCTTTTACTTCTCTTACCAAAAGTGTCTTAAAAATTTAAGCATGCATACACTGTCACTGCAACTTGTATCCATTCATTGTCCCTCTTTCAGACTCTGAGAGGCTACAACCACAGCATGTGGAGCCGTGGAACAGTGTGCGGGTTACCTTCAACATTCCCCGGGATGCTGCTGAGCGACTTAGACTGTTGGCCCAGAACAACCAGCAGCAGCTCAGAGACCTGGGGATTCTCTCTGTGCAGATAGAAGGTAACATTCTTCACTCCTTTTCAATTCAGAACAGGATATATGAGACAAAGTTTTGTCCTGCAAAATAATTGATACAAACTGTAGTAAATGTTGAATATTGATGTTCAATTGTCAATGTTCAGGAGAAGGGGCCATCAATGTGGCTGTGGGACCAAATAGAGGACAAGAAGTCAGAGTCAATGGACCAATTGGAGCACCTGGCCAGATGCGAATGGAGGTTGGCTTTCCAGGTCAACCAGGTCCAGGTATTAGTTTACTGAATTGATTACAAATTGTCACTCGCCACACACTGTATCAACTAAAGTGAAACATTTCCTGAATTTTAGATAGTAGTAGTAGTGATTGTTTATATTTTTGGATAATGATGCAGTAGGTAATATGCCTTAAATTGACTGTTTCATGCATCCATGAAGATTTGGGGAAAAAAAATGTAAAAAAACAAAACAAACAAACAACCCCAAAAAACATTTTTTAGTTACTTGATAAATATTACCTATTTTCCTGTCTGCATGTAATGATTTTAATATGCTAATATTTCCTTAAGGAGGTGTAAGGATGGCTAATCCGCAGATGGTTCCCCCTGGGCCTGGCATGGCAGGTCAGGTCATGGTGCCAGGCAGCAGTGGACAGATGCACCCCCGCGTTCCGAGACCGTCTTCACAGACAGGTGGGGTTCTTTATTTCTTGTGTATCAAATGAAACATGTTGTAATTTTAAATATGTGATGACATGGACAACGCAGGAAAAACTGTATCCTCATTTCCCACAGATGTGATGGACCCAATGATGCCAGGTATGCCAGTTCAGCAGCAACAGCAGCTTCAGCACCAGCAGGCTGGTCCCCATGGCTCAGGTCCCATGCCTCCTCAGGCTGCCCATCACATGCAGGCTCTGCAGGCTGGGCGACCACTCAACCCTGCTGCGCTGCAGCAGCTGCAACAACAGCATCACCAACAACAGCAGGCCCAGCAGCAAGCTCAGCTCTCCCAGCTTGGTCCTAGACCTCCATTCAATCCATCAGGCCAGATGGCTGTGGCTCCTGGCTGGAACCAGTTGTCCTCTGGGGTTCTCCAGCCGCAAGCCGCACAAGGAGGCCCTGCCTGGAGAAAGCCACCACCCCAAGCCCAAATGGTTCAACGTCCACCCTCCCTTGCTACAGTTCAAACACCTAGCCACCCTCCACCCCCTTACCCATTTGGCAGCCAACAGGCCGGACAGGTATTCAATGCCATGGGACAAGGGCAGTTACAGCAGCAACAGCAGGCAGGAATGGGTCAGTTTGCCGCCCCCCAGCCTAAAGGACCCCAGGGTGGCCCAGGTGGTGTTGCAGGACCGCCCAGAGCCCCTCCACCTCTTCCTCCCACTTCTGGTCAGCAGGGCAACCTCACCGCCAAGTCCCCTGGATCCTCCTCATCTCCTTTTCAGCAGGGCTCACCAGGAACTCCTCCCATGATGGCTCAGAGACCTACAACTCCACAGGGTTTTCCCCAGGGTGTTGGTTCACCAGGAAGAGCAGCCCTTGGCCAACAGGGAAACATGCAGCAAGGGTTCATGGGAATGCCCCAACACGGACAGCCTGGGGCCCAAGTTCACCCAGGTGGGTTGCTTTTGATAACTGTTCCTTATTAGATTTAAATGCACAGAAAGCTATTTTTGGCCATTGTAAGGGTACGCTACAGTAATGAGACATTTTGCACTGTAACAATCGACATTGATTACAGGCATGCAGAAGCGTCCCATGGGCTTTCCAACCCCAAATTTTGTCCAAGGTCAGGTGAGTGCCAGCACTCCAGGAACTCCTGCTGGAGGAGCCCCTCAGCAGCTACAGAGCAGCCAAGCGATGACTCACACAGGTAAAATGTCAGCAACTCTACAGATGTGTAGGGGTATGTCTTGGGGATAACGCAAGTGAGGTTGGTAAATTAGAAATGGTGTGAAATAACAAGAGACGGACACTGGAGTTATGAGGCTGGTGTCAAAATTGAAATCTAATCATATTTGCTGATACACAACCTGTAAATTTGGTTCATTCATAACTGAAATGGGTTGTCCAGGCACTAGCAATATAAGATATTGAGACTGTGAACCTTTGTTCCAGCTTAATTTGTTGGTGCTGTTTCAGTGAAATTTAAGAAATAACTTGCACCGGGTTATTAGTCACAAGTGCACCAATTTATTGCTTTAACACTAAAAATTTAAGGCTCAACTCATTAAATGCCAGCTGTGCAGTCTTTTGGTTGTTAACATTAAGACTTGAAGAACAGCTTTGATGTGTCCACTGTCTAATCTAAACTGCCATGTCTTAAAATGTGGTTAGCCAAAGGCAGATTACAACCTGCTTTGACACCTATTGTAGTAATATTTTTATATTTCTCTTCTCCATTCACATCAGGAGCTCAGTCATCAGCGTCCACACCAAACTCAATGCAGGGTCCACCCCATGCCCAACCCAATGTCATGGGTGTGCAGAGTAGCATGGCAGGTCAACCCACTGGTACAACCACTGGGCCTAATTTGGGCCAGCAACAGTCTGGCCTCCAGACCCAGATGATGGGCCTCCAGCATCAGGCCCAGCCCGTGTCCTCCTCCCCCAGCCAGATGGTTCAAGGCCAGGGGGGAGGTCAGACTGTCCTCTCACGGCCCCTCAGTCAAGGGCAGAGAGGAGGAATGACCCCACCCAAGCAGATGATGCCTCAACAAGGCCAGGGGGTGATGCATGGGCAGGGTCAGATGGTTGGAGGCCAAGGGCACCAGGCCATGCTCCTGCAGCAGCAGCAGCAGCAACAACAGCAGCAACAACAAAATTCCATGATGGAACAAATGGTTGCCAACCAGATGCAAGGCAACAAGCAGGCATTTGGAGGCAAGATTCCAGCTGGGGTCATGGCTGGCCAGATGATGCGTGGCCCTTCTCCAAACGTTCCAGGTAACATGGCTCAGTTCCAGGGCCAGGTTGGCCCACAACAGATGACTCCACAACAGCAGCAGCAAATGGCTCAACTCCAACAACAGCAGTTGCAACAGCAGCAACAGCACCAGTTGCAACAGCAACAACTTCAGCAGCAGCAACAGCAGCAGCAACAACAACACCAGCAAATGAACCAGCAACAGCCTCAACAGGTTCCTATTGCTGGCAATCCCAATCAAGCTATGGGCATACATGGGCAGCAGATGAGGCTTCCTGTCGGTCACCCACTGATCCAACAACAGTTACAACAGCAGCAGTTACAGCAGCAGCAGAAACAACAGCAGCAGGCCATGTTGCAACAGCAGCAGCAGCAACAACAACAACAACAACAACAACAACAACAGGCAGTTCAACAACACCCACATCCTCTGGGAGATCCAAATAGTGGGACAGGGGACTTGGGGGTCCAACAGATGGTCCCAGATATGCAGGCTCAACAGCAGCAAGGCATGATTGGGGGCCCTCAGCACATGCAGATGGGAAATGGGCCCTTTGCAGGTCATGGAATGAACTTTAACTCACAGTTCCCAGGTCAGATGCCAATGGGGACACCCTGTGGACAGCCAGGTGGCTTTCCTGTCAGCAAGGATGTGACACTGACTAGTCCACTGCTAGTCAACTTGCTACAGAGTGACATCTCAGCCAGCCAGTTTGGGCCTGGAGGAAAACAAGGAGCAGGCGGAGGCAATCAGACCAAACCCAAAAAAAAGAAACCAGCACGAAAAAAGAAACCCAAAGAGGGAGAGGCACAACAGCAAGTAGAGGGCCTTGGGTAATAATTTCCATTCTTTACACTTAAGCTTTTGTCGTGGCAGGCAGTAAAATTAAGTCATATCAATGTTGCATTCGTTCTTTGACTAGGTTTCATCCTTGCTCTCTCTTTCTTAGTGGTCTTGATGTGGCTGCTGGCATGGAGGATTCTGAATTGCCAAACCTTGGTGGTGAACAGAATTTGGGCTTAGATAACTCTGGCCCCAAACTCCCTGACTTTGCCAACAGGACTCCAGGTACATTATTTTTTTCTGACTTTTTCCAGTAAATGATTTCCAGGATTCTTTACTTTTCAATGTTTGAACTTATATATATATATATATTGTATATGTGCCTCTCTATTACATAGGCTTTCCTGGCGGCCAGCCTGCAGATCAGAGGGTATTGCAGCAGGTACCCATGCAGTTTATGCAGCAACAGCAGCAACAACAACAACAACAACAACAACAACAACAGCAGCAGCAGCAGCAACAACAGCAACAGCAACAGCAGCAGCAGCAGCAGCAGCAACAACAACAGCAGCAGCAGCAACAGCAGCAGCAGCAACAACAACAAATTCAGCACATGCAACAGCAGCAGCTACAGCAACAGCAACAAATGCAACAGCAGCAAATGCAACAGCAAATGCAACAACAGCAAATACAACAGCAGCAGCAACAATTACAGCAACAGCAGATGCAGCAACAGCAGCAGCAGATGCAACAGATGCAGATGCAGAGTCTCCAGAATGCTCAAGGGCAGCAGGGCATGACAGGGCCTCAGACTTCAGGTCAAGGCCAGCCCCAGATGCACCCTCATCAGCTGCAGCAACAGCAGCAGCAGCAGCAGCAAACTCAGCAACCGCATCTGCAACAACAGGTGATATAATCGATATTATCATGTATATTAACACAAGTTGTGGGTATCAATGAAACGTCTATTCACGCTTAATTTTCATCCTCATTTTAGCAGCAGCAGATGATGATGATGCTGAAGATGCAGGAGCAGGCAAAAAATCGCATGTCCATCCCACCAGGAGGCCAGCTCCCTCCTCGTGGCATGGGCAATCCACCTGAGGTGCAGCGCCTTCCTGTCTCACAGCAAGGCAACATGCCTGTAATGATCAGTCTTCAAGGACATGGAGGGGTACCACCGTCACCTGACAAAGCCAGAGGGATGCCCCTGATGGTGAACCCACAGGTGAGGGCCGCGTGCTGCTGCATTTCACAATCTCAACGCTTTACTTGTTTGTGCATGTTTGTATATGTTCTCCTCTGTAGCTTGCAGGCACTGCGCGAAGAATGTCCCATCCTGATGTAGGCCAGGGTCCCCAAGGCACTGGATCTGAAGAGGCCTCTGCAGGGGCCCACTCGAAGCAGGACAGACCTGGTGGCCCAGAAATGGGGGTGCAGCCTGGAAATGGGAACCAACAGATGATGGCCAATCAGGGCTCAAACACACACATGATGAAGCAAGGCCCTGGTCCATCACCAATGCCTCCGCACACTGGAGCCAGTCCCCAGCAACAGTTACCCACTCAGCCTCAACAAGGAGGCCCCATGCCTGGCATTCATTTCCCTAATGTGCCTACAACCTCACAAAGCTCCAGGCCCAAAACCCCTAACAGAGCTAGCCCAAGACCATACCACCATCCCCTCACCCCAACTAATCGTCCACCCAGTACTGAGCCCTCTGAAATCAACCTTTCACCTGAGAGACTTAATGCTTCAATTGCAGGGCTGTTTCCTCCTAAAATCAACATTCCTCTGCCTCCCAGGCAGCCGAACCTAAACAGGGGATTCGATCAGCAAGGTCTTAACCCAACAACTCTGAAAGCCATTGGGCAGGCTCCTCCTAGCTTAACTCTATCAGGCAACAACAACAATGGCAGTACGGGTGGAAATAATACTAACAACGGTCAACAGCCTTTCTCCACTGGCAGTGGACCAGGAGGTGCAGGTGCTAAGCAGGACAAGCAGCCTGGAGGGCAGGGTAAGAGGGCAAGTCCAAGCAATAGTCGGAGGTCAAGTCCAGCCTCCAGCCGCAAGTCAGCCACCCCCAGTCCGGGAAGACAGAAGGCGACAAAAATGGCCATCACATGCCCTCCCCACCAGCAGCAGATGGTCAACCCTCAGGGGCAAACCATGATGCTGAGTCCTACCTCAGTACCCCCAAGCCCAGTATCTATGTCATCACAAGTGAGTGGGGGCATGGATGCACAACAAACTCAGAGCCCCTTTCATGGGATTCAAGGTAACCCTGCTGAGGGGATGATGACAGCAGCAGAGCAGCGTCAGATGCCTCAGGCTCTGCCCCAACCACAGGCTCTGAGGGAGTTATCAGCCCCCAGAATGGCAAGTCCTCGTTTCCCCATGCCCCAGCAGCCTAAACCTGACTTGGAACTGCAGCCTGGCACAGTTGATAGGCAAACAACACATGTGGCACCTATGCAGGATCCCGACGTTTCACCTGCTCTCAGGGCAGCTCCGACCTCCCTCAACCAGTTACTGGATAACACGGGTATCCCAAACATGCCTCTTCGTCCAATGCAGAATAATACTGTCAGGGATGTCATGGGAAAGGACAGTCCCAAGCCTGCTTTGGACCCAGACAGACCACTCCATAGTAATTCCCAGAGTACAGATATGTCAGCCTCTGTCCCTTCTACTGCAACGATAAATGAATCAGAATCTAAACTCAGATCTGCTGTTCCAATCCCTACTAGCAGTCCCAACTTGCAGCCTGTTTCCATTCCCAGCTCGCACCCTAGCACTATTATGAACTCCAGTACCACCCCCAGCCTTAATCAAAACCCCATCTCCAGTCTCGGTGTCAGTCCCAGTCTGAATTTAACCTCGACAACTTCTATTTGTAACACCCTCAGTACTAACACTAATACCACCCAGAGTGTAAGCCCCAACCCAGTCACTTCGAGTCAGAGCAGTTCTGCCTCAGCTGTTAATGCTAGTTCTATCTCCAGCTCGGCTCTAAAACCAAGCCCGAGTCCTAAATCCGTGACAAGTGTTCACTCAGTCATACAGATCCCTGCCTCCTCTAGCACTGTTTCGCCCAACCAGATCACTGTGTTTGTCACCTCTAACCCCATCACTTCTGCCCCCACTCCCCAGGCACCCACATCTATGGTCTCCACCATGGTGGCAGTCCCCAGTAAGAACATTAGACCTCAGGACATCCGGCAGCAGACACCTGTCCCCCGACCTCAGTTCATCACCACCACCCCCGTATTTATCAACCCAATTTTCCAGGTCCCCGGTGCATCTGTGGCTCCCAATACCACAGTCGTGTCACAGTCAGTGACCATGGTGGGGCCTATCCAAGTGTCCACTACAAACATCCAGCTTTCTCCCGCCCCAAGCTCCACCCAGTCCTCAGGGGCTAACATGACCAGCACTCAGCCTGCCAGGAGTGCTGTTGGACAGGTCCAGATTGCCACTAGTATGTCCTCTTCAGTCCCAGTTGGTACTCTGACAGTTCCTCAACGAATTAACCAAGGCGCTCTCAAAACAGAAAATCTAGGTGAGGCAGGTTCTGCACAGAAATCTAGTCCCCCTGTCCAGCAGCCATCTCCCCATCCGACCCCTTCTGCATCATCTCCGTTTCAGACGCCCCTGGCTTCTCCGCCTCCCTGCTCTAGTCCTGGGGCGATGAACACCATCCGAAAGACCCCCATGTCTCCGTCTCCCGCTGCCCAAGTGAAAAGCAAACCTGCACAGACTCCTGCAGCTGGTTCTAGTACAGCTGAGTCCCAGCAAAGTCCTGTGGAAAGGCCTGCACAGGGGTCCACAGTGACTGTGCAACCACAGGTCTTTCATCCTTCTGCCAGTCCCGCAATTCAAATGGAAGCATCAGCTCCCCATCCTATCGCTGCTGCTCCAAACAACATTACTTCACCTGCAGTCTCCTCCCCAGTCCCACTTCCTGGCCAAGTCGCTGTTCCCACTCAGATTGTTACCCAGGCTCTGGTTCCTGCAGCAGCTACAGTGTCAAGCCCAGCCCAGGCTGTAACTTCTCAAGCTCCTGTTGTCAATGTCGTTGGTACTACGACGGATGTCGCCTCTGCTGCCCTGCTCTCTACAGTCGCCTCTGGACAAAGTTCTGTACCGTCCATTGCTCCGCTTGTTGCTCCACCTGGACCTATTCAGGATGTTCCCCCTACCACATCCTCTCCAGTTTCTAATCCCAGTGGAGTTCCACCAGTTCAGGCAGACCCACCAGCTATGGAGCCTCCCGTGCCGCCAGCGGCAGCACCTCATGAAATCACTCCGACCGCCCCAGGTAAACACAAAGTTACGACCTGAATGAATCACTGGGTGTAAAACCAGGATGCGTAGTCAGGTCAAGCTGATGACTACACACACTATGTGTCACTCCTGCGGTAAAGGTTAGTTATTACATGCCACAGTAACATGCTTAATCCCACTTCAAGTGTCTTAAGTATTGCTGAATCCATTGAGCTGCCTTGGGGTTGAATATTTTGCAAAGAATATGTTGTATTATTGTATTTTTTTTTTAGTTTTTAAAAGAAGAACAGTTGCAAAGTGTAAAACTAGTAACTGGTGGGCATAGTGGAGTAGGGACAGTTATGCAGGGCTTCTGCTCATCGCCTTACATTCACCAACACAGCCCCCTTATTTCTGGTTTTGGTTGAGTGATCAGTGATGCATTTCTGACTAATAATTAGTTTTGCTTATTCAGATGTACTAGCTGAACTATTTCATCCTTTTTCGACCAGCGCCCATTCAGCAAGAAGTCCCACAGTCACAGGAACCGGTCCCCAGCGAGAAGACAGGTAATTGCAGTCGTCCTCGTCTGAGAAGTTATGAAAAAATTCTTGCCTCTTAAATAGAAAAGAATAATTCGATCTGATCTTAAATGAGTCACTTTGGAATTAGATGGCAAAAAAAGAAGAAATAAATCTTGTCTTTGTTCCACACAGGTGAAGAGGTCTCAACAGGTTCTGAGCAGGGGTAAGAGTACTCCCAACGTTTGTATTCTTTTTTTTTTTTAAATGTTTTGTTGCTTAACCGTGCAATCCTAAATGTGCTGAGGTTTATCAAGGTGTCCCTTGCTATTGATCTCTGAAAAGTTGGCCTAGTTTTAAAACCCTTGCTCTTGAAGGAGAAATGCTTAGTCATTTCTAACTCTACTGAAACTCAGGGAGTTCATTTGGTTGGACATGGTGAAAACAATGAGCCGCGTGGCCTCAGCACTTGGTATGTATGATTAGCATGCAACAATATAAATATACTAATGCATGTCCAACATTTAAACAAAGAACAGCCTATCACAAAGAAATCCGTGCTACTCCTCTGACCTTTATGGCCGTATCTCTTCTCCTGGGCATTGTCATCATATGGTGGGGAAGTGAAGCCATGTTTTGTTCAGCACAGTTTATAGTTTACCGCTGTTTTTCCACTTCTATCACAGATGGGCAAAGAAAAGAAAGACGCCCATCAACTTAGTCCCAAGGTATGTATTTTAACATGTTTGCGCTGCAAAGACACAAGCAGTGATCATGTCGACGTAGTGGATGCTGTCGGGATGAAGACGGACAGTATCTGTGGTAGACGAGGAAAAACAGCAGTCCTGAGTGGTATTATATCTTTCTCTGAGTAGAGCAGAGTTAACTCACATCCCTGGATGCTTAATAACACATCCTTGTGTTGTCCTTTCCTCCTTGTCGTTTTGTTGTTCGTCTGTCTGGTCCTCCCAGGGCTGCTGTGGAGAAACCCAAGGGGCCGAGCAGACGGAGCTCCCGGGCGGAGAAGGAGGTGGAGGAGGAACCAGTAGCAGACAGTGGCATTAGGAAGCGATCGGCCAGGCCTGGCACCAGTGCAGCTGTAAAAGGTGTAAAAAGGCAGAATATCTGACACTGCGCCTAAGATATATACACACACAATAATGCTGCATGTTCCCTAATACACTTGCATGTGCTTTTTAACAGAAACTGGAGCGAGCCCCACCCAAGCTAAACGAAGGAAGTCTAAATAGGCACAACCACAGTTGTGGCAACCTGTGAACTGTACTGTAAATGTTTTTGTTTTCTGCTGTGAATCATTTGATATTGGTTTCTCTGCCCCAGATAATTAATTTTCATTGGAGGAGGAAACCATGTACAGATTATTTTAAAAAGAATTATGCTATTGTTTCGTCCAGGCTACTATGTGAGATGCTAGTTAGAATGTGTGCATACAGTATGTGTTTGTGTGAATGTGCTTTTTTATATGAAATGCTGGATTAATCATTTGAAGACTGATAATGGAGCTTGTCATGATTGTATAATTATGTTGTAAAACTGAATTAAATTTTCTACTGCTTTTGTTCTGTGATACCATGTAATAGGATTTATGTGATTTCCTGAGGTGCTGAGATTTGGCCACAGCTTCTTAATTCTTTGCTCCACTGCATTAAACTCCTAGATTGTTGAAAGACACCCAATATAGTGGGATGTAAAGGGTACTAGAAATTGAAGTAGGCTGCTGGACGCAGATGGTCATTGGGATCAGAAAGGCTGGAGTGTAGAGGAATGTAGGGAAATATAGGAAGTAACTGCTCAAAGAGGAAATAAAGACAATACTTTGAGGAAAAACAGCAGATCGTCAGAGTAACACAGATTCCAGTATTTCCTCATTTTCTTTCATCCTGGAAATTCCAATTTCCAAGTAATCTCATAGTTTCCTCCTATAAATATACATATAATTTGGCACTAAGCACTGACGAAATAGAAGTCGGTTATTTTATATTATTGGTGTAACTCCTAAGATGGCACCACTTTGAAACTTTGTTTCAGAGGAGAGATGGTGCGCGAGCAAAACGCGTCTCCAAACAAAACCCCCGACCCCAAATGATCTACAGATGTTATTACACGCCGCCGTCGCGCCGTATGCGGGTCTTACGGTACATCCGCGGTTCAGGTGGGGACCGGGCACGGTGGGGTTCTTGTGTTCAGGTCGGTGTGAGCATGCGCAGTCGGTCAACGTTGGGACTCCATTCCAGTGTGTCAGTGAGGGTTCCCTGAGCCTCGCGTCCCGAACAGCTGTCTCCTGTGATAACTTCACCTGCTTTTACAAACAACAACTTGACAATGAGCGGAGATCACGGACACGGAGGCTCTCAGGTAGCTCTTTGGCAGTAATTCGTTTTTTCCCCCCGCTGGTCAGTTTGTATGAATTCTTCGGCAATAACTGACAGTGTACAGTACAAGTATTAGTCGTCATGATGTGAAATAACGGTTAAGAAACATAGCTAACGTTGCAAGTTACGCAGTCCTCTTTGCGATTTCAGTGAAAACTATGAAATTATGTGGCATAATCGCGTGTTATTGTTGCAAAAAAATAAAACGTATTTCCAGGTTGCATCTGTATGCCAATTGAAACTTGAATAACCGAGCTACCGGCATTTTCAAAATTGAAATATTAAAAACTTCTTTTTTCACAATTTCCAGGTCAATTCTGGATCTAAAGGAAGCGGTAGGTCCCCTGAAGGGGATTTCTATTCATACTGATTCTAATTTCCAGTCGGAATCGTGCTGTGTCTACTGTTAGTTTTTAAAGGACAGAAATGGCGTCCCAGAGACTAAGTCCCTTCTCCTCCACTCTCTTGCGGCTATTGTTCAAAAAGAGGGTCTGAAATGTACACTTGCGACCCCCGTCTGTCCAACCTGACGAGCTATTCCGAAAGGGCCCGGCGTCGTGTTTATTATGCACGCTTCGGCCCGACGATGTGCGCGTGCAATTACGGCGAATTCTGTAGCCGAAAGTGGCCGAATTGGGGCTGAGGACTTAGTCTCTGCGCCATTTTCTTTTTATGTACGCGAAGCAGCCGGGGCGCCGAGCATCGAGCCGAGCGCCTGCCGCGATATGGAGGCGAGAGCGGGCGAGCTCCTCGCCTCTCCCGGCCCCGCATCTCGGCTGCCGGGCGCACTCTGTCCCCATCTCCGTGCAGGAGGCACGTTATCTGCACTGCCGAACGGGGAATCCGCGCACACGAGTTTAAAACTTTAAGACACAGAAAAGTTGCACTACGTGATGATAACAACAACAATAATAAAAAAGCATCTGCTCGTTTTTTTTGTTGCACAAATCAGAGCCTCTGTGCACAAGAGTATCGGTCGCTCTTGCAAAGTTGAGAGCGTGTTTTTTGATAGCGTCATTTGCTGCCAGCTTCTCCGAAACGAAAATCATGCTGTGGTTTTATACCTGGGTTATGTGTGCGTTACTGTTTCATGTGACAGTAGCTGATGGAGCCGTTATTAAAGTGCCATGACAACAGGGTGCCACGAGGTGATGATCAAGCCAAGCCAGGTCTGCCTCGGGAGAGATTTAACTCAGCAGGAAATAATATTTTAATATCAAGTCGTGTAAAATTGCCAGAGCCTAATCATTTGAGTAGCTGCACCGAGAGCGTGAAAACAGTTTTACCGCTTAATATTTTCAATTAAAAATGCATCAAAACTTGGGTGACAGCCTGATGGGGAGAAAAAAACTTTCAGTTGCAGTAAAAATCGGAAGAGCCTTACTTGGTGAGAATATAGCTGAAATATTACAGTGAGCTCGTGGTAAATACTTAAATCTTACATCATTTCAACTGCAGATAACAACATGGTCTATGCAAATCTGAATAATTACAGCCTCATATGACATCCAACAAAAGACAAGTTTGCTTTGCATTTATTTCTTAGGCAACAACAACATTAACAACAGCACTTTCAGTCAACATGGGCCCATTGTCTCATTTAATCCATCGACGGGGTCAAGTACAGGAAATGTGTGTTGGGTGTGATACAGGGTGCTGAGGGCTAATTGGAGTGTGACTTTTCAACAGTTGCATGGAATACACAGTACAGAGGAAACGTGAAGTACGCTTCCCTCTCTGTCAGTTCATGCACGTGCACTTCCTAGCTCAAATAAAAGCCAGGCCCATCTGAAAAGTGTAGACAACTAAATGTGACTTGTGTGATTTGATTTTCTGATATACACAAAGGGATATGTTTTGTTCTGATTGTTTGGGGTTTTTTTTTCAATGCCGCTAAAGAAATTGATCTCTCCTTTGTATTGTAGACGCTCACAAACACAAAGACAAGCACAAAGACAAGGAACACAGGCACAAAGATCACAAGAAAGACAAGGAGCGAGAGAAAATCAAGCACAGCAACAGGTAGAAGATATGCCTCTTCCCTCCTGTTTTATGATGAAATACATGAGCAGTACACATTTCTTACGCCAATGTTCATACAGCGAAGTTGCCTCCAGCCCCCGTTTTTCTGTTACCTCTTCACATGTACTTATCCTCACAGCTCTTTGTTCTCACCAGCATTACCTCTGGGTGGTTTTAGCTGTCATAACTGAATCTTACATAAGAAGGATAATGACAGGGTCTTCGCATTTGGTTACAGATTCTGCCAGTATAAGCATAAAAGGCAAGCTTTTCAACAAACATGAAAGAATCACAGAGGGCACTGCCTGATTTCATTGAAACTAATAGAAGCCTGCCATGTTAGATCAGCAAATGTACATCACAAGGACTCCCTAAAACCTGCTTTGATGAATGACATCTGCGGAGGATTTGTAATTTGAACCAGTGTGGACATTCGCTATGGTTTCTTTTTGTCTGGTTGAAATGCTTGTGGGCTGCAGTGCATTAGCAGAGTCACGACTTAGGCCCATTCCTTTTGGCAGCTGTCCACAACAGTGTCATTGTTAGTCAGGAATGGCTACGTTTGTGTTAGTGGATGGCGTGTTTAGTGTCCGTGCATCTGGACCGTGTCTGACCTCTTGCACTTGATCTCTGACCTCTGCTGCTCCTGCGCTCCAGCGAGCATAAGGAGCACTCCGAGAAGAAACATCGAGACAAAGACAAAGAGAAGCCGAAGCACAGCGACGGAATCTCAGACAAGCACAGGGAGAAACAGAGAGAGAAAGACAAGGACAAAGAGAGGAGGAGAGAAGAGAAGGTTAGTTCATAGTCAGTCTTCTATTTCTGAAAGGCCGCACAGGCCTGTAGTAATATTATGTTTTGTCAGCATTAAAGAGGAAACATTTAGTTGCCTTAACATAAAAGCTTTGTTTTCTCATGATCAGAATGATTTTGTGGTTTTGACATAAGACTCGTGGTCAGTGATGTGTTGAAATATCCTCCAGAGATCGCCCACATGAGAAAACAAAACATAGAACATAAAGCACACAGATGATTACTCCAACCTTCTGTGATGTCTGACTATAAGAAAAAACGTTGAGGTTTAATCATTGTTGAAGTGAGGTTTTGATTATCAGCAGACAGAAAAATCTAATATATTTTTCCTTGTCACAGATCAAATTCCATGTAGATAAGCCTAAAAAGGAGAAGGAAAATGGATACGTGAGGTAAACAGCATCACTCTGTTGTGTCTGATGTAAAACAAAAGTAATTATGAAGTGGTCCAACCATAAATCATCATGGAAAGAATGCACTACAGGCTTGGCTCTTCATTATGATTAATGGGATATTGCTTTGCTAATAAGCAGTTCAATATCTTCAATGTGTTACTTAGAGATGCAAGCCCTGCTGCCATTAAGATTGAGCCTGAAGAAGACAACGGCTTCTACCCTTCGCCCCAACTCAACAAGACCAAACGAGAGTGCGATGATGAACAGTGGGTACCATTCAGGAATCCAAATCACTCTCGTTAGATTCAAGATTTTGTCCATTGTTTTGCGTTCTGAAGTATAATTTGATTATCAACATACTGTTTACAGATTTGAATACAAGCCCAAAAAAGTCAAGACCGAACATGACAAAAAGGCAAAGAAGAGGAAACATGAGTACGAGGAAAACAACGAGGATGAGGTTAACTTCCAACGTTGTGCATTTAAAACAAAATCTTCTCACGTTCTCCAGGATGAAATGTCAGCTCTTCACGTTCTCCAGATTTATTCTGCTCTCTCCGCTTGTTTTAGGACAACAAGCCCAAAAAGAAGACAAAAGACAAAAAGGTAACAGAGGGAAAGAAAGTCAAAAAAGAAGAAGAGGAGAAGTGGAAATGGTAAGAGAATTTTGGGCTAAATTGTTCTTTCCCTCAGGAATTTACACACCAAGAACAGTAAGCTGTCAGAAACAGCTACTGGGAAGTAGTTATCACATTTTTCCGCTTCTCTCATGGGTTGTATTCTGTTGTTTTGGTGATTAGGTGGGAGGAGGAGAGATATACCGACGGCTCCAAATGGCGCTTCCTTGAACACAAGGGTCCAGTGTTTGCACCTCCGTATGAACCCTTGTCTGGAAAAGTCAAATTTTACTACGATGGTGAGTGTTTCTGAGGGACATATGAATTATCTTTGGTCGAGAACACAATGTAATTACTCTGTACTTGTAGATAAGCCGATGAAACTCAGTGCTCCTGCTGAGGAGGTAGCTACGTTTTTTGCTAAGATGTTGGATCATGAGTACACCACCAAGGACATCTTCAGGAAGAACTTCTTCAAGGACTGGAGGAAGGTGAGGGAGATGCACACAAAAGGAGACACAAGAAATATTCAAGTGTGTCAAGAGTCTACAGATGGTGTGAAGTTTGAGCGTTCAAACTGGGCGCGCTTCAGATATCGTCGCTTCGTTTTAGGAAATGACATCAGAGGAGAAGTCAAAGATCACTGACCTGAACAAGTGCAACTTCAGTGAGATGAGTGAGTACTTCAAGGCCCAGTCAGAAGCCAGGAAACAGATGTCAAAAGAGGAGAAACAGGTAGACCTGCATTCACGGAGAATTTCCCCAGCCCTGAAAACATCATGCAATCCATCACTGTGCTGTAATGTCTTCATGTATTTGTAGAAAATCAAAGAGGAGAATGAGCGAGTCCTCCAGGAGTATGGCTTCTGCGTCATGGACAACCACAAGGAAAGGATCGGAAACTTCCGCATTGAGCCGCCGGGTCTCTTCCGAGGACGGGGCGACCATCCGAAGATGGGCATGCTGAAACGCCGCATCAGACCTGAAGACATCATTATCAACTGTAGCAAGTGGGTAAACGCATTGCCGCCGTTATCGCTGGCCTCACCTTCGTGAATTTTTGCGTGACTACAGTTTTAATTACACAGACGAGCTGTGCACACCTGTGCTCGTGAAAAAGAATTTACTATATTAAGTGGAATGCTTGTGGGAAGCCAGCAGTGTCATAGCCACATTCTTTGTCCTGTTCTCAACTATCTCTCCCCATTCAGCCCCTTCTTTTTTTCTTCTGTCCCTTTATCTTATCCTCTGTCTTCGTCCTCTGACTGTCATGTTGTAATTGCTGGATTTTTTTGTGGACAACGGTAATCATTTATTTTCTATCTGTGTCATTGTAGCCTCAGGGGAGTGTATGTGTACGTCTGAGAGGAAGTTAATTTGTTGTGTTGAGTTGCCAACACAGGGTTGCAGACAGAAGAATGTATGAGCATGTACATGTGGCATGTACAGTACGGCAGATGTATCGCTGACACTTGCACGCCTGCCGGCACTGTGCCAAAGGTGTGTGTGTTTGTGTGCAATAACAGTAACTCTGCTCAGGGAGGACACGTTGACCCAGGTATACCCGTCACGATGAAGTCTGTGATATTTGTCCGTGCTCTATTGCCTCATAGCTGTAGTGTTCATAATATAAAGTGAATCTTGGTCTGGTCCAAAACATGCACCAGGAATGCACCATAAACACCACATTGGTAGAAACGCAGCTTCACTGGAGTTAGATGGCCCGGAGAGAAATGTCAACACGTTTCACGTATATTTCCATCTGCCTCCTGTTCTGTAGGGACTCCAAGCACCCTAAACCTCCCCCAGGGACGAAATGGAAGGAGGTTCGCCATGACAACAAGGTGACCTGGCTGGCGTCTTGGACCGAGAACATCCAGGGCTCCATCAAGTACATCATGCTGAATCCCAGCTCTAGGATCAAGGTATCTATGGTCTTGAGACTGATCCTCCAAGCCTCAGTTTTGCTTGAATCCTAACACATAGCTGAGGTTGCATGTTTTACCAATTTTCCTTTGATGAAAAAAAGGAGTTGCTTGTGTATGTTTGTGCAGGGGGAGAAGGACTGGCAGAAATATGAGACTGCCCGGCGGTTGAAGAAGTGCGTGGATCGCATCCGAAACCAATATAGGGAAGACTGGAAATCAAAAGAGATGAGGATCAGGCAGAGAGCTGTGGCGCTGTATTTCATAGACAAGGTGAGTAAAATAAAGTCAAATAGTAATGAGTGAAGCACTAATACTAGTTACAACAGATGATATTTAAACTAGTTGGTGCATTAAAAAAAAGTGTGTGTGTAAAGAGAAGAGTACCCTCAGGGGTTCCCTTCATCTCACTGGTAGAGGTAAACCAGTTTTACACAGTAAATCCTGAGAAAATGTTTTCCCTCGAAATCTTGATAATGATCACAGTGTACTGTGTTTCCCTTGTAGCTGGCACTGAGGGCGGGTAACGAAAAGGAGGAAGGCGAGACAGCGGACACAGTCGGCTGTTGCTCGCTGCGGGTGGAGCACATCAAACTGTACCCCAAAATGGATGATCAGGAGTACGTGGTGGAGTTCGACTTCTTGGGAAAAGACTCCATCCGCTACTACAACAAGATCCCTGTGGAGAAGAGGGTGAGACGGGGGAGAGGCAATGAAATTGAACACAGGACTTTGGGGAGAAAGAGGACATGGGGCAGATGCGTAGAAGCACAAAGCTGTAGTTTCTGAGTTTTATGAGGGTGTTGCTGGGCGTGCATTTGACAGTAATGTGAATTTAGTGTTAATTAGATAAGGAGTCGCTGTGCTGGAGGAGGAGGAGGATGTTTGCACAGACAGGTGACCAGGCACTAAAAGCTTTCCGCCTGCGCCGCCTCAGAGGGTGGTCAGTTTCCTGCTGTTACCCGAGCGTACTCACACACAGTCACACACTCATACGTGTGCTGTTTTCAGTCAAAAAATTCTTCAGCGCACCTTTGCACTGTCTGTTTGGCTACGCTTCCTCCTCGCATCCTTCCTCACGTATCGGAATGCACACAAAAAAAACACACTAAGCTACAATAAACCATCTGCACTTGTCAATGTGGGGAAAAATAATAGAGCACCACCACCTGGAAGAAATGTGACAGTGCATACATGAGCACAGTTAAAAGTGTTGCACTAAGGGATTTCATGCTCAGTAAGTCTTTGTCTGATTTCCTAACAGGTTTTTAAAAACCTCCAGTTGTTTCTGGAGAACAAGCAGCCAGAGGACGACCTCTTCGACCGACTGAATGTAAGAAACACATGAATATTCGCACCCCAGGGCCTCTGTATTAACAATTATAATAAATTGTGGAGCTCTGCTTCGAGCTCTGCTTCTTCTAACTCATGTTTCACACTCTTTCTCTGTGTCTCCTGCAGACGTCTATTCTGAATAAACACTTACAGGAGCTGATGGATGGGCTGACAGCCAAGGTATTTCGTACCTACAACGCCTCAATCACCCTGCAGCAGCAGCTGAAGGAACTGACCTGCTGTGAGTGGCTGCAGCTTCCGCCAGCTGAAAATGTTTTAAATGTTTGGGAATTGCATAAAGTAGCACCGGAAAATGTTTGGTTGTTGCAGTGAAGATGCTGCGATACCAGGATATCTTTGGAGTTTATATCTGTTTATTCTGACAAGGACAGATAATAAAAACAGAACCTCCATGCAAATAAACCCCCTCGCTCCAGCCCCTCTCCCACAGGGGAGTAGTATAAAGGGCCTACTAATCAAATATTCAAAATGAAAGGCAAACTCACATACAACCAAGCATACCTGACAGGGACAAATAATAGCTCTAACACAACTGAAATAAATTAAGTGCAAAAAAAGGAAGGTTAGCTCAATTCACTGTAACATCAGGGAGAGGCGAAGGAGACAAATCACATTTATGATGTGGACTGTAAAAGACGTAAACCTTCCAGATGCACAGTACACACATACTGGCTCTGACCTTTTTGTGTTATTGCTGGGTCTCCAGCTGACGACAGCGTCCCAGCTAAGATCCTGTCCTACAATCGGGCCAACCGGGCCGTGGCCATCCTCTGTAACCACCAGAGAGCTCCACCCAAAACCTTTGAGAAGTCCATGCAGAACCTTCAGACCAAGGTAAAAACCATGTGTTCCTCTATTGTGGCTTTTTTCATCTCTCCACAAGCCATGACGTCTTGGTGTCGCCTTGGCTGCTTTCAAGATGTTTTTGTCTTTATTATTGTGAAAGATGAAGACATTCGTGTCAACACGGTGAAGATTATTTCCTTCTCTCGGGTGTGTTTACTGTGATCGCAGATTGACGAGAAACAAAATCAGCTGTCTGCAGCCAGGAAGCAACTGAAGGCCGCCAAGGCTGATCACAAGGCTTCCCATGATGACAAGAGCAAAAAGTAAGAATGCCTGAACGCTGCTGCCCAGGCGGAGAGACTGTCACTATTTTATCCGCTGCCTCTTCATCCTGTGTGGAATGGAGGACCACAAAGTGTTATCTGTGTTTTCTGAACATCAAGTGTGATGTATCAGGTTTTCTGTCCATTGTACAATTCTTGCCTCTATGCCTCTCAATCTCTGTCTTTTTCTGTCTGCATTCCTGCGTTTGCGTCTGCGTCGCTCTCAGGGCTGTGGAGGTGAAGCGTAAAGCTGTCCAGAGGATAGAGGAGCAGCTGATGAAGCTCCAGGTGCAGGCCACAGACAGAGAGGAGAACAAGCAGATTGCTCTGGGCACCTCCAAGCTCAACTACCTGGATCCACGCATCTCTGTCGCATGGTATTTATGTGCTACAGCAGGCGTTGTGTATCTGTGTTTATTCAGTTGTTATTTCATTGCAGGCATCCTGCGAGTAAAATTGACAGTCAATGAGCAAACCCACCTACTGTTTTAATAGGCCACTTTCTCGGGTTGGCTGGGTGTGCGGGGTCGCGTATCTACCTTGGTGACAGAAAGGCAGGAAATGCTCTTGCATTGTAGGAAAAGGAGCAGCACAAGCAAAAAAGTTAACGGCTGCAGAGTGAAAATAAGAGGAAGAAAAGCGTGTGAGTGCGAGGAACAATGGGGTTTGTTTCTGAAAGCCAGGGAGCGTCCCCAAACAGCACTCCTTCCTCCATGTGGGAAGTCAATGAGGAGCTGTCTGTGGCTGAATGGAGGGCCAGGCCACAGAGAAGTGGAACAGTGGTCCGCCCTCCCTAACCCATGCCCCACAGCTATTTATGGACAGCCTCCTCTTCAAGCACAATGGATACAGGAATGCTCCCGTGTTTTGCCTGGTTGTAAGGCGTACGGGATGGGGTCCCCCCTCATAGGGTGGTGCATGGGAACCTGGTCGACACTGTAGTTGTGTGTGTGTGAATATGTGAACAGAGATGAAAACACTGAGTCGAAACAGGCTGATTGGTGGCCAGACTCGTGTATTTTTCTGTTATGCAGAGAGTATAGTTGGTTCTTTAGCTATGACGTCTCTGCAGGACAAGTCAGAGAAGTCACGGGAACTAAAACATTTAAGGCCACGGGGGTTTCATTTCAGAATTCCCCCTGTAGGTTGAAAATGTGCCTGGTTGAGCCAACACGTCATTTTCAACCCAGACCTTTTCACTTTTCATAGAAAAAGCACTGCTTTTATGAATGACATTTAATGATGGGTCTCCTCTATTCCAGTTTCCCAGAAAGTCAGAAGAGGCTAACACAATAGACTTTCCTCATAGCAGACATTTGGCATGTCATAACAGGAAAAAGCACAGTTGTAATCAATAACTTTAATAGTGAGTGCATTCCATTTAGGTGAGCTAGTTTGGACCCCTGATATTATGCAAGTTGGCTCACTGGGACACTCGATCGAGGCGAGCCATCGTTATAAAGGTCAATCCCAGGACCTTGCCATATGAGTGACTGGAAGTTCTACCCTAAGTTCAGCAAACTGTACATATGGCCTGTCTCTAACAACACTGGGTTTTAGAAGATGTTATAGCAATATAGTAATACACAGTGGACTCTTTCTCAGTTCAGTGTAAAATACAGTAAAAAAAAAACAACAATTGTCACTAATCAAGTCCCCACAACATTAATGCGGTGCGCACATAAACTGCATAGTTTTAGATTTCCTGACATCTTCTTCATGGACTTTCCCACAGGTCAGTAGTAAGCAGTGGATGCAGGCAGTGTGTGAATGGTTTCAGTCATTTGTAGCACTTAACCGGTCCGTCTCCCCTCCTGTCTAGGTGCAAGAAATTCGGCATTCCCATTGAGAAAATCTACAACAAAACCCAGAGAGAGAAGTTTGCCTGGGCAATCGACATGGCCGAAAAGGACTACCAGTTTTAAACATGCTCCGTGTTTTACATTTTATACCCATGCCTTTGACTGTAAAAGACGGTTTGTAGTCGATGTCAAATGATTCCACTGAGTGGTCACTGCTTGACAGTGAAGGGGGAAGCTAAGATTTTATTGGCGCCATGACCACATATTAATTATTGTGAATATAGGAAAACAACTCCTCAACTATTTGACCAAGGTGCCAAATGGCATTGCTCTTTTTTTTTTCTTCTTCTTCTTCTTTTTTTAAAAAAAAAATCACAGTAGTATGTATGTAGCTGCAGGTATCTGCCCATGACCAAACAACCATGAAAACATGAGTATTATCTTTTGTCAGATTCAACTGTACTGAAATTTGTAAGCCATCAGATTTATTGAGAAATTCTATATTCTCATATAATGACGAATGAACAAATGTTTTATAGGAGACTGCGAGAAACAACATGAGAGAGATAAAGATGTGGTTAATTTCAATTTGTGGAACTTTATTGTGAAAGATTGGTACCGTAAAATGAGCCTGACGGGACTGATGACAGTGTGACAAATAGGAATCCTAGCACTTATGGTCATATTAATATTACCACGCAGAATGTCATCTTTTTTAAAGTTTGATTTTGCTGTTTATTTCAGGGATGTACATATTCTTTTCGTTTTTCAGTAACTGATCAATTCATTTTTTAAAATGTGTGCTATATATGAATTGTCAACAAAATGCTCTTAATTGCTCATATGCAATTTGTGTGTGTGTGTGTGAGAGAGAGAGAGAGAGAGTGTGAGGGAGTGTCTTTCAACAGTTTTACAGTGAACAAGATGTAATGTTACTCTTGGTTACTTGAAATAGTTGAAGTACAACATAATGTTTATGTGTGTCACAGCTAAAAGAGACAGAGGTGTTTTCTAAGCGAGATGTGGATTTTGCCAAAAATAAGAGAGAAAAGGTCACAGAAGTCTATCATTGTAGTGTGCTGTTTTTTTGTATTGTTGTAATTAAGCAGAATGTGTCTTTTTAAAATTGATTTCCAAATGTGAATGGATATTTTAACTTTTGTCATTATTATATTTCCTGCTATTTAATCATGTATCACACAGCTCCAACTCAACAACTGGTTGGATGATTTTTGTTTTTAGCTTTGTAGTCTTCAGAATAAAACATCAACCCGGTCCCTTTTGCCCTTGCTATTTCTGTGGTGTGAAAATGGGATGGAAACAGCAGAGTCATTTCCTAAGTATCCAAAGAGAAACTAAATCCTGTCAGAGGTAATCAAGAGGAATCAATCAAGTCAAGTTCCCGATAATGTGTCTCAAAAAGAATGACTTCAATCAATTAAATCAATCAATCAACATTGATTTATATTTTCAATTAGAATTCATCCATTTTTAACGAAATGATCAAAGTGAAGGAGAAAGTAATCAATTAAAGGAGGATAATAAAACTAACACCATGAGATTCGATTGTTATCCACCACGATAACGAAATGCGGTATAAGCGCAGGGAAAGCAATTACAGTTACACGTTACATGACAAGTTGTGATGCAGGTTGTGAAGCAACTTCGAGACAGCTACCCAAGTACAGTATAAACTGAGGGTCTGGGTCTTTAAGAGGCCGATAACAGGCGTTCCTACGAGAAGGGTGAAGTAAACGGCAGCGACACCAGATTATACCGGTAGTGAGGTAGTTGTCTCCAAAATAAATGGATGAATGTAACAAAAGGCAATCAATAGAGCTTCAAAGAAAACTTTCATTAAAATGTGCCAAAAATAGTCCAAAGTCCTGATAATGGTTCTAAGTTGAAGCCTCCTGGGTATTCTGGGTCAGCTTAACTTTCCCAAGATACAGCAACCTTAGAAATCCACAAACAAAAAAGTCAATGCTGCCAAGTTGTGAATTTCACGAATGTGTTTCTGGTAGGGTGGCCACGCTCCAACGATTTATATGCAAGGGCAACACAAAGATCTCATGACCTCTTATAAGTCTAATTTACAGCAGCAAATCTGGGGGCTATGGACAAAAATCTTGTAGTAGTTGAAAAAACACTGTGGTGTTGACATTGAGTTCCTTTGACGCTAACTTAAGTGAAAAATGTCGAAAATTTAAACAAAAATAATAACTGCATGACAGGCACGGGCTGAAGGCCTTTGATATAACCCTATCAAATACTTACCACTGTGTCTCGTACGGAACACGTTAGAGGTCTTTGACGCGGCTTTTATTGTGAAAAACCGCAGCGGATGCCTAGTTTTTGACTGTGGCTATTGACGCTGCTGGTGGTCGGCCTGGGGGGAAGGGCCTCGGCTGGCTGGATGTGAGAGCAGACAAACTTGCGTAGTCTTACCACGGTTCTCGCTGTCTGCCCGACTCTCTCTCCCTCTCTCTCTCTCTCTATGGACGGCCGGAGAGGAGAAGAGGCAACTGGGATTGTTGTCGTCGGGTCCGCAGCGCCTTGCCTGGCCCTGGCGATGATTTAATCCCGGTAAACCGGGGTTCGGGGGGAGCGAGAGGAAAAAAAAAGAAGAAAGAGAAAGGAGCAGCCTCGGCCGTTGGAGATGAGCGGTCGGGCCGAGATTGCGGCGGTAGGTACGGCACGGCAGCCACTGCGACGTGTTGTTTTCCACTTAATTTTTCTGTGCACGGCAAGGCGAAAAGAGAGGGGGGAGGAAGTGGGGAGGAAGGGGCAGAATGGCTCCTGCTACCTGTGTTTTCCTTCAGGGGCGAAACCAGCTACGATTCTTTCCTTCGGCCCAGCGAATCGCTAGCGCGTGCGCGCGCGCGCGCGCACACACACCGGCCCCGTTTCCACGCTGTGAAAATAACCAGACGTTTCTTGTTACACCGTGCTGCCATTCGCCACCAGTTGTATTCCCAGTTCTGTGATGTCTCGTGTGTCCAAAGGAAACTTTGTTTTCCTCTGCAGCAGGTTCCAGGCCTGTTGGTTGGGTGCCGAAAATCAGATTAGACCTCCCTGCTGCTCCGTAAAATGTAAAAGCACACTCGAGAGAAAGTTATCTGGCGTGATTAGCTTAATCAGCACGTTTGCTCCTTCACAGACTTTTCTTCTTTTTTCCCCCATTTTTTTCAGGTCGCAGCCGTCAATTTATAATGTAAAAAAAAAAAATCGTAGAATCGGTGTTAATGATAAATCGCAGTACTGTCGGGACTTGACAGGCTTCCATTTGTACACAGTACTGACAGTAACCTTCCCCATGCAGAAAAATCAGCGAGGTTAAATATGGGGTTATTAAATGCTCGAACTTTATGCTCTGTACATTAACATTTCTCTGTTTTCTCGTAATTACGGTCGCTTTTCAATAGATTTAATACAGGATAACTACATTTGGTTTTTCGCATGGTCTCAGTACCACATGGACGCGCACTGCGTTTTTTTTTGTACGCTCATATACCAAACTCGAAATAAGTTTCTATTTTTCTCAAATAAAATACACAGACCTTGCATGTTCTCATACAAAGCACACACGGTGTACGTTTTGAAATACACAGCATGTATTCGTTTTGTAAATGGGTGTCGTTCATGACGGAAATATATCTCCTCCTGCCGGCACCGCTTTCTCTATTTTTGTCATGAATGCATCATTGTGATGCAGTAGCCTGACAACTAACATAAGGATTTTTCTGAAATGCAATTTTAGAATCGGACATATATCTGGCTTTCATACCACAAGTTTACATTAACGCACACACGCATATACATGCCACATATACGGCAGGAGCATCTTTCAAAATACAGTACAGCTTTGGTAAAGTTTCCGCTGTCATTTGAAACATCTCAACTCCTCACCGTGTGTATAATCTGCGTACGGCACCAACACAACAGAAGCCCCTGGGGAATTGTGTTCATGGGTTTCCCCCTTTCTTCTCCTGCTGTAGGTATCCCTGTCTAGGCCTGGACCGAGCAGATTGTTCTGAGAGGAAACGGATAACAAACAGGGGAAGTGAACATGGCTGGGACCTCGGGCTTCTTTTCCAACGGACCCGTTCCGTGGATGGACAACGACGCAGAGATGAACAACCTGTACCGAGACCTGGAGCTGGGGACAGTGCTCACGCTGTTTTATTCGAAGAAGTCCCAGCGTCCGGAGAGGAGGACATTTCAAGTCAAGCTGGAGACCCGGACTATTATCTGGACCCGGGGCACGGACAAAATAGAGGGAGAGAGTGAGTAGCGTGTGGACACAAACACAAAACACGCACACAAACAGACAGTGACGCTCCTGAGTTGTGATTGTGAAATGGGGGGGGGAGTGTTCACGTGATGGCGCGAAGAAGTCACTTCCACAAAACTTTTAGATTCTAATGAACCTGTATCACGACAGGTAGAGGCCATAATTGGACTCAGATAAAACAGTCTAATAGCAAGCGTTTTTTTATTTTTAAATTTAATGACCAAACAGCAATGCAGACCTCAACGTTATCAGCGTTGAACATTATATTTCAGCTCTGATTGGTTAGCAGAAGCTTTCTCCCTAAAATGTACGAGATGTGGTTCGTTCGCCCCTGTTGTCGTCGTTTGTCATTCAGAGTTCCTAAAAGTCAGACGATCAGTTTAACTCGGCAGCACTGTAATTATGTTTTTAAAAACGGCGGGTGTGGGTGTTAAAGGAACAGCCAGCGTTGTCCAGGAGCAGATAAATCACATCTCTGCTACAAATCCCAGGGTCAACAACAAGAAGAAACGAGGCTTCCTGGAACACTTTTGTTGCATTAATACACTAATAGGAATATACTGTAATTTAGCAGGAAGCTGACGTTCAGGTTAATCTTTAGCAAAACAGCGCGTCTGACTGAGGATACGCAGGGCTTCGCTGAGTCGTTAACTTGTCTGTCTCGCTGGTAGCAGGATGTCTTGTGCACAGCTGCACTCTGCTCCGGATGCAGCAGAAAAGAGTGCCAACACACACTCGGGCACACACACACACACACACACACACACACACACACAACGCACGCACACACAGAAAAAAAGCTTAATCTTTTTCCCTTTTTCTTTTTTTTCCCCCCTCCAAACACGACGGTATCATCTTCTCTGCGATGAACGGGTTTCATACACGCAGGAGCTCCTAGGTGCCATCTGATACTCCTGGAGAGGTGAAACTGGCCCCGGCCGCTCATTAATGCGCAGAAATAGAATATCGGTTTTTTTTTACTGGAAGCGCATGATCATTTGGGAACAATTTGGCCCGTTGGATTCACCCTTTATCAGCGGCAGTGAGAGAATGATGGCCATTAACCGTCGAGACAGCACTCTGTAGTTTGTTGCTAAATATAAAGTGCCAAGAAGCCTACCTGTTTGTCCTCTGATCAAAGTGCCCCCACACACACACACACACACACACACACACACAAATTTTGTCTCCTCTCACATTGATCTCTTTTGTCAGATTGTTGTATTTCTAAAAAGATGCTTTTTTCGTGAACCTGAAGCAGATATATTTATATATATACAGTACGTATGTGTGTATCTATGCCGCAACATGTACCATATCCAGTATAGATCATAGTGTGTTGCAGTGTAGGGTTTGTCGAGTGAGATAATGAAGTCAACTCTATGTCATGGCGGAGCAGGATGTGGTCAGGCAGAGCGCTGGTTGAGAACCGGCTGGTTTTCGAGGTACAGAGCAAACTGGTGTCCTACACGATGACGCTCTTCTTTAATCGCTCATTTCATTTCATGAGTTGTATGTGATTATGTCGGCGATGACGGAGCGACTTCAACGCGAAACACGGTCTTGAGCGTGACCCGTCGTCGGACTTTGACACGCTCCGAACGAACCAGCCCATGAGTGAGCTGTGAACTTCCACGTGCGTCCTTGCACTCTTGACCTGTAATTGGGTGCCGTGGTCGAGAAATCTCCCGTCATCAGATTTTGCAAATGTGCAAGCGTCGCTCAGAGGCGGGGTTTTCATTCCAAAGAAAGGCCCTGTGCACCGCGACGCCGCAACCTACGACTGCATCATCGCGACGAGCGTTTCTGTTATTTTGTCCACCTCGCTTAAGTGAGCGACGGTCGTCCAAATAACAGAAACTCTTCCCTTGCTGAGGCGCCGCAGCGCAAACTACATCCTCCACAGCGATCATACAGCCGGTTTCGATCAGAGCGGAACATTATGACCTTCACAAAGGCCAGGATTGATCAGGATTGATCAGGATTGATCAGGATTGATCAGGATTGATCAGGATTGATGGATGAGACTGCATTCACATTTTAGCGGAGTCGCACCGGGTGTGCGCATCGACACTGGTGCATATGTCTCCTGCTAAGTTAGAAAAAACTGGAGGACAGAATACTTTATATTTATTATATATACGAGTCTGTGTTGATACGTCATGTATCACTGATGAATGAGCTCGCTCCACGTGTACCAACTCCGGGAACCGGAAGTTCTGATCATTTACGGCTTTGCAGTCGTCGTTTGGATTTCAGCGTGAACGGTCATCAGTGATCACCAGAAAAAAGTCATTTGCAAGTATTTCGACGATCAAGTTTAGTCGTTTGGGTCATTTTGCGAGCTGCTTTCCTCTGTGTTTATATAATTGGAAACTTCCAAAACTAAACAATCAACCCTAATCATTAAATGTAACTCTAATTTGAAAGGCGAACTGAGCCCAGGAATGTGAGGTGTATTCAAGAGAGGATACTGGGAGTCATGACGCTGGGCGTGCCCGCGCCGGCCTGCGTTTAACACCATTTAACGTGAACGTTGTCAGCTCTGTCCTGGAAATTCCTTTGGAAATGAAACGTGTGGATAGTGAAGACTCTGTCAGGCGCTTTTCTGTTGACTTGTGGATAGAAATAACCGCACACGTCGGTGGAAAGTGTCATCGCTCTGACCTGCTTTTTCCACACCTCCCGCAGAGGGCTCACATGCCGTGTCGCCTCAGACGTCTGCTGTCATTTGTAGCTGACGCACCGCTCTTTTTTTTTTTTTTTTTACAGTTACACACTTGGCCTCGAGCCGAGTTTACCACTGAATGGGGAAAAAAAAATAATAAAAAGAAATAATCGAGAAATTAGTTGGACATTAACCCGCAGGCAGCGGCAAGGTTGCGCAAACAGCACCTGCCTTTAGGTCGTTAATGTGTATGTTGTAAAAAAGCTCTTATTTTTTACACTGTGTTGGAAACGGAATCCGTGTAGCTGCACGACAGTTGTTTTTTTTTTTTTTTTTTTTAGCCTGGGGGGAAAGTCCTCGGCTCAACGTTTTCAGATGTGACGTCAAAGGAGCTGATATGATCAGCTGACGTGGAAGTGCTCGCTGACACGGTGTCAAGCCGCGGGCAGCACAGTTACTACCTGACGATCTGAAGTCACAGTTTTTTTTTTCAGCTTTGGTCAGCGCACCTGTGTATTTTGTAGGGCAATAAGGGCGCCAACTAACTCCGGGTTTGGTTAATAATCTGACGAACGTTTTCTCACTTCATCGCTTCGAGCTCGCACAAAAATGCCCCACAGTTGATGTATTTTCAGATTCCCCGTCTTGTCCGACCAGCCGTGAGCAAAAGTCAGGAAAAGTTGTGACGCGATTTGCACCGCACTCGGTTTTGCCGCTGCAACTAAAAATGATTCTTCGCTGTCAGTTACCCTGTAACAGTCATTACAAAGGCCATTAGTCATTTAGCCTGTAAAATTTCATGTTCAAAATGGGGAAGAACCTCGAGGGCAGTTTCAGCAAACATCCAGCGTTTTTTGCTTGATGAAAAGATTATGCAAAAGTGCTGGCAGTCAATTGTTCCAGCACTGGACTGTATTTTTAAAATTTTTTCTCCCCTTCAGGTGAAGTTCTTGAACGCTGGCTTCTTCTGTGCAGTGGAAAAGCCGTTTTGCAGAAACGCGTCGCGCTCCTCAGAGCGAGGCATCAGAGACTATCGTGCTTGGTTCCGAAATAAAACCAGGAGGAGAGGCAGAAATGGCGTGGGAAGGCAGGACGCAGCGCCGGAGGAAGTGGGAGCGCGTTGCAGGATGCCTCCTCTCATCTCCTTCGCTGAGGTTACACCTCCGGCTATCTCTTTATTTCCTGCATCTGTCCGAGGCACGCTCCAAATATTTTGACAAAAAAAAAACCTTTTTTGTGACAGATCGGCCTGTCGGAGCCGCCTTGCTCTCAGCGGAAGCCCGCTGGTCGGCGGGTAAAGCGTGTAGATAAGCGGAGATGTGAGGCGTGATTAGAGCTCAGCTCGGTGAAATTCTGCACGCGAAGACCCGCTTGATTTTTGAATATGTGTTTCTTTCAAACGCTCGAGAGAAGCGCACCCCCTTTCTTACCTATGCGCAAGCACAGATGTGGCGTGTAGGCGACAGAAAGCACAGGATGTGTGGTTCGGGTGCAGGAAGAGGAGCAGGAGCTGAAAGCCCGTCTCTGCATGTGCGTGCGTGTGTGTGTGTGTGTGTGTGTGTGTGTGTGTGTGTGTGTGTGTGCGTGCTCATTTAGCAAGAGAGTCCCGGCTGCAGGTCTAAAACTACTGCTAATGTAACGCAGACAGGAGCCCGGACCCATATGTTTGATATACTGTAGCCTCCTAAACAAGAGCATGATAGGCAGCGCTGTTACTGCGATGGCTCTCGTTTGATTTCGGCGGTGAGAGGGGAACCGGAGGTAAAACTTGTGGTCGGTACCTTCATCATCGTCCTCATGTGAAGTCCGTGTCTATGACAAAGCCGCCTCCTGTCTTGTACCTGTATGTGGTTCTGGTCCGAGCTTTCACTGTTTTTTGTGGTTGGGGGGTATGAAACCCATACATGCTTTGTGTTGCTCTCTGCGACGAGTGTGTTTTGAAGGTTGCTCAAAAATGATTCCTGGAGTACCGGTGGTTTGGTGAAGACGTGATCGTGTCGGCAGGGGTGGACCATCTGATGATTTCGTACCGCAGTCCATCTTGAAGACGTCCTCGATCTACACTTTAAGCGAACTGTCGAGATCCTGACATTTTAGGACACGTTGAGTCGTTGAGTCTGATTGGCCAAACTATCATGTGCCTCCTTCGCAGCGTCTCTTCCGTGCGTGGCGTACTTGAGCGACGTGAGCCGGCGGGCGCGGTGGACGAGGCGCCGGTGCCGCAAAAAAGTTGCGCATAATTTTATATTCAGGGAAAGCAGCTCACGTGTGGAGTGCTCGATTCTGAGAAGCACCGCACACAGCACGTGCTTTTAGCTGATGTTACTGAATTGAATGATGCTTATCAGAAACTGAATCAGAATGATGACCATCGTTTTATTAATATCATGGTTTGTTTTGTTTTGTTTTTTATTTTGTCCATGTTGCCACGGAGATGCTGGTCCCCTGCCTTGCTAACTGTTCTATGCGTGTCTCACCCAGTTGACATTCGGGAGATCAAGGAGATCCGTCCTGGACAGAAGTCCCGGGACTTTGAGCGCTATGTGGAGGACTCGGCGGCACGGCTGGACCAGGCTCACTGCTTTGTCATCCTGTACGGCACGGAGTTTCGCCTCAAATCACTCAGCCTGGCAGGTACGCGAGCGCGAGGCATTTCCATCGCGGCTCGAACCGGGACGCCATGAGCCGCAAACCTCCATCAGTCAACCATCATCACCGCAGACATTCACGTTTATGGAGAAAAGTCTTTGTGTATTGTATTAAAGTATCAAAGAATACTGATACCAATAGAGTTGAGGTCAAGTCAGTTCCCAAAGGTTAACTTTAAACGTTCACCAGCCTTTTCAGAAGTGAACCCTGTGCTGCTTTTCCCTCAGCCACCTCTGACGAGGAGATGACCATGTGGGTGAAGGGGTTAAACTGGCTCGTGGCTGACACGCTTAAGTCCCCGACGCCGCTGCAGATAGAGAGGTGAACACTCAAGAGTTGTTAAAAGAAAGGCGTGAAGAGACGCCGCTGTAACACGACAGCGTTTTTTTTTTTTCTTATTATTTTCGATTAAACCTCGTAATTCTCTCTCTTTTCTTTTTTCTTTTCACAGGTGGTTACGCAAGCAGTTCTACGCGGTCGATCGCAACCGAGAGGACAGGTGAGGCGGCTCGGTCAAAAGTTAATCGGATCACTCTCGCAGGAAATGGGCGTAATTAGACGTCGCGCAATTTTTTCGGTGCGCCACTTGTGTGCCCTTTCCCCAGTGCGACACCGAGATCATTGCAGGGTAGAAATCGGGCCGCTCGGCATCTGTGTGTGTGTGTGTGTGTGTGTGAGAGAGAGAGAGAGAGAGCGAGCTCTGCTGATGTGCGGCGAAGGAACCGAGCTCTCGCCTGCACACCAGCGCCTCTTCCTGCAGCAGGAAACAGACTGCAGAGGATGAAGGAGATGCACAGAGATGTTTGTCTGTGTGAGAGAGAGAGAGAGAGAGAGAGCGAGCGAGCGAGCAGGCCTTTTGTTGCTCTTTTGTTGGCTTTGTCTTCCCCGGGCTGCGTCGCAGGGGCCAAGCCAAGAAGACGCGGCAGGGCGCGCGTTTGCGCGTCTGCGTGCGCACGTTCGCCGCAGTTGTTGTACGTGCGTGTTTGTGTTTCAACCCAATGTGTGTATGTGTTTAGGATATCCTGTAAGGATCTGAAGAGCATGCTGAGCCAGGTCAACTACAGGGTGCCCAACATGAGGTTCCTCCGAGAGAAGCTTCCGGTAGCCACCTTCTGCATATCACGACCCCCCCCCCTTCCATTTTCAGCGCATTGTAGTTAAGAGGCTAAATATTTATGAATTTGCCGCTAACGGTCGTTTTGTTCTCCCTTTGGCGATGCTCCTTTTTTTTGTAGGACTCGGAGCTGAGGAATGGAGACGTGTCCTTCAGCCAGTTCGCCCAGCTCTATCGCAGCCTCATGTTTGATGCTCAGAAAAACGTAAGTGCAGTCACTTTGTGTATCCACGGGTAGCTCTGCCTCAGCACTTTCATCCCCCGGCTCCCCATCTGATGCCCTGCCAAGGCACCCTTCTTCCCCAATCTGTCTGCTCTCAAATGGCTGCAAGATCAATATGGACCAGTTAAAAACCCACCAAACCCCTCTGGTGGAGGCCATTAGCACGCACGCACACACACACACACACACACACACACACACAAACAGATAAAGAGGCAGCCAGGCAGGCAGGCGGGCTGAGGTCATATTAAATGGATGACCTCAGTGCCCCATGCGAATAAACACCCCGCCCCCCCTACAGGATGTCTACGTCCTACGGCCGTCAACATTAACTGAAATTCTCCTTTTTGTCCACCGTTTCAGATGGAGATCCCATGTCTACAAAGGTTGGTCAAACCGTAAACACACAACAGGGGCAGTGAATGTTTCTGCAGCGTCTTGGGTGTGAGTTCACTGAGGTGAGCCGTTGCTTTCTGCACCAGGTTCACAGACAGACCGGAACAGAGGACCTCCCTGGAGGACTTCAAGAGCTTCCTCCTGGAGTCTCAAAAGGTAAACTCCTGGAGCAGTTGAACGCTGTCTTTGTTGCAGGTTCGTTTCATTCATCCGCCCCAATACGCCTGTGTTCCTGTGTGAATCCAGGAAATGTGGGCTACAGACAACAACAAGGTTCAGGAGTTTATGTTCGGCTACCTGAAAGACCCCCTGCGAGAAGTGGAGCAGCCGTACTTCCACCAAGACGAGGTACTCACTTGCTTTCCCCCCAACTTTTTTTTTCCACTTCATTTCTTGCCCAATTTTCCATCAGCTGACTGATGGAAAATGTAAACAGGTTTTTCGCCGGTCATGTTTTCCAAAGCCCCGCCCCCTCTCCTGTGCTGTAAGTGTGGGTGGAAGATGCTCAGAAATTGACATGGATAGCCATGATCTGGGCCTGAAGCACCTCCTCCCACACAGATAGAAAAGGTTATTGACTGTGGTGCCGGGTTCTGCAGTAAGCCATGGTTTGGGTTTTTTTTTTTATTTTTTAGGTCACCATGAAGCTTTGATTTACTTTAGAAAAGCGGAAGCTGGTGCGGGCCAGCCTGCGGGAGTTGGCACGGCCTTTCAGAGCCTGTGGTTAAAGTATGTTAGATGGAGGGTGCGATGCTGAGAAGAGCTACAGATAAAAAAAAGGCGTTAATAAGAAGACAGGCTGGGTGCAGGTACATAACAGCGCTGCTGAGCTGTGCGCTCCTTTAGGCACAGACTGATTTAGTTACTATTACTTTTTAACACCGTCCCATCTACCGTAATTGCTGTGAGTTAGGGTTGGTCTCCAGAAACGACGCCTGCATTCAGGGCACAGCAAGCGGACTCCCTGGGAGTTCGTAGAAGGCTGGCCTTGATAAATCGTGGCACTGGTCGCTCGGAGTCTTCTCCAGGAACACGTCAGTCAAGTCCGCACATGCAGGGCAGCGCTCGCCTTTGAATTCACCCTCGTTCTCTCTCTCTCTCTCTCATGTAGTTCCTGACGTACCTGTTCTCCAAAGAGAACACTATCTGGGATTCCACCCTGGACCAAGTGTGTCCCGAGAATATGAACAACCCCCTGTCCCACTACTGGATCTCCTCATCGCACAACACGTAAGGATGGCGGCGTGGAGGGCATGCGCGCTCGCGCTTTAGTGCAAGCAATTGTAATCACGGGCCTGGGAACGCCAAAATCTGGCGTCCCCTCTCGAAAACCTCCAACCAAAGAGGGCTTTTGAAGTGACTTCGTACATCAGATAAAAGTGTATTATTTAACAATCTCGTCCCAGAATGAGATCCAGGCGCGTATTTTGCAGGAAAACGTATTTTTCCTCCCATTGAAAAGTGTGTGAAAGGCAGTCGAAATGATAACCTCCTGCGCTAGACGTGAAACAATGCTCAGCGGAGCAGCAGAATCAGGACGACCGCCTTGCTTTGAAAATGTTTGAATTGACCGGCTGAATGAGTAAGAAGTGTTTACTGCAGTCAACAAAAGGGAGAGAGAGGGCCGTTTTGGCTGAGCAGCCTCAATGCGCGGGCCTCCGCCGCAGAAAGTGCATGTGTGCGTTTGTGGCGCAGGCCCTGTCGTGAGAATTCTTTAAAGGACTGGTTAGATGTGTGCGTTTTCTCTGTGCGTGTTTACTTTGGTGCTCGGTGTTTATTTTTAGCTACCTGACGGGAGACCAGTTTTCCAGCGAATCGTCTCTGGAGGCGTATGCTCGCTGTCTGAGGATGGGCTGCCGCTGTATTGAATGTGGGTAAACACAAACACACACGCTACAGTTTTTCCACGCGTACAGTAAATCACTGCCGCATGACATTCACCCTAGCAATTAGACCCCCCCAAACTACAGCTCCACTTCAATGCAGCTGCCACACCCTTACACACACACTCGCACACTGACTGTTGCATAATAGCGCTGTAGATTGCCATTACAGCAAACCCTTGTAGGGCAGGTTTCTATGAATAGAACTGGCGTACAGTGAGTTAAAGGGTCGCTTTGCTTCAGGTAAAAGTAAGCGAACACGAACCCGCGCGGCTTCGAGTTAGTCCCGCTTCCGTAGCGCCGCAGAACGTGTGCGTTCTCGCTTCTTCGCTTCTTTCGGCGCCGCGCCGTCGAAGAAAATGACATTGGGTGCGTGTGTCTGCGTGTCTGTTTCCAGTGGACTGCTGGGATGGTCCTGATGGAATGCCAGTCATCTACCACGGACACACCCTCACAACAAAAATCAAGTTTTGTGATGTCCTGACCACCATCAAAGAGCACGCCTTCGTCACATCTGAGTGAGTCTCCCTGAATGCAACGAGCATTTGTACGGCCATGCATGGCGGTGAGATGATAAAGGGAAGAGATAGCGTGCACACGCAGACATGCACAGACAGAAACTGTCTGATGAAACAATGTGGACAGGCTGCAGTGACATCTCTGCAGTGTGTGAGACAATAAGATATGGGGAAATCACACCTAAGCACAGAAGATGAGGGAATTTCCATAAAGCTGCAACTCCTAACCACGACTTTACGGTCCTCATCACTCTCAGCTATCCCATCATCCTGTCCATCGAGGACCACTGTAGTATCGTGCAGCAGAGGAACATGGCCACCTACTTTAAGAAGGTGTTCGGAGACATGCTGCTGACCAAGGCGGTGGATATCGCGGCAGATGGCCTGCCCTCACCCAACCAGCTCAAGAGGAAAATCCTCATCAAGGTCAGGAACTGCGAGAAATCACTTGATCTGTTTTTGGTGTCGTCGTTCCTTCTTTTTTTTCCTCAAGGAAAAAGTATGAATGGATGCTTTGTATACAGTCTTCTGATGGAATAGTGTTTCTGATTGTATGCCCCCCCCCCCTGTCCACCTGTCCTCCTCTGCAGCATAAGAAGCTTGCAGAAGGCAGTGCCTACGAGGAGGTGTCCACCTCCACCCCCTACTCAGAGAACGATATCAGCAACTCCATCAAAAATGGAATACTGTACCTGGAAGACCCCATTAACCATGTAAGCACGTGGCCTTTCTTGGTCTGTTGAGGAAAAAAAGGGCAGTTGCTTACTTTGGCTGCTGTTTAGTGGATTATTATATAGTATTATATTATTTTCTCTGACTCAGACTGATTGGAACTGTTGTTCTCCCTTCATCCTCCCTCTCTCACCCCAGGAGTGGTACCCTCATTTCTTTGTCCTGACAAGCAGTAAGATCTACTACTCAGAAGAGACGTCCAACAACCAGGGTAACGACGATGAGGAGGAGCACAGGGAGGTTAGTGAGCTTTGATCTAGACGAGACGTGCTAGTTCGGACTCGCTGTAACTGCAACAGGACCTGTGCGGCACCAGACTCAGTTTGCATACAGTATGAGCAATACTATAATTTCTCTTGGTGGTAATTTTAGTTTTGAGTACTTGTGCTGAATCAGTTTTAGAGGGTATTTAAGAGCATCTCATTTTGTTAATGGCTGTATCACAGCGGTCGATACTTTTGGCCTGTTTGTGCACGTGAGGAGACGGTTTTCACTGCATCTCCCGCCGTCTTCCGACCTCCCAGGTGTCCAACGGTATGGACCAGCACGTGACGGAGAAGTGGTTCCACGGGAAGCTGGGCGCGGGGCGGGACGGGCGGCAGATCGCCGAGAGGCTGCTGTCCGAGTACTGCCTGGAGACCGGCGCCCCCGACGGCTCCTTCCTGGTCCGAGAGAGCGAGACCTTCGTGGGAGACTACACGCTGTCGTTCTGGTGCGCTGCGGTTGCTGCACACTTTACACACGCTGCGACTGCTTTTGTTTGGCAGTGATGGGCGGGGCGTTCTACTTTATGGCAACATATATGCTAAACCTGATTTGGGATTGGGAATATTATGTGGAAATTTACAGTAGTATTTAATTGGTGTGTAAAGTTAGTATGTAACAGCATAATTGTATGTTACATTTTATCACGGTGTGATTTATACTGTTGCCTGTCTGGTGCCTTTTGCTGTGGCATTCTTACTGTGTGTTCTGTGGGCTTATGAAGTCGTGCAAATAGCGGAGTGACACACTTGCAGATTGATTAGCGTCGATCTCTCCCTCACTGACTCAATGTGCTTGTTGTCACGGTCCGAAGTGCGATCATTGGACTTCTGCCTGCTAATGCACGAGATCACTCAGAGCGAATCAATCCTCTGCATGTGATTCATGCACAACCTATGGAAACAATGTGGAGATACTCTCAGTGGGCAGCGTGTTCGAGGTTAACACAGGGAGCGGGGGCGTTTTTATAACGACGACCTTCTCTTTTTTTTTCCCACCTCACTCATCTCTGCACCAGGCGCTCGGGGCGGGTGCAGCACTGTCGTATCCACTCGCGACAGGAGGCGGGCAGCCCCAAGTTCTACCTGACCGACAACCTGGTGTTCGACACGCTCTTTGCCCTGATCACCCACTACCAGCAGGTGGCGCTGCGCTGCAACGAGTTCGAGATGAAGCTGACCGAGCCGGTGCCTCAGACCAACGCCCACGAAAGCAAAGAGTGAGTCTTGGCGCAGCTTGGAATGTAAACTTATGAAGCGCCGAGCACTGACCTTCACTGGCTGGGAGCTGAGGAGATGTGTGAAAAGCGCCTCCACTTAACCTTCGGGTTCGGTCTGTGTTTTTGCCGTCTGCCCCAGGTGGTACCATGCCAACCTCTCAAGGAGCCACGCCGAGAACATGTTGATGAGGGTTCCTCGCGACGGGGCTTTCCTCGTCAGGAAGAGGGCAGAACCCAACTCCTTTGCCATTTCCTTCAGGTGACTCCGTCCTGTTTCCCCAGGAAGCGTTGTTCTTGTTTCCACCTTCTAGCTCAGTTGAACTTCAGCCGAATGCCGAGTAACTGGGGCCATGTCTGTGGTTTTCTTCACAGGGCTGAGGGTAAGATAAAGCACTGTCGCGTGCAGCAGGAGGGTCAGACCGTGGTGCTGGGCACCTCGGAGTTCGACAGCCTCGTAGATCTCATCAGCTACTACGAGAAGCACCCGCTGTACCGCAAAATGAAGCTGCGTTACCCCATCAACGAGGACACACTGGAGAAGATAGGCACTGCTGTAGGTGCCACTGTACAGGCTGAGGCACACATACTCGAGATATCTAGAGAGAAATCGTTATCTCGGCTACTAATTCAGTCGGAGAAAATGTAATAATGTTTTGCACAAAGGAACATCAAACGGTGTAGCTCACATTCTGTGATAAAATTCCCTGCCGCAGCATTGAAATACCTGCGAACACATAATCTGTTGTCCAACAGGAGCCGGACTACGGGTCGCTGTACGAGGGCAGGAATCCAGGCTTTTACGTGGAGGCCAACCAGATGCCCACGTTCAAGGTGAATATGGCGTACACGCGTCCAATGCCGCGCCTTGAGACCCGCGCGTGACCGACACCTCCTGTCGTCTCTTTCCAGTGCACAGTGAGAGCCATGTACGAGTACAAAGCCCAGAGAGACGATGAGCTCTCCTTCACCAAGAATGCCATCATCTCTAATGTGGACAAACAGGAAGGAGGATGGTAAGTGCCCCCACGCCATTCATCCAGGAAGTAGCTCTTTAATTATCTATTTGGATCGTAGATGATGTGAATGGGATGAATGATACCGATACGGAAGTGTGAGGTTTGCTACAAAGTCATTTCTCTAATAATATCCATGTAGCATCAGTAATTTTTCAGCGTTGTTAACATTAACCCCCCCCCGCTCAGCACGGCTTATCTCAACACGTGTCTTTGTCTCCAAGGTGGAAGGGTGACTGTGGAGGGAAGAAGCAGCTGTGGTTTCCTGCCAACTACGTGGAGGAGATCAGTCCGTCGGCGGCGGAACCTGACAGAACCGTGAGGATCAAAACCCACAAACTGAGAGGGCTACACATTTTTATAGCCCAAGTTAAATAAGTGCACAACCCCCCCCCCATGCACACACACGCACAAACATACACATACACAGAGGGAGGTCAGGCCTTGTCGCTCAGCTGACAGTTACCGCCGTGTGTAATGTGGATTTTGAAACCTTCTATCCTAAATCCCCCTCTTCTCTGTGGAGCAGGAGATAACAGAGAACAGCCCGCTGGGAGATCTGCTGAGAGGAAGCGTGGACGTGTCTTCCTGTCAGATCGGTGAGTATCCCCTCCACTTCCTGTTTGGCTCTTTGTTGCAGGGGGGCAAAGCAGGCGGTCACCTTGCCGGAGGCACAACCTCCCGCCCACTGCCGTCATATACTTGCGCATAATCGCCCGACACTTTGTTTTTTTCAATCGCCAAAGGACCCCGTCATCACTTCTTTACTGTCTTTTTAAAAACATCCATTATAGTCATTTTCTGTTATTAATTTCTTTTCCATTCTGTATTATTATTATTATTACCCTTGCCTTTCGCACAGCTCTGTATTTGATTACTGTATTGACATCCTCCAGTCCAGTCAGCACACACCCATTAGTGCTGGCTGCTAATCAGTTAAGATCTGAGCCTGTGTCTTTCTGTTGGTGGCCCCCTGGCTCCATCTAGTGGTGGTTTGGGAAAGAGCCGCTCATCCCGTTTCCGTACACTTTGTTCCAAAGCTTCCTTCACACGACCACGGGCAGAGGTGACGCTGAACCGCCAGACCGCTGTGCTCAAAGTTCAAACGATTCCTACTTCAACACTGTGCGCCCCCGGACCTTTTCCTGTGTGCGCACGCCGTCGAATTCTAGCTGACCAAGACATTGTAAACATGGAGAAATCATCAGTTTCCCCCATTAATTCTTTGTTCGACCTTAACGTCACATCTGCATAAACTTAACCAGAGCTACCAGCCTGACCACTCCATCAAAAAAAAAAAATAATTTTTCTTATTCGTCGATTAATCATTTAGGTAATTTTTTTAAAGCAGAAATGCCAATCTGTTCATGGTTTCAGGATGGCGAACGGGAGAATTTGGTAATCAATGGGGAAAAAAAGGATTATTTGTAGCGTCTGTCCTTCTCACTCCCGTTTTTCTGCCCCCTTTTTTTCTCGAAACCCTCTCTTCTCCTCAGTCGTGCGTCCTGATGGGAAGGGCAGCAGGCCCCACGTCTTCTCCCTGGTGCCTAACACCTCCATGCGGACGGGCCCGGTGCTGGACGTCGCCGCCAGCAGCCAAGAGGAGCTCAAGGAATGGGTGTTCAAGATCCGGGAGGTCACCATGACCTCGGAGGCCAAGGTAAGGCTGCGTCACGTGGCTGACAGGAAATACAGGCCGAGGCTTATGACGTGCCCCTGCTACACTGCGGGTCCAAAGGGCCGGTCGTGAGTTGTGTTTATCCTTTTAATGGCCCTGACGTGTATTTGGGAAACACCGACTGAGGACTGAGCGCATGTGGTGTTTGTCAGTAGGCTCACACCGTTACACGCTCTCACCCGAGGGAAGAAAGAATAAAACTCCACTTCATTTGGTGAAAATGCAAAGTTGACGTGTGTCGGTGCAGCTGTATTAAAAAAAGAAAATTTGTCCCCGTGCACAGCTGGAGGAGGGGAAGATAATGGAGAGGAGGAAGAAGATTGCACTGGAATTATCCGAGCTGGTCATCTACTGTAGGCCTGTGCCGTTTGACGAAGACAGTAAGGATTACACGCGCTCTCTGGACTGCAAACACGTGGTTTAAAAACACAGCGGAGCGTGGATGGGACTGATTTCGTACAAATGATATAATAGTTGCGTCTCCAACACCAGTACAGATGGGCTCAGTTGTGTCCCCTTTCCCTGCCCCCCCATAGAGATTGGCACAGAGCGGGCCTGTTTCCGGGACATGTCATCCTTCCCCGAGACCAAGGCTGAGAAGTACGTCAACAAGATAAAGGGAAAGAAGTTCCTGCAGTACAATCGGCTGCAGCTGTCCAGGATCTACCCCAGAGGCCAAAGACTAGACTCCTCTAACTACGACCCACTGCCCATGTGGCTCTGCGGGTCCCAGCTGGTAGCGCTCAACTTCCAGACAGCAGGTGCAGTATCTACCATCTTGTTAGAGCAGTGTGGACAGAAGCCGACGATGGCGATCTGTTTTTTTTGTGTTTTTTTTATCAAAACTTCTCTCTTCTCTTTCCCACGTACAGACAAGCCCATGCAGATGAACCAGGCCCTGTTCATGCTGAACGGGAGGAGCGGCTACGTCCTGCAGCCGCCCATCATGAGGGACGACAACTTCGATCCGTTTGACAGACACACACTACGAGGCCTCGAGCAGGTCACTTTAGAGATAGAGGTATGGAGCTTTCTCAGGGGCGTTCAGAGAGCACTGAAGGAGAAAGGGGGTGCGGAGGGAGAGATGTGCGGCAAAGATACGCAGCTGACTTAAAAGGGACAGCTCTGGAAACAACAATTGTAGTTTGGCTGTTGATTCGGCCCGCTTATCAACATGGTTATCAGCAATTGCTGCAACTTGCCTCAATATTTGTCCAAAATTGCGCTAAGAATGAGCGGGGTTTACATTTTGCAGCGATTTACGGCGATCATCATCTCCGATGTCCGCTGCTGTAAAAAATCCACAGTGTTAGACTTTAAGCGACCCTGCCATTAGCGTATTCGTTTGTATTTGCGCGCTACAAGAAGTGAAGTGAAAACGTCTAATGCATCAACCTGCGTTCCTCCTCTTCTCCTCCGAAGGTTTTGGGTGCCCGGCACCTGCCCAAGCACGGACGTGGCATCGTTTGTCCTCTGATCGAGATCGAGGTGTGCGGGGCAGAGTACGACAGCGCCAAGCAAAAAACCGACTCGGAAGGTGAGAGCCGCTCTAATTTTAAACCCGGGTTCCTTTTGTCAGTAACGCAATGCTGTGCCAAACCCGAAGAAAGGAGTGGCTACTGTTTACTGGATACATTACCCTCGTGCAAATTTCCCGTCCGGTCCTGGAAAAACAGGAAGTTGTACAAACAACGAAGCCGTGCGTGGGAATAAAAAGGGAAAACACAAGATGGCACGGGCTCCTGGATTTGCTCTGGTCAGGTTTTATGCTCCGGCGTCCGCTAAAGTTCTGGCTTGTGTGGCAGACGGTGAAATCTTTATCAATCTGAACTTTTAATGAAATTACAGCAGTTGTTTCCTCGACGTAAAGAAAATGAAGCCGGTTCAGCAGACGTGGAGGCGTCTTCACATCGACAGATGTCTTGAGGATTTGTCAGTTATGGTCTGCAGATTCTAACCTGAGCGCAGCTAGCATTTTCTCTTTTATGATACTTTCGTGCTTACACTGCACAAATTAAATATAATGAGGACGTCCAGCCCCCTCTGCTATTTTCTACATTTTATTTATGTTCCACCCTGTGAAAATGACAGGCCACAGGAAAAAAATATTCTTTCTTGCTGGATATTGGCACAGGTTTAAAATCTGTATGAGACAACATGTTTATTATCAGGTCACTGACTGGATTATGATATCAGGAAGTGTGTGATGTCAAAGTAATGTCTGTGGTGACACAACGTCCATCTTTTCTCTCTCTCTCTCTCTGTCCATCATCATCTTTTTTTCTTTTTTCTTTTTTCGTCTTCTCCAGCTGATAACGGTCTGAACCCCACGTGGCCCCGGAAGCCCTTCCAGTTCACCGTGTGCAACTCTGCGTTTGCCTTCCTGCGCTTTGTGGTTTATGAGATCGACATGTTCAATGACCAGAATTTCTTGGCCCAGGCCACATTCCCCATTCACAGTCTCAAGACAGGTACGCGCAATGACTGTGCTCTGTGAGGTGACCTAAAAAAAAACCAAAAAGAGGTTGCGTGTCCGTGTCGTAACGAACGCCCTTTGTCTCCGTGTGGCACCAGGTTACCGGTCAGTACCTCTGAAGAACAGCTACAACGAGGATCTGGAGCTGGCTTCTCTGTTAGTCCACATGGATATCGTCAGAGGCAGGGTGAGCTACTCTTTGTCACTTAACTGTTCCCACACCTACGTCACGGTTATCAGTAATCGCTGCAAGCACTGATATACAAGCACAAAGCAGCCCGAGCCAAGAGGCAGGAGGCTTCATGGGTCAGTTGTGTCCCGGACCTCGTGACTTCCTGGACCAAAGTAAATCACTGTCGAGAAACACAAGTAACCATTTTTAAAATGGCAAAGTGTCGGTTTGTACTTTTTCCTGTTTTTCCTTCCATCATCACACGGGCAATAAACCATCAAAGTCCTGATCTAAATCGCACAGCAAACGAAACCTTTTCTTGTCCTTTAGACCACTAAACCGACCTCATCCCAACGTTTGCCAAGAAATATTTTGCAAAATGTTGAGCTATTCTTTTAAAAAAGATGCTTTTTGAACCGGTGCGGGCCCCTGGAGTTGACACTCTTGTGCACGAGTCGTTACTCTCCTCTGTCTTGGTCTCTCAGGATGAAAACGGAGAGGTTCTGAGCCCGTTCCTGGCGGTCGGCGTCACGGCGGTGTCGGCGTCTGCCCAGGCCGGCCGGGAACGCTTGGGGGACTTGAGCTCGGCGTCGTCGACTTCCTCCAGCATGTCTGCTCTGCCCCAGTCACCGGCCCAGGCCATGGCTTACAGGGGGAGGGAGGGCTCCTTTGAATCCCGCTACCAGTCTCCTCTAGATGACTTCAGGGTTTCCCAGGAGACTCTGTTGGACCACATGGACCAGCAGAACAGAAGGTAAGTGCTTGGTGTGCAGTTTTTTTGCATGTGTGCGGGTAGGGGGTTGGGGGGGGTAAGAAGCAGTAGAAGATTCTAACCATCCTCCTGTCTTTGTCTTTACCTCAGGATGTTGCGGAGGACCAGAGTGGGTGGAGAGAACCGTGTCTAAGTCCAAGCCAATCAGGACGCATTTCTGTTGCAGCCCCCCCCACCCCCACCCTCACCCAGCCGCCTCTCCCCCGTACTGATGATGTCACTGACTGCTGTGAACACTGTTTCCATGGAAACGCCCACCACCGCTTTGGCCTACATTTCAGGCAGCTCTCCCTCCCTCCATTCTCCAGCACCCAAGACCCCCCCCTTTTCTCCCTTGCTCTCTTTCCCTCCCTGCCGCCCAGCCTCCTCACCACTCGCCTGACTAGAAGAAGGGACTCGGACATTGGGGGTGGAGGGTTGGGGGGGGTGCTGAGAGGAAGCTGACCGCCGCGGACAGGAAGAAGAAAACGGACATTTCGCAGGAGAACAAAAACAAGGCTGAAGAAGTTGGTCATTAGTAGGGTGGGCTCAGCTTCTTAGTTTGGAGGCTAAGAGGAGGGAAAGAGAGAGCCCTGAAAGGTATCAGTTTGAAACTGTCTCCTGGTTAAGTTTCTTTGCTCCTCTCTATTTGCCGTATACGAGTATATATATTTATTCCTGCTACGCTGTTGGCCAGAGAACAGCAGCAGCCGACCTGCTCTCAAAGAGCTCCTGTCTCCGTATTTTTAATTATTATAATTATTTAAACCTTTAAACATTCATAATGTGACTTCTCTTTTTTTCTTCTTTTTTTTTTATGTATATGTGTAAAACACGAGGGCTCTCTGCGGCTATTTTTAATGTCTCTCTCCCTCCTCTGCTTTGTGTAGGAATGAGTCTCCAGTCTAATATCCTAATCCTGGAGGGATATTTAATTTTTAATTTTTTTTTTTGTCATTGAAGGCATCAGGAAGAAGTCATAACCTGTTTGTGTTGGAAGCAGTGGGGAGAGACGGCAGCGTCATACTGTATGTTTTGTCTGCGCACACAAACACACGCAGCCGGGCTCATTTTTTTATATATATATTTTTATTTTTAACTTACATTCCAAAAAGAAAAACTGCACATCATTCCATTTTCCTTTCCAAGCCAGTCTGACACATTCGCTCGCCCGCCTCCCTCACTGCGAGTCTTACTCCTCAGTGATCAGAGCACCTCGCTGTGTGATAGAGCAGGACCAGGGGTGCACGTTGATCCTAAAAGGGGCCGTGTTCTGAATGTTGAATAATAATTATGTTTACCCCACCCCCACCACCACCACGTGTTTATGGGCTTTTTAATGGCACCACAGTTGTCAATCGAGGGATGGTTCATAGGGCTGCAAGCTAAAATCACAGTACTGATAATTAGATTGATTTTTTTTTTTTTTTTTAAATAATGAGGAACACAGTTACACACATTTGAAAACATTTTTCATTTATAGGAAACATGATCAATTTGTCTACTTACTTAACTGTGCAGCCTTGTGTTCCCAGGATTCACAATTGCATGTTTTAGATATTTTTTTTACTGACATTTCATGTTTTAATACAAAATTGAGGGCCCCTTTTTATTCATTTTATTTTTTTAAAATTTTATTTATTCCCAATAGTTACTGCTACTGTAACTCACACAGTTCTGGCTACAGTGAACATAAAAAAGTGTCGCTCAGTATTTTTGAGAAGTACCAACCGACGTCTCCGTAAGTGGTCTTGAGGCCCTAAGGGAAGGTGTTTTACTGCGACCAGCTTGTTGTTTTAAAAAAAAAAGTTGTTAGTGTTTGTACAATAGGAGTTTCCCATGTTTGGATTAGAAAAGAAATTCAGTATTTTTTGAGGAACGGAGCCAGAGTCGAGTGTAAAGAAATTGCAGGGTGTTTTTCGCCTTGCTGGCGTGTTTTGCAGCACCGCGCAGACATAAGGAACCTTTTGTGTTGTCACTGCACCAAGCTGCTTCCCAGAAACCTGTGAGGACTTTTAAGTTACACTGCCACGAGAAATAGTAAAATTGCCACTGCCCGTGAGTTCGATTGTGAAGAAATATGCAAAAACGGAGAGGCTTTACGTAAAGAGCCGGCTCATTCCCAACTTCCCATGCTGGTTCTGGTTTCTGTTCTTAAACGTTAGTCTAACTTGGTAGTTGTGGGACTTCTCCTGAGGTAAATGTCAGCGCCCTTAGCTGTGCAAGGGCTTCTAGTGTCCTGTGTTTGGGAGGAACAGGACAGTGCAAGCCTCAGACTTTGTTGTGGCTGACAGATTGATAGATGACAAAGGTGCCTGGGGGGTGGGGGGGTTCATTGCAGTCTGGGCCTACAGTGAGTGAGCCCATATAACCAACAGTGTAATCTTTCCAGGTTTGTATCAGAAACAGTGTTTTCTCTGTTTGTATGTGACAACTGTATGACATAAACTCAGTATTCCCGCTCAGTGTGCGACCACTGAGACGCGCCTAAGCCATATGGTATGATTTAAGGTAAAAGCAGGGACAGGAGTGAATGCTTGAGGTCTCACTGAAAACGTGTGTTTGTTCGTTTGTTTGCACACCAACATTGATCCCAAAGCTCCCCCACCTTACTTTTTTTTTTTTCCTCCAGTGGTTGAGGAATGTTCTTTGTGGAGAGCTCTCCCTCCGATGCTGCGTTTCCGCTAACGTCTCCGTGCCTCCGTCTGCGTACACATCACATGGAAGCCACATCCTTCGCCCGCCCTGCTGGGGCTTAAAGCACCCGCACAGCCACGGTGCACCCGCGCAGGCGCCGTCGCTTACTTTGGCCGGTCCGACCTCCTCTCGCCGCTGTGCGACCATGTTCGATTCGCGTGTCCAACGCCTTCCTGTTCGGTTGCTCTTTCTTGTGATGGCGGGACAACAAACTGTAAAAAGGTCGAATCAGCCAGAGTAACTGAACACCACCTCTGTGGGAGTACAGGGCCCTGAAGTGTTTTTTTTTTTTTCTCCACCAATTGTGTCTGTTTTGTTACTGACAGTCTCATTTACAGTCGCCTTTCTGTGATGTGCCTAAACTATGGAGAGGTATTCATTTTAATTTTGCCTTTCATATGAAACATATTCAAGCCTGAAAAGTAAATAAAAATACTTGCTACTTTACACTACTTTGTCCTATGTTGCCCTAAAATGTGATTTAACGTTTATCGCCGGTCCGATTTTTGAACGCACCGGGTGGAATCGGTTTCATTCACTTTAGATGCTGCACCACAGGAAGAGAGAACTGGAGTTTCAGTCTCAGGTGTGTTAACAGCCCGAGAGTAGCTGGCTAAACTGTTTCAGTACTGAAACGATTAGCTGATTTTCATTTGTTTTTGATGGGGTTTTTGACAGGTTCTGCACAATTGATTACTTGTCGTGAGCCTGAGTAAGATCAGACTTTGGTTACACAGGTAATATCTGATCAGCAGATCACGGGTTTTGGTCTTTTTTTTTTTGTGGGATTTGTTGACGGGATAAAATGCGGAACATAACCAGTGTTTTTCCTTCCAACACCACGTGGAGTGACACGCCGAAGCCACAAATTTATTACATTCTTTTTATTCTGCAAATACCATCTGTAAAAATTATACATCAAGCCTAAGTATGGAACTCTGGTAAAAGTTCACAGTTCTTTTACAGACAAATTTATTTCATAAGAAAAGTTCCATAAAAACAAATGTACGTACACGTTGGTGACGTAAAGAAGAAGCACTTGATGCTACAACACGAACCAGATTCCATACTGTCTAATATATTGTCGTTTTTTTTTTTTTCTTCTTTTCCTTTGCTTGAGACACGACAGGGTGCTTGCCCCTCTCTAGATGAAACAATTCCAGATGTTCTCCCATACAGAACAAACTGATGAATAATAATATGTACAGGTAAGAAATGAAGACTGAGTACAACGGTGTCCAAAAATAACCTGAAGACGGGAGCGAATGAGCGTCAGGTCAGTGCTGTGTTTCGCGTAAGATGCCATGAGCGGCTTAGTCGGCACGTCACGGGTAAGCTGCGAGCGTGAGGTCGAAGTGGGAGAGTGCGTGGTTGGGGGGCGGGGGAGTCTAAAAAAAATAGACACCATGGAAAAAAGATGGTTCATTTGCTTTACTTAAAGGCCGAGGCAAGCACCCTGCAGCAACGAGCTGTGCAGCTTTTCAATCCCTAAAACAATCTGAGCAGTATCGCAACGCTCTGCTGATCCCTGTCTGAGGGTTGACTTGGTCGATCAATGTCCAAACCCAACCCCCACCCAGCAGGTCAACATCTGCTGAGGTCTCGACCACACGTCTCCCTTTTTTTTTTTTTTCTTCTTCTTCCTCCACATCGACCCTCATCTTTTTTTTCTCTCTTCCTTTCTCCCATTGCAGCAGGCAGGCGGAACAAACACGGCGGAGAAACGCCTCACCCCACCCCCTCCTCCGCCGCCACCACCACCTCCACTCCTGCTCCACAGTTTCTACTGGAGCTTCCTTCTGAGGGGAAAATGGCGGATGGGAGGATATTGGAGAGGACGTGAGAGTTTGTGAGTGCGTGGGTAGATGAGGGGTAGACAAAACAGGAGGAGGAGGGCAGGGAGAGTCGGGGAGGGGGGGTAGTGGCTTTAGCGTCCATCTCACGTAGCGGGGGAGGTCGCGCTACCTCTAGGGGTGTGAGCGGGAGGGAGGGAGGGAGAGGGATGGGTGGGGATGGTTTCAAGGTCCATTTCCATCCAGTGATCCTGTTACAACCGCATCTGCCGTCTTTTACTCGGACTCCCAACACAAGGACCACCTGCGTTGTCAACGCATATCCTCAGACGAAAAGGCCTCCTCACTCACTTCCTGTAGTAAATTTAAAAAAAAAAAAAACAAAAACAAAGAAATCCAAAAATCCATCAGCCGAAGAACACGCACCGGAAACACACGTGTCAATTCCCTCCCAGTCATGTGGCGCACTTGTGCCAGACATTTCTTTTTGTTTGTACCTGTCACGGCACGTCGCAGCACGCTGTTCGAACTTCTGATCATTGTGGGGTTTTTTGGATGTTCCAACTTAACGCTCCGCGATCGTCGGAGAGACAATGACACACGTTAAAGGTGGCGATTCTTCTTCTCCAGTATCCGCCCGTGGTTCAGGGCAGATTAGTGGCCTAATCAATAAGTCGATCCAATTTTCAAAGTTAGTTACGGTCTCTGAAAAGTGATGATCTGCTGCTTTTCTCTGTCATGTTTACAGTCTCGGGGGATAATGCATTACTTAGTGACATGCTACAGTAATGTCATTACTCTTTTGGGCAGTTGCTTATCCCAGTAACACGCTTGCGAGTCGGCTCATTCGCTGCCTTACGGGGAGTTTGACTGACAGTTGCGATCAGTTTGTATACTGGTCTATGACATGTTGAGGTGTGGGGCGGGCTGTAGTCTCATCCAAAAAAAAAAAAAAAAAAAAAAAAAGGAAGAGGAATTTGACTCCAGGTAATTACAAAGTTGTTGTCTTTAAATTTTTTATGGCCCTTGCATGGCTGCTGTGGCAAATGTAAGACACGGGCATGTGCGCATTCACGAATCACCTCTGGTTTTGTTTCGTTGCTTATATATTTTTTTATTTAGAGCTGGAAGATGTGGAATCGCGCAGCCGAGCTTGGATTTTCCGGAGAGCCGCGATCGGTCGGCGAGGCGAAGCAAGCTGCCGGGACGGTCAGTAAAACCCTTCACGTCGTGAGGCGCCTGCCTGTTAAACTGCACTGTCTCGTCTGCTGTTTCACGTGTTAAAATACCAACAGTGTGGGTGTGGAGCGTTCGGAGTTGCGTAAAGGCACCTTTAACACGGCCGGCTGCTGAGTAGGTAAAGTAACAGGTAGCGTAACACATTACGTTTGCAGTCAGTAATGAAAGTAACAGCCCTGGTCTGGTTACACCATGTCCCGCCTCGTCAGTCTTAAGGGGATATCATTTCTGTATGAAGACTACCTTTAGTAGGATTCACAGTCTCGTCTGTGTTGGCCTCCTCCGCTTCGGTTGCGACACCGCACACCGACTGCTCCATTTTCTCCTCCGTCCCTCCTCCTGGCTGCGACTCCAGAGGGGAGGATCCCGTCGTCCGGGGCTCGGCCGCCGTGCCTGGCGCGACCGGCGTCGGCCCCGTCGCCTGGGCGGCGGCAGGTTGCTCGACGTGGGGCAAAGGCGCCTTGGTAGAGAACCAATATCGCACCAGGTCCGCTGTCAGACCGCTGGCCTGAACCAGCTCCTGCAGCTGTGTGGGAAGAATAATCTGTTTTACTAAAATGTGTGCATAATTACTCAGCAATAAAAAAAACCAATGAACTAGTCGACTAAAGATCAAAACCTGAATGTGGTCAGAGAGACTTGGATGCATTAGTCAAAGTCAATACCGGATGTTAATATTAATACTAGCAGGTAAACATTGTCCAACACAAGAAGATTATATTACTGTGTCCCAGCCTATCATCTGTTTCTCTGTCACCTGGCCATAAAAAGGTAAATGAAAGTTTTCCTCAGAGGTTGGCAAACGCCCGTAACAAATAATTTACCTTCAGAGAATAATCTGAGGAAATTTATGAACCTTTTGCCCTACTTTCATCTCTCACGCTGATCACGCTCTCTGTTTGTGTTCTAATTTTGGTGTATTTATCTGTACTTCTTCTCTGCGGTGGCATTTTAATTCGCCACTGTGAGATCAATTGAGCTGATCTTATCTGACATACAGTAGGCCGTCATGTAGAATAGAGGGAAAGTGTTTCCTGGTCACCCAGTGAGAACAAACTCATTTGTTTCCAAAAGTGATAAGATAAGCAACAACTGACAGTTATATTTAGAAAGGGGAAATTCAGTGTTTCTTCATTGTATCACTTGTGAGTCATTTGCATGTGAGCCCCCAAAAGAATCTCACAACACATGCACACAATAAAAAAACCCAAGTGTGACTTTGTAGAAGTTTGGCCTGTTTTTAAAGTACCTTGTTACCTAGAACATGAGAGCATTTTTTCTCCCACAGGGCAGGGTTTGCTTAATTGAACGTAACACTGAATTTCAAAACCCTGTCGTATCTTTTGTCTTTGCAGCACAGATTAATCTTCTTGTTGTAAGAAAAGGCGAAAGTCGTCGTTGCCAATACCTGCGCCTCCTCCAGCCTGCCGTGGACGTCGAGGTGGGCCTGGAGGATCTGCGTGTCCCCCTCCTCCAGGGCCATGGTCTGGTATGACTCCAGCCACCTCAGTTGGCTGTTCTTCTGCATATAGCGGCAGTCCCCAAACCAGCGCACCACTTCGGGCCTGGGCAGCCCCGTGCCTGAGATGAGCTCATCGTACTGAGTGGCACTGGGCCACTGGGTCTGGGCGTAGATCTGTTTGAGCAGGTGGAGCTGTTCTGCGTTCTTCTTCCCTCGGATGGCTGTGGGTTTGGGAGAGTGGGACGGTCTGGGTGTTGGGGTGGAGGAATGGGATGGTTTGGGGGTGGAGGATGGGGTGAGGGCTGGGGGGGATACAGGTGTGCTGCTGGACTGAGGGGGTAAACCTGGGCTGTCCGACCCCTCGCCTTCTGCTTTGCCATTGGCCTCCGTCACCTTCAGCATCTTGAGATTTATTTTAATAGGGTTGACTTTCAGCTCCCCCGAGCCGTCCTCTCTCTGTCGCCCCTCCCCGTCGACCTCCATCTCCTCCACCTCCTCCTCTCTCATCGCCCGCTCTGCCTCCTCTCTTTTCTTCTCAGCTGCCACCCTCTTTCTCTTCTCAGCGAACCAACTGTGGATCTCCCTCCTGGTCATCTTCGTCTCTGATCGCAGTCTGTCCACTTCTTCTCCACATGGGTCGGAGTCCTGGGCAAAACTGGTTTCCAGCGCCTTTACCTACAGACGATACAGTTATGGAGGGGATCAACGTACGACTGAAACAATGCCTTAATTAATTGATTGGCTGCTCAACAAGAAAGTCTAAAAAAAAAAAAAACACTCTCCGGTGTTAGATCGCCTGAATTTATGTGATTAATTCTCATGTTGTGCTGCTCCCTCTGAACCCACAAACATTTTTTTTTTTAGTTTTTTTTTTTATATGCAGCAGGAGGAGTTCCGCTTTAATGGAAAAAAGTAACTGACAGATTAATCCATAATGAAAACAATCACCTGCAGCCTGAGAACTGAGTGCTTACATTCACCTTAATAACCTAATCAGCATTTTATGTCCGCGGCCTCGGACATAAAATGCTGAGTAGGTCATAACACGCTCCAGGGCAGAGTCTCACCTGGTGGGGTTCTCTCTCCTTGTAGCGAATAGCTGTGAAGTCAGGAGACTGTTGCCTGGGGAACCGACGGGAAGGCGTGGTGGGCGATGTCGGGGTCTGCGACGCGGTCGGGCTCAGGGGCGCAGAGCTGTGCTGGGGTGTTTTTGCACCCGAGTTGCTGCTGCCTTCCGACAAGTCAACAGGGTTGGCACTGCCAGCGGCGCCACACCCCGGCGTGCTCGAACCGCTCCCTGCTATGCCTGACGTGCCGGATTTAGCCTGCACACCTGTGCTGGTGCGCGAACCTTTGAGGTTGCGAAAGTGGTAGCGCCGGTCACTGAACCACTTGCGGACCTCTCGCACCGTGAGTCCGGTCAGCGTGATGAGGCGTTCCACCTCCTCCTGGTCGGGAAACTGGTTGACCAGGAAACTATCCTTCAGAGCGCTGAGCTGCTCTTGGGACTTCTTGCCCTTGTAAAAGCTGTGGTCCAGGAATGCGCTGATAGTCATCCGGGAGCCGGACATGATGCCCGGGGGAGCGGCGGGAGAGGACGAGGAAGATTCAGAAGATTCATCCATTTTCATGTGTAGAGAGTCACAGGCGGTGGGGTCGACTTCATCTGTGCTCGTGTCAGTCGCGTCATTCTTGTCGCTGCCACCGTTCGTATCTTGGCTCCTTTGTCCGTCGCTGCCCATTTGGCCATCGCTGCAGATCAGTCTGCTGTCTGCGCTGGTCGGGACTTCTGCCGTTACTCTGTTGTCACTCTGCACAATGCTGGTGTTGTTGGCTTTGGTGATAACAGTGCTCTTTGCATTGCCGTGGCTGCTAACGTTGCTGTTGCTCTTGTCTTTGCACTCTGCATTAGCGTTGCTGTGTTTACCATTGACACTGATCACCCTACCATTACTGTGATTACTGCTTCCAAGACTAAGGTTGATGACACTAGCTTGGCTGCTACTAATAATGTTGCTAGTGCCCCCGCCCCCACTCCTGTTACTAATACTGCTGCTGATAATATTGCTGCCCGTACTGCTGCTGCTTACTGTCCCCACCACCATGCTGATGCCTTTGTCCGCCACCAGGGCCGCAGCAGGTCGGGCCTGCATCATGGGGCGGGCTGCTGCCTGGGGCTTAGGTGTGACAGCCAGGGCCACGGGAGCACTGCTCACTTGGATACCGTTGGCCATTACAGGCTGTGTGACAATTACCCCTCCTTGGCTTACAAGAGATCCCTGCAGGATATGAGGGATCCCAGTGGCCCCCAGTGATGCAGGCAGGACCGTTATTGTGTGCTGGGCTGGGCTCTGGTGACTCTGGGTCTGGTTCTGCGCGCTGGAGGGCGTCGTTTGGATGATGGTGTTGAACATCTTCCTCCTGGCCTCCTCGATCTCCTCAGGAGACCAGCTGATGCCTTGTTTGAGTCTCTGGGCCGTGAACCAGATCTTGATCTGCTCTTCTGGGAACTTCGTGACCACAGTCAGGTAGCAGAGCTCAGCCTTGGTGGGGTATGGGAACTTACTGAAGGAGGTCTTCAAGAAAGAAGAGGAGTCCATGGAGGCACTGTACGTAGGGATGCTGCTCAAAGGAATCATCACCTAAGACAGGAAAGTGTGAAAACGAGAGCGAGAGGTTATTATGTTACATGACATGTGGTTAATGTCAAAGCAGCGGGACACAAAAGTAAAAAAACAACTACCTTAGGGAGGTTTTTAGAGGAGGAAGGCGAGGAAGTGGCGGACACACTGGAGGAGGCTGTAATTGGTGCAGTGTGATGAAGACTTCTGTTCTGAACCACGGAGACCACCTGTAACGAAACAGATGTAAAAGAATCAAAATAAGAGAATGTGAACTGTAAAGAAATCAAATCAGAGAAGACTTTACCAAAACAGCCAGACTGACAAAAAGAGACAGATGTACCGCCTACCTGTGTGATGGGGGTCTTGAGCACTGGTAATGCTCCAGAGCCGTTGACTATCTGGATTGCTGAGGGTAGCGTGACCTTGGTGGTTCCATTGTGGACTATTGTGGGAACATGGGTGACCGTCACGGCAGCAGTCTCTTTTCTCTCGACCTCTTTGGAGGAAGAGATAGAGAGAGGGTCTGAGGAAGACTCATCAGAGACCGGGTGAGACACCACTATCCGTTTGGGCTCTTTGCCCTTCAGCATCCTCATAATTGGGGTTTTGGTGATGGAAATCTCACTGTCCTTCCCTGACTCTGTCCCATTTACCAGATTCTGCTCCACCACAACCCTCCTGTCCCTCCTCCTCAGCTTTAATGAGGTGGTCCAAGTGCTGGGGTGAATCCTGGCATTGTGCAGGGCCAGCCCCTCGAACTTGGCCGCTGAAAACGCACAGCTCACGCAAACGAAGCTGGGGTCCGCACGGAACTCCGGGTGCCCGCTGTACACGTGATCCAAGAACAAATTAAGGTCATGGGTTTCAAAGTTACAAGGCTTACAGGTGTAAGTGCCTGCACCGTCTTGGATAGCGTCCCCTGCATCTGGTGTGGAAGACTCTCCTGGGTCGAGGGGGCTATTTCGGCCCCCTCCAGAAATCCTGGACTGAAGGAGAAGAGCGGGAGGGTCCTGTTCGGCCTCCTCTGAAGGGCGTATGACCTTGCTCGGTATCATACAGGGAGTAGTGGACTTCCTCTTGCTGGCCATGGTGCGTTCACGGGTGGGAAGCGCGGGTCAAATGGCTGTAAGCGGGGTGCGAGTGAGAAGATGAGTTGTTTCCAGTTGACTACAGACCAGGCATGGGGGAAGGAGGATGGCGGGAGGTGTCCATAGGTCCGCTTGCAGCTGCCACTGCAATCTGGAGGAAAAACCTGGAAATGAGAGCGAATGTGTTTTTAGCTGGAGTCGTCGGCCACCGCACAATACACACGTCACGCCTCTGATTCGGTGGAGAGCTTTTTGCGCCGAATGTTTAATTACAAGCACAAACGAGGACAGGGATGGGGGAGGGAGAGCAGGCGGTCGGAGGAGGAATGAGAGGAGATTTCTTACGTTGTTCAACCCAGGCCGGTTTTCTCTCAGCTGGACGGAAGTCGAGCGCGACTGGATGTTTGAAAGTAAAGTACCAGCGGCACAGGTAATAATAAGGCCTTGTGAAAGGATTCAGACGGAGCCCTTCGAATCCAGAGCTGCTCGTAAATCTTTAATTAAAAATTAAAAAAAAAAAAAAAAATCAAGTCTCCTCCTCAACTCTCCTGGCCATCTCTTTTATGAGGGCATTCAAACAAGCTCAGTCTGCTTCTTCACTAAAGGCTTTTTGGGAGAGCTCCTGTGCTACCCCCTTCTTTCCCCTCCCCCACACAACTCTGTCTCATTTCCCCTCGTTCAGACACACCCCCACAGAGCACATTCTGTATTTTTTTTTTTAATCCGGTGTCTCTGTAGCTTCACTGAACACCTTTATGAACACTGCCACAGAAATACTCACTTGTGAATATGTTGCTTAAGACACAGTCTACTTGACAACTGTGCAAGTGGGCGGTTGAAAAGATATTCCTCGGAAAGATGGCGTCCTCGCCCGACAACGGCGCAGGCAGCACAGGCAGAGGCTCACAAACCTGCACATGAATATGGATCTCCAAACTTTCCCTTCACCTCTCGATCCCTTGTCCCCATACAAAATGGCGAAGCTTCCTGTGGAGGGAGTTTTCCCTCCCTCCATCCACCACCCCCCCAGCCCCCCGATAGAGAAGCAGCGATGCAGGATTGGAGGACAGCTCCAGGGCAATTGCTCTCCCAATCACTCTGCACCGGCATGACACCTCACGCACAGAGCAGCAAGAGCTCACAAAAAGTTCAAAGGCTTGCAGAAGTTCAACAGGAAAACCTGTAAAACCTCTCAGAGTCCAGCCCCTCCCTGTGCAAAGACATTTTATACGAACAAATCCAACACAAATGCAGCATTTCTGGTCAACAGCCCAAATGTAAAATAATCTCCTGCACAGAGCCGCCGCCGCACGGCCACCATCTCTCTGAGGTGAGTTGGAGACTCCAGGCCACCATGTGCCAAATCGGCCCTTCTCCAATCAAACGCGAATAACTTCTTTCTGTTGTGGCCGCAGACACATGCGGCCTTGCTCTGCCTCAGTAAGGTCACGGTACGTTAGCTGGAAGCCCAGTTAACCCTCGCAGGGCTGGGGTGAGACAGATTTTCGCCTTTTCGCACCGCGGGCCGAGCAACGCTGCACAAAGTTCACTTCTCTGCAGTCAGAGGCCCACGGCCTCAGCTCCAGTTTGGGTCAACAGAAGCAGCTGAATCTTCAGTTTATCTACAGTCTATGGGTCTATCTGACTTTGGGGACTTCTCTTTCAAATCAACACCATAAATAATCAAACAGTAATGAAGTGCTTGATTAAGCCGTGATGAAAGCGCCGTTGGATCCCCGTCATCTTTGGCTGTTTTTCACTGCCGACCCCCTCCTCTCTTTGGACCAGAGTCTGAGGGGTTAACAGGCAAATGAAGTTGACTACTGTGGAGGGAACGTGATGCCCCTTGTTCCCTAGTGCACCCCCCCCACCCCCAGAGAGAGTAACTACCCTTGGCTGGGGCTGTTGTGCACCCCTCCTACTCCCCTGCCATTCAGTTCTGCATCAGGGGGCACTGCTCTGCCAAGGCAGCCCGGTCACATGACCACCACAAAGGCTTATGGGTGGGCAGGCTCAGCCATCCATCACGTGGCTCTGTTGGGTGTGGGTGGGCAAGCGCGACGAGAGGAGATGGAGAGTGAACGGGAGAGGACGGTGGGGGATGGGCAGCCTGTTTGGGGTGAGGAGGCGAGGGGAAGGGGGGTGTTAACTGTTGGTGGAGGGGGCACTGAGGTGTTTCAGTGAGGAATTTTCCTCCCTGATACCCCCCTCCAACCAACCAACACCATCCCACCCCACCCTGCCGACCCCCGCTCTTCAACGCCCCCTTCTTGCTCCAAACTACAATCACGTAGTCCTTTCCTCCTTCCCTCCCCCCCTCCCCCCCTCCTCCCCCCTCCCTCCTTCCCTGCTGCACTGCAAAGCCTGGAATGTTCCAACCCAAGCTCTTCAGCCAGTGGACATATAACCTGGAGTTCAGCTTCACTGTCTCTATCTACACACGTGCAAAATAATTACTGATACTACACACACACACACACGCGCATGCATATGGTGTCATTCACGTGTATCAGCAGCCATTAAGATGGACCGACTGTGCTGCAATGCCGACAAAGTTCCCATTACGCACTGATGGCATGTGGGAAATCACAATCCACAACTGTGCGAGCTCATCCGCAGACACACAGTTGAGGCGGCAAACCGGCAGAGACCCACGGGCCTCACGCAGGTGAGGAGCGAGGCGGGGGAACGGGCGGCTGGCGTCGGCCCGCAGCTTCAGTTCGACGGCAGCGTCTGCGCCGACTGACCGTGCGGTGATGGCGGGTTCGTTTCTGTTATGCGTGTCGGCATTTGCATGTGTGGGTTTCCTGTGAGATACACAGCGCGGAGAGGAGGGAGGTGGGGCGGGGTGGGCGGCGGCGCATGTGTGCTTGCGTATGTGTGTGCATGTGGGGGTGGCTGCCTGCATGTGTGTGTGTGTGTGTGTGTGTGTGAGGCTTGTTTACTGAGGTAGTGAGGGTGCCATTTTTTCCCTGCGTGTCACAAACGGAGAACTCCCTGTGACACGCTAAGACGATGTTTTGGTCCTCCTGGTTCAGAACCCGTGTTATCTACGCCTCGCCAGTGGCTCAGCACGGCGTGACCTCCTTTCATACCGAGGCCTGACTCTTGTCTGGGCCTGGGCTATATCCTCCCAGTACGGGCCAATAATAGCACTCGCTTCAAATCCTGCGGCTCGGCCGCCTCGTGTAGCTGCACGCTACTAACTAAACTGCTGGTCACAGGTGACAAACGTCCTGCTCACCAGGACAGAGGATAGGTTGGACAGCATAGGCAGCCCTTTCCCGGTTTGCTCCGTTTCTTGCTCCCCCCCCACCCCGTCTCTTCACCCTCACTCCCCCTCCCTCTTCCAATCGGCTCTTCACCCTCTGCTTCCCCTCCCTCCCTCCCGCCGTTCCTCCTTCTCCTCCCTCCCCGAGAAAGTTTGGCCCAGGGAGACAGGTCGGCAGCGCCACTGGTGTGTTACTGTCCCCATGGCAACCACCTCCTACCCCAACCCCCCCCTCACTCTCCCACCAGCCCGTTTCTCCACAGCACATGCGTGTGGGTAAGGACGTGTGCTCGCACGGTTACTCGGGCCTACGCACACACAGCTCTCATGCCACCCAGTCCCTGGATCTGGCCGAGCGTGTTTGTTCCAAACACCCCTGTGAGTGGTATTTGGAGAGTCCCTGCCCTGCTCCTATTTCAGTGCCTCCCTCACGCGGTGTTGATGTCTCCCGGCTAGGTGTGGTCGCCGTCGTCAAGGCACGCTATTGGTCAGAGGCGATGCCGTTGCTTCCTGACAAAACTCAGCGCCCGTGTCCCTGTCCCGGCATCTGCCTGGGCCTCTGTTCCCTGCTCTCTGCGGCCCTCGTGATTGGTGGGTCGCGGCCCGAGGCGTGCGCGGATCCGGCGTCGACTGCAGGCGACGCGGGCACGGACGCATCGACAGGCCCCGGGATCCTGGCAGAGGCCGTCGCTTCCAGAGCGAGCTGAAGAACAACCTCCGTTCCCCCAGCGCGCTCAAGATAATCATCAAGTCTTCACCAGGAGACCGACCCTTCGTCATCTACGAGCCTGTTCCAGAACACGAGAGCTCCGCCGTGTTTTCTTCCCTCCCAAAACACAAACACCTCGCCAGGAACTTTATACAATCCTGTCAACGCTGAGAAAAACCTCAGTGACAGCGTTCCGACGGTGTCGCTCCGTCTGCTCCCCGAGTCCCCTTTGGGCTGCTCTCGGGTCAGGGAGCGGGTCGCCCGCGTGGGCTGCAAACGGCTGCGCTGCATGCGTTAAAACTGGCTCGCCGAGAGGGGAGGGAGGGAGAAATGGCGGAACACCATGCTCCGTGCTGTCCAACCTAAAATGGCTGACATCACAAGCAGTTAACCAGCCAAGCAGAGCAAGAGGCTTGCCGCTGCTGCTGACCCAACCCGCTCGCTCTCATCTGGACATGCGAGACGCTCGCACCCCCCCCCCCCCCAACCCCACCCACCCCCCCCCACCCCCACCCTGAGCATTTGAAAAGACTCTTGAGCAGCACCGGGCCCTGCTTTTGTGGTAATACTTGTGTGGTGGAGATCCGCAAGTAAATTGTCATTACACAGGTCAACGCAGGACAGAGGCCAAACTGAGCGATGAAAAGTCACTGCTGAGGGGCCGACACACAAAAGGAGCTGCAATCGTTGTTGCGCCGCCGGCCGATCGACCGATGAGGAGAATAGTGAAGCAAAAACAGCAACAAAAAAATTCTCAATATGTGACACGAACAAAAGGCCAAAGTGCGATTCCAGTGAGCGCGGCACTGATGAATCCAGTCATACAAAGCAGCTCATCCAGTGTCAGCTGCAAACCTAAAAACTGAGGGAGAAGAAGAGAAGGGGGTGGGAGGTGGTGATGGTGATGGGTGTGGGGGGTGTGGGGTAAGACTATTCAATGAGATGCACAGCCATTGAGCTCAAACCATCGCCGCAGAAACACAATGAAGCGCAGCAAGGCGAGGCGCAATCGCAGTGATGATGTTGTGCATCTGTCAGGAACCTCCAAGAGTTATTCCTTAAATGCAAGAAGTCTGACATAGCCCGGCGTTGTTGTTGTTCAGCAACGACATTACGCAAATTGTTTCCCTCTGGGAGTAGGAGGTGTACAACGGGTGATAGGTGAACAGTTGGATTAAGCTGCACGGTGATGGCTGGGACTCACGTGGGCATGAGACACAAATTAGCTGTCTGGGAAAGCTTTGCTGTAATCCCTGAAGTCACACGCACACACACACACACAGACACACACAGGACAACACTGACATGATAGATAACCAAGGCAACAGCTCTTGTACTGACTCCCAGCCAGCGTGCAATAAAGCATGAACTCCGCTTATAGTTGGGAAAAAGTGTGGCAGCCTTGATTTCGGATCAGTGTGTGATCGCTATATTAAACCAACAGATTTCTTTCATCAGATCGCGCAAACAAATTAAAACGAAAATTGAAATAGGCCCGTTTAGACAAGCTAATGGGCAAACCGCTGTAACTGGCTGGCACATTTGTATTGTTTTTCAGTTTTTTTTGCGGGGAAACTATGAAAAACAACATTAGTCGCAGCCGATCGGCGGTTTAGAGTCATTTCTAACTTCTTCATTCATCGCGCACGTTGAAGAAATGGGAGAATTCTGCCGGCCGCTGACGCGAAAATCCTAAAGCTCCCACTTTGGAATAAACCGAAGACACCCCCATCGCAACTGCCGCGAAAGCGTGCTTTTTTATTCCCTCACTGCGAACAAATAGCGGTATTTCGTGGAGCAGCACGGGCAAGTGTGTGGACAACGCTAGTCCCTGAGCGCAGCGGCGAAAGATATTTCCGAAAATGATGCGTGTTCATCTTCCGCTCAAGTTAGGGGGAGTGAGTCCCAACTTAATGGGCTCGTCTACATTATACGTTAGAAACACTGTAACCAATTCAGGAAAAGACAAGCCCCCCCAGCCCAAAAAACTACACTCTCTCTCTCTCTCTCGCTCGCTCTCCCCCCGTTGGCTGTCGCCATTTTAAGCAGGCGACATGCAGCTGGCCAGCACCGCTGAGCCAAAGCGCAGCTCGCAAAGGTAAGGCTTCACAATAGCTCGCACAAGTTTGGGGAAAGGTGAAACACTTGTATCAACGTGTAGCAGAAAACCGCACTCACCTCGCTTTTGTCGGCGCTCAGTGTGTGCAGCGCAGGGTTTAAGGAGGAGAGGAAAAAAAACCCAACTTTACAATGATATGGGCTCAGTGGAGCCAAAAAAACTGACGGGAGGTTTGGGCTTCACTGATGGCAACTTATAGGTAACGACCCCTCCGTCCACCGGCTGGTGATAAACGTGACACCGGAGCCGGACCAGTCCCTACGGCGGCCCCCCTTTTTTGCGCTTGTTTATTTCGAGTGGTTCTCAGTGTTAAGGCAGGCAGTGGAGGGGAGGAAAATACGGCGGACGTACCGAGGGAAGAGACGGACACGTGACGCAGACGTCACTGACGGTGGAGTTGGCGTGAGAGCTCGAGCTCCGCCGCGCAGAGAGCAGAGGTGAGTCAGACATCCCGTCCTGACTTTGACCCAACACGACAACAGGGGGGAGGTAAGGGGCTGGGAGGGTCGCGGTCAAGTTTTCGAACGGGGACAAAACCGTTCACGGTCCCGGTTAAAGGTGATGTTACCGCAACTCACACCTGTCCCCCCCCTCCCAGGTGACCTCTCTTAAAGAGACAGTACAGACTTTGTGTCCAAAGTAACCCCGCAGCTACATCCTCCCAAAGTCAACAACTACAGTACACAAAGGGAAAGCACTTGAGCCTGTGCAAATATATAAAGTCATAAAAATATGAGTGGTGACTCACATGGTCAGCAGCATGAACCCTTCATCACAAACGTGTCACGAACCTGCAAGTATCTGATGAAATCAGAATTCTTTCCGAACTTCACAACACTTTCCTTCTCCATGCACCTTCGAAGTAGGTGACGTTTCAGAAATCCGTTCGCTGCTTACAGTTAATATATTTTGCAAACCGTTCAAAGCCATCTGCCACATTTGGCCATTGTGAAATTGTGGTGGAATACGATATTTCCCATAAATCTACTTAAATGAAAAATAAACATCTTGGGGAAACCTCCCCTGAAATAGATAGATATATGGAAATGCACCGCAACTACAGCAGCAAGGGCACATGTGGTTAGTTTGCACTGCATCTAACTGGAGTATTAACATCACTGAAAATCCCACTTTCCACACGGTACATTAGGATCACTTTAACTGAAACTACACTGCAGAAACACTATATAAAACTATTCTAATAGTATTATTGATTTGTCATTAAGCTGTATTTATTATGCATGCAATCAGTGACACAGTGACACATCCCCACATCTTCTTGAATGAGTCAGTGCTCAGTGGCTCAATTTTAAGACTCAAAAGGGAAAGTAAAATGCAATTTCTGTATCTCGTACAGAAAGTGTTATGCAAAGATATATTTATAGCCTCTCTGATTCCACATATTTCAAAATACATTCATGTACTAATATACTGGGGCATACATGTATTGGCATGTAATTGATGATCTTAAAATTAGTATTTCATCAGCTGACAAAATCTATAAGTTAGTTGATTTATTATGAAATGAGAAAAGCTGTCATTTTATCCCATTTAATTACTTAAAGCAATCTTAGATTTTTCCAACATACTCGCAAACAAACTTAGCTGATTTAGTTGCAGCTTCGTTTTGCATGTGATCATAATTTTTGTTCAATGTTAAACTAGCAATAAATTCATAGCCTGTGTTTTCTTACGATTAGTCAGAAGTCCATTTATGCTTTCCGTTGGTGACAGGATTTGGAATTTGTCAAAGTAATCAATCAAAATGATTGGCCAAAATCACTCCTTTTTCACTACGTAACTAATCATCAAATCAAATCAGATAAAGTCAAGTATTTGTAGTCGTCAAGTGATGACCGAGAGAGGATGGAGCTCATCATCGTCATAAATGAGGCCCTCTGCTGGACAGCTGGTAGAAGGACAGAAAGATCTCACTGACTTCAACAAACATTGTGTAAGGGAGCATCCATTAATGGTCAGTGATAAGAATGTCATGTCATTTCATGTCATCGTTGCATACATTTGTTGTGTGAGTTGTCCAAGTGAAACACAACATCCTGCAGTTTGAATTATTTAGTCAATAAAAGCAATCTAAAAGTCTGATAAAACCTGCTTCATGTTCTGGTTTTCTCTGTCAAATACAAAGACAAAATCTCTGGGTTTTGGACAGTTGGACATTTTATTACATATTACAGACATTTTTAATGAAAAACGGGCAACTGCCCCAGGGCCCCCAAAACCCCACAAATGTCCTTGATCTACATAATTTATTAATCTGTTGATCTGTTAGTATTTGTACCACTGTACTAACGTTAACATTGACAGCTTCATCAAATTGATTAAATTTTTTCTATTTCTGGAAACAGAAAACCTGGGCCAAGGTCAAATTAATCAATCACAAAAGTGCTGTAAGGATGCAACTACAATTTATTGCCATCTGATAGTGGGTTTTCTTTAATGACCTCATGATTATTCAGTGAATAAATTGAAAATAAAATGCTAAATATTAGGAAAAATATTAATTATTTTTTTCAAATGAACATATTCAACTGTTAGTTTTTGTCTAACCAACAGAGTATTTTAAATATGAAACTAGTAAATATTCACATTTGGAAAGATAGTGGCTGCCATAAGACTCACAGGGATTATCATTAGTTTCTTTCAGATGAATTAATCAACTAAACCATTTCAGTTCTCGAGTCGGCAACTGGTTGGCTTCTGGCTGTGAAACTGACTTGTATTGTGTGCTGGGAGTTTAATCCGGCCTCGACTACGTGCGTTAGCAGGTCTCCACCACGGGGGGTTGGGGGTCGCTGTGGATTTCGCAGTGTCCGTCGAAAGCGGCGCAGAAACGTCGCACTCTCTCATTGGCTGTCTGCGGCCGGGGTCAAACAATATTGCGCATGCTCAGACGACCTTATACGGCTAGCGACAGAGATCTGTCAGATCAGCGGAGCGTACCTTTCCCTAATACCAGCAAATATTTCAATCCACTTTCTTCTCCCAGTCAGCGCCAGAGACGTAAATCTATCTTGAGGTCTCGTCACAATTGGATTCTAACTTTTCGACGCGTGTAGCCGACGGACAGAGGAAAGAATGACGAGCAGTTCAAAGCGGAAAGAAGAAAGTCATCTGCTGAATGGGGGTGTAAAACAGTCCACATGGAGCAAAGCCTTCAACAGTAATGCCGTTTGGGAAGAGAAGGTCAGTCGCTTGCCCTTCTTTTTAGCCCAGCGATGATACTGTTGCATTTGCTTTGAAGTGCTCCAAAGTTATCAGTGCACCTAATTTACTGCCAGGTGTTGGTGTAGACGGCTATGTGAAGCTAGCTGCCATGCTAGGATTAATTAGGTTTGGATGGGATTTATGTCGACTCGAAACAAATACTTTTAATCTGTAGTCTCCTAGGTTTGGGCTTCGGCCAGAACAAATTCACAAAAAGTCGACGACTTTTATGTAGTTGAGGGGTTAATGATTCCATACTCATTGAATTCAATGGATCGTGGCATTGAAACGTTTTTAAAAATGTCTTAATGTTCTCTCACAACAAACTACGTTGTTTTTGACTGGTCTACGGTGCGACTAACGATCTGCTTTGAAATGTATTCATTTACTGTTTAGTATGTAAAATGTCAAAAAATATTAAAGATTGTCTACGGTTCCCAGTGCCCGACGTGACAAATTACTTAAAGTCCCAGCTCAGGACTCATATACACTAATATAAAACAGATAAAAGCAGCAAATCCTCACATCACAAAGAATTCACTGTGAGAATTGCTTCAGAAATTACTTTCACGATTGCTGACAATGAGCTGTCTGTTGCTCTGGCTGAGCAGCAGCAGCAACAGCAGTAGTAGTCACTTTTGTGTGCATCTGATGTGTCCCCATCAGTTTAATCCAGTTTCCTCAGCTTTAACCCAAACACCAAACCATTGTCTGAACTTACCTAAATAAAGACCTCAACACTGGTGACACATTCTCACTGTTAAACTTTAGATAATACATTCCTGTTGTGAGCGTTTTAATTTTTATGGTTTTTTTCCTGTTGGAGGAACAGCTGATAGTTTTGAGTACCTACATCAGGGCAAGATGAGGATATGCCCCTGAAACATTGTTGGGGCACTGAAGGACTGTGATGCACTGCCAAGTTGCAGCTGGTTGTTTACTTTGAATCAACTTTCTGTATTTCTTTTCACAGGACGAGTTCTTAGATGTGATTTACTGGCTCCGGCAAATTATTGCAATAATCCTTGGTGTGATATGGGGTGTTGCACCGTTGAAAGGATTTCTGGGAATAGCCATGTAAGTATTCTGTACATCCTGTCTAATCCTGACATCTTCACATCCGATTTGCCCAAAAGACACTGAAAATCTAACGTCTTCATGTGTTTGCCCTGTTAGATTCTGCATCATCAACGCTGGCGTCCTTTATGTGTACTTCAGCAGCTTTCAGCAGATCGATGAAGAAGAGTACGGTGGCACGTGGGAACTCACCAAAGAAGGCTTCATGACATCTTTTGCTCTCTTTCTGGTGGGGATGCTAATATATATGGAAGCATACATTTTTGCCAAATAATGCTGGAACACTTTTCCCCACTCCCTTTCTTCTGAAATTTATTGTATGAGTGGTGAATATCACATTCAGTTGAGTAGCCATTTGAGCACCACTGCTGCAGTGGTTGGTGATTCACATATTCTACTGGTGTCTTATGACAGCTGCAATTATAGATTACACAAAAAAACCTATGCTGTAATTTTCTGTCGGACCAGGATTTTAATGGTTTAAATGCATGTTTTGTTGAGACACATGTAATCTCCTGCTAAAAGCTTACACTTGACTAAACCGGACTCTTCATGCCGTGTATGTTATCTTGTACAGTATATTCAGAATAGTTAAAAACTGTTCCACAATGTGTAGACTTTGACTTTTGTGGTGAAAAGGACATTGTGCACCAATTTCAGATTGGTCTTTCATTCATCCATTTTTAAACGCATCAATTCACTTTTTTAATATAAAAATATAAAAGCTAAGATGTACATATATGCAGGCAAGAATTGTTTAGACTTGATTGACTTGAAAAACTGTGAACCCACCCTTTAATGTCTGAGATGCCAGTCTTTAATGCATTTATTTTGCAAATTGCAGGTTTATGAATAATGGATCATTCGATAACATGACATATGACAAATTCATCTGTTTGTGAAGAATGTGATTTAATGATTAATGCCTCATCTGTCATGTCTTTCTGTCTTTGCCAGGTGGTGTGGATAATCTTTTACACAGCTCTACATTTTGACTGAGAGGAATCCATAGGACACTAAATGCGAACTTTTCCGTTAAAGTAAATTGTCAAGACACAGGAACTCCATGACTTGAGGGGTGTCAACACTCCCACATACAGTATGACTTCTCAGTGTGCAGTGCATCATGGGAATCCTAGTTTGAATAACAAGATACTGCAAGACCAGCGCAACGAACGTGTTCAAACATTGTACATCTCTCTTAATTTAAGGGTTCTTTTTTGAGGGCACTCTGTTGTACACGTCCCATTTGTTATATTCCCTTCCTTACTTCATTCTCATCATCTGTCATAAAATAGTAAAGAACGCAGCTCAGAAAAGATTGGTGGCAATTTATATTATGCCGGATCAGTACCTTGATGTAAAACAGAAAGGGGATGCTCTCTCTCGGTCTTGCTCACTACAGGGACTTTCTTCAGCTTTAGAAGAGTGACGTGCACAGATTTTCGACTGGAAAGATCCCAACCTGTATTTGTATTCAGCCATAATTACTTCTCTTGAGCTAGTCACTCAAATTACAGGAACTGGGAAACACAGTCAGTCTTGTCATGTAGACATCACGATTCAGTCAGTCCATGAGCGTAAATTGTTATCTTTAATATAGGGACAAAATGCACCATATCACATGTACTAATCTTCCAGTAAGGGAATAATTCTGTGGCTTCACAATTAAATTTCACTACAAAATTTTGTGCTTGCCTTAATTAATCTGGGCCTGGCAAAGCAATTATATAAAAAGTGGCATGAAATGAAGCACCTTTATAGGTTACTATTACGGTTACCAATTTATAGTATGTCTGGTTTCAATGGTGGAGTCTTTTTTTCATGAAATATCAACAGGTGGCTCATGTTGTCTTATTTTGCTCACTAGATACATACAGAGTATTTCTGAATGAAAATCATCAATTGTTACTTCTTCTGAGGAGTCTGGTGTCCAACTAAATGTGAAGAACAGTGGCTAACCATAGCTGAAATCTCACTTGTGCTAATTTTAACATCAAAACAAATGCTGGTTATCTGCAGGTAGTATTGATGTACTGTAGCATCAGTCAGGAACTAACAACTACCCAAGTAATCTGTCCATCCAAATTAATTCCTTAAAGCAAAGAGGGAGGAAACATGCATGCTATGTTCACAGAGTTAAATGGAAACCTGGTCTGTGCACTGCCATGATTTTCTGTTTGTGTATCTAGATGTCATTTATTAATGACATTAGTTAGGAGGGTAGAAATAATTTAAATTTATCACATGTAGCTTTCAGATCAAAGTCTTACCTGTTGTTTTGGAATTAATTTAAACTTGTGTGTAAATTCTGTATGATGTCCCTTTTGTCAAATCCACCTTGTATTACACAAAATTATTTGTACTTATGTTATATCTCATTTGATGTGACATAATGCTCAGTATTTTATAGTGAAGAACTATTGAAAACAGTTCTTGCAAAGTTATCGTAATGATACTGTTATATTAGATACACAGCTGGTGTTTGAAAGGATTGTATTTTCTGATCAAATCTTTTGGGAATCATTAAACATGGGCTTTATTTGGCCTCCATTTTCAAAGAGATTGTATGTTTTTTACTGAAAAGTCAAAGAAATTCAGTATTAAGTTTTTTTTTACTTAAGTTACATACATAGTGTACAAACTTTAACTAGATGTTTATTTTAACCCATACAGTAGGCTACATAAAGGTAACCCTTGTGATAACTAAAAAGTGATAATGACATCAGATCATAGTGATTTCTCAGCAGTATCATGAAATAACAAAAAATCTTTTAGAGTACAGACTTTTATTTTGTTTTATATTTTGCGGGTAGTTAAATTGTGATTAATTCAGGAGAGCATAATGATTTCTCTAACCCACTAGTTTTCATAAAAAATAATTATATCAGCATTCGGTCACTGTATCTCGAAGCCTTTAGTAGTCGCCTTTGTAGCAGATGTAGTTTACAGCCGTTTTCAAACGCAGTGACGTCACTTAAAAATCTCTGTGGCGATCACGTATGGCTACGTCTATTCGTGATGTCATCAGCAAAGATTAAAAAAATAAAAAAAACATGTGACGTGGAGGGCAAGATGGCGGCTCCCCTCTCCACGATGAAATTTTGGAAGCCGGGTAAGTACGGTAACCAAAACAAAGTAAATTCAGTGTTTGGTGGAAGTTGCTCGCATTCGCGCTGCTTAACGTACAGACGCTGACGCGAACGAGTTGCTCTCGGTTTGACCGCAGCCCCCGTCGCGCCTGCTACGCGATCTATCTGCAGCCAACTCGGTCCGGGTCGCGTTAGCTTCTGCGGAATCGAAGTACGACCTGGCAAAATAAAACATGCGGGCTCCGAGGCAGAAAGCGCGAGCACGCCGCCCCTGGTGAAGGGCTTTCGCCCACCGTAGGTTTCTTTCATTCCGCGGCGCGGATACCGCGCCAAACCCCGGCTGCCTTCCTCTTAGCGCCTCAGCCTGCTCGCATTTGAATAAAACATCATCTCTTCACCTTCGCCATCTGCTCCGCTCCAGGGTCTGAGGCACCGGGGATCTCCGAGGAGCGGGAGCTCAACACGGAGACCACCGGCTCCCCCATCATCTTCAACCCGCACACTGCGCTCTCCATAGAGAAACAGCGACAGAAACTCCCAGTTTTCAAGGTTTCCTGAAAACATGCCTGGATGTAACTGATGGGGCCAGAAGGGTGCTGTTTTCATGGTCGTTAATCAGCTGTGTTGTTTATTATTTCCCATCCAGCACAGAAACAACATCTTGTACTTGGTTGAGAGCTACCAGACTGTCATCATAGTCGGTGAGACGGGATGCGGGAAGACAACACAGATACCACAGGTTATTATAATCCATCTATGCAACACTTTGGCATCAATGAAAAACGTTAAAGTTAATTAGAATTAGTGAATAGCATTTGCTATGTCTGCTCTGAAGATGGCAACGTACCCTTATTTTAAAGTGTCATATGAAATGCAGTGCTGCAGTGGGCTGATGCCCTTCATGCACGCTAAGATCCCTTAGTGGGTTTCCACGCCCCTGGCCTTGATGCTTGGTAGCCATTTTTAAGCAGGGTTCAGAGTGAATGGGTTGTTCTGCAGCGTCAGTGTCTCCATCTCATGCTTTCAGCTCCTCTTCTTTTTTTTGATCTGCCTTCTCTTTTCATCTGACTCCCCTCAGTACCTGCTGGAAGCTGGCTGGGCAGCGGAGGGGAAGGTGATCGGAGTGACACAGCCCCGACGCGTGGCTGCTATCTCTGTAAGAGCTCTGCTCGCGTCCCATTAGCGCTCAGCTCCTTCGCTGTTCTCGTGTCACTTCAACGCAAGGACACGTTCACGCTTCAGATGCTACATTTTTGTCCTCTTTCCTGCTGATAGGTTGCCAACCGTGTTGCAGAGGAGCGGGGGGCCCTGCTGGGACATGAGGTGGGCTACACCATCCGATTTGATGACTGCTCTGATCCTCATGCCACAAGGATCAAGGTATTCCCCGCTGCATGTGTGCGGTTTTGATTGGTTCCCTTAGGTACTTTACCATCCATGTGTCAATCAGTTCCTTACAGATGGCATGCTGGTGCGGGAGATGATGGCAGATCCTCTTTTAAAGAAGTACAGGTACATAATTGCAATTAAGCCATTAAATAGGCAGTCTTCACAGCTGATAATCACTTGCCATGTCTTCTTGGTGTTGTAAGGTAAACTGTTGCTAGGTTGGATTCACGCTTGGTAACTAATGTTTTTTTGTTGTGCCGTTGTCCTCAGTGTGTTGATGCTAGACGAAGCACATGAGAGAACGCTGTACACAGACATAGCCATTGGTCTGTTAAAGAAGGTAACAGCTGATCAGCTGATGATGTCAGTGGATTGAAATTAATCTGTACTATTATTTGACACTTTACATTTGCGCTACAGCTGATACATTTCCCTCACGTTCTTCAATAGATTCAGAAGAAGCGGCGAGACCTGCGGCTGATCGTGGCCTCCGCCACTCTGGATGCCAAGGTGACCGCATCATTAAGATGAACAGATATGCTTGGTTAGCCAGAAAAGAGAAAGGAAGAGAAATGCAGGGAAAGTTGACGTCAGGTCAGATCACATTGTACTGACATCTGCGGTACACTGATGAAAGAAAGACACAATCAGGCCACGGCTGTGCTCAGCATGAAACGAGTCAGCTGAAACGCCGCATCAGACAGCTACTGTACTCACTGTGAAAAGAAAGGCTTTTATCTATACATGCTGATTATTTTGCTGCACCACACCAAGTTGATTACTTTTTGCGAAACATTTGGAAAATGCCATTTCATCCATAATGCCTCCTTTACCAACTGTAATGTCACTGTCACCTGAAGAAATTCCATGACTTCTACAACCTGAATGAGTCTGGGGATCCTAACAAGGACACATGCGGTATTCTGACGGTGGAGGGACGCACCTTTCCAGTGGACGTCTTCTACACTGTCAGGTACTCGACGCACATAATCCATTCTTAGGAGGAAAAAAGAAGTGTATGTAATTTGTGTGTTTCTTTTTTAATTCTAAAATGTCTTTTGTCTCTGTCCTCAGTCCTGTCCCAGACTATGTGAAGGCCACAGTGGAGACAGTGCTAAAGATCCATGAGACAGAGGATGATGGAGATGTCCTGGCTTTTCTTACGGGACAGGTCAGTGGCCGTATTTGTTAAGACTACTCAACCTTTATTCAATAGATGGTTAAAGATTTTACACCAGCATTTCAATTGTTATTTTATTACTATAACTTTGTGAGGTCAGTCTTTTTTTTCCTTGTATTTTTCCTTTAGGAAGAGGTGGAGAAGGTGGTGTCCCTTCTGCAGGAGCAGGCCAGGACTCTGTCACGTTATGGCATGAAGAAACACCTGAGAATTTTGCCCATGTATTCTGGTCTGCCATATGCTGAGCAGATGAAGATCTTTGAGAGGGCACCTTCTTCTGTTCGCAAGGTAAATGCTGCATGCTTGCTTTTGTGCATGGAGATTTTTTTTGTATATATTTCCTTATGTAAATAATTCATTTTGTGGCATGAGATGCTGATTGATTACATAAATCACATAAAACTAGCCTTCTGTACCCTCCTCCAGAGCACAATTGCTGCACACAGACGTTGTCATAAAAGACAACAGTAGCCTTAAATGTGACACTTACAACACATTTGTCTTATTCCTTTGTTATGTCTTCCAGATTGTGGTGGCTACTAACATAGCTGAAACCTCCATCACCATAAATGGAATTGTATTCGTCATTGACTGTGCATTTGTGAAGCTGCGAGCCTACAATCCTTGCACTGCCATTGAATCACTGGTGGTCACCCCGATCTCCAAAGCTTCAGCCAGTCAGAGGGCTGGGAGAGCCGGACGAAACCGGGCCGGGAAATGCTTTAGACTTTACACAGGTATGTGCGAGTTTGCGGGGGCATGCAGTAAGCAACAATGAGCAGTTTTTTATCCTCCTCCCTCATCCATTTGGTTTTTTCCTCCCCGTGTTTCTTATTGCCTCTGCTGCTTTTCCTCAGAGGAGGACTTTGAGAAACTGCCTGCCGCTACCGTGCCCGAGATGCAGCGCACCAATTTGGCTCCTGTCATCCTGCAGCTCAAAGCATTAGGCATTGACAACGTGCTGCGGTTCAGCTTCCTTTCTGTGAGTAGCTCACTTCACATACACGGTTTGGTTGTGTTGTGCTCAGCCACCGTGAAAGCAATTGTACTTTACATTTTAATTAGCGAGAATGGCCCTTCGCCACTGTGGGGGGAAAAAAGGCATAGAAACCGCAAGATTATTGCAGCAATTGTCTCTTTGTGCTTGTAAAGATTCTCACTTCATCCTGTCTTTTAGAGTAAATATTGTAATTGTTGGAGATAACACGCTTTCTCATTTATTGCAAATTAACAGCCTCCTCCAGCTCAGACCATGGTTCAGGCTCTGGAACTGCTCTATGCTCTGGGAGGTAAGAAATAAGGTGGTCAGCAAGGTGGTAAAGTAGAAACTTCCTTCAGCTACAAGACCTTGTGTTCAAAGTTGTGCGTTGGCAAGCATCGAGAAGCTAATGTGTCTTTGCACAGGGTGCAGAATCTTAACAATATGCTTGTCTGTTGGCAGGTCTGGACCATTATGGCCGCTTGACTGATCCCACGGGTGTGAGGATGGCAGAGTTTCCTCTCAGCCCCATGTTTGCCAAGATGCTCCTAGAGTCGGGAAACTTTGGCTGCTCCAAAGAAATTGTTACCATAGCAGCAATGATGCAGATTCAGAACATATTTTCTGTGCCACCCAATCAGAAGAAAGCCGCTGTAAGTGAAAAACAGCCTTTCAAAGGGGGAATGTTGTGTATTTGACAGAAATGCCTCGTCAGCATAACAATTATTCCATTTTCGCTATCTCACCCTGCAGGCCCGAGAGCACAGGAAATTTGCAGTTGCTGAGGGAGACCACCTCACCATGCTGAATGTGTATGAAGCCTTCATTAAGGTATAGTGTGTGTGCATGCGTGTGCATAGAGCTCAGTCAGTGGCAGAGAAACACCAGGGACTGCTGTGAACCCAGAAAAAGTCAGGCATTAAGTCGACTCTAATCAAGGCCTGCGTGACTTTGCCCTTTCCTCTGTGCAGCACCAGAAGAGCTCCCAGTGGTGTCAGGAACATTTTCTCAATTACAAGGGTCTGCTGCGGGCCGTGACTGTACGAGAGCAGCTCCGGCGTCTCATGAACAAGTTTAAGGTGCCACGGACTTCCAGTGAAGGTATACGAGCGTGACGTGTATCTCACGCCGTGTGTGGGGTCGCATCAGCCGAGTAGACTGAATGACATGATCTGCTGAGGCGGTTACAGTAGCTGGTGAGCTTTTTTGTTTTTAATCTGACAAATGTATGTCTTGCTCAGGTGACCCTGATGTGATCCTGAAGTGCATTGTATCTGGGTTTTTCGCTAATGCAGCCCGCATTCACCATTCGGGTTCCTACAGGTGAGAGAGAGAGAGCTGTCGGCCAGTTGTCACTCCTCTGTTAGATCTTTACCCAGCAAAGGGCTCTCGTTGCACTCGTTTGAACACTCGCTCTCTTCTTTTGCGTCTCTAGGACTTTACGAGATGATCGAGAGCTTCACATCCACCCCAACTCTGTGCTTTTCGGAGAGAAACCTCCGAAATGGTCAGTGCCTACTCCTTGCACGTTCTGCTACTGCAGTGTTGCAAATGTGGTGTCTTGCGCAAAAAAAATGTTTTTCTTTAGCTCCATAATTCATGTATATTTATGGTATGCAGAAATTTCTTTTTAAAAAGTTTTCCAAGACCTGCATCTTATGTATCCTACACTGTCTCCTCTCCAGGGTTGTCTTCAATGAAGTGGTGCAGACGTCAAAATATTACATGCGCGACGTGACTGCTGTTGAGTCATCCTGGCTGGTTGAGTTGGCCCCTCACTTTTACAAGCAGGCTAAGGTAGGCCAAAGACAGAAACCCCACACAACAACTGCTTATTATCTGGAACCCCAGTATTTTGCAACTGTAATTAAAGCCTGTTTCTTTGTTTTGTTCACGACGTTCTCTGATGCTCTGACACCACCATTTATTTGGTTGCTTTAATAGTCTGCTAATGGCGCAACTTTGATGTACCTGTTTCCCACCACCTTTCTCTTTCAGCATGGTTCACTGGCCAGCAAGAGATCCCGGGTCCTCTAAATCTTGCCATCATTTCACCACAATAAGTCAGGAATATTCATCAAACTGAATGGAGAAAATCCCTCTCAAGTTACCACTGTGCCCCCTCTCCATTTCATTGTATATAAAGATGTAATATATTTATTGTCCATGCCCACCTGCAACAACCCTACACACTATGTGGCCATGCTAGAATGGAATTAAGTAGATATATTTTTAGTGCTGATGTAAACACATGATGTGACTTGCTTCATTTGAAAGTGTCTGTATTGCCTTTTGGCAAAGATGTACTTTATATTTGATCTGTGAGAGTAAATGATGATGAATGTGAGTGCGAGATGTGTGTTCATTCAAGCATGGTCATGTAGTTCATTCATATTTGTACATAGTCAGAGCATCCTGAGGTTCAGGGAATGAATCCTGTGCTAGAGGCCCGTCCATACTTGGTCCTAGGCTTCATTATTTTTTTTTTTTTAAATGGCCATATTTTCTCCTGGTTGCATGATAAATAATGGAAAATAATGGAATGTGAGGATGTTTTTTGCTTATTACAGAGACTTTTATTGTTTAGGTATTCTGGTTAATTTTCTCTCCCCGTAGCCTGGGTGCCTTTATGTTTACGATTAGTTCTCTTTAACTCCAGTTTAATTTTGAGCACTTAAACTTTCTGTACCTTATTACAGAATGTAGGGAAATATATTTTCAGACATGAAGAGGAAAATACATTTATTTTATTTATTCTTCAGTCAACTTTCAGATCTTACATCTAATTATGATACTGTGAAAGGACTGCTTTACTTTTGGATCCTTGGTTTGGACTTTGCATTGCCACTTAACTACAGTCGAGCTCAGACGTAGTGGCCTTGTTACCACTCTGTGCCAGTTTTCTTTATCAGCCTATTACATTTTCAGATGGAATGTGCAAATACACCCAAGCATTGTAAACGAAAAGCTGTGAAATCAAAACTAAAAATGAAGTGCCATATTTCTTGCTGTGACGACATGAAGTGCATTCAGACATGTATCCTAAGCCTCAAAGAAACAGTAGCATTTATCCGATTTCCTCCATCTTTATTTGTCATAGCAATTGTCTTTCCTCTTATGTTTGTCACATAAACGCGACAACATCTTCCTAGTGTTCAGTAAGATGGCCAGTTACAGTATTTGTGATTTCCATTCTATAAACACTGCATGTGTCTTACATGTCTGCTTTTGTGCTAAGTTGAATTTTAAGATTCTGTTTGTCATCAGAGGTATTTGGCCCTGAAAGTGTCAGTGAGCAGTATATTAAAGGTTTGTCATTTTACTCTGCTGGGATGTACTCTCAAACCAGTTAGGTCACTGTCATCCAGTTTAACTCCTCCCTGCATGGTCTTTCGTAGAACTTGTTGTTGAGGTTACAACTATAGATTCAGTGAACCTGTAATGAAACAACAGAACAACACACCATACAGTAGATAGGTTAACCAACTCAAATTAGATGGATATACATATGTACCAAAAGAACCACTGCATGTTAAATGGTACTCTGATGTAATTCTATTTACTCAAGATCACCTTGTAGACTTGTAGACATCTTGCAAATTTGCAAGATGACTTCTTTATTCTCATTTGTGCTGATACCTTTGAGTATGTATGCAGCCAAAGCAGAAATCTGTAGACCTGTGTAATTGCTCACCTCTGAGATGAAAACTGTCACCTGTCATTTCTTCCTCACATCCTCAAATAAAGCCTTACTATCATGCACTGAGTGTTAGCTTGCAATTACTTTAGTCGAGGAAGTACTACTGTATTTTTTTCTGCATAGTACGTCTTTGCCAGGTGGTGTCCCTGTTGCACCACAAACAGACTAACCGGAATGATAAAGAAAATCACTGAGTGTGAGGGCTCTTTTGTGTCTCTATGTGTTTGTTCTCCGTTGTGGTAGGTGTGTAACTTCAAAATGGTTGTTCTTGCAGAAAAAAGGTCTGCGGTTGTTTGTCACTGACACATTTGTAGATACAGTATGATGACAATATGGGTCTAACTGTGGTGATTGGTTGATGTGCAGCAGGTAAAATAAACCCTGCATGAATAGCACACTAATAATTCAAGAATACGGGTAGCCACTGAAAGATAAATAAAATCCACATTTGTCAGTATTTATGAAACAAAGCTGATTAGATTTTTTTAATACCTTGCACTGGTCTCTACTGTCCTCCCACTTTAATGATGCTTTAATGCTGGATGTACCAGTCAAGAAAAAGTATGTGATGAAGTAAATGCTGGTTGACACTACATGGCACATTTACCAGCTGACCACTTTCTCTGATGCATAACCTGGACTAAGTGTCATAGTCCAGAATGGATGTGGGAGTGAAGAGACCCATAATAATAATTGTTTATTTTTAAACCTAATCTTATTTTAATTATATGCTTATACGTCGCATAATTCCAAATCAATTCAAATACCACGGGGCAAATCCGGGTCGCACGGCAGCATTCAAAGACCCCACTGGAGGGCAGGTGCGTCACTCAGGCGTCACTCAGCGGCGGCTCAGGTGGGAAGCACCGAGCACGTCCTTCAGCGGTGAGATAAAACAAAAACGCGCCAAATGTATCTGCGCGGTGACGTCACCTCTGCTGTTGAGAAGTTTATACATATAAATAAATAAATACATAAAGTCTTACATATGGCTAAGTTGCTACTGTTACCCGCGCAGGAAGTCGGCACGCTGCCATCTTTACTTTCATTCGGAACCAGCGGAGGCCCAGTGTGAGGAAAATGATTTCAAATATATTCGTTCAGTGTGTGTGTGTGTGTGTGTGTGTGTGTGTGTGTGTGTGTGGGGGGTTATATTTATTATAGACGATGAAAGGTGTCTTCAGATCGTCCAGAGATACTTAAAGAACTGCGGTGAGTGCCAACCTTCGAGGTGTTTTTTTCCAAATATGGCCGACTGTGACTGAAATATAAACTCCTGTTGCTACTTTATTAGGCACACCTAGCTCCAACTGTCCGACCATCACGCGGGTTACACTGTTGATCTTATGTTGCAGCTGTACTGGAGAAGGTGTTGTGGTAAATTTGGACGCTGCGCTTCGTGGTGCTGTTGAATTGCACCGCCTTACACTGTCCGGTTCATATTATTTTTGGCCCACCCTGCACGATGAGGGCAGGCAACAGAACAGTAGTAATGAAGAAAGTAATGAAGTCCGACAGCGTCACGCAGTACAGCATACAGCGGAATCAACTCCTCCCTAATACAGTTTATATAAGAACTTATGAGCTTCATGACGCAGAGCTGACTGCGTTTCTTTTAGCAGAGGGGTTCCTAATAAACTGCTAAAGGAGTGAGGGTGAGGCCCTCCTGTAACCAGGCAGATTAGCCACCCTGCTGTTTTGTGTAATGAAGAGGAAACGATTACCCTCCAAGACAAACTACATTTTTAAAATTAATAGTATATATATATAACACTTACCTATACAAAGAGGTCTACAGTCAAGCATGGAATTCAGTTTCCTGAAAAAGTTATAAAAAGGGGTTACATCCCATCAGCAAAGGCCTTAAAGCTTTATTCCTGCCAAACCAGAGGCAGCAGCATTTTTTGCCGCCTGCATTTACAACATTTCTCATAGCATAGATACCACATAGATAATTTCCAATTACAGCCAAATTCTTGTGCAGTTCTCCAGTGGAGGGCAGCAGAGGGACTGTCACTGTCTCCCCCTGGTCTTTCTTCCAAAGCCAGCGATAGGTGGAGACGAGCTGAGACCAGCGGGCATATCTGTAGATTGTGTATCCCTGTTCTCACGCTTCACAGTCGCTCACTTTAAGACACATTCTTCCCTTGGTGTTCCTGCCGCACGCACCTAGACGTTTAACATAAACAGACCTTAAAATGAAGGTAAATGAAAGCAAGAGGAAAAAGGCCTTTTTATTTGTAGTTTTTTGTGACTTCTGCCATTGGCAGGAGGATGTGTTTGTAAATTAGACTGCAACTGACAATATTCTGTATCAGTTAATCTGATCATTTTCTTGAGGTCAAAAAATATTAGAAAAAAGCCCATGTAATGTACGACAGCCTGAAATGATGCTTTGACCAACCACAAGTCCAAAACTCATTTCGCTGACTATCATGCAGTCAAAGAAATTTGGGGTATTTTATCTTGAAAAATTGTTAAAACCGTTAGTTGATTATCCAAAAAGTTGATCCACTAATCAATTGATCACAACCTCCCGCTGGAAATGAAGTGATGTGTTTTTGAAAGGCACTGGGCCCTAATGTGCAGTATGAAGACTCGCCATGTGTTCAGGCTGCAGTTAAAACGAGTGACTTAAGCTACCTGAACTAAAGAGCCAGAGCCTGTTCCTCAATGAATCTGTGACTGTTTCTCTTCAAAACTGAACCACAGAGTACGGCAACCTGTCGTGGTCAAATTGGAAACACTGATTTTCCTCTAGTGTCAATTAATCAGTAATGGTTTTAAGCTACAGCACAATTAAGTGCAGTAATTAGGCATTAATGGGATCAATTAAGAAACAATGCAAAGTGCAGCCCCCGCATTAGTCAATCATGACTGAATGTCCCACTTGCATTAAAAGAAAAATATTTGCAAATTCATTTAACGCTTGACACTTGCCATGCTACCTGAGCTGAATGCTAACGTCAACCTTTTAAAGTGTTCAGGTTGCCCCCGTTGGGAGACGCTTTTCCTGTATTTAAGAATGCTGAGTACATTTTCCTCTCAGTCAAAATTCTGTCTAATTGATTTGATTCCATCTCCAATGACAAAGTGAACTGCAGCGTTGTATTGTATTACCTTTACAGAGTAACTTCCTCGACTGCAGTGCTCTTTCTAAGGCAGGTGAACTCAATTGAATGAGGGACGGGCTAACTTCACCGAAATGAGAATGGATGGGAAAAGTGCACTGCACAGCCTGGGCGACGCACAAGTTCTCTGGTTCGTTCGATGCGTGTTGCTCAGAACCACAAACCTGATTTAAACAAGCCTTGTTTTTAAAGAGGGCCACATTCTCTCTGCTTCTAACGGGGAACTAGCAAAGACATTTCTGAAAATATAGCTCATAAAATAAATAAATAAAAGCGGCATGCAATTGTTGTCTGAAAGCAGTTAGTCATTGACTGTTGAGTCTTAGCAGATACCAAATCACTGGTTTCTAAATAAGGAATCACGATTTAGGCTATGCAGCTATAAGAAGACTAATTTGGTCCCAGTGTCTCACAAAAGGGGTTTTGTCTTAAGTCTCATGCGTCTTGTTTGTCCTGTCCCGGATCCTCGGAAGTACGGCGAGTTCAGCTGAGGTGCGCTCTTTGCGGTGTCATTTGACAGGAAGGAGGCTTCTCTTTACCCACTGGGGGTCCAAGGACAGCAAAACAAGTAAGAGAAGAACAGAAAATTCTGTTTTTCAGTTCCACCCAGTTGCCCATCAGTGTTGTGCAACGACAGTCGGACGTATTAGTGATTAATCGCGTGCATGTGACTCAGGCAGGAGGCGGCAACTCGCACAGGTTCTGCGAGTACGTGGTCGAGTGTTTCTCGCCATATTTCTGTGCTGTCAAAAAAAAAAAAAATCATTGACATGTTCTACCCAATTCAAAGAATGTTTAACCGTTTTTCGATGGTTTGATGGGAAAGCAAGTCATGTGTGAGTTGTAATTACCCCCGTTCAAAGTTTGTACATGTTTTGAAAGAGGACAGCGTGGTTAATATTTCTCCCTTCAACCAGTAATAAGTGCTGGCTTCCAGTTTTTGGAGGATCTTGCTTTTTGTTTATCTCAGATTTCAATTTTTTTCATCCCAAATTATGTTGTTGCAGGATTGTGTGATATGGGATATATATATATTTACCCAGAGACTGTATCAATTTGCTTTCCCTTTCCACCATTAGGCGGTCACACGTGGGCGATGGTTTAAACCAATGAGCAGGACTTTCTCATGGCAATATATGGCTTTTTGCATCAGTTTGATAAAGAATGTTGATTTATCTGACATTTCATTTTGTGGATTATTCCAAACCATCCCTTAAAGTAGGGGAGAATTGATGATGTCATTGAGCAAATATATATTGATATGAGTGTATGCAAGTGAGATTAATTCATTAATGACATAACATGAGAAATCGCTGCTTGAAGCTACTCATGGTCAAGCACAAGTTTCCACTTGTGTAAACTGGCAAAGTGACAGTGATGAGCATCTTTTAAAAAAAAATGAACATGCGTTATATTTTAACATAGACTTGTACTTTTATTGACTGTAGAATCTATTGATAAGGGGAAAATAAGCTAAAATGCTAGTGGCTGATCTATCCTGTGGTTTTCATTAGGGCAGCAACTAACGATTAATTTCATAATCAGTTAGTCTGCTGATTAATTTTTCAGTTAACTAATTTATTGGTTCAAGATAGGAAAAAGAGTCCAAGGTGACATCTTTACTTTGCCTGTTTTGTTCAACCTATAGTCCAAGTAACTGTCGGTCAGTCGACTAATTGCGTCGGCTCTTGTTTGTTCAGCAGGACAGAGCGAGAGAACCGTTTCTGCATTCACCTGCAAAAGTATGATTAATAATTTATCGTTATGCCAAAATTGGCTCTTGCTGTATTCATTAACCGAGGGGAACATTAAGTTCAGGACGTGGCGTGTGGATGTGATCGTTCCCCTTTTTATCATTCCGTTTATAGCATGAACAAAAAGCTGTGTTTTCCAGGTGACTGTATGCATGAAAAAAAAAGTCTTAAGATTTCAAGCATGGGAGGAATTTTTACATTTGGGAGGGAGGATACAATCAGTAGCATGGGACTCGCAGAGGCCTCTTCGGGTGACAAATTGAAAGTGTCTCGGCCTAGTTTATAGCCCTGATCAGGTCAAACGAAAAATATTGGAGGTCTGGGTGAGGAGACAGGCCCGCCTGGTGCAGATAAATGGACTGATCATTTCTTATTGAGAAACAATTCCTAAAAGGTAGTTTACTGTGTGACTGGGGAAGCGGCGAGCGGAGAGCAGAACGCGCACCCACTGCTCCCTCCCTGACCCTTCCTCCACTGCCGGAATTAAATGGATAGAGAGAACGCGCGTTTCTGATGGCACTCCTCCGCCGGAGAGACACACCATTTGTTATGAAGTAGGGGTTCTGATGAAGTGTAGGGAGCTCCTCTTTCTTTTTTCCCCCCTTTTTTTCATCCTTCCCTTCTCCGGCACTACAAGGCCGGCCTTCAGTCTGCTTCACATGAAATGGATGGAAGGAGCCGATTGAATTTTACACTCCCCTGGTCATGATTAATGTGTTTGGTGTGGGGTGCCTTGGCTGTGAAACTCCGCTGCCACTAGCTGGTGCTCAAGCTCCTCCGTGGCAGCGGAGCCTGATAACTTTGCCGAGGGGTTTACTCCAGGGCCGGGGGGTGGGGGTAGCTCTTAAAGCGCGGCAGTTTTGTTCGGTGCTCTCAGAGCCCACAGCCCCTCTAACTCCTCTCCCCTTGTGTTAATAGAAAATCTCTGCTCTTGCCCACTCGCTCGTTATTATTTCACGGTCAGTTTGTCCGTAGGGCTCCGTACCCAGTGTTACTTGGCAGGCCGTGCTGTAAATGTCAATTTATCACTTAACCCATTATTAAAGGGTGAGAGGCCTAATAAAAGATGCCAGGTCACGTTAGCGGGTTCCCCAGCAGATGCTCACGGTGTCGACTTACTTATTCAGACTTCAGGTATGCAGCTGCATTCGTCTTTGAGAAAATGTTTTCTTTCTTGTTTTTTATGAGCAGTCTTTTCACGCAGGTTGAAGATGTTTAGGAGCGAAGTTGTAAGTAACGTTCAAGCACAAAACAACGTGCAGGGAGTTGCAACAGCTTATTTCCCCGCGCACGACACAAGCTTCGAATAAACACAGGAGTTTCACAGTGATAAGGCGATTGTGTTATCGTGTGAACTGCAAAACGAGGCGCAGGAATGGACGAGCCCAGCCAGACATCTCCAGAGTATCTGGTGATAAGGGACCCATATTTAATGGCATTAATGGCAGCAAGGCTGGAAGGAACAGACTGGATTTGCAGAATTGCCTCAGATGAGAGATCAATAAAGGAGTAACTGAGTGGATGAGCCGGACTAAGCAGGAACAGGAGCAGGTTTTAATTTTGCATAAATAATGTACAGTGAGAGGTGAAAGTGAGATAGAGGCGGTGCAGCCAGCTCCCAGGTCCAGCTTTGTTTTTTCAGCCTTCAGGTGCGGTTTATTTCTTTTTACCTCCAATGTCCACAGCATGTTTTCCCCTATTTTCCTTCAGTCATAATCTGGTTTCCTCATCGCTGCTGTTCATCCAGTTCCCCCGTAAATTTGCCATCCACCGTAGGCAAATGTGTTTACATACTTATAGCCCAATAGCAGCCCTCTAAGTGGATTGTGCGTTGCCCTGTTGGAACTCCCGGTGCATCCTCCTCCGTACTCCGAACCCTGCTTCGATCATCAGGACTTGAGCTGATGATGGATGGAGCTGTCTCCCTCCAGGATGTCATAGCATCTGTTGCACAGCGGTCACTGTATCCTGCTCTGTGGATGCTCGCGTGCGCGCAGAGAGGTCTCCTCCGCCGTTTGCGCGTGGGCCGTCTGGTGGGTGACGACGGAACATGTACGAACGCCAGGCTGCTTCTCAGCGCAGTCCCCTTACGCGTTGAAATTGGGTTTATCTCGCATCTTACCGGTGACAAGGCGGGGATATTATTCTAATAACTCTCAACAGAAGATGGGATCCAGGTTGAAATGGTTTCAAGGTGGCTGGAGGGTCCGTCCTCTACTTAAGGTGGGGGAAGCGGTGAAGGTATAGCGGGAGGAGGGGGGAGATAACTGGAGATAAAAACAATGGGAGAGTGACGAAGGGAGGGATGGCTGAATGAGGGAGAAATCAATAGGAAATCAGTGTTTGGGGAGGGCCTGTCGTTTATCAGGTGACACGGTTAAACAGCGTTAAGGCACTAAAAGTGAGAAAAATATGGGCCATCCCCATGCTGGTATTGATCACAGCGGAATGGGGCGGCAGAAGGCCGAAGCCACTAATAAAATAAGACGTATCTGAGTGGGAATCAGCCGGGGATCGATGGGCACGGTGATCAAGGCCAAAAACATCTTCACTGGGATTTAAACTTGTTCGGCCGCCCCGTGCCCCCCTCGCGACGCCTCGGAGCGAGCGAGGCCCGGTTGGGGATGGAAGTGGTGGGGACGCTTCGGGGACCCCTCCGGGCCGAACCGACCCGTTCTCAAAGGGTTTGGGCATGAATTGGACGGGAGAAGTTGAGGGAAGGATGAGCGGGGGACAAAATTTGCTCTCTATCTGCTTTGATTTATATTAGAAGTAAGTACTTTTCCCCCCAATCTATACTATAATTTTTATACGTCCTGTTTCTGTGGGTCTTTCGCTCAGTTCAGACCCCAGTACCTGCTGCTGAGTCTCCACGGTGGTGTAGTTTAAAAAAAATCTTTTCTACTTGATTTCTGGCTTCAAATCAAAGTGTTTTCCCCCCAAAAACCCCCAAAGTTTGCCTTTCAAATTTCAAATATGTTCTCCGGAGTTGATAAACTAAAGGAAAGCACAGCTTTTCCAAAATGATGCTGTACAGTATGTGTTCGCAGACATGCCCGGATAAAAAATAGTAATGTTTTTAACTTCATTAACCTTTCTAGTAATTCGATGGCTGGTCTAAGTGCAGCAGGAATTGTTTGGAGGGCTGTAAGGAGGTGATTACAGAGAGTAGTTTTTTGTTTATGTATGACACCTGAGTTAAGCTCACGAGCTCGTATGCACGGCGAAGCGTTTCTGGATTTGTTAGATTTAAATAATTCTTGGAGACCAATTCACCTCCATAGATGTGTTGGACAAAAGAGGATCTGGACTTGGAGGTTCTGAGGTTTTCCTGCTTCGACCGTTGCAGGTGCTCTGATGCCATTACCGGTGCCGGTCCTGCGCCATCTCTCACTTCTCTTTGCCTTTATCTTCCTCTGCCCTCATCTAAAAGCTGCTGTGTTGATATGGTGCCAGAGGTTCTCTCTCACAATGGACCATAACCAAGCATGGAAATTAGTTCTTGGGCTGTTTAACATCTGCCAGGAGGTGCTTAGCAATTGTAGATGGGCATAGAGAAGGAGGGTTTTAGTGTTATTCCAGTTTGCTCTCGCTGCCTCGGCGTTGGTGGTGTAAATAAACAGAATATCTCCGTACCGGCCAGTTTTCCTTTCCAGTTCCTCTCCGCTTCTCCCCCCTTTTTATCGCACACCAGATGGTGCGAGGAGGATTCTCTGAAACAGATATCGCGGCAGAGGTGCTAACAGAGAAGTCGAGGCCCGTGGTCCAAGGGGACCCCGGTTCCAGTTACGCCAGCATCGCCTCCATTGTCTCTGTGTACATTTAGTTCTTCACAAACAGATGTCGGCGAGCTAACTGTCCCCAAGTGTGAACGGGGACGCTGGATCGCGCTCTTTGTCTTTCGATCCCCACCAGACCGCGTTGCTCTCCGTTCTCAGCAGATCTTTCAGCGTCACGCGCGTAACACTGCGAAAACATTCGGTCTGATGTAACAACCTCTGGCCAGCTGCTGCGGGTCTCGGGAAGTTCTGGCCGCTGCTGGCCGCTCAATCTTTCAGCGCGTCGATCGGCGAGCAGCTACTTCATTAACAGGATTTGGAAGGAAATTTCCTGTGTTGAGCAAAAATATCCACTGGCTGCAGCGCGCTGCAGAGGCAGCGTCAGCGGACAGCTCCCAGTTCTGTTCAGGACAGCGGGGTTACGCGGGCCACAGCAGACTTACGAGAAGCAAGAGGAAGCGCTAAATGTCCAAACGCCCTGAATCGGTATCAGTCAGAGGCCAGCATGTTTTTCTTTATCTCCCCGTTTTTCCCAGCCTCGCGCTGCGGTACGTTTAACAAGCGCTACAAGTGGGAGGCGACTGAAGGGAGAGCAGAAGTGTGACAAATAGCAGCAGATCATGCAGAAAATGTGCAATGCTAAACATCAGTTACTGCACATGGGAGAAATGGTGTGTTTGTGCAGTGTTTGCTGTCCAAGGAGTTCTGGTGGGGAAGTTAGGAAAAAAAAAAAGAAAAACAGGGTCGCTCTCACAGCTGGGGACTCGGAATTGAATACACGGCTTCATTTTAAGAGTTCAAAAAAAAAATTATGTTGAGGAGGGCAGAAAATCTTGCTGGGGTTTTGAGTTTCTTTTGATGTGTCCTGATGACGATTATGAAATCCAATAAAAACTAATTAGGAAATTAGGAGGCGGATCAATAAGGTTTGCTCTGGTGGAGCGTGCTGTGTGTGTGTGTGTGTGTGTGTGTGTGTGTGTGTGTGTGTGTGTGTGTGGCGGTCACTTTCTCGTCGACCCCCTTCTGCCCAGGGAGTGTGTTGCAGCTCTGACCCGGCCAAAGCAATTGTTACTGATACTCCTCTGTGGATTCAGGCTGCTCTACCCTCGTATGGCTGTAATTTATATTTTGTTGACTGCCGATTTCTTGGTCCGTGTGTAATCTGATTCTACGGCTTCTCATTTTTGCTAATTCCATCCTTCTAAGGTTACACCTAATGTACCCTAAAACATCTTTATTGCTCTTTATTGCTCCAGCTTTGCTTTACTTACTTAATTTATTTTATTTAGAGTTGGTTGGACCACCGCAAAAACAAGTGACGTAGTGGTGTTGCATTGACAGGAATGTGATGGAGAGTTGTATGAGGTTTCTGTCTCGCCCTTGTCTTGAAAGATGAATGGCTGTGTTCAGATTCTGTAGAGAAAACGCTGCTGTCTTGAATTCTACGCTTTCAGCACTTTGACAGAAGTGAGCAAAAAAGTTTAATATTCATGAAATTAATATCTGTGTTCATGCTCCCAGTTTTTTTTTTTTCCTTTTCCCTCCAGACCCAGCTGAGCGCAGAGTCCATCAGGGGCTTTTCAGTTCAGACCGTAGTTTAAGAATTAAGAGTGGCTGAGACCAGTCCGGGTGTGAACACAGGGCACCAGGATGCGGGCCATGGCGGTGTTAGACTAAGGGTTCAGTTTTTGGGGGTGTGCGGGTGAGAGGCGGGTTCAAGTCGTTGGGCCTGTCGGATAATAAATGAGTTGCTAGGCCAGGCCAGGCCAGGAGGATCGCCGGGTGCATCGGACAGCACCGACCCCTCCCCACTTGTCTCTCCCGCACCCCCAGTCCTCTCCTTGGCCGCACTCGCTGCCCACCGGTCGGTATGGAAACGGGGCCTTATTTAGCGGCCGGACTCGTCCGTGTCCGTGGTTGGCGATTTGTCCTTGTCTAATTACGGCTGCTGGCTGCTGCCCGTGCGCACATGACTAATGGAGGGGCTGGGGACGGGGAGGGGCGAGGTTGGGTGCAGGGGGGAGGCAGCGGGGGAGGAGGAAACAGTGGACGAGCAGACCGGCCGCTGGTGATTTGTGGACCAGGCACTCTGTCATTGCCCCGGACCCATTTGTCTTCAAGAGGAGTCGGGAAGAAGAGGGGTGGAGATGGAGGGGATGGTGGTGGAGGTGGTGGTGGTGGGGGCTCCGGGGCAGAAAATGGTTTACAATGACTCCCATTTTCCAGCACTTTCATCCTTGGCCACAGCAGCGTGCGTGGCTTGCCAGCGATGGGATGGAATGGGCGGCTGACGTGATGTAGGATATGACAGAAACCTTGACAGCTCGCCACTGTTATTTCTTTTTAGGGGGCTGGCTTGATGGCCGCCCTCCCTCTCCCCCGAGAGCAAGACTTATCTGTTTTCTCCCTGTCATGCAGCGGGAGCAGAGGCTCTGCAGATTCAATGCTCCACCGTCTGGACTCCAACTTGGAGACCAATTTTTATCTCACACATGTCAGCCTATGCACATACATCACCCACAGCTTAGACGTTGGCTGTTGTGTTTTCTTTTTTTTTTTTTTTTTACGCCGCTCCTCAACGCTCAGCATGTGTAACTCATCCGTATTGATTATGGACAGTCGGTGGAATTAGATAAGTCCTGTTTGGTGGCCTTTGATTCGCTGCGTTCTGTACCGGCTCCTCGCTCTCTGCGAGCCCTTTTTCTACATTTCCCTCCAGTTATGTGCAGCTTGCTGAAGCCACCTGCGTCAGGTTTTTCACCTGGGACCCCTTATTAGATCTGAACTGAGGTTTCCTCTGCCGCACCGACAGGGAAGAGCAGCAGCGGGGCAGGAACGGCTAACGCTGTATTGATTTTTGCAGTTTTTTTATTTGCCCCCCTTTGCTCTTTCTCCGTGTCTTTTTAAGTAAATAAACACCAGATTTGTCATGTTTGTCCGGGGAGAGGAGGGATTGGATGGAGGGGGGTGAGGGTGGGGGGTGGAGAGGGGCCAGGCCCGGGCCTCGGGCCGGGTCAGCCATGATTCATTCTGCCATCTCATGGATGGAGGGATTCGGCTAGGATTGTTGAAGGGTGCCTGTGGAGCCTCTCTCTGACCTCCCTCGCTCCTGTCCCTCCCCTAGTGCTCCTGGGCAGCCCCGGTCCTAAATCACCGGCTGTCAGCGTTTTGGCAGAACAATGGTGCGGGGTCTTCTGCTCCGTCTCGGGCTCCAGCCGACTGGACACGGTTTCCTCCATCGTTAGTGTGCGCCCGTACCCTCGCTGGTCCTTCCTGGCCCCCGAGCCACACGGGGCCCAGAGGAGGTTCGGGGTTAGGCTCAGCGCCGCGGTCTGATGAGTTGCTGGGTCCAAGCGCTGTTAGTGCGGGGGCAGGGAGGAAGAGATGTTGCCTTGTGGATATCGCGTCTCATCCCTTTGCCCGTTCTATATGCAAATCCTTTCACTTTGATCACGAAGCGTGGTCGAAGTTGTGACGGCAGCTGGTTGCCGGTGTACTGTATTGCGTAAGGATGTTATTCACAACCTGAGGGGTGAGGAAGAAGAAGAGGGAAGCTCTGCAAGCGCTTGAGCTTAAAAGGGTCACTTGGTAAAGTTGAATGAAAGAAAACTGACAAAAATCCTGATAATTTATCAATTCAGTCATTTACTGAGGAGATGAAATGCTGTTCATGGTTTCTCAGAATGTGAGCATTCGCTTTTTCTCCTCTGTATGGTTGGAATCATGGTTGGAAAATATTTGTTGGGCTTTGGGGAATTGTGATAATTCATTTTTTTAGGTGGTATAATCCATTGTGAAATAAAAAGCCTGATTAATCAACTACGAAAATGATTTTCAGTTGCAGCCCTAAACGAAACCCAGCGCGGGTCACTGAATTACGAGCTCATTAATCGGTACCTCTTGTTTTCTCCGACTTCCCGGTTCGCCCTCGCTCCCTTTTACCGTTTGAAGTCAAGAGTCCGAGGTCAATCTATCAAATCTCCTAACTGAGGGTCGATCAATATGTCAGCGGCCCAGCACTCCCTCAGCAGTTATGATGATGTTCGCGGCGCTGCACCTGCCTCGGCTGCTGTTACTGCCGCTACAGCGCGCTGAGCAGGGGATCGAACCCGGCCTGTCAGGGGGCCTGACGGAAAGCATGAATCACTATTACTGGAGCTGCTGCTTGCTCCCTGGTGCTCGGCAGACATGTGCAAACCCTGATGCACCCTAAGTAGTGCACGCACACGTGCACACACACACGCCACTGGGTTGTTTACAATCAAAAACTTCTCCATACACAGGAATATACAGGTGAATTAGCCTCACACGCACACACACAACTAAATGTGCACACTTTATCACTCAATTAAGTGTCAGTTGGTATTTGACCCATTAGCTCCTGGAACCCGATCCAGCCCGCCCACCACCTCTGGACTTGTTAGCCCGGTGTGAGCTCAGTTCAGCAGGCCTGGAAGGGCTCCGGTTACCCCTCTAATCTCATTGGAACGCTTTAGCCGCGGCTAGCGGATGCCTGCATGTCCGACAAACAGGCCACGCGCTAATAGCACCGCGCGTCGCGTTTTACGGTTTGAGCGCACACGCACGTGCGCCAAACCGTACTCGCACGGATCGGTTGCCGGATAGCGAGCACGGGGCGAGGGAATACGATGTTAGGGGGGAAGAAACGGTTTGCGTGCGTGTGTGTGCGCAGGCATCGCGTTTGTGTGTAGAAATAATATTCTAGTTTACAGGATGCAATTTCCCCTTAATATGCCCATCCTAATGTAATTTGGCGTCTATGGAGTGTCTGTGCGCTGGGCCGGGCTGGTGTGCGTTTCTGCTGACTGCTCCTGTTTTGTGTTCATATGGATGAGTGGCTCTCGGGGAGAGCATTATGCATCCTTTTCAGCATTTAAAGATCATGTGCACGGCGGCGGCAGAAGCATTAGACAAACAAGGAAATATGTCTTTGATTAAAATATCTTTTATCTCTTTATTGATTAAAAGGCCCTGTTTGGTAATAGAGTGTCTCTGCCCCTCCCCTCTGGGCCTTTCTTTTCTGTCTTGTGCATTTGTGTGTGTGTGGGGTTTTTTTTCAGTTGCCCCTCTATAGTTAAGGATAAAAGAAGGCGGGTGAAGCATTTCAGCCGTACAAAGCTAAACAAAAAAAACAAACTGTGCATGTGTGAATACGGGTGTAATATCAACTAATTGCCACACTATTTCTGTTTTGCTTTTTGCATTTCAGGTTTCATTTGTGGAGCGAACGTTGACTGACATTCATACAATCATTCACTCCTTTCTCAGGGAAATGATGTTACGATAATATTAACGTCACTGCTTTAGAAATGCAAACCTATATTTCACATCCTGGTGGAAAAACGGTCACGAAACGCTACTTCCTCTGCTCGCAGTTTTAAGAAACAACAATCAATTATTTACCAACGAACTGAGCTGCTGGAATTTCCTCTTCTCCGCCGGCAGCCGTACCCTGTAGGTGGAAAAAGTTGACCCAGAATACTTCCTGAACCTTGACTTCCCTGAAGGGCGACATGTGACAGTGGCCTGATATGCTCTGGCGGCCTCTGGGCGTACCAGGGTCAAGCCCCATCTGTACCTGGTCGGTCGGGTCACACGGCCAGCTGGGTGAGAGGCCAGTGGTCGTGTCTTCAAGTCGGAGCAGGTTTGTCTGGGGCCCCGGCACTGGGGCCGGTCGCAAGCGGTCAGCTGGGAGAGCAGGCGCTGATGCACCCAAGATGCCTCGAGGATTCGCCGAGATCCGATTGGTCAGGCCCATGCGTGGCAGCGCGAGTGCAAATGCGTCCTGGTCCACACACAAGGACCGCTTACTCGCACAACATCCTCTGCGTGAGAGGAAGTACGTACTCATTGGCACTTTCAAATTGCCTGAGACGACTTGGTCCACGACAGCTGCATCTCCGGTGCGTCAAGCACCTCGGGCAGCTTGGCTTGCCTGGAACGCGCCACGGAATACAGCGGTGAGGTGAGATGATCACACGAGGCGCTTTTCCTCAGGGCGCGCGTCGATGCCAGGTGTGAGCTGGTGTACTTAGAGCTGTCCACTTGTGATCACCAAAGACACGTGTTAACGTCAGGGAAGATCAGGGCCTGTGTCCCTGTGAGCACCACACTGTCAAGACTTTCTTTTTTTTCTCCGCTGATGACAAAGAGGAGGAAGAGTAAGGGTGACTCCAAGTGTTTGTGTGTGTGTGTGTGTGTGTGTGTTGCGTGCTTGATGGGGAGAGACTGAGCTGAGGCTGAATGAGAACAGATGGAGATGTGCTCTTTAATTAACCCTGCAGAATCACAGGGCTGAAAACAGGCCTCGGTCCGTGAATAACATCCAGCACATCCAGGGTGTGCGTAAGGTACAATGCTCATGTACATGACTTGTGTGTGTGTGTGTGTGTGTGTGTGTGTGTGTGTGTGTGTATAAGTGTATGTATATGTGTATGTATATGGAGTCTGCTGCGGAGTAGCCGGAGCATCGACCCGTTCCCCCATCCCCCTTCCCCAGAGCGGGGCGTTTTATTTCTCATTAGCGGGCAGCAAACTGCTGGGGGATGAAATTTGCTAACAGGAATTAAAAGTGCATTAACACATCTGAGAGATTCATTTCTGCTAATAGTTTTATTAGTGCTGTGACCTTTCAGTTCATTAGAGGACTGTGGGAGAAGGGAGGGGTGGAGAGGGGGAGAAAGGGGTGGATAAGAGGGTCTTAGGGCTCAGTACTTGGGCGGACCTTTTTAAAGCAGATGCAGTCGCAAAACTGTTATAATGGTATACTGATATAATGACTTTTTTTGGCTGGATTTCTTGGCTGCGGACGTCTAATTGAGTTGACTCAAATGCAGCTGCACGCATCCTCACCCTTCGAAAGGTGCGCCCAGCCTCAGCTTTTCACAAGATAACGATCCAGATCTGCTAACACCCCCCCACCACCACCACCCCCACCACCACCCCACCCTGGATCTTCCAGCAGCTGCCTCGAGATGCGGGCCTTGTGACTGTCAGCGGCCCGGTGGCTCACCTCCCTCCACTCAATTACCGGAATTTATAACACAATGTTTTTCAGGTCTGTTAGCGCTCGAGTGTGTCACTTATCCAGCCAGTTAATTGTTTATGAACTGTGCCCTCCCCCTCTCTCAAATGAAGTGAGAGAACCAACAAAAGAGCAGCGAGCGCGACAAGGATGGCATTTGGTGGAGGGGAAAGGGGCAGAACAGTCAACACGTTTGGTTTTTTTTCGATAGAAAGTCCACCGATCAAGTCCAGCAGCGAGTCCTGGCGTCCCTCCTGGATGCCACAGATAGCTGGTGAGATGGTGTTTGACTTGGGAGGGCGGCTAAAAGGGAATTAATGTTGTTTTCTCTCTGTTTTATTGGAAAGCAAGTGAGGCAAGTTACAGTGCAATTTGCTTTCCCCTGTTCCCTATAATTAGCACCTTACAGAAATGAAATAACATTGACGAGAAGGTCAATAATCCTGATCTATAGTGAAATTAATCCTGCTATCGACACAACAAGCAAACAATACAATTAAAAGCAGAGGGAGGAGAGAGCGGGAAAAAAAAGAAAATAGGAGGGAAAGGAGCAGGTCTGAGGAATAGGATGCGTTTTATCTCCGGGGTTCACTGTGCAGAAAACCCTTTGAAGGTTTCTAATTAATTCATCCATTGTTAATGAAGGCAAAGTGAGGAACTAGGGATTATACATGAGGAGAGGAAGGAACACAATTAGAGATACCAGCCTAATGATTGCTTTTTTAAACTTGCTGTTGTTTCTCCCTTGTACTTAGTCGACTTGCTGGGGAACATTTATTGGCCATTTTGAGAATGAGCTGGTTTAAGTTAAAGTTTAGTAAAGTAACTTTTACCAATGTTTGATTTGGGGTCCTGGACTCTTTGCACAGCAGGCGCCTCATGAAAACTTCTATATGGCTTCTCATCTCTGCAAGAAAAAAAAGAGCAGTTGCACAAGACATATGTTTTTACGGTACATATATCATGATAGCCCGTAAATCTCACATTTGCCCAAATATGTCCACAAGATTTCTTCAGTTCTGAAGAACTTCAAGAACCTCAGTCACTCAGATGCCTCCATACAGCACTTGATATGCTGAGAATCTTCAGAGACATCTGTAAGGTCAGAGGTCAGAGTCGAGTCAGGACTTAATTTGTATTCGTCATTGTTCGTGATCCCAGACGGACACACCGGCCGCTGCTGTCGTTAAGTTGACACATAAGTCACCAAACGACGCTGGAGCAAAGGGCTGGGCGTATAAGTGATGCAGTAAGGCTTGTCTACAAATGACCACAAACTGTGATGGGCATCAACGTGGTAATGGGGCGCAGCACAACAGCGGCCGGGGAGAGGCGGCGTGGGTCGTTTCTGTCGGCCGCTCCCACGGTTTGATCCCCGGTGTCTGGCCGACGGCGCCGTTGGCAGAGACTGAGCCGCGCGGTCGGGAAACATGTACATATGTAAAAAGCATAAACCAGTGGTCCACAGTCAACTGATCATTAGATCATTATATACAACAGGGTACAAAAGTCTGAGATCATTTCCCTGTTTAAGTGAGTAGGAAAGTGATGTACAGATTCAAATAACAGCTTCCTATTGGCTCTGAACCTTGGAACCTGAGAGCAAACCTGAAAACCTCAGTGGCATTACTCACACATCTACAGGAAAAAAAGAAAAAAAAACCTTCAACAGGAAGCTGTGCTCTGTCAGCCTGCCACAGATAATCCAATGCCAGTGACAGAAGGGGCACGGTGCCTTTTCCAGCTGAGCAGGTTTAACTGGCGTTTGTACTGGCCCGGGGATCCGGAGCGGAGCTGAGGCCCGAGCGCGGTGGGGCCGCCGGAAGGATGGCGCATCTGAGCGTCAGAGGGCGAAGAAGGATTGCCTTTCAAGAATTACGAGCCATTAAATCAGAGCCTGGAAATCTCAAGGTTCCCCAAGACTGCTGCACAAGGAATCTGGGCCGGAGAAATATTGTTTATGGTTTAAAAGGCCTGGCGATGGATTTATAAAAGAAACATTCATCATTGCAGGAAAACGGAACAAAACATTCCGGAAATAAATACTCACTCTATAGGTATACTTGTCACCCAGACAGCACAATAACAAGTGAATTGGGAGGGAGATCCTTCATTTGCTGGCAGCTGGCCCCCAAACACGCTGTGCGATTCTGCCTGTTTGTGTGGGCTCGCGACGGTTTGTCTGTAAAAACGTCTTATTGCATAATGAAGCAAATTGTCCCGGTGAGTTCCATTTTGCAAATGAAAGAATGGTATGACGTAGCCGATCGTTCACATCGCGTGGTTTTATCCCCTGCTCAATACGTTAACGTTTATTTTGCCATCATTTCCGACTTGACGTTGCCAACATAAGTAAGTCTTCCAGTAAACGTAATTAAGAGTATCGATTAGCTCCGGGCCGGCCCTTCCCCGAGTGAGAAAAATATGTCTTTAGTGAAGTAGCATTTTACAGGAGAGTCGACGGTCAGTGACCTTCAGACGGGCGTGAAAAATCTATGCTGCAGCCGTGGTGCATCAGATCCGCTGAACAGGTGGACGATGAACGCACCGAGCTGGTTGACGGTGCATCCTGAACTTGTTCCCTCGTAAATCGGCCTCGGACGGTGAAAAGCCTTTTGTTTCGTTGGCGACGGCCTCTGCCGCTCCCGTTGCGCGCTTCTTAAGGCCCGTTTTTCTTCCGTCAACTTTCTCTCATTCAGAGATTGCACTGGCGGGACGCGGACGACCAAAAGCTGTCCCTTTGAGTCAATACTTGCATTAACTGAAGATTATTAGTTTGAGTTGTTTAATCCAGCCGTCTCTGCTGGTTTGCCGTCGTCGTGCCGTTTTTAGATTTCGCCCTGTGCAATCTTAAAATGTCTTGCGCTGTTTGGACGTAAGATTGTGATTGGCCTGTTTGACGTTCGGCAGCGTTTCCTGGCGGCGTTTCTCCCGCGCCTCCTGAGGGATGGCTCGGACCGTGGCCAGGCATTTGTGAAGGCATTGATTGATGAATCTATAAGGTTATGCATATTGACCGATATTGATGAGTGAGGATTTGATCAATGTCACGCTCTTCTACGCAGCGGTCCTCTTGGGGATTTTGCGATGGGGCGCGGGGGCGGGGGGTGTGTCCGCAGAATGAAAATGAGAGCACGGGAAGGAATGGAGCTAAAGAACAGATGACAATGATGGAGCGCCGTGACGGGAAGGAGACGCGTGGGCGACGTCACCGCTTGAACCACGCCTGTTAAGTGTGGGCTGTGAGGGCGGCGTGTGTGGGTGCAGAGATAAGTGAAGCAGCATGTAAGTATGCATGCGTCTCAATGTCCAGGATGGCGAGGTGGTGACAGTCAGCGGGCGCGTGTGTGTGTGTGTGTGTGTGAGCCCCACTGTGTCTGTTTGATGGATGGGCCGGCGGGGCGAGGCCATGGATAAGAGTGCAAACAAACTGGGTAATAAATGGCGGCGACGGAGGAGCAGTGATGGGGCCCACTCGCGAGCTCCTGATGCATGCCGACCAGCACCGGCAGCCATTCGTATTAGAGAAATGAGGAAGCTGTCACCGGGATGAAGAGACAGCGTTCATTTCGAAAGAGAGAGAGAGGGGTGTCTCTCGCCCCCACCCCCCCACCCCCCCGGCCTCACACGCGCAGCAAACACACTTGCGCCGCGGATCCGAGCTCAGCGGGGGACTAATCAGGGCGAGGTAGGGTGCTAATGTAGGCCATAATGAGTGCAGCTCTCAGTGACACATCACACACCACTAGCCCTGTTAGGGGGAGCGCTGTGGCAGAGCTGCTGCTGCTTGTGCCGCACACACACAAACGCACAGCTAGAGACACACACACACACACACACACACACAGGTGTGACTTCCAGGCTGGTGTCACCTGGGGACAGTAACTTCACAACAAAATCAACAGGGAAGGGAGGAGGAGGATTAGAAGGTAAAAGTGGATGAAGGTTGATGCGGGGAGCAGAGGAGGGGGCTTACCGTAGTAGAAGTACTTATACAGGTGTGTACTGCATAGTTTTGCTTGAATACTTACTGTCACAGTACAATACCACAGCTATCCCCAGCTTTAGAAGAATGATCATACACTAGAAAATCAATAATGTAACCACGCCGCTTCCAGTCCAGTGTGAGGTCCCGAGACTTGCTGAAATCTTGTTAAACGAAATTTGAAATTCAGAGTCGACGTCTCACTGTGGTCCGGCTGCTCTCAGGTCAAAGATTGAGAAGTAGGCGCAGTGCAAACCAGGAAAACCTGTGAGAGGACGCTCCGGGACAAGCTCTGTTTATGCGTGTGTATATATATATATATATATATATATGTGTGTGTGTGTGTGTGTGTTTTCTGAAGGTTTGTTATTTGCGTTTGTGCTAAATCTGGGCGCGCAATCCTTCACCGCCGTCACGGCCGACGTTCCCTGTGCCACCCAGACAACATAAGCACGAGCGCGGAAAGGCAATGAGGGCAGGCTGCATGTGCTGGCTTTACTTATTTATTTGTTTATTCGTGCGCGTGTGTTTGTGCGTGTGCGTCGGTGTGTATCGCGGCGCAGCGCTACAGCTGGGGGAAGAGGAATTTGGGCCTGCACCTGCACGGGGATAATTAATGTGGATGGAGAGGTACCGAAATAAATCAGTGTCTCTCGCAGCCTCAACAGGACTTTTCTGTTTAGGGTCAAAATCTTCCCACTCTGCACTGGATTAATCACGCCTGCGAGCGGGGACGAGGTGCGGGTTTGTGTTCGCGAAGCTGCCGGGCCCCGTCCTCCGGCGCTGTACGCTCTTAGAGGACAAAACAACAACAACAGAAAGTCATAATTTTCACAGCTGCGTAATTAGCCCCGCCCTCCTCTCCACAGTGATGAATCGGCGAACCTTTCGTTTGCATTCGTCATGCTTGCGGTGGCGTTGTCGCAGGAAAGGGCTCGGTGCGGAGGTGCGGGGGGGGGTCAGCGCCGCGGGCTTGCGTTGGGACGTGTCCGTGTGTCCACCTTATTCTTCTCTGTGGACACGTACAGTTTGTACAGCAGTTCTTATCCCCGCCTCCTCTGCCGCCGTCTCTTGACGGGCGGGTCTGCTGCTCCGGCCCGGTGCAAATCTACGTCCTACTCCATCCACTCCTATCTCCCAGACCGATAGCCTCTGATTGATCTCACCCCTCTCATCTATTATTCATGTTACCTTTCATTTACTGATGGAGGATGGTGGAAGGGAGACACTACCTGTTTGCTGGGGGAGGGGGACAGAGAGACAAGCCTACTCGCAATTAGGAAGTTGTTTTTGCCTTCCGACTCATTCAACACGTGTCCATGGATCTCCCCAACCTGACTGATCTGTATAATGGAATGAAATAGCTTTTGGAATTGCCGCCCCATGGGGGTACGCAGAGATGGGCACGGGGACAGAGAGACATGTACTCACGGCTGTTTGGGGAGGAAATTAATGGTGCATTTTTTGTTTTTATAATGTGATTTAATGATGCAACTCGTCTAATAAAAAGGACATTTTTTAACATTCACACGTTCATTTGCGCGTCCCCTCCTCCACGGAGGGGAAACCCAGTGGGCCAATACAAACATCTCACTCCTCTCGCCCACTCCGAGCGCTGCAGGCCTTTTTATTGCATTGTGATGGATGATTTCAGTTTGGCATTTTTCACCACCGCGCAACATTCAAACGCTCCCCCCCTCCCTGTCGGAGTGCATAAGGAGGCCATCCTATATTCACAAAGCTGACATCTAATGCATATTGAGTGTGTTTTGTAAAGGATCATTTGATTGTCTTGTAAATGAAGCTTTGCCTCTCAGCTGCTAATTTAGCCACATTCCATCTCATTAGAGAGGAGGAGGAGAACCAACGACGAAGGCATTCTCTGAGAAATGAGCCCTGCTTTGATTTCAAACATGCCCTCGCCGCTGCCAGAGTGCCAGTGTGAATAATCTCAGATTATAGCCAGGTATAGGAACGTTGCAGAGTTGGAGGAGTGGGAATGAAAGGCGGACCTCCCTTGAGAGCGACGGGCTCTGTTTCTACCTCTTATCTCCCGCTTTTCCTTTGGCCCCTCGTGTTTCGCCCCCCCCCCAGCCTGTCCTGTCTCTTTAGAGGATGTGCAAGTGTATCTGGTTTCCTGAAGCGTTTAGCACCTTGGCCACAAAACCCGGACAGGAAGCCCACTCTATTTGCAATGTATCAATTGCTCCGAACAACACTCGCCTTACCTCCACCTCCCTTCAATCTGCAGCTGGCTCAGCACCCGCTTCTCACATACCTCCACATGCCAGCACTCACCATCGAATCGCAAACACGCACAGCGTGGTTTTTTCCCCCTGTAACATCTCGTACCGTGAGTATACTGTGACCGAGCATGCCGACTTCATTAGCGCTCACACCTTGAACTGAATGGACAAACGCATCCCTGTGCACACGCACGCGCACTATCACACACTCGGAGAGAATCTGACCTTGGCTCCGGTTAGTCCCGGGGTTCATCCTCCGGCCAAGCTGGCAAGTCAAATGGGTCTGGCAGCCAAGACAGCGGTCCCAGCCGCCGCAAGGCTGCCGTCATCTGTCACACAGGAAGACGGAGCGGGGAACAAAAGCAGACGCGGCGTAAATCGAAATCTTAAGAAACGAGAGAATGCAGACATGCGGTCGGGCCCGTCTTTATTTGTGAGCATAAAAAAACACAAGCGCGTTAGCACAAACGCGTGCACGCGGCCTCACGCGTGCGTGCAGACGGGGATGCGTGCATACGTGTGCGAGGGAGCAGGAATAAGCGCCTGAGGTGATGCCTTTTTGAAAGGCACTTTAGAAATTAAAGCAGTGCCACTGTTCTGTAATGGGGCTTAAATGATCCAGAAAACACAAGATATATTGAGCATTTAATGAAACACACAGCACACTCCTTAATTCTGCTCTCAGCTTCACCACTGTCTGCCAAACCTGCTTTATGCCTGTCACGCACGCACGCACACAATCACACACACACACACACGCGCGTATTTCTTTTTTAAAACTGGTTTAAAATTTTAGTTCACATTTAGCTTGGTTTATTTAACGTCACCCTTGTTTTTTTTGTTTTATTTTAAAAAACAAACCTGGTTTATATTTTAATGAATACGTTCAAATATAATCTCCATGACTTCTTACACATCTGTTTTCCAAAAATGTATGAGCGTAATAATAATGTTGCTGTTGCTGGGTATTATTTGGAATTATTGTCTGTTGGCACCAGAATGAAACGGATGCCATTACTTTTACGGATATGAACATAATCTCTTGCAAACCCCTGTTTTTTTTTTTCATTCGGCAAAAGAGGAAGAAGTTAGCGGTTGTCACACACACACCACACAAACAAGAACTGTGTCAAAATAAAACTGTAACAAACTGTGATTAAAATCAGGATTGCCAACCAAAGACTAAAAAATGGATTCTATGGACAAATTTTAGTTTTCACACACAGCCTTAATATTAGAGTTATCCATATTATATATCATATGATATATATTTCTTATATGAATGGAAACGTTTTTCATTGAAAGTTCAGCCGGGGTGTGATGTGTTGGGTTGGGGTGGGGGTGGGGGTACTGTAGTTTAATCCAGAAGCCCGTCTCCCCCTATACATTTCAACATAGAGAGGAGAAGCAGTCGCTCTCTCGCTCATTGTCTGTGAATGTCCTTTGTGGTTTGGCCATACATTAATAATGTAAAGGTAATGATCTCTAGACTAAAGGCCCTGTCCTGTCTTGTCTCTCCTCCCTCCCTCCCTCCCTCCCCCCCTCACCCCCCTCATCTCTGTCTGTAGACAGGCCAAAGGAAGAATGGAGTAGACGGTTAAGCAGAAAAGAGGATGATTGCTGGCCAAAGGGGGTGAGTCAAAGAAACGGAGGAATTCCTGGCCGCGCTGTAGAAACAACGCAGGCACCGTTGCGCTTCATTGATTACTGGAGGAAGAGGGGAAGGAAGCGACGAATCATTCTGAGAAAACATCTCCTCTCTGCCTTTCCCCTCGCCCTTTTCCTTTCCCCTTGCTTCTGAAGTTCTGGTCTTACAGAATGATGGATGAGGAACTTGCACTGTGGCCTCCGATGTCCTCTCCTCTTCCTCTCTCCTTATCCTCCTCCTCCTCTTCCTCCTCCAGACGCACACACACACACACACACACACACACACACACGCACATTCAGATGCACGGCGTTAGCGGGTGATGGATGGGGAGCTGGCAGTGTGGCAGTAATAGCAGACACCCAGAACTACACTGCCACTTATTCATTTGTCTCTGGATTCACATCTTTATTTATACGTCTGTCCCCGTTACCAACATCTAAATATAGACGCACGTAATGAAAAAAAACTAAATCAAGCTTTTCTTGCAAAAAATGTAAAACTTCATGTTTTTGTCTGAACTAAAATGTGTGCGTGGGCCTCGTCTTATGCACAATATACACAAATGCAATTTTATTTGTGTTTAATGGCTCCAGAGATTGTTAGAAGTTCATACTTTGCTGCACAATTCTAAGATTTATCCGTAGCCTGATTTCATTCAGGTCTGTTTTCCATCCGGAGTTTGAGACATTACCTGAAACTCAGCATTTGGAGCGCGCGTGTACACATGTCCTCCTGTCAGACAAGGCAGGAATAATGGACAGCGGGCCACTTACACAACATTACACATTATTAATCATGTTCACATTGTGGGGGGGGGGGGGGCAACAGCACAAAGATGAGACGGTCCAGAGGAGGAGGAGGAGGAAGATGAAGAAAGAGGAGGAAGAGGGCTGGGGGGAGCGGAGGCAAAGCAGGAGGGTTAGAAAGCCACAAATAACTACCATCAATCATCAAGCAGTCAACATTTTCACATGTTAGGATTGCCTGTTATTGGCAGCAGCCAGGGATGTGTGTGTGTGTGTCTGTGTGTGTGTGTGTGTGTGCAGCGTGTGTTGTGTGTATTTTTGCATGTGCGTGTTTGCCAGCCGGACCTCTCTCCCGTTCTCACTGTCTCTGCCTCTCCTTAAACCGACGGCACAAACAACAACAGTTGAGAAATCGCCCTCGTCAGCAGGAAGCTGGCAGGTGTGTTAACTCCCCCAGTACCAAATTAGGATGTGCAAGATTTGCAGAAACGCCTCGGCTCTCGTATCTCCCTTTTTAATCGCAAACATTTACGCGGGCCTGGATGGAAACAGACATTAGTTGTGCTTTGTTTTGTTTTTTGGTTTTTTTTTTTTGGCCTCCAACGCCGGGCAAAAACCTCGGTATCCAAAACCTGTTAGCCTGAGAGAAAGACCTCAGGTCAGCGTTCGTCAGGGGGGCTGCAATCTACTGATTTATAGAAATATTATTGCCCAAAAAATAAAGTAATGTGTGGAAGAGCATATTAAATCATGGAGGTCTGATCTCCGAGGATTAGTCTAAGGAAAATTCTTAAGTGATGGCCTGTGGGAAGTGGCATAAAAACCATGACCTTTTGCTTGAAGTTCATGATAATTTACAAACCTGATTGTTGCTCCCTGTGCCTTATACAGGAAAGTGTGGTCGTCCAGTTTTCTGTTTTGATGAAAGTTGTATTTATAATAGGGATAATGTGTTCCCTATGCTGTCGCGCTCTCCCCTTCAGCAATTGTGCGCGCGTGCGCGTCATTGTCAAAAACACATTTTTCTCTGCTGATCCCCGTGGCTCGCCGGCGGATTACGGAAAACAACACTAGGGGGTGCTCAAGGTTTGTCCAGCCAACTGTTGAGGTTTCACGCCGCCCTCAGCTCCAGGTGTACGTGTGCGCCCGCGCGTTCGCCGTGCGCGCGGGCCGTGGAAATGTTTTGCACTTGCTGCCCCGACAAGGATCCAGTCTGAAAGCCAAGAGGCAGCCTTCCTTTGCTCCCGCTACAGTCACGCCACATCCTGCCACGAGACCTCTTCATCATTAACCCTGCCTCTGGACTTTTCTCAGTTCCAAAGTATTGCGCGATAATAGAGTTAATAGATGAGGGGGGTTTTCAGGAGTCGGGGCCGTCACTTCACATTGAGCCTACTCGATGAAATCGAATGCGCGCAAAGTCGCTGAGCGGACGCACTAATTGGACGTTTGAAATATGTCATTTTAGGCTTTTTGAGGCGGCCTGTGTTTGCAGCTGCACCTCCTGCCCTCTGCATTCTTTTTTTTTTCTCCCTTGTGCAGAAACACATACAGGATTCAGGAGTTTCAGCCCCCCCCCACCCCCAAGAAAGCAGCATAACATAAAAAAAATCCTGATTCCAGTTCTGTTAACTCTCTTTGTCAGCCGTGTTGGTTTCATTACCAAGATTAGGTTACAGACAGTCGTTCAATCATGCCGCCTGCAGCGAAAAAAAGGGTGCTGTGATTTAAATGTCCTCACGGCAGCACAACGCTGACGTCGGAAGTTGACGCGCGCAGTTCTCCGCTGTGGCGCAGCGTGGCGACGCACTTGTTTCTCGTGGCGGGATTTTTCCGTCAGCAAGGCATCCGGCGCTTTCTCTTTTTATTCGTAGTGATGCTAAACGAACCCCCCCGTCCCCCAAACTCTCATTGTTGTGGGACCTGCTTGCCCGAGGCTAAAAAAGAATAAAAAACATGTCGTATTAGAATGATTGTAAGTTAGATTGGTGTTTTTTAGAGAGGGGGCTACAGAGCGGCCACAAATTGAAATCGGCGCCTGCTCCGTTGCCAGGTCTCGGTGAACTGCAGTTGCAAGTTCGTCTGTGTGTTTGTGGCCAGACAGTGCGGCCGGATGAAACGGTGCCCGGGGGCTGTGTGTGTGTGTGTGTGTGTGTGTGTGTGTGTGTGTGTGTGTGTGTGTGTGTGTGTGTGTGTGTGTGTGTGTGTGTGTGTGTGTGTGTGTGTGTGTGTGTGTGTGTGTGTGTGTGTGTGTGTGTGTGTGTGTGTGTGTGTGAGGGCATGGCATGGTATGATGAGGCGGTTTCGCCCCTCCACCGTTCACAATATTTGTGTCACACTTTGAAGTTTGTGATACTTGAAGAAGAGAAAGAAAAAAAAATTACCGCAGCATATTTAGCGTGTTTTGTTTTGTTTTGTATTTCTTGCCATGGAATATATTGCACTATATTATTAAACACAAATTCTTCCATAAATTTTTATACCACTATAAATCACTTGTCTTGCTTTCCACATTTTTCGTCTGGTGAGGAAACCCTGGAAATCGTTCCAGAGCCAGAAATTATGGAAAATAAGACGTCTTGACGTGCGTTTTTCATGTAAATGTGTTGTTTTTGCTTCTCCGCAGATCCTTAAGAAATTAGCGAAAGTGGAACGCGTCTTTTTATGCGAGGCTTCTCCTGCAGCGCTGTACGTGACACACGCGTTGAAGCGACACCCGGGGTTTTTCCCCTTTTTCCCCTCGGACCTGATCGTTTTTCCCGCCTCTCGCCGTCGCCTGAGAAATTGTTTCAATCAGTTAATCCCGGGCCCTCCAGATGTGTGGCCGTGAGGGATGGCGAGGGGAGACGGCGCTGATGTTCAGGCTCCAGATGAGACGGACGAGTAATCAGAACCACGGACGTGCGGTAGAAATGCACGCATCTGCTCATTGTCAACCTGTAAGGGATGTTGAGTGATGATGCACCTGACTCCTCACATCTCCTCCTCCTTCCTCCTCGCATCTCTGCCCCCCCCCACCTCCGCTACAGTCGCTCTCAGACTCCGACAGACACCCCCCCCCCCCCCACAGAACATGGGGGGAAATCGCGGAAACACAGCCAGATTATTCACCGCGCGCCGTTATTGAATATGTGACTAACACGCCGAGAATCGCTCTGGGAAATCAGATTAAAAAATGAATTATTTATAAGGACATGGAATGGCGGTCCGATAGGGCGGAGAGATTGGAAGAATACACCTACAATATACCCCAAACAACATTACAACTTTGATCATGACACTTCCCACTGTAGTTATTCATTTTTATAATGCTCACAAATGTTCTCCTTTATATTCTGATATTGAAATATGACTCATGGTAAAATTACATGGTAAAAGTGTTTTATTATTTTTGCTTAAATGTTATTACCTATATTTTCTGCCCCCCCCCCCCCCCCCCACACACACACACACACACACACACACACACACACACACAGTCTAAAGGACAGTTTGATATATTTTCATAGAGGCTATAAAGCTGGATATCAAATCAGTTAAACCACTTTTGTTGCTATTTCTGTTGAAACTCTGGCTGGTACACGAGTCACACTTGAATGAAATTGAAATACGTAAGATTAAAAATCACACATGGATAAAAAGAATCATACAAATTCTTCCTGATGAACACATTGGGCTGGTAATTATTGTAATTTAATATTTGATTTTAAACGATGAATAAAATGCATTTCCCCAAGGAAATACATGTACGAGCGAAAGGACTTGAATTTTTTGTGAAACTTTTCATTGAAAATATATATATATATATATATATATATATATATATATATATATAATACACGTGATGTTTTTGCCTGAACAACAGCAGGGCAACAATCTTTGATCTGCATCATAGTCCAAAAAAAGCAAAAGAGTTTTCTTCTCGCAGAATTAAAAGAAAGCGTGACAGGCAATATTTATTATCTCTCAACATGAACACAGCAGGGACATTTATTGCGAGTTCTCAAAGACCAAGATGTGCACCCTCAGTCTGTGTGTGTGTGTGTGCGTTTCTGTGCATTCACTATATCCTCCACACAGCTCCTCTCCCTCTCTTTGTTTTAAACATTTTCCCTTGATTTTTTCCCCCTCATTTTTAGAACTGACGTGACCTTTTTTTTGTGGGAGTTTCTCCCCAACAAAGTACATTTTCTTGTTGTTGTTTCTGCTCAATTTGTCAAGTGCCACTCACCTGTGTTCACCTCCTCATCCTCTGATTGGAATGTGGATGAGCACCTGCCGGCTTCCTCACCCTCATCCTCACGCGCCTTTTCCAGACCGGCTTTGGTTCCCGCCCCGGACGCAGATTCCCCTCCGCTGGCTGGTCCTGCTGCCTCAGTCTCGCTGTCGTCTCTGTGTTTCTCTTCTCTGACAAGCCGCCAATGTGCTGACACGGAGGGGGGGCGTTTAGGCGCTGAGATGTGCCAGAGCAGTCCCAGACTAAGTGATCGCTTTTATCTGATGCTTTGCACCAGCGCCATGGTCAAATATTTCTTTTCCATCCATTTGCCTCTCTCTTTTCCTTTCTCTCTGCAGTTTTACATCCTCCCCCTCCTTTTTACTCTGTTGCACAATTTTTTTTATCCACCTCCAGAGTCATGCCTATCACACACACACACACACACACACACACACACACTCCTGGCCTCCAGTGACAGGTGTGGTGCTTGAGTCACGCAGGCCTTCGCAGGTGAATGTAGTAGAAGGAGGTTATGTCAACACCTCGAGCGCCTTTGACACCCCCCCCTCTCTCTTGTGGGCCAAACCACCCATTTGGCAGCCCCCCAGGGGAATGCCGGGGAGTTTCCACTATGAACACACAGAGGTGAGGTATAGAAATAATTCACATCTGGAAAGAACCCTCTGGTCTTTTCTCCCCGCCAGCCTCTCCCTCGCGTTTTACTCACTCTCAAAAGGCTATTTTGGACAGTCGTGTTTGCAGTTTCACATTCCCCGAATCACGTGAACGACCAGGGCAGGGCAGGACATTCTTGTCTTGAAAATATGAAAAAAAAATACATTTTTCTCTTTTTGACTTCACCATATTTAGTTCACTGCCGTAAAGCAGATTATCTCTCTCTTGATTCTTTTTCATAGAGCCACGCCCTTGTGGATCACTGTTGTTAGAACCAGTGGACGGGCTGGATGTTGCTGGTTTTAAATGAAACAGGCCCAGGAGAGAATGTTTGCCTTGTGGACTTTTTCTCCACGGGGGGCATGAGGAGCTCGCTGCAGCCCGCTCTCGTGTAACGTCTGCATCAGGGGCTCAGGGCTCACGTTGAGCCGAGCTCTCCGCAGCCATAGGTGCGTGATGAGAGTGGGAGGAAGAGGGAAAAGATGGGAAAGGATGAAGGAGTAGTCGCATCAGCAGAAAGTTGTTTTTCTGCGGCCTGAAGATTCTATTTAAAGTGGGCTGGAGGGGTGCGGAGGGGAAATGGCGAGGCAGAGTTGGAGTGGTCCACAGCCCGGAGAAACGGGGGCAGGATGAAGGAGCGTGGGCTGCGGGAGGGTATGGATGTGCCGATTCCCTCTGTTTTTTAGTTCTGATCGAGGTGTGTGTGTGTGTGTGTGTGTGTGTGTGTTTGTGTGCAGTTGTAAAGGATCCATGAGGGTACCTTGTGAGTGTGCCCAGGCTGGTGTGTGAGTGTGTGCGCGCGGCTGAGGTATTAATCTTCTTTGTCAGTGAAGCCCAGATGCAGGGCCCTTCCAGCAGCACAAGCCCGGACTCAGCATGTCTGCACTGGGCTCTGGGAAGAAGGGATGGGGTGTAAGTGGGGGTATTTTTTATTTATTCTTTTTTTTTTTTTTGGTGGGGGGTTGGACGCCGCCGGTTGCGCTGCTCGAGCGGGGCGCTCTGACGGAGAGGGCGAGGGGGACAACACGCAGCAGATTAGCTAATGATATTAGCCGGAGAAGACCCTCAGGTAAAACCCAGTAGTTGCAATTAGTGGATTTTCTCTGAGGTTGCCCTGTGGCCCCTCCACACACACGCACACACACACACACACGCACGCAGGCACACATGTACACCCACTTCTGCTCGTGTACATTACACACACGCAAACACCAGCGACCACCTGCATTAAGCACCGGTGCTAGTCCACATTAAACGCTCGCCCCCATCCTCCATCCCCGCACAAGCCGCCCTCTGCCCGTGAACGCTGCTCATGAGCCCCCCCCCCTCACTGTTTGCCCACTGTGAGGACAGACGAACCAACATGTTTGCTCTGCGGGATACCAGCCACACACACACACACACACACACACACACACACACACACACACACACACACACACACAAAATCGCTCAGTGGGGGCGAAGCTGAGAGGGAGCCGACACTCTCTATTTAAGAGTATGCTGATGCGCACAGGCGCTCGGACCAGTGCGCGCCCACCCACCCACACACACACACACACACACACACACACACACACACACACACACACAGGCTAAAAACTTCAAAGCAGGGGGGGGTCGAGAGATTGACACGACAAGCTGATAAACCTCTTTCTCCAGCAGAGTTGCCAGGACAGCACTGAGAGGAGCGGCGCTGGGATCCGTCGGTGGTGAAAGATATTAATGCGCTAACAAAACAGAGTTGATTTCAAGCACATTTTTGGTAGCGATGGCGCCAAGCAGAGCACAGACTGACATGAAGGATTGTAATCCATCACAAATGATCTGAGCAGCCCCAATCCAACAGGAAGTTAGTAGTTCTTTAAGCCGCTAAACAATAATGATTGTTTGGTATTGAAATATTTTTTTGGGCCAAAGACCATGTGGTAATGTATGTATTTATAATGTATGTAATGAAACTGTGAGTCACTTGACAAACTTTCACTCGCTCCAGCTTCTTGAATGGGAGGTTTTTGCATTTTGTCTCAGTTTGAAGTTCTTGGAAATTCAATATCTTCAAAATCTGTCAAAAAAAAGACATCACCGTTGATTCTTTAAAATTATAATGGGCAGTTTTCACATTGACATTTATTAGACCAAGAGAAGACTCCAGAAAAAAAAACATTCGTGAAAATAGTACTTGCAGGAGCCCTTGATGTTCGGTACGTGTGCAAAAGTGCGAAGACCCCAAAGAGTGAACGCCCGCTCGTCCTTCTCAGCATCAGCTTTACACTGGAGTTGCTTGTCACCGTGTCGTCGTCTTTTCACCGCAGCAGATCCTCTCTGAGCCCAAATGAATCTCCCACGAAGTTGACAAACACGTGCCGTGTCAATCGCTACTTTATCTAACCTCTACACATCCCCTGCGAAGTTGTGATCACCACTTAAAATTACGTACACAACCTGGCTTTCCTGTGACAAAATGATGAATTACGAGAGCTTTCAAAAACAGCTCTCTCTCTTTTTTTTGTGTGTGTGTGCGTGCGTTGCCCTGCCTCTCTTCCTGTCTCTCTGGCTCCGAGAAGTCTCCCTTTGTTGTCCTCTGCCCATGAGGCTTTGGCTGTGTGTCTGTCTCCTTTATGCTTTGTCCCCTCTCTCTTTTCACGTGCGCGCAGGCTGCCGCACGACGGGGTAAAATAATTTCACTGGAATAATATAGAAGGTTAAATGACCGATCTCTGCGGTGTATGTGTGGATTAGGGAGAGAGAGAGAGTGTGTTTGAATAGCCTCCCCTGGCTTGTCGGCTCCGTCTGGTCTTTTATATGGCCTTCCTTATTATAATGCTACTTATCTTATCCAAAAGGCCATCGGGCCGCACGATTAATTTAGGTACTGTATCCCTGGAAACGATGGCTTTCCTCCTCTCGCCGCTGTCCCTCCCTCACTCCCTCCATCTGCAGGAGATTAAACCGAGACCAGCTCTACTTTTCTCTCTCCTTCTGTCCATCATAGTGAAAAATTACCTTTTAGTCTTCTTCCTTAATCGCACTGGCCGCAGAGCAATCAGACAGGAAATAATGGCTTGGCGTTCGGGCTGTGCGGGCTCTCCGCTACGGCGCCTCAAGACCGGATTGAGGTGAGAGCGGGGGAAACCTCGCATTAATGATTCCTCGTGAGTGTCATCTTTCTCGAAATACCGATAGCGTAAAACTATCGCGGTGTCAAGTCTTTGAGGAAACACATTTATAAATGTTCGGCTGCTTCACAGGACGCTCTCTCAAGTCAATTTTCTCGCGCTTTTGTCCCACGTCCTGCCTCCCTCCCTCGTCACGTATTCCCCTCTCTCCGTTCGATCTCTCTGCAGGAAGTTCAGCCCGGATTGAGGGACGGGCGACTCCGACGGAGCTCAAACTACAAGCTGCCTTTTATTCTGCTGTGAGTTTGGATCCCAGTGAAAATGTGTCACACCACGCTCAAACTTCTCTCTCGTTCACTTCCTCTGTCCCCCCCCTTCCCGAGCCCCCGCGCCCTCGTTCTCCTCCACCTCTCGAATCTCCTCTACTTTTCGCAGCCCTCGCTCAGTTTGCTTGCAGTTTGATTCGGTGTGAATTAATTGCTCCTCATATGGGAGACGGCACGCGATTAGTCTCAATCCTGATAATGGCGTGTGGCTCGGCCGCGGGGAATACGCTGCCAATTTGCTCACAGCGCATCTGCCAAATGATTGGTGTTTACACGCCACATCCCCCGAGGAGTCTTTGTCACAACGCCACTTCTTACATCTCAATAACGCGCGGGGTCCCGAGGCAGACGTCACCGACGACGCCGGTGTGCGCCGCAGGCCTCCCGCTCCGACGCCTGACGTGCTCGACAGCGCCGATCGTGCGGCTTGAGCACCGGTCGAGGCTTTGTGTGCACATTTTTTGAATGTTCTTAATTTTTTTTTAACATGATCACGCCGTTCCCCAAACAGTTTACCCCCTCCTCGCGCACACCCTGGCCCGCTTTCTCCCCTCGGCCCCTCCCTCCCTCCCTCCCTCCTTCCATCTCTCCTCCCTAACACAGTGCTCCTTCTCGGCTGTCCCATTAATCACCCCTCTCTAATTAACAGGCCCACTGTTCCCAGTCTTCCCACTGCTCCCACTCCACACCTGGCCCAGCCCTGCTGCCCAGCAGGCACGCGGCGCGCGCCAACACGCCGACGCTCGCACGCGCATGCATATATGCACACAGCACAAGCTGGAGCGCAGCTGGCGACTGACCACCACAGAATCCCGCTCGGTGGATCAAAATGAGAAGAATGGGAGAGTATGAGAAGAGTGCTTCAAAAAAAATAAGTTGTGTGTTAAATTGTGTGTGTGTGTGGGGGGGTTATGTGGAGAGTTGGTGTGGCTCCTTCCTCCCTGTCCCGCGCTCACCTTCCTCTTCGTTCATCACCTCATCAGCCCTCTCTTCCCTGCAATAACTCATACTTTTAACCTTTTCCTCACCCGCCGCTCCCTCCCCCTTCGCAGTTTTCGTTTTTACAACCCTCCTCACCCGTCCCCGCCTTTGACTCGCGTCCCGTCTCCGCCTTCCTTTCCCACCTTCTCCGTGTCCTCCCACCCCGTTAGCCAAGGTGGCCCGGCGATGCGGCGATGCCATCTGCCCGCGCAGCGTGTCCACAGCCTCGTGTCCACACACACTGGCCCACAGACGCGCAGCTTGGCAGGGACACCTTCCAGCGCAGGATATTCCAACATCCACGCTTCCGCCACCAGATCGCCACGGTCCCACGCATCGTGGAACCTATGTGTGCAACGCACAAACACACGCGCAGCCCTGTTGAGTCACACGCTTCATCTGTCTCCCAACAGGGGGAGCCGAGGAGCATCTGCCGGAGCCGAGGCAGGAGTCGGCGGCGAGGGGCTGCTGTTACAGTAAGAGAACAAATCATTACAGCAGTCACATACTGCCTCATCATAGACAAACAGAGGAAATATGACCACATGGGCGTGTATTCCACACTGACTACGAATGAAGTAAAACAAGGGAAAGCAACCAGCAATTACATGCAGATGCACATTTTTGAGGCCAGCGTCTTTTTTTTTTTTTTTTTTTTTGCGGCCTCTCAAAACGTTGCATCGCCGCATGCTTTGCGGATGTTTTGCTGCCGTAAGGCCGGTTGATCTGTCACAGAAACTTGAGAGTGAAGACGATGCGGCGTGGATAGACGCGGAGCAGCTTTGGAGCAGAAAGTGTGCAGAGCGTAACAGCTGGGACACAGCGCATTAAGCATCAGTCCATTAAGTCTTCCTAGAGAAAAGAAGCTTTTGGGCGCTTTTTTTTTTTTTTTTTTTTTTGGGCCATATCGATGCGTGTGCTTGCAATTAAATTATGGGGAAGGTATACATCATGTCGTAGCATGACAGTCAAAAAAGTCCAGGGTAAAAAGACACGGGAGGGAGTAATGTTTACGTGTTCCCCTATTGGTTATTTATGTAATTCATTAATTTATTTCAATCCTCCGCTCGTGTTGACATTGAACAAGACAGAAACAGAATTGATGGGAAATGCAGCAATTAGCAAATGAGCTCCAGGATGTGTCGCTGTTCGAGCTGTGTTCGGCGCTGCGTAGGGGTGCTGAGGGTATGAGTGTGTCTGTCTGTGTGTGTGTGTGTGTGTGTGTGTGTGTGTGTGTGTGTGTGTGTGTGTGAATGTGTTGCGCTGCCAGGTGCGAGTGGGGGTCTGTGGCAGTATATTTATTAGCGGCTGTCAGGGAGGTGACACTTTGATGAATGGTGCAGAGTAATCAGGGCTGGGCTGTGACAGGCTGCACTCACAGCCTTCTACCTGCCAAACAGCCCGGTCGCACACATGAACACACACACAAACGAGTTTGTTTGTGTACGCACGGAAAACGCTACTGTATATGCACATGTACAAACACAACCTCCTGTAAACCCCCCCCCCGCCCGCCCGCCCCGCCGCGCCCACGTGAACGACGTCATCAAACTCTCCTCATCCTCTCTCCTCTCTTCACCTCCCTCTCCCTCATCTCAAAGCCCTTTTTTATACGAGTGTCTCCCATCCCAGCCTCCCCCGCCATGGCACTGTGGTTTTCATAACCTTTAACGACATAAAGATGATGGAAGACATCTTTCCGGAGATGAATGAAACGGATAAATTGGGTCAAGGCGGTCTGAGAGGGACGAGACAAAGCGACGGAGAGATTTGGGTTGAAAATATGCAGAGCTCTGTTGTTTTTTAATTGCTGGTGAGAGACAAGGTAGCCTTAATTAGTCCTCGTCTCTCTCCTGTTGTTCTGCAGGGTCATGTTTCTGTGACTTTTGACTAATTAGTCAACCACTGCAGTACTTTCCCCATTTAATAGGAATCATGCTCAATTTGGTGAGAGGGAGAATTCAGGCAGTTTGGGAAACAATTACACAAGTTTTCCGTTTTTACTTACGGCGCCGCGACTCCGTTTTTTTTTCTTCTTCTTCTTCTTTTTTTCTTTCTCCCCTTCAGTTATATCTGTGTTTCCATGTAGATAGTGTCAATTTCAAAATGTCCAAACAACCGAAAAATCAAGCAACTGTTATACGCCGTCCTCGGAAAGAAACCACAGCACAATATTGTATTACAACTCAAACACAAAATGGAAATCATTACTTCTCTGCGGACCTTCTAATGCCTCCAAACCAGCAAGTAATGGGAGGTTGTAATCAAATAATTTCACTGAGGTTTGGGTTTCCAAACAGTTTTCCACTGATTCTATCGACAGACCGCAGTCTGGCCCTTAAGACGGGAGACAGGAGGGGTGACAGCAGAGAGAGGGAGGCAAACCGAGAGCGGAAAGAAAGAGACTAAACGAGAAGGAGGGAGACACTCCTCGACAGGAGAGGAGGAGGAGGAGAGAGGAAGTCATAAGGGAGCGGCAGGTATGTGCCACCACTCACCTTTTGTGAAACTGCAAAAAAAACCACAAACAAAAAAAAAACGTTCTCCGTTCTGATCAACTTTTAATCTGTGAAGTCACATTTTAGCAGCGCACGTGGGGTGACATAATTTTCCCCGTTCCCAGTGCAGCTTCACTTTCCTAGAACCGAGTGTCATATTCTTGCGAGGAAAGCGCAAAGGACGCAAGTGTAGTTATCTCCACCCCTCAGTTATGATTGAGACATGCATCCAAACTTAAAAAAAAACATTTAAACTAGTTTCTGTCTAGGTTGGTACTGTTGCACGTCATAAACGGCGTGAAGAAATGAAGAATCATTTGAAAGAAATTAATTGAGCGTCCCGGCGAATGGCTGAATGGATAAATAGACTGGTAAGGATTCCCTCACTCTCTCGCCCTCTCCTTCTCTGAGGAGGACTCCTCGCCGGGTTGAGTGAACATTGACGGAGTAACGCTTATTCCCTCCGTCACGCCAGTGGAAATCAATTGGAGTGGTAATTGCAGTATTTGACCCCTCTCCTGTTCCCCTCCACGTCCCCGTCACCCTTCCGTCCGTGCGTCCTCCACGCTCTGACCGTAAAGACGAGCCGGGGACGGCCGGTCCATTTTACGCACCGGGCTTTTCCCCCCTAAACTTAACAGGACTGCGGTGACATAATTCACGGCGGCCTGATAAAATCCGAGAGGCAGATGAAAGACAAACAGGAAAAGGAGGAGAGGAGAGTCTGGACAAAGTTAACAAAAGCAGGAAGAGGGGATGGTGAATTAAGATGGAGAAGAGTTTACAGAAATTACAGCTGCCATCTGTGTGTGTGTGTGTGTGTGTTTTCTTTAATGTGTTTGGGTTGGAGATGGCTGGTCAGATGGGTAATGAGTGACCCTTCCTCCCTGGCACGGTTCTGCCGTCACACCAGTATTAATCTTCCCACATCACCCCCTCTCTGAACCGACAGTCGGCCTCTTGGGGCCGTGCGCACACGCTCGCAGACGTGCGCATGCACGCACACACACACACAGAGGCATTGATGCATGAGCGAGGTGGCAATGATGAATGGAGATGTTCTTAAGATCTGTTTAATAAGTGTTAGGCAGGGTCCCCGTGAGAGCGCTGGGCGAGGAGGAGGCCCATACATATCTGCAAATGGAACCCGGCTCGCTGGGGCTTGAATTACAGCCCGTTTGACTGCGTTTACGCCGCGCAGACAGGAACAAGCAGGACCGAAGAGAGAGGAGGGGTGCCGCAGAGTCGGGGACGTGGCGGAGGGCGAGGAAAACGAGCGGGGCAGATTCGCCCGCCCTTTGCAAACCTTTGTTTTGTTTTTTCAATCCCAGCGAGCGTATGGCAGGCCTCGCCGCAGCCCCACCTGTTGAGTCTGTGCGTGGGCGCGGGGGAGGGGTCGAAGGTGTCAGAGGTGCGAACCTTATGACTCGTCTTGACAGTCTGTAAGGATTACCCAGACCGGGGTGACATCTCAAACAACCCGCCAACGTCTGCGCTCGGCTTTTGACACATCCATGTCAGTCAGCGCATTCACATGCATCCTAATGATTTGAGTCGTACCACGATTATTCCAAATGTTATGTAAACGCCCCTATGTTATGGAGATCCATATTGAAATCGGAGTAAGCAGTAAGAAAGTGTGTGCCAAAGAGCTACTGGTGCTCATGTACCCTCTGTCGTCCCGTCTCTTCCTCTGTCCTGCAGAGTGTATATGCATGTCTTTATCTCCTCGTCCTCTACCTGTCGGCTTCAGGCCTCAGCTCTCAGAAGTCCCTCTCTTTTATTTCTCTCTCTCTCTCTCTTTGTCTGTTAGGAGCCCGGTCATGCAAGCTTGGTTTCTGCGTTGTCTGACAGCTGCTGCTGCTGCTGCTGCTGCCTGCCTACCCGCCCCCCCGCCTCTCTTTTAAACACGCGTCCTCATTTCTAAACTATCTATCATGCTGGCAGGGCCAGTGGGGCCTTTAAACTGTGGGATTGGCACTTTCTCAGCTGCTGAGCTGGAAAAGGGGGCCGCTCGCAGACAGACACGCGAGCGGCAGGGCGAACAGGAGGCGGCCTGTCTGAGTGCAGGTGGACCGGCGCTACTGCGAGCGGGAACGGGTGTGCCTGCAAAAGCCGAGAGCTCCCGCGGTGACCCGCCGCGCTCTTTTTTTTATTTTAAATTTTTATTTATTTATTTATTTTGACGTCGCTCGATGCAAACCCTCACCCTCCCACAAAAAAAAAAAAAGTTTGAGGAGCGAGGAGTCGTTTTAAGAAAATTAATTGGAAGGAAAGTCGATGTTTTGGAGATGGGACTGTGAAAGAGTGTGTGGATCTGTGTGTGTGTGTGTGTGTGTGTGTGTGTGTGTGTGTGTGTGGGGCGGCTGTCTGCAACGAGTTGACAAACTCTGTCTCACTTGGGAGTGAGAGGTGTCGGAAAAGATGGGAACTGCTGACATCTGCGCGCACGCACAGATGTGTGCGCGTGTGTGTGTGTGTGTGTGTGTGTGTGTGTGTGTGTGTGTGTGTGTGCGAGAGAGAGAGAGAGAGAGAGAGAGAGAGAGAGTGCCTGAGCGTACGCGTGCCTGAACATCAAGATGCCACATTTGACAAACATGAAGAAATAACAATGCAGTGCTGTCAGCGGGTCTCGTCCCTGTCAGGGGGTTGGAAGCGAGCGCGGAGTGTGATTTTCTCAGACGAGCAGAGAACCCGCGATAACGCCTGCTATCGATGCGCGCGCGCAAACGCGCTTTCGACGCGCGCGCACATTCGCCGGGACCCTGATAATGATTCCGTGCGTTTACCAGCGACGGCGCTATCCCCAGTAGGGCAGGAAGTGTCGACACACAAAAAAAAAGTGCAGTCACAAGTTCTCTTACACACACTCGCATGCACCCTACTGCTAAAGGCCCATGTGGCAGTGTTAGCTGATGTGTGTTTCACCCCTTCACCCCCACACATCATCTCCCTCACCCGTCCCTTAATGCTTCTCCCTTCCAAGACCCCCCCCCACACACACACACACACACCGCCACCACGCAGCGCTCACTGTGCTCCCTGCGTCCTCTGACAGCCGAGGGATCACACCGGCGCCTCATCATCAAGAGCGGAGGTGTGAGGCCGTGCAGCGATATGTCCAGGAAGAGCGCATACATCCATCCCCTCTCAGTCTCACTCCCGCAGGCAACAGTTGGCAGTCGGTGCCACTTGGCCGTCCCCGCCACATCCTGCCATGACGTTATTTGACAGTAGAAATGAGGGGCGCAGCCACTCTGTGCTCGACAAATAGGAGCTTAGCAACAAAGTGATGAAAGGACGCCACGTGACGTACCCGGGGTGGGGAAGAACCGAGCAATATGATGCATTAACTCAATCGTATTTGTCACTTTCGATTTGCCTGAACATTTAACTGTTGAGTGAGCCCATCCATGTCACCTTGCAGCGGTTGGCAGAAAAATTTAGACGAAAAGTAAAACTAAGCATTAATTTGGCCCCAGGAACTAAGCAGAATCCAGAGTTAAAGGACTTCTGGAGATTAATTTCAGGTCAGGAGAATTTCCATTCGTCTGCCGCTCAGAGAGAAAAACACTCAAATGGAGGGAGTGATTTATAACACATTTTTTTGTCAGTGTGCTTTTATTTAGCCAGTAATCTTTTATGATCTTTTTTTTTTTTTATCTATTTGTTGGTATCCTCGTGTTCAGGGGATTAGAGAAGAGTTGGTTGGGCCGACGTGCTGCTGACCTTTTCTGGTCCGTCAGTAGAGGGCAGTCTATCCTCAGTGGTCCAGATACATTGTGTGTGTGTGTGTGTGTGTGTGTGTGTGTGTGTGTGTGTGTGCGTGTGTGTGCGTTTAGTTAATTTCCCAGCACAGTGCTTGTTTTCTTGTGCTCTAATTACACCACGGCACATAGGCTACCTCTTTTTGTTGCTTTCTCTGTAGTCCACGCTCTTCCTCTGTTATACTCTCCGTGTGAAAGACCAGAGTGATCGCCACGGCGACTGCTTGGGCTCGTCTGTGCATAGCATCGGTGCGCAACCCTTCCTTTCACTGCCTCTCGAATTACTGGAAATTCACCGAGTAAACAACACACGCTGGAGCTGCAGGAACTTAGTAATCGCAGGTGTAGTGATGGAACTGTTGGGAAAAACGAACTAAACGGATACTTGATGAAAAAAATCATTTATTTGTTCTGTGACACATAGCTGGTGGTTTCAAGTGTTGCAACTTAGTTTTTCAAAACTGTGCTATTTAATGAGCAGAGTCACTTTTCCCTGTGATCAGTGGATTTCTTACAAAATGAGCTCTCTTCATGAAAATTTCGAGCATCTCCTGAGAATTTCAGTTTGAGGTTTGAGCTGAAACTGTGACGTGGTCAGAACATATGGAGGGACGCAAGGTCTTATGTGCGAGTCTTATCTGCGAGTTTTAGTCAGAAAAACCTAAGATGATGCTTGCAGTGACTATTTACTGTAAATTAGCCTTTTGCGCAAGTTTTGCTCCTGGCTGCGAGCCTATAGAAAATGAAAAGCTTTTTCAAACGTCGGCGGCTGAGTTCTTCCTGTTCACGCCACTTTCACGACGCAGCACAATTAGCAATCAGCAATTAGTTGTTGATTCTTTAGAATTAGTTTTCTATCATCACATTATTATATTGTGTTATACCTTCGCAGAAAAAGAACAGAGGCAAGTAATCTCTGTCTTATTTGCTTATTGCTAAATAATTGGAACCATAAAAATAAAATAAAAAAAACAGGAGAATGCCTAAGAGAAGTCATTTTATTGAATTATCATATCAGCAGCTATAATATGCACTTCCTTGTCACTTTATTAGGAACACCTGTAAACCTGTTTATTTTGCAATGATCCAATCAGCCAATCAGATGACAGCTGTGTACACGCAGGTCAGGAGCTTCAGTTAATGTTCATCAAACGTTGACCTCAGTGACTTTGACCGTGGCGTGATCGGTGCCAGGTGGGCTGGTTTGAGTGCTGGTTTGAGTTTCAGCTCATCACACACTAGTTTGTATAGTTTTTACTCAGAATGGTGCGAAAAAAAACCCCCTTAAAACCATCCAGCGAAGGGCAGTTCTGTGCACAGGATGAGAGACTGGTTGGAGCTGACAGAAGAGGCTACGATAACTCAGATAAGCACTCTGCACTGTGGTGAGCAGAAAAACACAGCCGTGAGGTGGACGGGCTACAACAGCAGAAGACCGCGTCGGGTTGGAAGAACAGAAATCGGAGGCTGCAGCGGGCTCACCAAAATTGGGCAGTTGACGACTGGAAAAAAAAAGTAGGGTCTGTGGATTCATGTCAAAAGCATGAATCCACAGACCCAACCTGCCTCATATACACAGTCTCGACTGCTGCCTGCGGTGTAATGGTGAGGAGAATGTTTCAGCCGTTAATACAAATCAATCATTGTTTAATGCTACAGTATACAGTTTTTAGTATTGTTGATGGAAACAGTTCACCCATCTTCTAATGGCTGTTTCCAGCCTAAAAATGCACCATGTAACAAACCAAGTCATCTCAAGCTGGTCTCAGGAACAGGACGTGGAGTTCAGTGACCTTCAGGCCTCAGATCTGCATCCACGTGTACACCTTAGGCTTTAGGACGGTGTTGAATGCGTGAATGTGCGGCCGACAGGTCCTCAGAAGTGATTTGATTGCAAAGGGAGTCCTCGCCTCTCAGTGTGGTGTTCCTAATAAAGTGCCCGCTCGCTGAGTGAGTTCCTTGAAGTCAAGCTCTGACAGATGTCGCCTTTGCGAGCATTCAGCTCCCTGTTTACACATTTCACGACGCTGTAGCCACGTATTTAGCTTTGAAACACTTTGCGCTTAGCTTGCTGATGAGAGGAAAGGTTGTGTTTGTGGGTGCATGTGGCCGCGGAGCGTGTGTGTTTATACACGTTGAGTCGCCAGAGCGCGAGGTATTAGGGAGAGTACCTCGCTTGAGGTCAGTTTGTGCGCACTCCTCTGGACGCGCGAGGTTGAGGGAGCTGCGTGTGACCCTCTTCTGCAGTTCGCCCGCTTCCCATGGCTCACAGTTCACTTATCGCGGCTGTGAATCATGCAGTTGCATATGCAGAGCGGGTTATTTCTGCAGGCTCTATTAGTCATCAGTCATTATTCTCAGGGTTAAGTAATACCACCCATATTGTGATCGCACCAAACCTCTATTATGCCTTTACGGCAATGTATTAAGCAACCCTTATGGAACTCCTGACTCTTTTGTTTATATTAAATACGGTGAACTGATATATCTCCAGGAGATGCAGGTAATCAACTCCAGAGAGTGTGATCACCCTCGCATTCATATAAAGCTTCATATGGTACGCATTGTTATTGTGAGCTGATGGAGATTTGCTGGCACAAAACAGGATACACAACTCTAACTCACTCACTGTAACTATATTCATCTTTTACTGGAAACTGTCCTTATGTATTTTTTTCCCTCAGACACATTAGTCGGTGCAGTGTTTCTCGCTCGCCAACACGTCTCCTGTGCTTCTCGATTCGAGGAGACCGTAGTCGCGCTCGCGTTTATTTGTTCAGGTGTTCCGACGTGTCCGCGCGGGCTCAAGATGAGGCGGAGGCGGGATAAGAGTCTCTCAAGACGCATGGTTAGGATTGTCTTCAATTAGTGCGGTCCAGGAGAGACGAGGAGGAACAATGGGATATGGATTGGCACTCCTCTGGACAAGAGCGACGGCGCAAGATGGAGAGCGCGCGGGGGATGAAGGCAGCCCCTCCACCACCACCCTCTCTGGGTATAATCAGTTTCCTCTCTCTCTCCCTGTAGTCATGATCATTATTGCAACAATTAACTGAATGAACTGTCCCTTGTTCGGTCCCGCATCCGTCCTCTCCTCGGCCAGACGCGTGTCTCCATCTCTCCATGTTTTTTTGTTGTGGCAGTGGAGGCTCGGTGAGACGGTGACTCATGGATCTGTTGTGTGAACTTGATCAGATGTACATGCCGAGTTGGTGGAGCAACATGGAAGTCATTAGTCTGGCCGGCAGCGTGGCTCGAGGGAGGGGGGGGGCTGTCAGCTGTCTGGCCACCACTTTGGTTCAGTTTAAAGTCAACAACAAACACTGTGTCAAACTGAAACTGGAACGATAACCAAAACAACTAAAAGTGTGTAAGCCTGTGTTATTCGGAGCAATCAGCCCACTGCAAAAATGCAAAAAAACAAAAACAAAAATGAGCATTCACATTGTGATGTCGGTTTACCTTTCTACCTCCATCTTATTCCCCCCCCCCAAAAAAAAGCTTAATAACTATTCAGCATGATGCTAAAATGGTGAAACATCTTATGAGATTTTTTATTTTTTAAAATTTTTCCCATCATCAAGTTGAAGACGGTCAAATGCCACAGGAAAAAGGACTGAACGTTTACGTTGGCGTGTCCAGCGGCAAAGTGTGCTACCGGGGCCTGTTAGGTTGAAGCCCGGTGCCGTCAATCACGTGTGGGTTGGGGGGGGGGGGGGGAGAGAGGGAGGGGTGGTATGCAGATACTACTAGCTGTCAACAGACCACAGGAAAATGGATGCCTGAGAAAGCCATAACTATGATAAATTTACTCCTTCAATTCTGCGAGTAGCCCCCTCCTCTCTCAGTCTCCCTCTTTCTCTCACTAACACATTCTGATAGAAATGCATGCAGTTCACACACAATGCCCCCCCCCAAGACCCCCATACACTATCTCTCTGAGGCCCCCCCTCTCCTCCACCGGCAGTCTGAGCGAGCGTGTGACTAATGTATGCGGTAAAGCTGCTCGCTCCCATGCCGAGCACCAGCCCACCGCCGCCCCCGATCCGCCCATCCATCTCCGCGTCCCCGCCGAAGACTGCATTCAAATAAATTTGTCACTGTACGTTTATGAAATATTGATGGCAGCCGAGTGGGGGGTGGGCCGGGGAGCGAAAGGGGTTGGTTAGGGACAGATCAAAAGGTTCGGCCAGTGAGGGAAGGAAGAACCGGCCGGGAACAGGAGGGCTGGGGTTTTTGTTTTTTGCATGACGTTGGCGGGAGTTCGGTGATGTCAGCGGGGGTTCACCTACTTTGAAAAACCGCACATTACCTTAAAGGGTTGTGCGTCCAAATGGCGAAGACACGTGTTTTCTCGCTTCCCCTCGCTGGCATCGAGGCGTGGAGACGTTTTGTTTTTATCAACACTGACCTTGACTCTGTCCCCATGAAAAGTGCAGTAATTGGAGCGGCCGGGCCCGAGACGTTTTATCCCACAGAGGGAACGGACTCCGGAGAACAAGCTGAATGTGACTCACGCTCGTACAGAACAACCAGAGTCACGTCCATTGTTTTGGGTTTGTGTGGCACATGCCAGAACACTAAGGTCACAAACGTCCCGTATGTGCAGATGAATGATGGGAATTCTCGGACGGTGAGCTAATCCACTTACTTTCGCGATGGCACTCCTCGCGCAAACTTTTTTTTTCTCGGCTTCGACGCATAACGGAGCAGCAGACTACAGCCGGTGTTATTCTCGTCTAATCTGTGTGTCAAGGTGAGACGCTGTTTACCGTCTGCAGAGTTATTGACCATTGGGATTATGCGTGATCTTTGTGTAGTGCCAGTGTGATAAGACGTTCATTGTCTGGCAGCGGGTCGTGATTGAGGGAGGAGAATGAGGAGGCTGTCAACAATATTGACTCATCTCTGCAGATGCATTCCTTCTTCCTCTTGGCCTCTGGTAAACACATGATCCTTGTTTTCTCTTCCTCCCTCCCACCAAAACCTACAGTATCTGTGCCCCCCCCCCCCGCCGCCTTGCTGTTTTCCGTCCATCTGTCTTTCCCACTGTCCCTGGGCCTATCAACAAGATGAGTCACAGGCCTGCCCGTGTCAGGGGCTAAGTGTTTAGTCCTCTGCTTTTAGCCCTCCAAGCACAAATACACAACAGAACGCGACCCGGACCGGCCAAACATGATGACGCTGGAACTTTCCACCCTCATCGCGAGCGGCCCCCGTGCTGGACCGGGCCGGAGATAAACACAACGGCAACGGCGCGGCGGAGATGTTTTGCGCTTATTGATGCATGCGCGGGGCCTTGAGGACCCGCGAAAGAGATAAGAGCGAGGAGGTGACGTTGAGGAGGAAACGGGGATGGAGCTGCCCGCCAACCAGTTTGTCCGTGTGATTCTTTCAGCCACAGAAAAACAGCAGCGTGTGATGATGAGGATCCCCCCCCCGGTGTTACTTTGTTGTTCAAACAAGCTTTTATCCAAAGACGCGTGAACATACGGTGAAGCTGAGTACTCCCCTGGTCGATGTCGCTGAAATGTTAAGTCATTACAAATCCTGTCCATTTTATATATTTGTTGTTTTTTTGTTTTTTTAGTCAAGGCCCAAGAAGACAGGCACCCAGTTATTTAAAAAACGGAAATGTTTGACTGATTTCTTTCTACTGACAGGTCCACATTAAAGGACCAGCTGCAACAACCGTCACCAGCCCCTTTGCCTGCCAGATTCCATTATTTTTTTTATTATTGAAAGATTTTTACGTCTTGGTTTTTGTTTTTAGGTGACAGATTGGATCTTCCTGGTCGTGGGTGATAGCAGCCTTGCTCAAACGTGTGGCGAGGCGCTCTGCTGATCCCTCACAGATGATTGTTTTCAGCTGCTCAGTGATGGACACACGCCCACGCACCCTCTAAATATCAGATGGACGTTTCACGAGCGTATGTTTGCACCCCTCATGGTTTCAAACCCCTACAGTCCCACTTTTGGCTGCCTGCTGTGCTTTGGCTCTCCTCAGGTGATGTCATTCTGGGTGTGCATACTGTTCAATTGATCGGCGTCATAGGCTGACAGATCGCGTTGTCTGGACGGCTAATGCATTCTCCGCGCGTATTTCATCTGTGTGTGTGTGTGTGTGAGTTCGCGTGTATGTTTTCTTGAATGTGCGCCGCATTTTATTCCCTCCTCTTCCTCAGCTGCGGGCAGGCGCGTGTTCCGGGACGGTTTTGACCCTTCGGGCACGGGAACGAGCGTGGGTCTGGTCTGCCTGAGCGACACGCTCCGGACGCCCGCGGCGCACGGCTCTCTGTTACCCAGACGAGGACCCTCTGTCACAACCCGAGTCTCGTTTCTTTCCGCTTCTTTATTTATCCCTTCCTCCCTCCTTATTTATCCGTCTCCCCCTCCCTCCCTCAGCTGACGCACATGCAGACGTCCCCGAGTCCTCCCTAAATCACTCTTTGACAGACAGAGGGAAAAGAAAGGGGCGATGGAGAGAGAGAGATAAAGGGGGTAGAGAGATAGAGAGGGGAAAAAGAGAGGGATGAGGGTTTGAGCGCGCAGGGAATGAACCTATCAATCCAGGGTGCCTATTATCCCGTGTGAAATGCCTCTCGCTAGCAGACGCCTAGTTAGTGTGCCTGTTCAAAATTAATAAAACGCCAGCCGAGTCTGGGCTGAGACTGCGACAGGCCTGGTTATTGATTAAGTCATGTCACAGGAATGGAAGGCTCTGCCATTAAAAGTACAAATTATGCAGCACGTTTAGCCATGCCTCTTATTCATGTAGGAGAGCGGCAAGAGTCAGTGGAAGAATGGAAGCCCTGCTCCATTTTCCTACATCGTCCAGCGCTTTGCTCTCTATTGTGCGGCCCTTTTGTCGCATTTAGGATCCTAATAATGTGAGCTCGCGTGAAAGGAGAGGGGTTAGACCGCCGGTGTCTGAAAATGGCCTGAGACAAGACAGTCGGAACGGGACAAAGAGGCGGCGAGACAAAGAGCGATCGCTTCCCTGTGCACAACAGGACAAAGAAAACTCACAGGGTTGCGCAGAAAACGCAGCGAGAGACAGTTAAACAGAGAGACAACGCGCAGCGGTTGGAAGCACTTTTGAGGAGTCTGAGCTTCCCCGTGAAGAGAAACCATTTAATCTCGTAACAAATTAAATGATATTATTTTGACACGCGGCCAGATGGCACCGCTCCTCTCGTCGCCGCTGCGAGAAAAAAAAAAAAAAAAGTGAGGGCGAGAGGAGGGCGAGACGGGGCGCGGTTGACGGAGGCGGAGGCTCGGAGCGAGGGGAAATGGATTTGTCGAAAGCACGCGTGCCGCTCGGAGCCGGCGCTCTGATGTGCGCGCCGTAGCGAGGCTTCAGTCGGCGGGGCCTCTTACCTCCTGTTCCGTCTGCCGCACGTGCGGCACCGCGGAGGCAGACGTACGTTGATTTCCCCTTTCAAGCGTTTGTGTGTCGCGTTGATAAAGGGGTTGAGTGTTGGGGGGGGCAGAAACAGATGGATAGGAATGACATAGGAATGACAGGTGGAGACTGTCAATAATTTATAGCAAGTGCCTTGTGTCAGAAAGGGCAAAAAGAGAGCCGGGAACCTCAGGCCACCGCGGCGCTTGGAGCGCGGGCTCTCGTTAACGCAAAAAAATGCACGTGCACGCACGTGCCGCGCGCTCACAAACATCCAAAGGCATATGCAAATGAGCATTTGCACACACGCATTCACAGATACTCAACGGCGTGCACAAACTTTACAGACAACGCAGTCACAAACACGCAGCACACAAAGCTTCACTCCAGTCAGCTGGCAGGTCATTAATTTCATGATGCAAAACCCTGAACCAGAGATGAAGATGGAGAGGAAGAAAAAAAAACACGTGTCCCGATCCACCCAGGCAGCATCCACCTCGCCCCTTAAGAAACCCATGTTTATGCATTGTGAAGTCTTTTTGTTGTTGCGGCTGTTATTGTTGCCGTTTCCAAAGCGGCGAAACCTCTCAGATCTCGGAAGAGGAAGAGGTTTCTGACTGGCGGCTTCTTTGTTGTATGATTTATCGCCGATCAAAAGTCAGAACTGAGGCCTCGGTCTTCCGTGTCTCTCACGGTGGACAAACGCTGTCATTTTCCCTGTCAGACAGGTTTGTCTGTCTGAACCGCGACACGTCCGCACGTCTGCGGCGCCGCTGAGATGATCCAAATCGCCGCTGGGCCGGGAGAGTCTATCAACAGCGGCACGATACACCGTGTTTTTTTGTTGTTGTTTTTAAGTTCCTTGGGAGTTTAGGACGGAGGGAGGGAGGATGGAAAGCAGAGGAACGCGAGTCCAATTAATCTGTTAATTGGGACTATTACAGAGCAGATGCTGGGGAATAAAAGGAAAATCTCCTTCGCCGGTCTGTCTCTTTGTTTATTTCTACCGTCCTCTCTCGCTCGCTCTCTCTCTCTCTGCTAAAGTACCTTTTGGCAATCAGTGCCTGTTTTCCCTTTTCCTCTTGGCTAAAGAGCCAGCCGTGGCTAATGGCACGGCGCACGGCGGGCAGACTGCCCCCTTGGCACTGCCCGCTGGAGGAGCAGAGGGCTTTAAGATTGCCACAGAGCAGTAAAAATTGTTAGCCGAGTGTAGAGGCACGGCGGGGAGGGATCGACCGGCTTTATGACCCCTCGGCGCACGCGGGGGCGTGCGCGCCTCGGTGTGGCTCAAGCGGCGAACTGTGAAGTGTCTCGCGATTGGGGAAAAAAACCCCGAGAAAGTGCCCATCATTTTTGCGTGACGTCTTTCTCCGCGCCTGCATCTGTACATCTCATGTATGTTCTCCTTGTGACTTTGAGCTGAACGGTCTTGCAGCCCCCCCCCAGCACATCTGGGGGGGGGTGTTGGAACGAGGTAGCGACAGAGTGGAAGAGAAGAGGGAGAACGGATGGGGTTGGGGGGGTGAGAGCTGAATCAGCGGGAAGCTTCGCTAATCGCCGCGGCTCATCTGTTAATGGAGTTAATGAAGAATGGGACCGAAGCAAATGCGCTGAGATGAGAGAAGTTCCACCACGCTGCATGGGCCGCCGCTCTCGGCGCGCCTCTGACGCGCCAGCTCTCCGCTCTTTTCGCGCGCTCCCGCCGTCCCGCTCCGTTCGCCACATTTTCTGCACCCGCTGACACAAAACACGTCCTCTTCGCACCCACACGCCGCCGCCTTTCGCACTCGCCCTTCCACACACACCCCACCCCCACCCGCACCCTCACGTTCGTACACACGGGCACTTTCCTCGCCTTATCCTCTTTCCATATGTTTCTTTCGCCTCATAAAGCGCGCAGCCCCCTCTTTAGCCCCCCCACCCTTCCCGCCCACCCCACCCCGCCTTCCCTCGGGGAGGAGACGCGCTGTGACACCGCTGTGTTTGTGCTGGAGGTGAAGAGATATTCAGCGACGCCGTGCAGACCTCTCACCCAGCTGATAAGGCTGATGGGCTGACAGGTCCCCATGGAGACACACACACACGCACGACCGCTGCTCACTTGTTACAGGCTCAGTAGCACTTATTAGCAATCTATCAAACACTTGTTATTGACACAGCAGTTATCGCTCAATCAAGATACAGTTTTGGAGCTCACTGCCATCAATCTCACTGCATTCAATACATAATTCAGATATTGCCAGGGAGCCCTGAGGTCTGATTGTTTACCACTTGAAAAGTCGTTTTAATGGCTAATTGGGCTGAGATAAAGGTGCAACTAAAGTAGTGAAAAACAACAACAACTCTGGAGCAGTAAGTTTGGCAGTAGCAGCTTCCACTGCGTTGAAATAATAAAAATAAATTAGGCATTGCAGCGCTTTAGGCCATGTCGGGTTTTCGCGCAGGCACGCAGTCTGGACAGTGCCTGCATATGTAGCTAAAGTAACAAAGTATAGAAACAGATATGAGCCATGACAGAAGTGGCATGTGTGTGGCAGTTAACACATGCTGACAATATGTGGAGATCAACGCGTTCGTGTGCGCGAGCAAAATGAAATATCCAGATATTATTTTGTTGTGGACATGACAAAAATACAAACATGGTTATCTTAATGAGCTGGTTGTCAAAGATTCTTTCAGTCTCACACACACACACACACACACACACACACACACAGTCTGCTGGTTAATCAACTGTGCAAAGTACCATATCTATCTTTCAATTTCCACCCATTAGGGCAGACGCGGGCTTGATTAGGCCCTTAATCTCCCGAGATTAAGACATTAAAGCGCGAGAGTGATGTATTCGCACATGCTCGCACAGTGTCACACCTAACCGCGGCAAAATCATCTGCCACGGCGCCGCAGCCTTTGCCGCAAAACAGCCATGACACGCTCACTCGGTGGCGTCAAAGCCAAAGTGTTGGAGCAGATCGGTGTGCACGCATGTTCTGCTTTGAAGGGGTTCATGCTGAACCGTCAGGAGTGTGATTTAAAACTTATTTTGTAGTTTCAGTAATTTTCCACGGCCTCGGCCATCAATCCATTTACCAGCTCTAATGTTCCGTCTGATTTATGTGCGACGAGACGCTTGTTTTTCATTGCTCGTTGTTCTTATGTGCTCGTTCTGTTCTTGGACAGCTTTCGACCTCTACGGTAAACAAAGTCATATAGTGCAGATGTATTACATAAGGGCCATTAAGTAGAACTGTTTAGCAGAGGAAGCTGGAGATGGGCCTTCCTGGAATCTCTATGCACACTTCACATCCACCCCTGTGTAAACGTGGCCTGTGTCTGAGATGGAAATTCATCCCTAACCTACTTAACAATATTTAGCCCCTCTTCCTCTTTTGTCTGCTTCAAAGCTTAAAAGAGAAGTTAATTTTTCTGTATCCCCTCGGAGAGACCTCACGCTGCTCAGAGAGGTTTCAGGACACATGTGAAATACTTGTTTGTTTGTTTTAAAAAAGAAGACCCATCTTCGTGGAGAAGCAAAGTTTGGACAGGAGGATTACAGAGCAGGAGGGGCAGGTGTATCGAACAGAAGAGCAAAGATGTCTTGAGTTCTGGGCCATTTCCTGCAAGGACAATAACCCCCATCTTGTTTAACAACTCACCCGGCAGGGACTATTACACTCATTTTAATTGGCTTCCGCTTTAATTGCCCAGGTGGAAGGAGGGGGTCTCTTTCCTTCTCCTTCTGCTCTTAAAGTTAGCCCTGCCAAAAGGAGCTGTGTGTGGGGGGAGTACTGAAAAAAGGGGAAAAAAACCTGCACAAACTTCTAACACATTTGTACTTTCCTTCCATTATTTCTTAATTTACTGGAATATAACAGTAACAATATGTGCAGACCTCCATCAGATGGCTGTCTCAGGTGGAGTGGGGACGCAGCGGGGGAAGCTGAGCAGTCCCTTTTGATGTTAAACCACCACACATTATGGTCGGAGACAATTACCCTCCTGCTATTAGCACAAAGTTACCAAATGCCTCCACACTGTCCTGAACAGCTGGTGGAGACAGAGAAATTGAGATGGAGATGGGACAGTGATCTGGTTAATGACAGGGAAAGTGAGGGTTTTGGGGTTGTTTTGTGGGGGGGGTTGGTGTGTGTGTGTGTGTGTGTGTGGGGGGGTGAAACAGGAGGAAGGGAGGGAAAGCAGCACACTCACAGGTATGTGAGAGAAAAAGAAACGCCGGAGTGACGGGGGAGCGACCGCGATGCTCGGTTCCACTCTCATGTAGCCCCGCTAGTGACTGCGCTAAATGAACAGCGATCGCACCAATTAATAGTATTGAGTGTTACTCATTACAGCTGTCGAGCAGCAAACCGGCTGCATTCATTAGGCCTCATCTACCCGCTCCACTTCTTTCTCTCTCTCTCTTTAGCTTGTCCCTCTCGTGGGCATCAAGCAGAAAAAAAAAGATTTTTACTGTTTTTGTTTTCCCTGAACTCTAACTCTCTGTCTTTTTAAAACCCTTTTTTTCCCCCTGTTGTTACAGAGTCACATCTGTTAAGCGTGTGCACGCACTGCTGAATTTTGCGCCTGACAGGGGGCAGGAAAGTGTGTCCCGTCCTTCACCTGCGGGCTCCTTTAGCCATGTGAATATGGGACAGGGCGAGGAGGAGCGAGGACATCAGAGATCACAGGGATTCAGAGGGCCTCGTGTCCGAGTGCAGGGATTCCCCCAGCCTTCTCTGACAATAGGACAGGAAGGAAGGAGTGTGCAGGCTGCAGGAGCGGGCCAGGCGGTAACCAGAGACAGGATAGGGTTACATGGGAGACGTGCGGGGGGACAGTGGGGGCGCACGGAGGGAGGAGGAAGAGGAGCATCTCGGCTAATAAAGCTTCCAAAACGCACGGTGTGTACGCTGTGGATGCACACACACACACCCCTGGCACATATCCCCTATAAACATGCATGCATACACACAAACAGACACTTAAAGGTACATGTTGTTGTAACCTCTTGTATTTAGAGTGGTTTAGGCTCTGCCTCAAATTCAGATGTGTTCAGATGCAAAATAAGGGCTCTCCACCAAAGATGGGCAGTTACTTCACATGGCACAGTGGAAAATAATGACTTGGAAGTGGATGGAGATATTTGAATTCAACTCCTGAGACCTTTGATCAGGTCCCAATTTATACAAGTTTGTTTTCCTCTGTTGAACGACTGCCAAAGCTTTGCCTCTTTTGCACAGCTCTAACGAGATCCTTAACTGTAAACTGAGGCTTTTTTACATGACAAACAAGTGCTCTTGTAAAAAAAAAAGAACGTTTTTTTTGGGGGGGGCATGAGCGACATCTTGCATAACTGGAATAGACACTGTGCGTGTCTGCTTCCATGTTATAATATGTAATATGTCAATATGTGCCTTGCTGCATTTTGATTTCAACTAAAGAACAGAGACAAAGTTACCGAGAGCCGTGGAGTCGTTTCCAGAATTGCACTCTCAGTAGTCAGCTCCTGGTTTGACCTTGAGCTTTTCTCCAAGACAGCAGGTGGGACTTTTAGCTTGGTTTCATTATGCACTACAAAGCCTTCACTTTCCCTTTGGTGGCAGTTGGGTGCTAGCTCAAGTTTCTGCCATCCATCACGTCTTACTGTAAGGTGCCTCATGGTGCAGGGTAAGACCATCGACAGTAGTCTGGCCTTGAGGAGGACAAGCTGCTTGTGTTTCCAGAGACAACGGGGACGATGCTTTGCTATTGAAAGAAAGCCTTGTCGTGTTTTTGTATAACGTTATCCCTAAAGGAAATGGAAGCCCCCAAAACAAACGTAATGTTTAAAATGATTTTTCTGGAGTTAGAGCTCTTTGTCATACCTTGCTCTAAAAGGCAGAGGGTTCAGAACAGGAAGTTCAAAAATGGCTTTTACTTTCTAACCCCTGACTTCACCTTCTGTGCTTGAAAAGAGCAAGAGAGGAGGAAAGAAAGGAAGGAAGGAAGGGGACACAGATAAACAGTTCTTATCTAAATTGTCTTGGCCCTCACCCTTACGTCTCATGACTGTAAATACTAAATCACTACTGTATCCTGACCTCTGACCCCTGCTGTATGACCTTCAGACCTGCCTGGCAGCCTGTATCAACCTTTGTTGGGAAACAGGTCCCGTAAGTTCTGCACAACTCGTTACATTAGATCAGACAGCGGAAAGGATTTTGACATCATTTTCGCTCTAAGCAACTTATAGCACAATACATGGTAACAGTAAAAGCCAACAGTTGTGCACTGGTCAGAGTGGCGGCTGGCTAACAAAGGGATGACAAAACAATGCCTGAACTCTGCGTTTGAGTGTGTGTGTGTGTGTGTGTGTTTCTTTCACCGTGAAAGACCTTTAGAGGATGAGTGCATCAAGAGCTTCCCTGCAGCTGGATCCTGTCTATAGTGCTCTGCACAAGTATTCTCCCCTCATGACCTTTGGCACATTTTGTTGTGCTGTTAAGTCATTTCATAATGCGTTTATTCAGGAGTGCTGTGCAAAACAAAAAAAATTCTAAAAAACCAACCAAACAAAACAAAAACCCATTATATTCACCTATCATATTAAGAATAACTATGACAGGTATTTTAACTGGTATTTTATTTCTTTACATTGTATGCATTGCAGTGATACGTGAGACTGAATTCACACCTTTTTTTTTTGTTTTACTAGCATTTGTTCTGACAACGGCCTGGGCCCGGCCCATAGATGGACACCGACGCATGCGGTGCCGGTGGCATACAGACATCTGGCACCAGCTCACCAGCCAGCGCATAAACTTCTGACCGACCCGGGCTTGTCTGCCGCGCACGACGAGAAATTTACACCACGTTAGTATAACCCTGCCATACCTCACGCTCCGAGGCCTTGACGAGAAAGCGGGAGAGGGAGAGGGCGAGAGAGCCTGAGCGGCGCAGGGCTGAGGATGTGCGCCGACGCACACAGACGCGGAGGCAGACACCATGACTTACAGCCCGGTCCCCTTCCTTCTCTCCGCTGTAGGAAGGCCGTTATTATGAAGACCTTCAATCCTTTTCTTCTTTGTCCCCCTCTCCAGCCGACTCGCTGCAGCCCTGTAACTCACACCGATGTCAAAACAAACACAGATAAACAGCCAAAAGCAAACACACACACACACACACACACACACACACGATAAACACAGACATGAGCAACCCCCCGCCCCCAAGTTTGGCTTCCCCCACATTGCCACCAATATTTCTCATGAGCTCTCGGCCACCAGCCCTTCATGAATTTTTATTAAACAAAACTCTAAGTAGATTGATTTCACACCGGCTGCTTTATTGCATTTTTATTTAATTCTTTCTCTCTCTCTTGCTCTCTCCCGCTCTCTCTCGCTCAGATGCCGACTTGCTCCTCCTTGCCCTTACCTCAGTTTCACCACTCCATCCTTTCCGCTCTTCTTTCCTTCCTGACGCTTATCCCACTTCCTCCCTGTATTTCCTGCCCGTTTGCTCTCTCTCTCTCCTCGCTCTTTTTACACTCATCCTCCCCTCTTTCCCATTCTCTGTCCGCTGCCTTTCTTCTCTCCGTTTCCTCAAGCTTCATTTTCCTGCCAGTCCTGATTTATGCTCCTGGATTTGTGGCCCTGAAGAGAGCTGTTGCTGGTGGGCTGATGAGCTTTGTTTTGTCCTGGAGTGTGTGCGCTTTTGTGCGTGCGCGCGGCCCCACGCGGGCGGCCATGCGGGAGTTTGTTAAGAAGCCTTTATGTTTTTGTGTATCACCTGAGCTATTAGATCGCCAGCTCTCGGTTCATTAAGTTACCTCTGCCGGCTTCTCGCGCCTCAGAGAGCTTCCCCTTCCTGTGTGGTGAGGTGCTGTACAGCATCATCTCGTACTTGGGCGATGCCACACAGCATTCCTGCAACGCGTCACGTCTCACCACAGCACGTACTGCTGCCAAAATATCTTCCGCTACCTGAGCCGCTCAGCAAAGATTGACATTTTTGGGGATATGCTTTCTTGCCGAGTACCAACTTGTGTTGGTACGTGGATTGTGTCACCTTCGGACAGAGCCGTGCTTTTCCCCCCTCTCACTCTTAAGAAAGGAAAAAAATGACAACTGTTCCTTCCTGATGCCCTTTGCGGAGGCATCTGCATTTGTTATATTTGCACGCTAATTTATCAAACTCTTTTTTCACTTTTTCATCCCTCTGTAGTTCAGTGAGAAGAGCGGTTTTGACGTTGAGCTGCGCAACGGTCCTCCTCGCGGCGCTTCCAGTGTGCCGCCTGTTTCTGTGGCGTGCGTGCGCACCGTGGTAAGCAGTGGTTGTTTCCAGCACGGCCAGAAGTGATGAGGCAGAGTGAGGCCCCCGCTGCGTGTAATGAGGCTCCCTGCAGCTCCACGCCGCCTCCCCAAGCCTCCCTCTGTCTCTCCGCCCAGCAGGCTTGTGTTCGCCACTAAACCACACATGCCCAAGCGCACGTACCGTCTCCCCCTTGCCTCCCTCTTTAATGTTTATCGTGGCTTGCTGTCTTCTTTTCCACCTTTGTCCCCCGTGCTCTCCTGGCGTCTTCCTTCATACTTTGTTCCCGTGCCCCTTCTCCTCGCTCCTCAGCCGTCTTACCCTCCGTCCTCCTCGCCCCCTCCTCCAGCTCCTCCACCTCGGCTCTCCTCTCCCAGCGGGTGTCCTGTGTAATTGGGCTGTTGTCAACAGCGCATTAACTGGGATTAGCGGCGTAGCGCCTCTTGGCTGGTGCTGTTGACCCCGCCAAACGCAGGCCATATATGGTCATAGACGGCTAAAAATGCAGGCAGCGGTGGCCGTGTTTTCGGTGTGTTTTCGCCATGGGAACAGATAGATGGGTAGGCAGGAAATCACGCAGTTTCTCTTTCTGAAGAATGAGTGTTTTATCATTACCTGTCAATAGTGTGAAAATTGCATGTGCGCGCTTGGTGTGTGAGTGACAGCGGGCTGCGATAGTTAAGATCTCAGACATTCGCACGTCGCTCACATCAGGCTCGCTGCGGTGCAAAAGGTTGATGTATGTACACGTGCCGACCATGTGTTACGTGTAAAGACCCCAGCGGAGTGACAGGTTATCTGTCAGCAACCCCCCCCACACACACACACCCAGCGCGCACCTCCACATATGCGCGTTTGGCCCGTCACGACGCCGAGGTGGGGGGAGGTGAGCGGGAGCGGAGCAGTTGGCGTTGAGCGCGGCGTAACTGAAACGTTGAGTGTCTAATAGATCAGACGAGACAGCCCTGAGGTGACTGTCTGTCAGGCAGTCGCTCCCTGATTCGCTCCCGCTGCGAGGCCTTATCTCTGCTGTGTCTGCCCGCGCGTCGCGGCGCACAGACACGCCGTGCCGCGTCTCCTGCCCAGAAGAAGCTGTTTCTCCTTAAACTCGCAGCCTTGAACTGCAGCGCTGCCGTGGACGAACTGTCCGTGACGTACACGCAGGGAACTCCGTGTTTTGGTAACGGAGCCGGAGTTAAGGTCTCTCTGCTGTGTGAACGGAAACATAGCGTACGTCTTTTTTTTTCAGGTTTCCTCTGTCACGTTGGCATAAGGAAACATTCGTGGTCAAGGCATTTCTCCTCCCTTTTCTCCCCGTCTCCGTCTTCCTTTCTCTCCGTTCTCACTGCGTCTCTGTAGGCCTTGCACGGCTCCAGATGCACCATCCCGTCCTTGTCCACCCACCTTTGTTTCTAAAACAGAGCCGCTTTTATTGCTGCCCCGAGGCAGATAGAGCTAAGCTGAGGAAACAGAGAATCCCAGTGTAAGGCTAGGTATGGAAATGAGCCCTCTGTCACAATACTCAACAATATCTCCCGCGCTCCCTCTTATTCTCCTGAAAATAGAGAGAGGGGAGAGGAGACGGCGGACGGCATTGTTCTTCCTGCCCAGTTTTGAGAGAAATTAATTAATTATGAATGAGTAAGTGAGTTAAGAAAAGGGGGTTTTGGATTCTATTGGTGTTAACATAATTACAATTCTCTCGTTTTTAAATGAAGGGACCGGGGCCATTTCTCCTGCCTCTCAAATGGGTTTTTATCGTCTTCAATTTGGAAAAGAAAAGCTGATAAAAGCCTTTATAATGCTTTAATTTGACATCGATTTACATGAATCTCCCTCAGTAATTATCAACTTACCCCTCCCCTCATGGATGACAGAAACAGTAGATTCTGATAAGAGGGAGGGTGTGTGTGTGTGTGTGTGTGTGTCTTTATATGTAAGGGTGTGGGGGGCTATCTTCTACCCTCCATCTCCCATTTTTCTATTTCCATATCTCATCCCTCTGTCTTTCATTGGGAGAGGCGTGGAGCGAGTGATGGCAGTGGCAGGGGAGAGGGAACAGAAAAATCCTAAATCAAAGCACTCAATTATAGGGCTGCAGTAATTATGGGAGCCCTTGAATTGAAGTGCTCTCGGAGGAGAGATGGATAGATATATGGATGATGCATGAGGGGCGGGACAGATAGGTAAATAAATGAATATGCCACACAGAAATACAATGTAGCCTCTGGGCCTGGGACGACATAAATACACGTATTAATCGATAGGTTGCAAACCATCCCGATGCAATTAAAAGGGTATTGAGTGGAGCGGGCCACACTTGGGCTTGGGAGAGGGCTTTGGCAGGCTACAGTGGGTCGTGGCCCTGACCTGTGGAAGGGTTAATGCCCCCCCGGCCCTCACTAGCCCCTGGCCTTTGCATGGCAAAATGCTGAGGGTCAGTCCATAAAGGGACTCCGGTCTCTTTGGGGCCCTTTACTGGTCAATAAGGCTGAATGAGTTCTATCAACTACCACTGTGAAACTGCCCCACTGCTGATAATACTCCAAACACTGCCTGGAGAGCCATGCACTGCATATACTTTTTCTGAAGGTGTTTGTCTTCGTCAGCGCGGGTACTTAAAAGATAAATACCTCTTTGGTGTCCTTCTCCTTTCTGTCCATTTACATTTAAATGAAATCCACGCTTATTTGTTGTTGTCTCTCATTCCTCTGAGACATGCCTATCACAAGACTTATGTGTCTCTCTCGATAATAATGAGTGCATGCGCGCGCCGGCGTTCGGCCATGTGCACGCATGCACGTGTGTTTTAGGTGTCTGAATGTGTGTGTGTGTGTGTGTGTGTGTGTGCCAGCTTGCGTTTGACTGCCTCCGAATCCATCCTCATATTAGCACGTGCAGGAAGTTTGTCATGGGGCCCTCTGCTGTGCCAGAGCTCATTTGGTTTGATGTGAAATTTATCACAGATGTTCCTTCCCCTCACCAGGCCTGGCTGCCAGAGACTACAAACAAAAGACTCATCTACGCGCACAGATAAAAACCAAAAAGCAGAAACGGACAGATTGCCGTCCTCTGTTTGCGAAGATTACACGCCATTAGTGAGAGATTTAGATTAAAATCCAAGGATATGCATGCAGTAAATGCGCTGAAAGTGAAAATAGGCCCCCGTATGTAGAAGATGTTAACAGCGTAGTCTTATTGTTCGTGATGCATCGGCCGTGTCCGTGAGACTGTCAGCCTGTGCTTTTGGGCATCCGGGAATGGTTGCCCTTTCGCGTCCATCTCATCATTTGTGTATATGTTGTGTGTGTTAAAGTCGGTGCTAAATGGATAAATGGATGGGACAGCGCTGTACCTACAGCACACAGCGCTGGGACCTATGTTTGTGATTAATGTGCTCCTGTCTGGGCTGACAGCGTCAGAGGGAGTGATGCGTCGGGATGAGCGCGGCAGCAGCCTGCTGATTTACTGGCTTCCATTTCCACTGGTGTAAAGTCAATCTCCGTGGAAGGTCAGCGGCCCCCACGTGCACATTAGCGTCTTTTAATCCCCATCCGTCAGGAAAGGCCAGCGCCACGCTGGAGGTTACTGGAGAGTGTGTGTGTGTGTGTGTGTGTGTGGGGGGGGGGGTTGTGAATACACACAGGTCCTCCGTGTGCTATTCTTCTACCCCACTCTCATCCTCACTCCCAATTCGCTTTTCGAGTCGACGGTCATAAAACACACGCAGACCTCGTGCAGTTCACATAACAGTCGCATTAACTAATGCATTCATTATGCTGTCCACTATTTACACTGGATTTTCTCACAGTGTTCTGCAGGGAGTTTCGGGCCTTTATGAGAGTCAGTGGACGGAGACAGGAAATGAGGGAGAGAGAGTGATTCAGCAAAGGTTGCCAGGCTGACTGGAAAAGGGGCTTTTGTGGTTCATGGTCATCTTCTCAGGCCTCGGGGTGACCCCGCAATCAAGTGGCCGCAGCGCGGTACATAAAATCCTGCAGATACAGGTCAGGAGCTTCAGTCGACGTTCACATCAAACACCAGCATGGGCAGAAGGAAAAAAAATGCAATCTCAGTGACTTTGTCCGCTGCGTGATCGGTGGTGCCAGATGGGCTGGTTGGAGTATTCCTGAAACTGCTCATCTCCCGAGACTTTCGCACACAACAGTCTCTGGAGCATTTGCTCAGAACGGTGCCAAGACCAAAAAACATCCAGCGTGCAGCAGTTCTGCTAACGTAAAGCCCTGATGAGAGCGGTCAGATCCGCTCCAGCTGACGGGGAGGCTCCGGTAGCTCGGATAACCACTCTTTGCAGCCGTGGCGAGTGGAAGAGCGTCTCCGTATTTACAACCCATCCTGCCTGGAGGCGGATGGGCCGCGGCACCAGAAGACCACGTCGGGTTCAGCCAAGAACAGAAATCTGAGGCTGCGGTGGGCACAGGCTCACCGAGACTCGAAGCGTTTCCCATTAATTGCGTAGACTGTGGCGGCCCGCCGTCTAATTTGTCCCACCACAGTTTCGCCGTCATTCGAAAACATTTTTACCCATACATTGATTTATTTGTGGTGGCCCGCCACAATATCAATATTGAGTGAGTGCCACATATTGATTTTGTAGCTATTTTTAAAAAAAAGTATTTCTAATGGGTAAAATCTTATTTCACTGTTTCGCTCAGCTCCACCTTGCCCTCTGTCATACTTGGAATGGCCATCAGGAGCACCAAGTCAAGCTTTATTATGATCTCCCCAAATTTAGCAGCTACTGCAAAAGACAATGTTGCTTATTAGGTTACATCATGAATGGCTCCAAAAGGCTGATGAAAATGATCCAATGAATATGATGCACTACTACCTCATGTGTTGATTTTCAAATATGTTACCTTGTGTCAAAATTGTATTCTTATTATCCCGTTTCCAAATGGTGTAATTGAGGTCTAACTTTGAAGACCCTCCTACTGAAGAGTAATCCTAAACTCTTCTCAGTGAGTGCCTAACCTTTAAGGCCATGCTTGCCCTACATGTGATACCTTTTAATCCTCCAAACTGGGTTTGATAATACTCCTTACCTTGATGTTAAATGTTTAGGAAAGACTAAAAAGAAAGACTTAGACTACACCTCGCACCACCAGATGTTCTTGGCAGCAGGCTGTCTCTTCATCATGCTGAATTCACCACCAGCACCCGGTGAGCCCCGCGTCCCAGGAAACGGGACCTGGGCGTCCGTCTTCCGATCCTTCATATGTCTGTTTTGCTCTCATTGCAAGCCGGTCCACTAAATACAGACTGATTGATTGTCTGACCGGCTGATTGATTCGTGTCTGAGAAGCCACTTTTTCATTGCAAACTGTAATGATTAGCTTCTCTCACTCGCTCATTCCATCTTCAGGACCACCTACCTTCACAGAATCATCTGTATTTCTCTCATGGTCTTTTTCTATCTCCAACACACACTGGGTCTGTTAGTGATTATCTTCTCGAGGCAGGGGGCTCTCTGTCTGCCACACAGTCACTTGGCTCCTGAAGGACGGCGGCAGTAGACAGGTAATCTTTTAATCTCCGCTCCATCTCCCTTCCTTTTCACTCCATTCTCTGCTAAAACATTTCATATTCAGATCGACTCTAATGTGTGCCACATTCCCCGCAGCACCTCTTAATGCCTTCCTATAGATCCATCAAACTCACCAACAATCTGTTAAGTTTATTTAATTTTTTCCCCCCTTCTCTTTTGCTTTTTTTTCCTTTCAACTTTTTTTTTCTGGAATTCAAATGCAGCTTTTACATCCTCTTGCCTCAATTGCCTCTTGCCTTCCCCTGTCTTACTTCGCCCCCCCCATCCTTTCTTTCCTTCATTCTTTGCCTGGAGGTTAGCGCTAAACGTGCATCATTCAGCGAAAAACAAAAGGAGCGAATTGATTGGGTTATCAGCTGCTGCTCTGGTGGACCCTTTGATCAGAACTGAAAAGCAGCGCTACATGTCAGAATTCTGCTTCAGCAGCTCTTTCTGAGTTTTACAATTACTACACGCCACGGTCACATCCAAAGTTTCCCCTCCCTCTCTCCCCACAGTCTTAGGGTTAGGGCCTGAAGCAATGAGCGTTATTACGGCTCATTCTGCTTCCTCCCTGCTGAGCATGGAGTCGGCAGATTGTGTTATAGGGAGATAGGTCGCTGTGTGAGGCTGGCTGCCGTAAAATGCCGATGTGTTCAGTGCTGCTCCTTTGACCACCGTGTCACACCGCGACCGTCGCCCACGCGGGTCTTCCACTGTGACCTATAGGAGTCTAAATGTGGAGATTCCCTCTGTGCGCCGAGATATAGATAACGGACGCACCAAATTAATCTCCCGACGAGTTGACCTTGAACTAAGGTAGAGGAAGTGTTGAAAGTTTCCCGTTCATTAATAACCAAGCAGGGCAAGGTGAGGTCAGCAGGTCAACGCGGAGCAGCGCCGTTTGCTACGTTCTGCTTTTCTCAGGGTCTGACATAACCTGCAAGGTCAATGACAACAATAGAGAGGGTGATTTGCTCTATTTTGACCTGATGAGAGGCAGGAGTTCACGCATCAGATTAATGTGCCTCGTATTACAGTAAATGTACATTTGAGGAAACCACTTGGGTAGAACAATGAAACAGAGTGCCAAGAAAAAAAAATAGAGGAAGTTCACAGAAAAAATAAACGCTTAAGATTTCAGATGAAAGTACACACACATCCATGCACACACAAAGGCACGCATGCACTAAAACAATAGCATAGTTCATTTCTTTTCTCTACAGGGAGCCTTAGGGTCTGGGCTCCTAAACAGTCACCTCGCTTCCTCAGTAATTGGCTGGCTGGTACTTAAGGCCAACAGCTTTTAATAAGCAATAGAGGCAGGAGCCAAACTGACAATAACTGCTGCCCTACATCAATTATTGGATACATATCCATCACATGCTGACTTATATGTGACCCCAGGCACCTGCCAGCTGAGGTATTGACCGGCCAGCTCTCCCCAGTGCAAGTGACAAGTTCCATTTGCAATCACATTTATTAAACGGCTGTTAGAATGAGTGAAGGTCCGGGCCAGCCCACGTAGCTTCACCGGCTTCAGCTCTTATTAATCTGAAAGCCGACAAAGAATGGATCTGTGTCCGAAGCAGATAGATATCAAGGAGTATGTGATCGCATGATTTGACGCTCGCTCTCTGTCCGGCCGAGATCTCCAGCGACGCATCTCAACCAGCAGTTTATCCACCAGTTCCCAAACAGTGTGAACTATAGCTGCTGTTGTTCTCTCTCTCTCTGAATTTGCATTCTAACACTGCACTGAAGTGCATTTGAAGTGTTATCAACCATGTTTCTGTGGTGACATTCTTTATTAAGATGCAGCTAATGCAAACCAAACATTTCCTACTGTCACGGCTTCACATTTAAAGCATTTACCTTTTGAAACAGCGGTGGACCATTGTTATGAAGTAGTCGCAGGAAACAGAAAACAAGACAGCAGCCATTTTTTTTTGACAGTGGATCTGTTTCAAATATCGCAGGGAGTAATGGAAGAAGACGGACCAGCTACAGGGGTGGGTAACCAGCTCCATTAACTGCTCACTGCTGTTCGCAGACTCATGCAGGGTGCAACATAAATCAGATCACAGTTGCTCACAGAATGTTGGCTAATGGCCAGTTATTGCCTGACTTCATTAATGAAAATATAATAATCAAAATGAATGAAAAATAGTTTAGTTGGTTTTGTTGAGCCCAGAGCTCTGTGATCCATCCGTGAGCTGCATTTGCTGTAACTACAGGTGTCACCAAAGAAACCAGGACTGAAAACGGAAAGAATGCCACTTACAGCCTCATGTTTGAATATCCATGCACGTATCCACTCTGACTGTGGCCGCCTTCACCCAGCCAATGTGTAAATAGCGTTGCATTAAACTTTTGGGCTGTAACCGAGATTTATTGGGATGTAAGCTTGCGTGTAAGCGCGGGGATTAGTGTGTGCATTTGTTTAAGAATGTATAACTGATGGCTCGTTAACATGAGCAATACCATTATTTTTTAATGGCATTTGTAAAGCCTAGCTGTTTGTGCAAGTGCAGCAGGTCCTCACGGGGACGTGCCTGGACGGAAAAACTAGGGCTACGGTTCCCAGTCTGAGTATCCATCCAAAAATGAAAAGAGAGAGAGAGCGAGAGGAGGGCTGGATTAACTGAAAAGGCAACTCGCCACTGAGATTCGTGCAGTTAAATGTGTCATCAAACTAATTGTGAGGCTGCAGTGATTACACAGTTCGTTGAACATCACGTTTGAGTTCATTTTTCATTCACGCAAAAACCACAATTCTCTCTTCCCCCAAGAATCTGGTTTTAGTTATGTATTACTTTTGTACAACACAATTACTGCATCTCCTTACATAGATGTGTGTATATGTGTGCATTTCCAATATACCTTTTGAATTTCCTAAGTGTAGTTTAAACTTAGTACTAGTTCATTTAACAGTGTGCAGAGTGCAGTCATACTCATATCTCTTGCTCTTTGCAAAATTATACCTAAAAAAACAAAAAGCATTAAAGACCGGTGCAGTGGCACTGCTAACACTTGGTACAATGCAAAAAGCGCTTCAGTCAGTTGCATGTGTTTGATGAATAAGATGCAGGACTGCAGGCACAGAATGATCAGAATCAAGGTGTAAAAGGCTTAGTGAACCTGTTAATCTGAGCGAAAGAGCAAGAGAGTGGACAGGGCAGGAAAATGATGAAGGGCCTGCTGGAAAGCCGCCTCCTCGCTCCTTTCTGCTCCCCTCCTCTTTCCCCCGGCCCTCCTACTTCCCTCATTCCGTGCCCCATTGAATTATGCCTCCCATAATTGGCTTCAGTGGCGCTTAAAGCAAACAGTTTAAATAAGTAAAAGGCACTTGGATGAGGAAGCAGGGCCTTGCAATTATTGGAACTACATCAGTCAGGGTGTTGCTCTGCTCTGGGGTCGTTCTCTCGTTCTCTCTCTCTCTCCTCTCACTCCTACTTATTGTCTCCTGCATGTAGATTTTTTGTGTGTGTGTGTGTGTGTGGTGTGGAGGAAGCCGGACAAGAGAAGCTACGGCGAAGACACGTGTGTGTCTGTGGGGGTGCGTGTGACAGACTGAGCCAAGGCAGCGCTGAGCTGGCCTGACCGGGGAGTGATAGGCAGCCCACAGGTACAGGATCCATTATCTAATGACTGTGCCTGTTTAATCACGCGTCTCACTGACATGTTTATAAGGCTGAACTTTGCGGCACCATTAGACATGGAGAAGAGAGAGGGCCTCAGCCCCAGCCTCGGGGCCCCCGGGGCAGGCCTGGCCCTTTACCTCCTCTCGCACACCTATTATATGCTAATTACAGCCATTCCTAAACCACGCTTACAAGGAGTTAATTTAGTAGGCCATTATGCCAGTCTATATTTCAGGCTACTGGGTGTAGGGCCCTTGTGGGGCTTTGGGAGAGGTGTGGGAGTGAGGATGAGAAGGTGGAGGAAATGGGTGAAGGGTGCTTTACGTCCCGCAAGGGAGTAAGGAACAGAGGAGGGAAGAGTGGCAAGTCGACTGGCTGTATTATTTGTCTGACTGGAAAGAAATAGCTGGCACAGGAACTTTGGCTCTGGGCAGAGCTGTGGCTGACATTTCCAAGGTCCTAAATTATTGGTGCTGGGTATCAGTTATAGTTGTTGTTCAGTAGGACTGAACACACAAACATATCTATGCAGTTTATGCGAGTTATCAACATTTTAATTTGATGTGATCAATTATTCACATTGCAGTTGTTACTTAATATTGTCGTTCCACAGAATTCTGCTGTCACATTTAATGATTCTATATGAAATTGCGCTTATGTTGACCATTTTGGAATTAAAGTATATAGATATTGGGGCAGATTGCACAGTTCTGGTCAGTAGCCCGTCCCATGAGATCACTTGATTTTTTTTTATAATCATGTGTTCTGAATACCGTCAGTTAATTTAGATTACTTTGCCACATATAAGGCAAAATGATTTGAGGATCTGCTACTAACTGATTCCCTGAGAGGAGGAGAGGTGAAAAATGGGCATGGGGGGGTGCAGCAGGGCTGGGGAAGATATAGAGCAATGGGGACATGAAATCAAAAGGGGAAGGTGGTAGTAAAGAAATCTAAGGGGACAGGGGGCCCTCTGGAGCGGCAGGGACCAGCAAAGGGGAATGCAGGAAAAGAGATGGAAAGATGTGGAGGCGGAGGAGGGAGTCAGATAAATGCGATAGCAGAGGCGAAGTGGCGATAGAAAAGCAGGTCCCTGCTCTGGGGGGTAATTAAAAGGGGTTCTTCTTATCTCTGTTAGTGACACTCTGGCAGGGCGTCCCATGCCCGGTGGATGCACAGTACATGTGTACGTCGCTGAAAGCCTGTGTTGGTATCTGACCACATGTCTGCGGGTATGTGAAGATAGCAGCGTGTGCGTGTGTGTGTGTGTGTGTTGTCTGTTTACTTGAGGCTCTGCTGTGGCTCTACCTCCAGGAGGCAGGATGCTATAACTCCATCACCTCCACGCTATCGACTCCCTCTAAGGGGGATCGATACTGGAATGATGGCCCTCCTATGTCTTCCCCATCCATCCGCTGAGCCATTGAGTGTATGTTAATGTTATGAATTATCGAGAGAACAGTTACTATTGATTGGCTGAGGATTATTGGTGGGCTGCGCAGCAGGATGGGGAGGGCAAGGCGAGGCCGAGGAGCGGCGGGGCCAGGAGGGAAGGACGGTTCAAAATCCTGCAGAAAGGTTTAAGTATCTACTAAGACTCCTGACCCCTAAAGGGCCCAGGTCAGAGGTGGCCTGGAGGGCAAGGCTGACTGTTTGATGGTTCCAACCCCCCATCCTCCCACAGCCACTCAACATACAAGACTAACCCCTGTTCAGAACACTCTGTCGTCCCGTTTTTTTCTCAGACACACACACTTTCTCAGACTCTGTTGCTCCCTCTGTCCAGCACTTGCACTTTCCTGAGCCTATCGCGGTTCCCTGTGTGATTGTTTACAATAGCATGCATTAGTCAGATATGAGAAGCAGATACCTGGAGCAGATTATTTATGTTAAGGGCAGGGTGCTGGAGCTCTCGAAACAGACAGGTTGTCCTTTATTATTCAGACATAGTTTTCTCTCTCTTTGTCTGTCTGCTCCATTTTCAATTGAACGAGGCATGACTTGGAGAGAGAAGCTGAAGAAGGGGAAGATTAAAGCCTGTACACCTGATACTGTTAAAACACAGACCTCCGCCCCTCTGGGAGGCACATAAACACTCGGACATACATTCATACACACACACACACGATCATGCTTGCATACACTCACGATCTCCAGTTTGTATGGTTTGGAAGGGCCCTGAATTCTCACAGAGCCCTGGAGAGGAAAAAAATAGACTTTCCCATGAAAAATGCTGAGCTTATTCAGCTCAGGGAAATTCTGCAGACCGGGAGGAGTGTTGCCACTGTAGTCTGGAAAGAGAGAAACACAGGTCATTCCACAGGTGACCATCACGTGAATAAAATCACACTTAAAAGGTAAACTGTGTTGCGCAATTTGACAAATGCCCCAAGATAACAAGCGGTCTTGGTGATATGGGTTCTTCACTCGTAAGTTTACCGTAGCACTGCAATCATGGGCATCTTTTTCTATGTGTGCAGCAAACGCTATAACTGCCACTTTGTGATGTACTGCAGTCTACTGGATTTATCCCATTCAACAGATCACAAGTACAAGAAGAAACATTGTGCTTGCCAACAACTTTTTATTGTCCCACAAAATTCTTCAGTTCTTCAAACGGGCTGCTGAGCTGTCAGATCACAAAAGCAAGAGTCTAGCAGCTTAACCCGAACATACATCTTGACCACAGGGAGGCCGTTATAAATACACTGTATACTATATGATACACTATGTGCACAGCAAAATTCTTTCATCGTTCTTTCGTGTGGAGAGGTTTTTTTCTGTAAGGCGCAGGGTCTGCTGTAATTAAATGTGCTGTATATATGCCCGTTATCACAGGTTTTTCTGTTTCCTAATATGAAAATGACTCCAAAGAAGCTTAATCACAAACAATGTGGTGATAAATTGGGGTCATGTGTGAGGTTAAATGCCAATCAGCTGCATTTGTAAGTTACAAAAGAGCATTTTGTCCAGGGAGTTTTCAAAGCATTATCAGAGCTTCGAGTCGCTTGTGCTCAAAGTGCAAGTGCGTCAGTCAAAAAGGACATTTTAAGTATTTCAAGAAGAACAGCCTTGAAAAAACAAAAGCGATATGACAGCATGTAGCGGATCAAAGAAAACTGTAAACTGACTGACAAACCAATCCTTCCTCAGTGACGTTTATTAAGGTTGTTTGCTTACTTCAAATTAACTAATCACGTCATGTTCACGTTATTTTTTTAGATCAGCGCTACTGTGCCCTCCCGCTTCAACGAGTGTTAGTACAGAATCAGATATTATTAACATATCTATGACTAAAACTACCTGTATTGTGGTCGCTACCCCTCCCACTGCTGCAGCCCAGATGGAAAGAATATTGGCAGTACTTCTGTGTGCATGTGTGTTTGTGAGTCAATTAGAGGGAGATATATACATATATATATATATTTTTTATATACATTTTCTATGGGTGGACGGGTAGTTATGGAGAAGCTACCCAACATTTTTATGGTTTACATTGTCTGTTTTTGTGCTGCTCCTGTGTATTTTCCCACCCACAACACGTTTTTATTTGTGCATATGAGACTACACCAAGTGTCCCTGGCATGGACTGAACTGATGATGAAGCTAATGAATACTGATAGAAAGCCTTGATGAGGTGCTCATTGCCTCCTCCTGTGCTGGATAATGTTACCAACCCAGATTCCCAAAGGTTTCATTGAGAGTCGACAATCTGCAAACTGAGGCCTAGAAAGGAGAGGGAAAAACGTCCACCTCCTGATAACCTGAGGTTGTATAACTGCTGCTTTCCTTCAAGTGTTTTAACTTTAAGAAGGGAAGGACCATGTATATTTTTTGTACATTTTAACTTGTGTTTTCTGCCAAATTAAAAATGTTCAGTCATATTTAATATGTTCTGAGATGTCATGAACTGAGAAACTGAGCTGCACTGATACAAAAGGTTACATTAAAAATAAAACTGCATTGTACATGATGACTGAGGATGGGATTATACTAAGTATCTCGTGTCGAAAGCATTCCCTACGTTAAAGTGTTCTCCACTCTGAGCCTTTAGACATTTACTGGCAATTGATCCTGTGTCTAAGTGTTAGTCATAAATTAACACCCTTCTGCTCTCCACCTACGCCTGACTGTATTCTCGTCTGGCTCATCCAATCCCAAGGCTACACACAAACACACACACACACTGCACTAGTGCCTGACCTGAGCTATGACTCATTCAGCTTCAGTTATCCTATGATCTTTTTGACTCAGCGGGGAAAGTTTATGTAATGAAGTAGTTCAAAGAGAGACCTATGAGTGTGTACAATTGGAAACAGGTGTGACGCTGGTAATGGAGATGGTGATGGTGGTGGTGGCGGCGGACGGTGATGCTGGCAACTACTGCAGCTATGATTGGGGAAGAAGAAGAGAAAATTAGAGGCCAATATATAAAAAAAATGATAGGAGTAAACCATACCTGTCCCTGGGGGGGCAGCGCTACACCGTTAGACCGATAGAGCCACGTGCTGTGTCAGGGGGCAGCGTGTGAGGCCCCTGCCCAGGCTCGGTTCACCGTCATGTGGGTCAGAGCGGTGGAGGAGCGGGGCCCTCCTACTCCACCTGTTCCTGGAAAGAGATCACTGCACGGTGGCGCCAGTATTTATACATTTTGAAGAGGTCTCTTGACTACTGTTCAGATTAATACTAAGAAAGGCTTGTTATGAGCCTGTGTTTGAAAAGTGATGCCAGTGTTTACTGACATTTAGGATTTGGCAGCTGGTTTGAAATTGGTGTCGTACAATTACGCCGCATATAAAGAATGTAGCGTATGCAATATCACAAACGAATCAAGCCGATGTTCGGTGCAGTGAACTGTGCTTCACTGTTAAGCATTATATGAGACAAACAAGGGGTAAATACATTTTCATTATTTATAATAAAAATTCCTCGTTTGTCAGATTATGCCGTCATATTGTAACTTGATATGCTCCTGTCATCACAACACAATCCCTGTGAAAGTTGAGCTAAAACGATTTGTCCATTATTGAACTGGTCAGATGATGGAAAAGCAGCAGCTGTTTTGAAAACACGCGCAGTATTGGGACAAAAGGCAGAATTTAGTGATGTCGCCTTGACCCTGGGAAATCCTAATGGGAATTTTTACTCACAGAAAATCAACTACGAGCATAACCACGTGTGATTGTTGATGAGCGCAAATATTGCACCAGCTGTCCTGTACATGATAAGGAGCAGTTCAGATGAGATCCACACTCCCCATTTTAACCCAACGTCTTCTTTAGCAGCTAATCTCATTTCATTTTAACATCAGTAACCAGTGACAACAAAATAAGAAAAATAATGAAGCTTAGAGTCTGAGGGTGGAAAAAAGGCTACAAAACAAGAGAAATGTGGGAACAGGTCAAATTTAGTTAGTTCATTACATTTCCTATAAAATGTAACTAACCAGTGAATAAAAACCAAACCAGTCTTTTAATAAGTTCATAAATAGTGAGCCAGAGGAGACGGGGGTTCAACAGGGGGCTCCTAAATAAAAGTTGCTGCGTGCAAGGGCATATATCAGGATCCTGCTATAAAGCCTGCCCTTTAGGGTGGGGAGTAGTGGGAGTAGTTGACTCCTGTCTGCTGATAGGGAGCCCTAAATCACTCAGTCCCCGACCCTGCCAGTCTCGCACACATGCTCACACACTCACACCCTCGTAAATGTCACCTGTTAATCTGGTCTCAAGTGCTGCTCAGCGCACTCGCCCGTCAACCACCTGAGCTTTCAAGAGCGACGCTGGGAGGCATGAAGAGGTTCGGCTGAATGGGAGAAAATGTGTTAGTGGAAGGCACGCATTGTACAAAGACACTCATACTGTACAATGAAATACTGTATATGCCTTCTGTATGAGATGCTCCGCACAGGAAAACATGCTTTCAGCTTGACAACGCAGCCCAAAATGTAAACAGTCCAAGCTTCTGCAGTTAAGGTCATAGGTCAAACAACCTTGTGACAGATAAGATAGAGCATTCTTGTCTGTATATAATACTGTTTCAGAGACAGTTTGTTACAATTCAATTCAGCAACTTAGGATGAGATACCTCCACTTCTTTAATGTAACTTTTGAGTGTTTGTCTTAAGCCTAAACTAAAATAAAACCATCATTTCCGAATTTTAAAAAATTTCAAATGCATTAAGAACCAACAAGCAAATAAAAAAAATTCACCTGACACATGTTAATATGGGCTGTGAGACACAGGACAACTTTTTAGCCAGTTGGTGCTGACTGGGTGTGTTTACCTCAGTTCCTGCATCGATGTCACCATCCCCCCCTGATAATGCTCTGTGGGTACATGTCCCTGTTAATTAAACATCACATGCTTCATTTTTGTCTTTAGCCAGGAGGAGCGAGGGGCCACGTGGTGGTAGCATTATGCTAAAGCTAGCATTACTTTCCCAGGCAGCGTCAGGAAGCATTGTACACAGTAGCACGCAGTATTTGTCCTTGTTTCATCTTGTACTGTACCTACAGCAGGTGTCCCAAGACCAAGTCCACCGCCGAATACTGCGATTTCATCATTCACTGACAGTAATACACAGTTTGCGTCAGACGATACATATATGTGCGGGTAAGCGAATGCGAGTGCGTGTACATGTAGTTACATGTGCACGTGTGTTTGCGTGGACCCGAGGACTGCAGTGAAGCAGCCCTTGTCTCATTAGCATGTCAATTGACTCCATCTGCTTTGCACTTGAAAGGGCCAGGATGTGTTGGAGGACAGGGGAAAGAAGGAGGGATGTGGAGGGGAGCCGAGGATGGCTGTGTATTTATCCCCACCTTGTCAGAATTTCTTTTGTACACTGAGTGCACTTACTAAGGATCACAGCGCGGCGTGCTCTCGCTTTCTCCCTCACACGCACTCACAAAATTAAACTCAGGCGCACGCACAAATGGACAGACTGACGCACGTGCAGGCGAGCACTTAAATTAACCTTCATGCATGCCGTCTTTAACGTCGTATGCACCGGGGTTATTACATCACAGTGTTTACTGCGAGACACGCAGATGCGCGCCGCTGTCGGTGGCAAAGTAAAACAATAAACAGTATCATGTAAAAGAGATCGTCAACATATGTGTGTTAACGCTCAACCTTATGTTCTTCTGCGTCTCATAGCTGCACAATACAGCGGCGCCAACACTTCTCTCTCTCTCTGCGTACGTGTGTGTCTTCACAGCGATGACGAGGAGAGTCGCACGGCCTGGTCTAAGAGCACACGTCGTATCCAGCTGTTGTGAAGTAAACAGCGCCAAACAAACACGCAGAAACGTACAGAGGCAACACGCACACACATACGGGCTGTTGCCATTGCTGCCGAAAGGGAGGGAGGGTGAGGAAATGACGGCGGGAGAGGGTGAGAGATGCAGAGAGAGGCCTGAGGGGACGGCAAACAGGAGGTCTGTTTTTTGCCTGACGAGCAGATCTCACACACACACACATACACACCTTATAAGTGATCTCTCACTCTTAACTGCACCTGTTAGAGATACAGCATGGGCGCTCTCACCTCTCCTTTATTTCATCAGCCTTTATTCACAGTTTGCGTGTTTACAGGCTCTTAAGAAGCCAGATTATTGTGTCTCCTGCAGCATAACGTCAGTTCTTAGTGTGCTCACACGCCAACACCCACATTGGTGGCTTTTCGGCCTTATCTCACTGTGCTCTCAGTCCAAATCTCGAAAAATAGGTGACAAAAGCTTTATCTTCAAATTCAAAGGGAGGGAGGAAAAATGTGATTGCAACAAACTTCATGTAAACACATGGCTCATAGCAGTCCAGTCAGCAATTCTTCGATTTCTTGCCTTAGACTAATTTCTGCCTCTACCCTGGTTTGGTGTGTGCATGTAAACAGCTGAAGCCACCGTCACCCTAAATCCCAGATGGGCCACTTGCACTGATCAGCATGACGCACACTGCAATGTAAAAGACATCCCAGCATCCCAGCTCCTCCAGGATTGATCCACCCAGTCGAGTCCAGTGGAATGTGTCTCATGTCCCAGGGAGATTCTGTCATCCAGGAACCGTGGCACACTGGCCTCAATGCATGGGGGACCCTCGGCAGACATGGGCTGAGCTTTCTTATCCTGTCCACGTGGATTCCCAGCAGTCTTCAGAGAGCTGCTGTATCCAGTGTTTTGCGGGACTGGGGCAGGCTAGAGGGTAAAAGAGGCAATTAGAGAGGGAGTCGGAGGCAGAGGGGGGGGAAGGAAGGCAAGGAAAGAAGGATGGGACAACAGGGATGTGTGGCATGCAGGGATTTACTCCCTAACCGCAAAGAAGGGGATGGGTGAGGCGTGTGACAGGTTGCAATGGAGGGAGGCACGGACAAAGACGCACCAGCATCAAAGACTTCCTCCCTTTATTATAATGCATCTACTCTTGGGTTTGTGTGTCTCACGCTGTGTGGCAGCAAGTGTACGAGAGGAAAATACCTCATTTACACAAAAGGCTCCTTTCACTTTGTGTGTCATCTGAGGATGCCTCTCTCTCTCTCTCTCTCTCTCTCTCTCTCTCCCCTCTTTCTTTCTCTTTGTCTCCGAACCCTCCTCTCTCTTTGTCTCTCATTTCATCACCTTGGCTGAATTATTCATACAAATGGTTGCATTATTTTTACTGGATGATATTGCATTTTACTTAAAGGAGGACAGAGATGAATAGGTCCAGCTCTGGTTGTGCAAGAGCTACTGGCTATTTTCATGTTTTTCGATTGAGCGGGTGGTTGTTTGGGCTTGTTATGTCAAACTAAGTATTTCATTGGAAACCACATAAAACACAAAAGAAGCTACTATAGATTGGGCATTTTCACCTGGTAGCAGCAGAGTGAAGGGTCCTGATTATTATTATTATTTTTTGATAGTTAATGTTGACTATGAGAAGTGCTTTGGGTTAAATCAACTGCAAAATTGTTTGGCGGCCCCGTCTTCCTCTGTCAGTAAAATATAAAACTCTGTAAATATTTTTGATAAAAGATCTGAGCAGTCTGTGAGGAAGTAGATTCCCCATCCGCCTCTCCTTTGGGTAGTTGTTGTTTGCATATCCCTGCAAAATATGTTTACCTGTCTACTCGCAGCCAGAGAAACGGAGAGACGAACACTAACTGGTGCCCGGCTCCTTTCATTACCCTGCCCTCTGTTGTGTTTGGTTGCTGTGGTGCTCCTCGCGGCTGCCGGGGGAAAACTGGCAGGTGGAGGAATAAATTTGATGTTGGGTTGGGGCTTTTCTGACCAGGGGCAAAAGTGATGTCAACTAAAAAAAAAAAACAAAAAAAACGGCTGCAGCTGTCTGCAGACACTTGAGGTGTGGGAGCGTGTGCTGATGTACACATAAGCCAGACAGAGAAACAGCTGATTCCTGCCAACACCACTAATGTAAACATAGCGTATAGTACGTTAGATCCAGCAGATAGCCTTTAAGCCTATGCGTGTATGTTACATGAGTGCACGTGTGTGTGTGTGTGTATGTGTGTGCGCATGTGTCATGTGGTTCAGTATTTGGACAAGAGGAGCATGGGTGGGTGCAGTTTAAAGAGACTCGCAGGGTGAAACTCAAGTGGAAATTGGAAACACGTGGATGCATCTTTGCTTCTGAGAGCGAACGCGGCAGCTCGCTCTCTCGTCTGCAAATCCGTTCGTATGATCAGTTTGCCTGAAGGAACGCTGTATGAGAGGGTGATTAACTGGGAACAGTCATGTTGTGCTGCTGGGACCACTCACCTTTGACTCATGGTGTGTTTACATTGTCAGCCTCACACTCATCTCTTGTTATGCAAAGGCAAACTTGAAACAGACAATGTGATTCGGTGTGTGTAGATTCAGCTCAGTCCGACTGTAGACTCACGCCCTGCTCGTCCGTCTGTCTGTGCGTCTGGCTCCTGTCCTAAGTGTTTCCATACATGCCTGTAAACCCGAGCGTCTCGATCCAGGTGCGGAAAGCGGCTTCCTGGACTGGGCTGTGACTCTGCCTGGAAAGCCGCCGCCGACCCCTAAGTGGGAGCTTTGATTGGACCGACGGGCTCATGCGCGCCGGTCTGAGTTGGCGGGAGGCAGCTGGCGAGCGGCGTGTTGTTTTTCCTGGTCTGGTTTGGTATGGTTGGGCTCGGTTCGGTCTGTACCAGCCTGCTGTGTGACCACATCAGTGGGGCGGACCGGCCTCACTGAGGAAATGAACAGATAGGACTGACTCAGCAGCGCTCAGTTCTGGTTACGATCTTCATACAAACTGTTCTGTCTTGATTACATGGCGCACGGTGCACGGTGCTTATTCAGACGCAGATGCGCCTTTAACTCCTCATGCAGGCTCATCGTGTGTACGCTGCCAGAGAGTATACACCGCAGACCAACACGCTCAGCGCTACCACTCTCTCTCTCTCCATTCTCTTTGATGTCGCTCGCTCTCCAAAAAGAACCCCGTTCCGCATGTTAGTCAAGTTAATTCTCAGGAACCAGCATGGACTCGTCAGCCCTCCTACTCAGCAGTTCATCTCACTCATGCAGGTGTGGGATCTGCTGACCCGGCTGTCCGCCCTATCCCGCTGGACCTGCAGGCTATGACCTAATGGTCATATGATCCCCCTACCGCCACCGCCGCCATCGTTTTTCCTCCTCCTCTCTTTACTTCTCGCCGCGTTTCTCCCGTCGGCTCGCTCTCTCTCTCTCTCTCTCTTTCTCTCTTGACCAGAACAGTCATTATGATGTCATCAGGGTGAGTCAACAGGTAGGTGCCGCAGCATCCAGCTGAGTCGGCGCTCTCTGTTCACGGCAGGCTGGGAAGCTGTTCCATGTGACCGCGGCCGTAGCCCTCACATCTGCGTTTCACTGAGCAGCGAAAAGGCCGGCGCCAGCACATCTTGATTTTACTTTTACTGTGTAAACCGGACATCGCTGTTATTTTAAAGCCCTTTTTCGTTAAACTCGTGACTTGTCGGCAGTGCAGGTTATTTTAAGTTACTGATGGCGCTTCAGCTGCAGTTGAAGGTTGCAGTGTGTTTTGTTATGCTGGGGTCTTTCCAAGTCCACATTCCAGTAAACGCGTGTAAGAGCTGTGGTGGTTATGTTGTAATTCTTGGTGTCATAAACAGTGCTGATAGTGCGTGCGTGTGTGTGTGTGTGTGTGTGTGTGTGTGTGTGTGTGTGTGTGAGGCAGAGAAGTTGAGAAAGCCGGAGACACAGGGAGAGGGGTGTGCGTGCGTGCATGTGTGTATTGATAGGGGTCTCTTGACTTACCAGACTTGGCTTGTCAGAATGCGGACGAAAACATGTTACACCACTCGAAATTTCCCCTCTGCTGTCGCACTTTCCATAAACAAACTTTATTTTTCAGTGCCCAGACAAAACATCCACCACAGTTCAGAAAACATTCCTCGCAGCCCCCTGGCCATGTCCAAGACTCGGGGACAGTTCAGTGTTATTGTATAGTTTCTCTGTGTATTTAATAAAGTGATGCTATTTGATCCATTAATAAACTATCTTGTATGCTTAATGAAGAAAAAATTGTTGGATTGATCATAAATTTAGATGAGCCAGCATATTTTTATTTCAGTACTGGTGAATTCAGGTATGAAACGTGTCAGAAGATCATAGATTAAGAGTCCACAGCTTTTACACGTCTAATGTAACATGATACGGATCACCACTTGGGGACTTTGATACAGCTGTGAGCCTCGGTTGACACAGTGACAGAAAAAGATGATTCAGAGTTCAAGATGATTCAACCGTCACATCTGGCTCAGTTCAGTAAACGCGCCCCTTTGTTTGTAATTTTGTTTTTCCCGGAAAAAAAATGGCCTCAGTGACCGTATCATTTCTATACTGCTGAACCTGCTTCCGACGCTGAGATGGATCTTAGAATCACAGCAAGTGCGGGGCAACGTTTTTCACATGTGGGGGCGAGCCAGAGGAGTCTGTGGGAGAAATCAGATCCCGTCCGGGCTCCCACTTTATTTGAAAGTTTGCGCTCGTTTGTTGCCTGAGTAAGAACTTCTCTCTCTCCCTCACTTGTACATGTCTTTGTTTTCCAGTCTAACTTAGTAATTTCTTTCTTCTTCTTCTTCTTCTCCCCCTCTCTCTCATAGCACCCCTCCTCCCATTCCTTCTCTCCCCTCTCTCCCCTCCCACGCTATTAGTACCTCCAGAAGTGTTTCTCATTATGTTCATGATCTGACCATATGGCTGCGCGCTGTCTGCGTGTGTTTGTGCACGCTGTGCGAAGGGATCCGCAAGAGTGCGTTAAGGGCACACACACACACACACACACACACACACACATTCCCATACACACTTCAATCACTGAATCACACACTCTCCGTACTTGAGCCATTTCGTTCTTGGAGATCACAGACCTTGTGCTCGTTTTTGTTGTGGTCTTTTCATCCGCCTGCTTGTGCATGTCCACAATACACACAAACACACGTACGATGGGAATCAGTGTGTGTGTGTGTGTGTGTGTGTGTTTACAGCTGTGCTCACCCCACAATGGCAGGTTTTTCTACTGCTGCCTTCTTCTCTCTGGTCAGAAACCGAAACGCACGCGGGCATGTGCGTGCCCGCACAGGCGCACACACATGCACACGCACACACACACACACACACACACACACACACACACACACACACACACACACACACACACACACACACACACACACACAGCTGTGGTTTGACCTGCTGCCTCCAGATGAATACTCATGAGACCTTTCAGTTTGTGTCAGAGCCATGTCGGAATATTGAGGATGAAGAAAGTCATCCAGTATCTGTAACAGAGCCTGGGACTCTGCATGGAAGTGGGATGGGCCGCTGTTTCTGAAAGTACTTACAACCACTGCAAATTCCCATCTGACAGTTTTCTTTTAGCAATATCCTTAATGCTCCTCAGCTCAGAATGGTCTTGAATATTTAAGCCTAAAAAGGGAATTCATCACGTGAAGGGAAATGGCTTTGATGTTGCTTATTGCTGCTGAATAATAATAACTGAATATATAACATAAGCATATTCAAAAAAAACCCTTCAGTTTTCAGTTGGGGTCAAAACACTGCATCATATTCCATGCACACTGGAGGCCGCGCTGAGGCTGACTTCAGCCCTGCGGGATTATCCGGAGTGCATTGTCATGAAGGTGAAAATTAGCTCTTTTTCCTGATACATGAAAAAATATTGTGTTGGAGATACATGGCATTTACAGGACAGCGATGTATCGCAATTAGAGCTGCAAAAATTAGTTGATTAAACAGTTAGTTGATGGACAGAAAATGAATCGGTTGAATGCCAGAAACTACGAGATTACAGTAAAGGTGTGGATTTTGGGCTGACGCGATCTAAACAAGCTACTTGGATGTGTCGTGGGTGGATTGATCTCCAAACAAATTAACAACAGATTAATCGATGACGCAAATGATCCTTCCCCTGATGTAATGATGCTTGCCAGAAAGTTGATTACTCGACAAAGAAGACATAAAAGTGCAGGTCTTTTTATTCTGTCACTCCACTCTCAGTCTTCACTCTCCATCATCCCGATGCAGATCAGGGCCTCCCCATCTGTCTCCCTTCCCGGCGCCTTCTCACAATATCCCTTTGCCGTTGCCTGGGAGTGCATACTGTCTGTTCAGACGACACACACACACACACACACGTAAAGCACATAAAAGCACATACACACAGCGCAGCAACACAATAACCTCAGGCCGCTGGTTATTAGAAAATCACCCAAACCTGTCCTCCCCTCAGTCATGGAAGAAAGGGGGAAGATTTTCCAGCTATATTAAAGGAGAGGTAGTAGCCTCTGTCTCAGCTTCCCTTCATCTCTACCCCGTTTATTCTAATCACACCGTGGCTGTCTCCTCTCCCGCCTTTATTTTGCTCCATTTTTCCATCTCTTTGTTTTGTTTTTCGCCTGACAGTGACTGGGTCTCTCCTGCCCCAGGGGAACAGAGTTATGAGCCCGATGTCCTTTCATAGTCAATTGTATAATGTGGCTTGTGTGTATATGTGTGTGAGGCAGTGTGAAAAGAGTCCGGGGGGGGGGGTGCTTGAGAGAAAGTGTGTGTGTTTGCGTCACTGACAGTTAGTAGCCCACTGAAAGCTTATATGCCAGCGTGGGTGCGTGTTGTTTACAGATCATGTCCTCCATTGTGGTATTTTGGTCGGGTCCTTCCAGGATGCTGCGATCATGCTGACCTCCTCTGTCCTGTCCCACACTACTGGAAGTGCTGTAATGATACAGTATGTGCAGCACAGCCCGCCCCCTACACGCTCATCCCGTCTCCATGTGGCCCTTCTAACACTATGTGCGATGCCATGGACTAAGTGTTACATCAGAGTGGTCAAATCGCTCTCTTCCAGAACTCATTGTTCCTCCCGTGTTTGACTAAGCTTTGGGTGCATGTGTTTGTCAGGTGTTTGTCAGTCAGAGTTGTGGACTGTCTTAGATAAGAGTGATGTGTCAGTGCTGCCCGGTTGCTGAATGTTCTCGACCGTTTCTCCAAACAAATCCTCCCTGCGCCCCTGTTGGTTCAGGGCAGCGTAAGGGGAGGCTGACTCCGTATCTTCTCCGGATTCGAACCCCCTTCTCCCGGGCTGGGAAAGGCAAGCCGCTTCCTTCACCTGCTCGTGAGCGGGAAGCCCACGGTCTGTGGCTTTTGTTTGCGCGCTGCGTGCTATATTGGGCTTGAGCTAATCTCGCTGACTTTCTGGGAGCAGCGGGGACAAGAATTAGCACTACCAGGATGAGTGGACAGAGAGTTATAATGGGAAATGGTCAGTCATCGTTCTGACATGTGTTTACATTGTGGCCAACTTCATTTTAGTCACCACTCTCTTAAGAAATAGGTACTTTCCCATGCAGCTGCTTCTGGCATCAGGTAATATATCACAGGGTGGTGTATGTGCGGCAGATCCTTAAAACCCTTTGAATAATCAGAGCTGCTTTCAGTCTTAAACGTGGTAAAACCTTGCTCTTGAGTCCTGCATCATTGGGCATCTTAGAACTGCAGCAATATCTTTACTGGCATACCCTCATAGTTTTACCTTCAGTGTTAAGTCAGCCATGAAGCTGATTTCAAGTTGAATTAGAGTTTGTATGAAGATGTCCCCGCTTTGCAAAATCTTATAATTTAACCGTAAAAAAAAAAAAATGATCAGAAGCTTGTTTCCTTGTTCACTTTTAAACACGCTGGTTCACACGGTGCAGGCTGCCGATTGAGGCAGCCACCGCTGCTCAACCCGACCTCACCGCACATTAATGCGATTTTGATCTTCATATGTGTGAGGGGAAGGGCTGTAATGGAGAGAGGCTGGGAGCAGGTCAGATGTGTAATCTGGCTTTCACAGTGTTGTTTGTGTCGGGGGGGTTTATTATTTATCCGTGTGCGTGTTTGTTTGGATCCGCTGTCACACCTGTGGTGCTGAATCACACCCGCTCCTGAAGGGGTTTTATTAGAGAACCAGTTCAGAAAGTAAGCCAATACTTTTGATCCAGAATAGTTTCATGTGATTAACTTCTTGACTCACATATTATTAACTACTTTCTTGTTTTTATTTAAACTTTGTAGTCATGATTAAAGACTAAAATTGGTTGATTTCATGGCCGTATGACTTCACATAGCTTGCTCTTTCACACCATGGTGCTTTGAGTCCCACACAGGGCGCAGACGCCTGACTGTGGCTGACTAGTGCTCCCCTTAGCTGGGCAGGGCAACTGTGGAAAGTCCCTGGCTGAGGATGGGGCTGGCAGGCTGGGGGGGGGGCTGGAGTCGTCCTGGAATCGCGTATGTTTTCCTGGATCAGGAAGGAGGATGTGGTAGACAGAAGACACCCCTCAGCTCACGGACTCCGTCACCCCCTACCACCCACGCCCACACACTACCTCACCCCACAGTTAGTCTAAAGAGAGGTGAGGAGAGCAGGGAAATTACCCTTCCAGTAAAAGGTAGTCGGTCAGGACAGGAGATGAGGGGGAGCTGGAGGGAAACGAGGGGCGAGAAGCGGCGGGGGAACGGGGGTTGCATCACAAAGGCACAAAGACAAAAGTGATGGGAATAGCAGCTTCAGTGGCGGAGGATTACATCTGCGTGTTAGCTTGCGTTTGCATCGTAGTGCCGATCCCCGCTGGAATGAGCGAAAGAGGGATTGAGCGGTGTCTTATGTGCGCTGTGCATGTAGGCGTTATGTATAATGTCTGCAAAAAAAAAAAACGGTACAAACAGTAGTCCATCTGGGCCGCCCTGCCTCTTAACCCAATGTCTGGCTGCCATTTATCATACAGGCACGGAAACCTACACACACATGCACACAGAAACACACACGCCAGAGAATACATCTGCCGTATAACCACATCACACACTCGCACACATAAGTATGGTCCACATTAGCCCACTCTGTGAACACAGATTGAAGGATATTTATAGCCAAATAGATTTTTTTTCTCACGAGATGAAGAATTACAGTAAAAGTGTGTGTGTGTGTGTGTGTGTGTGCGTGTGTGTGTGTGTGTGAATGTCCAACACTTTTTTTTTCATCCTTGTTGTTGTTGTTCTGGCTCCACTGTTACAGCGAGTGACTCAGAGTTTCGTGCGTGCCAAAAACTTGCTTCGCACTGTTTGTTTCTCATTCATATTTTCTCATTTTTTCCACAGTGCTGTGTGTGCACACGTGCTCATTCAGTCATACTCTGTGTGCCTGTGTGTGTGTGTGTGTGTGTGTGTTGAGCTGAAGAGCCACTCAGGTTTCACCTTGGCACCAACGCTGTCACCCTGGCAGCAGATTCCACACGCTTAGCTTCCAACTCTCTGCTGCTTTCCGCTCCACCTGTAACATATGCGCACTTCTAACGAGGGCAGCTACAGTTTATAAGAATACATGGGGCCGCAAAATATATCCTCCTGTCGCAGAGACATCAACACAAAATTCCACATCCATGTTGTTTCTAGTACTTCTGTAGGACTCGGACCGGATGGTTCTGTAGGGCTGTGAGTACAACTCACAAGTGCTGCAGTTAAGTCAGGCTCCGCTCTGTTGGCTGTTGCTGTGAATCCAAGAGTAATCGCTTGGACCAGAGATAGGGGTAATTATTCATAATAATATCATCACGGTTACATTTCCCTGTCGTCAATAAGAACCTCGGAAAATTGTGAAAAGTAACATTGAATTCTAATTACGCTGATTCATTGGTTATCATATTTGTCATCAGTTCATTTTCTGTTCATCAGCTTCAGCACCATATTCAAATGTCTGTGCAGCTGTCAGAAGGCACAGGCTGCAGGATAGATGCATAATTAGGTGTTTCTTTGACGGTTGATGGCAACAGATGCTTTGTGTCTTGTGTCAAATGGGATAATTAGAGCCTATTTATGCTGTTACCTCCTGTATGTATCAGTTTGCAATGATACAGGGGCGGTGATTCCCTGAATGAATGAAAGAAAGGTTAAGGGGAAGGATCAAGGAGGGCAGACAGATGGAGGCCCAGTGGTGAAGGCGACACTGCCGCCTTGAGAGTCTCCTTACGTGGGCACAACCTTGGCCCCCTCTCTGCCAGTCTCCTAACCGCTTCACCACGCCCAGAGGGGCACCGTGGCATCCTACAGGCTGGCAGCTGTTTTTGGGAGCCGTCCCCTCCTCAGCCCCGCAAGGGATCAGCCTCCCATGCAGAACTGCTTTTTCGGCGCAGCCACCGATGTGCCCACCCTGCTCACCTCCAGGCTACTTTAAACGGCGCAGCAGTGAAGGACAAGCTCCTGCTGCTCAGCACAAACACGACAACGCTTTAAGTAAAGGGCGTGGAGGACGACAGATTGCTTGCCTGCGACAGGATGTCTGTGTGTGCGTGCGTGTGCACAGTATCTGCAAACACACATGAACCTAAAATGGTGGAAATAACTACGGGCCCGTTGCCACCATGGCCAGCGCCAGTCGCTCCGCTCAGCGCTCCTGCACTCACTGCTCCGACCTCCCACCAGGCACCTCTCACCGCGCAGCACTCGCAGAATAAATAACATTCACAGCCAAGTGTAAGAAACTCTGGGCTTCACCCGAAACTGCGGCCTCGCTCAACCAGCTGTGGGAGGCCAGGGCATCAGGGTGCAGGGTGGCAAGTGTTTGCATGTGTGGTTGCCAGTGTGTGTGTGTCTGTGTGCGTGGGTGTGTGAAAGCAGCGGAGATGGTTGTTTCTTCATGTACATACATTTGTGCGTCTCTGTCACAGGCTACCTTTGGAGGCAGATTTCAGTTAATTGGGGAGAACTTGTCAATTGGAGTTTTTTGGGAAGGCAGGCGTTTCAGGTAAGGGTTAGGGATCAGGCAAGTGGTGGTTATGGTTAGAGTAAGCCTCCGGAAATGAATACAAGTCTACGTAATGGCCTCAAAACAACAACATGTGTGTTTGTGTGTGGGTGGGGGGTGGAGGGGTGGGAAGTGGGAAGTGGGACTGGGAAATGAGGAGGCAGAAATGATCCCAGTGATATTTACACGTGTTATTATGGTGAAGGTGGTCGTATAAAAAAAAATCCCCTGACCCCGACTGTTGTTTGTAACTGTACCCCCCCCCCCCCCGGCTCATTAATGTGCCCTTCACATCCGAAATCTTTGCGACTTTTGTGTCGGCATGGATGTTAAGCAACATATCCACCAGAGGGCAGCTCAGAGTCAGACCTTTTAAGAGAAAGACAAACAGTTAACGGCTTCAATTTTCTTCTTGTCCCTCGGTGGTGTCCTAATGGTGTTGTCTTGCTTGAACTATTGGCTACTCTTCCCCTGCGACTTCCAGCGATGATGCTCTCCGGCCGATACCTGTGCACTGACGATCGGAGACAGTGTTGCTGTGTGCCGATTTTTCTTTTTTTCTTGTGTGCCTATTAGCCACCTTACTGGCCCTGTGGATGTCACATGGTGACCTTTCTGCCAACCGTATCCTCACAAATAAACTCCACTGCCGTGCACACACCTCAGCGCTTCACACTTACGTGGTGACGAGCCCCTCCGATGTACACCAGGGTAACAAAGGCTATTGACTAAGACTGTTGCTAGCACGGCTACCATACTTATATCACTTGAAAAATACCGCCCTCCGCGTTGCGCTTTCAACTTCAATTAATAGTGCGCAGTCACAGCGAGAGCAGGTATGTTACGAACTCTCCTCGACTGCTCTCCTCTTGAGTCAAACAGATGGTTAACTCTGGGCTTTATGGCTCTGTATGTGCTGTGCCTCTCCTGGGCAAGCTGCCCACTTCATCCCCAGGCTTGAGCGAGGCCTCCCCGGGGACGGTCACAATGCCATCAGGCCTGCTTAATACCTCCGATTATACATCGCCAGGTCCGCCTTTCAGTTGTGTTAATATAATGACCAACACTGCATACGACTATTAAATGCATTACAATAACGCTTAATCTGTGCATGGGTGCAAGACAAAGTTTATTATGTCTCCTGTAGATCGATAGAATCTTGGATTTATAAATACAGATTAGCATAGTGAATAACAATTAAAGGAAGGAAGGAAGAATGGATCGATATCACTCACCAAAATAAGGTGGCCTCAGACAAAGCCTCTCTGGGGATTTCCAGCCAGCTTAGCCTCTGACTCACCACTGGGAGCAACAACAGCCACCCAAGGGATAGCAGGCGGAGAGGTGTAAGAGATGGGATTATGAGGAGGAGGAATTAAGAGTGTGAGATTTTTGACAGAGTAGCACATGGAAGAGTTGGAGAAAGGAAGGACTATGGAGGCATTTGGAGGGAGGCCGATGACATGAATAAGGGAATGAATGATGGAGAAAAGCAAGGATGTAAAGGATTAGCAAGACAAGATAAAAAAAACCCCACAGATGGGAAGTGAGGAGATAGAATTAGAAAGGATAAGAAAGGCAAGAGTCGTAAAGAAAGGAAAAAATTTGAGGCCGGGTTGACGGACAGGATTGGACAAGAGAAAAGAGAAGCGAGCATGGATAGAGGGTGCCCGCTGGGGAAGTCGGGCGCTAATTCGGAGAATGGATGTGAATAGCAGCCAAGGCATTTTTGTATTAACATAATTAACAGATGGCGTTAGTGATTAGGTTACATGCGATTCAGGAAGCCAGGGTTGTTAGCTGAGTGTTAAGGCTGCACATTCTGTCAGCCGGGAAAAAAAAAGGATCGGAAAAGAACAATGTCAGTGGAGGGAATTAAGGCGGTGACACTACACACACAAATCTAAACACACAACTGAGGGGAGGTGGGGTGGGGGTGGGGGTGGGGGCTGGGTATACACCCGCTCACTCACATCCGCGCAGATGCGTGCCTGCGTGTGAACACACGGGCACCTGCACACGCACACGTGCGGCGCGTGGGCACGCAGGAGTGTGTGGCTGCACTCGCATTTTACACGTGCACATAATAAGCTCAGTAACACGCACTACTTCAATTGCAGACTTAAAATGCATTGTTTCTGGCTTTTTTTTTTAGTGCACCGGCGAGGGACATAAAGGCATTTTATGAGCCATGGCCCACTTTCAAAGCTTTGTCTGCTATAAACGCAGCTTTGATATGAGAATAGTGACATGCTGCTGGGAGAAGACTCTTTGTGACTCAGTAAAATGTAAAAATAGTCCTGTTGGCTCGCTAATGTGAACACGGTGATGGCTTTTGTCTTGCGTGCCATTGTCTGCAACTGTAAGCAGGGGCAGATTACACCTGGTTTAGTCTCAGAGGTACCGGCATGTTTATGCATTTGTGTCTGTGTATGCTTTGTATTATCGCTTCACTCTGGCCTGTTGAGCTGCTTATACGGCACCGTTCTCACAAGTTGCGATTCTGTCTTTCACCTGTTTGATATTATATTGTATTACTCACTTCATGTCTGCTGCCATGTGAACGTGCCTGTCTGCGTTTGCGTCTGTCGCCGTCTCTGGCTTTCTATCGGCTTTGGCCAGTTGATTTGTTTTTTCTTGTATACGAACAGCCGCGAGTCGACTTGTCTGATAAATCTGTGTACCATGTGAACAGACAGACAGACTATACAGTGGAAACAAACAGTTTGCCTTCAAGCAATAGGTATGTGTGCGCATGTGTCTGTCTCTGTGTTTGTGTGTGAGATCGAGTGTGTGTTTGCGTGGTGTCTGTGTCTTCAAAGCAATCTGGTTTTAATGACCGTGGGATATTGTCCAGCATGTAATTCAGACAGACAGGAATGTGTTTGGACTGTTCGGTGCATGTGTGTCAGTGTGTTTATGTGTGTGTGTGTGTTTGTATGTGAGTGTAGGTTCAGTTGGTCTGCATCCAGCCAGTCTTAAGCGCGTCCTGGTCCGGTGGGGACTGGCATGATTGTGACTGGCCCTCTGGTGGTTTGCAAATCAATCACAGGTCCTCCAACTCAGACCAAAATTCTGACAGTGACTACCAGTTTCCTGGAACAATCTTCTCCCCTTAAATAACCTCACATGGTTTCAATGACTTCTGCTCTGTCATCAGGCGAGTTAGCGTGTGATGATTCTGGGTGAATCCGTCTGCCCAAGGCTGCTTGGACAATATAAAATGGGTCATTCAGTCTCTTTGTCTTTCTTTTTGGCTCCATGTTGATGTATTTGGTATAAGCTGGCAATTTAGGAGGCTCATTAGTGGTGAATGGATGGATTCTTGCTGAGGATTTTGTTCGAACACAGCGCTGTCATCGGGCACCAGTACCAATCTCTTGTCTCAACCTCAGCCTTACTATGTTACTGCTGTATCTTGTCCTCGAGCCCAGGCTCATAATAATCACTGTCTGGCTTGTGTCCTAAGAAACCTAATATGTATGTAATTCACTTATTTCAAAGCCTGCATTATTGCATTTTACATTATTATATTGTTACATAACTCATTATTCGGTAGTTGGCAACACGTTGTATATTTCCTCTCAATCAGTTTTGTTTCGTTTTAAACTTAGAAAGATTTAAGATTGTTATCATTTCCCTGACTATTGTGCAACGTAGTGCAGTTGTTTCCAACTAAAGGAAAGATGTAGTTCTGTCATTTTCCTTCTTTTTAAAATTTATTATACAGCCTGATAATTACATTTAAAGAAAACAAGTCCAGTCAGGGTTGGTTGGGTTATCGTCATCAGCAGCAGCATCTTTGACGTGAAAGCGTGATCAGGACATCTCTATTAGTAAGGGTTGTAATGAAATTAACAATAATAAATTGATAACTGAATAATATTGGTCGGGACACTCTCTTGAGGTTTGAGCCCAGGTTCGATTAGAGACGGTCTTGTTACACCACCCTACCATAGCTATAGTGTTACAGTTTTGCTCCAGCTCCAGCCTTGTTATGCAGTCGTGTACAGTATGTGGCCGTCAGGCATCTCCAGTCCCATGCCCACTTCCAGCCATACCCTCTCCTGTAGCCCTTAACTTAAATCCCCAGCAGTCCAGAGAGGAATCAATGCAGCATTAGAGTGATGGTGCTGCTGTGGCTGTGCTTGGGTCATTTTATGGTGTGGACATGGAAATAGAGGATCAATCAGAGCCATGATATCTTATTACTAACGTTAATTCACCCAGAGCAGTATGGATCCATGCATTAGCCTGGCTGAGCCTTGATTTAGAGCAGAGTGGAATTGAGTGTGGATAGGACTGTGTGTCTTTGCGTGTGTGTGTGTTCATGCCTGCGTGCGTGCTAGCTTCTCTTAGCTTTCCTTTTGTGTGCGTTTGTTCATGCGTTCGTGCCATTCATATGTTTCGAGGTTTGCCTCGCTGTACACGTTTGTGCGAGGCTTTTAAAGTTGTCCATGAGCACTGTTGGGAAAACATCGAAATGCTTACTTCATTAGGTGGTTACCGTGTACGAGGCTGAGCTGAAGCTGAAGTCAGGGGAATTCCTCACCAGAAGAGAAAGAAAGAGAATAGCATCCCCTGTGCTTCAACCCTGAGCAGTCGCGACAAACCTCTGCCAGACAGCTTCCCTCATGAAACAAAGCTCAAGTCAGCTGGAGCTGGTCATCATTCACGTGGGCCCTGTTGCTGGTGCCTCCTGGGAATACTTCCTGGTGTACGATGTTTCTGAGGAGTGGGGCTTGCCAGAGAGAGGTCGCCCTGAAGCATGTTTTATTCATCCAGCCTGTCACTCAGGGTGGCTTGTTTTGGTTTTTTGTTTAATGTTTCTTCTGAAGAACGGCATATGCGCGTGTGCGTGCGTTTAGTTGCTATTTTGGTGTGTCTGTCTGCATTTCCACCCCTCTCTTGCTCCCGCTCTCTTTTTCCCTCTCTGCCCTGATACTTACAGTATGTTTGTGTGCGTGCGTGTGTGTGTGTGAATGAGTCTGTTCACGTGTTTGTGTGGGTGTTTCATCCCTAGAGAGATGAAAAGCCTCGGACCATATGCTATGCAGCAGTAGGCCACAACACACAGTACTGTTGCAGAGTTCAACAGTAAGTATTGCCCAATGGCCAAGGGCCAGTTGGAGGTTCACTTGGACCAGTTACATGGTTGGTTAGTCGCCAAATTGGGCCAACAGCTGAAAAATAAGTTCACTCGGTGGTCACTCCCACTCGGAAGAAAAAAAAAAACCCAACAATGTTTTACTTTGGAAAAATATAAAATAAACACATCTGCCTCTTAGTCAGCCATTGCTGCTGCTCCTTGAATCCCAGTGCTCATTCGAAATAAAAGATGACTGGCTGATTTGCTGCGACAGCAGCAGCTCCTCTGGCTTGAAATGTTAAAAAGAAGCCGTCGTGTTGCCAGGTTATTTTGAGGAAAACTTGTCCTGCTTGAACGTAATTACCAATAATTACACCTTCCAGCGTTGCACACTCTTGAAGCACATGACAACAGCTGGTGGCGCTTAGTCTTTCTGTTGGTAAGGCAGGTAGCTGACAACCCCTCAGCATGTCCAATTACTGCACTGGTGGGACGGATGAACTGGGGAGAAACTCACCGGCATGACAGATTTCACCTCCGTCGTTCTTTTGCTATAATGCCTCATAATCGTTAGTTCATCAGAATCTACATTGCTACAGCATTCATTCCACCAGCACAACAGTATGGTATGGCCATAATCACCGGATGTTGTCAGTCAATGATTAATTTCAATCCTTTTGTGTTTCCAAGTTTTCTTGGCTAAGCTATTTCTGCAGATTTTAGCCAATGAAGGTGGAAGGGAAAGAGAATGCACTGCACTGTGTCCTGTGAACTAATGGGAATCATTTAATGTGAAACAGTGAGAGGAAGTGTTGAGTTTACATTTCCTGTACAGGAAGAACCAGCAATGGCAAATTAACATAGGGAGCAGTGAGGTTTCTCATTAAGGTGTGGTCAGATATACTCATGACTGTACAAAAAAAGGGAAATAGTAAAGGTAAGCTTATTTCTAAGAAAAGCTAGTCACAGATGAAGGGCTGGTTATCTCATTCAGCAGTTCAAGAGGCAGTTTAAAGTTTGGATTTGACAGATTTAATGAAAATAATCCAATTATTTTGGTTAAGAGTTACTTCAATTTATGATCACGTGGTAATTTTTGTTTAATTATGAGCCCCCACGGACCCAGCTGAACAAACAAAAACAAAATCCGTAACCTCAAATCTGTAACGATGACTCATGCTGTTGTACTGAAGCCCCACACGGCAGCATGAGACACCAGACCTAAACCACACACGCCAATATCATGAAATGGGTTTGGATATCAAGCTAAAAACTTCAAATCTGTGTCTGGGATTTATTTTTGAATGTATCAGTTACAGCATGTGCTCACAGATTCCTGAGGGGAAAGACAGATGATGGGGTAGAAAGGCACTTATCCTGAAACTTTCCTCTCACGCTCGGGCTCAGATTACAACCCAGTTTAACCCCCCACCCAGCAAACAATCAAAACATAAACTTACCATTTAATTTTCACAAACACTTTTAAAATGCTAGTTTAAATGTAATGTACCACCATGGACTGCAATGTACCAAAAAAAAGTGACTGCATCAATTTAAGAGAGAATACTGATTCTGGTCCAGTAGAATTTACATAATCAAAACCAGCACCGAGGCGTTTGGACTCTGAAGTGGAGCTAAAAAACACTCGTGTGCACAGAGGAGACAAAAGCAAATACCAACAGTGTACAAACATTTTCTCGCTAATTTGCCTGCGGTTCAATGCAGCATGCTCAAACACAGAGACAAATACAATAAAACAAACTTGACGCCACAGTGGTATTAGTGGGTCTGTGTAAATATTCTGTGGTGAGAGACTAATCTCTCAAATCATGGCTGGAAAAGAAAAATCTCTGACAAGAGCAAATGTCCTGGGCTGCTTAGTTCAATAGTGCTGTGATTTAAATAAAGCTGTTCTAAAAACTCTTACCTAACTATATTTATGAAGAGTTTTCACAACTTCTATATCTGTTTTTACTGAGAATATCTGTAACTGGTCACGCACTGTACACACTTTTAGGGAAACAGATCTGCTGAAACTTGCAGATTTAGCTAAATCCACCGCTGTTTCTAACCACAGTGTTGTGGCTACCTCCTGTAAATGTCACTATATACTCTCACGTCCCGTCAAACACGTATACGTGCGTGCAGAAGCACAGCAACCGCGTGTTTATCCGTGTTGAAGTTTACCGACGGAGAGCTGAACGTTTTTACGACGCCAGCGGGCAGGTACGGGACTGAAGTTCAGACCGGCACCTGCGCCCCACCCAGCGCTCACGCAGACATCTCAGTATCCTCTCGTGTAATAAGAGGGGCCAATCAATACTGTCACACTGAAAAAATCAGAACCAAGAAAGAGACCAAAGTGAATTTGACAGACAGGTGGGGGAGTAACAGGTTTAAAGTTAATTTGTGCTCCCTCTCTTTCTCATATTGTCTCTAGAAGACCCCCCCCTCATCTCACCCCCCCATCAGTTTTTTTTCTCCTCTTTCTCTGTATCTGCACACACACCTTCCCTGTAGAGGTCATTTTAAAGACAAGGTTTGGGCCAATCAAGCTGAAGTTGTATAGCCCTAGTTGTGGCTGCCTGATTGAGAGTGACATTGACACGATTACGACAGACAAACTAGATTAAGAACGACGTGGCGCTCCCTCCCTCTCTCTGTCTACCCTCTGTTCCTCTCTGTCTACCCTGTTCTCCTCCTTCATTCCTCTTTGCTCATGTAGCCTTTGAGTACGCTGTTGTATTTCTCGCAGACTTTGCCCTCTGACAGCTCATCCTTGCTCATTTTTTCGCGTGCCTTCAGAACGAAAACACCTGCGTTCGCGCCCGGCCAATCGGGATGAGCCCACTTCGTGGGTTGGGGGCTGCAGTGCCACCCGCCAGCTTTCTTCAGCGAAAGCAGGCTTTGGTTTTTCGTAGCCACAGATTGCTTTGTGTGAGAAGACTGCGCAATCTTCAGCTATGTCTGCCGTGGTGTGGTTGTCACAACTGACCCACACTGCCAGGGCTTTTGGTATTAACTTTGACTAACTACCCATAGCTAATTAACGTTCATTGGCCGCTGTATGCTAAGCCTTTATAAATTTGGCCCACGTGTTCAATTAATGTGTAACTGGGTAGTAAGTGGTTCCCTTGCCACCCTTGATTTGAGGTGGAGTGTGAACACCGTTGTGGCCACCGGCCGATCCGGTCTTCTCTGACTCCCACCCTGGCAGCAGCGACTGCCTCTGGGAAAGGCTGACGCAGGATGTGACTACCTATTAGCAGCCCCAGCGATGCCACACTGGCAGTGGTACCTGTCCTTCACACCCTCTCTCTAAAAATGATACGAGGATGAAAATATTTCAGAATCCAACTTTTTTTTTTTTGCCTCTCACACTCTTGTACTTCCCTCGGCCCCTAGTTGTCAGGCAGAGGAAGAGTGAAACTCCCACCTGTTGGTGTCCTACCGGTGGATCGGGTCCCGGGGTAAGAAAAGCTCAGAGCTGTTGCAGTGTCATGCTTTCTGCCTCCGCTGACCTTAGGTTCTGTTGTGTCGGATGTATTGTGGGTGATAACGGCATCCTGGCTGACTCTCAGGTTAGTGCGCATGGTAAAAATCTGGTTTTTGTCTCCAGACTGTCAAACTGTCAGAGAACAGGCCTGGTGCTGGAGATAATGAGACCGCCCCGAACAGGGGGCATGTAAGCCCCAGGGCTGTGTTGTTGCTCTCCCTATCACATGTCAGTCGTCTTTAGTGCTGAAACAATTAGACCATTAATCGATATGTCAGTCAACAGAAAAAGGAATTGCAGATTTGCGGACAATTGAGGAATCTGCTCAGACGCTTTTTTATCATAAAAAGTCAGCATTTCCTGTTTGCCGTATTTGAGCATTTGCTTCTATGATACTGTCAACAAGGGCTCTGAGAAATCATAAGACATTTTTTAAATTTGTGACACTTTGTGACACACAGACAAAACAATCAGTCGGTAATGAAAATAATCAGTGGTTTCACTTCTATCCTCATAATGTGAACAATTATGTTTTGGACAATCTGACTGGTTTGTGTATACTGCCTCTTAGCTCTGTGACAGAGTTGACTTCCTTCCACACAGAGGGTTATCTTTTCTACATATATGTCACTTTTGTCTATCTTACCATCCAATTTATTCTTATTTGATGGTTCATTCCTGAAATCTGTTTAAACTTATGTTGAATGTATGTATATGCATGTACGACATGCATATTCTGCATACAGCACGATTGTGTTTGTCAGTCCAGTGCAGTGCACGTCTGTCTTTGCCCAAGCCTGTGTGTGTGTGTGTGCGTTTGAGTGTGAATTCTGTTAGGAGCGGTGAAAGACAATTGCTGGGTCTGATCTAATAACTGTTCATCTCATTTCTAGGCTTTCGCTTCACCTCTTCTCCGAAACTCTGTTAGTATTGGTGGCCAAATTAGCTTAATGAAGTCCCAGGGAAGTCACTTTCCCTGTAGACGTCTCTCCACTCCGCGCCTCTACCCTCTCAAACATCTCGCTCCCGCGAGCGCTGCTCTGTGGCTTGGAGAGGGACTGAGGCTTCAAAAATCATACGCCTGTGCGTTTCATATACAACAAAATCAACTCAGTGTCATCCTTATAGTGTGTCTTTGAATGTAACACGGCTCTTTTGAGTGACATTGATCCCTTGGTGATTGACCTCTGATCTCTGACTCTTCTAGCTGGCCCTCAGGGACTGAGCCAATATGTGCCATCAGCCTCTCCCAATCTAATCACCGTTGCACATAATACCACTGAGTGCTATTAACTTACCATCAGTTTATGGACTAGCTTGTGACAACACACACACACACACACACACACACACACTTTATTGTACTGACACATAACACTGAGATAAATATAGACATGCTTTTAAAGCTGCAGTTAGGGAGATTTCTCCTCCAAAAGAGGAAAAACAAAGGCAGAGGGCGAGAGAGACAAATAATGACACCTCAGTAATTATACAGGTACACTTTTCTTGGGGGCAACACCCTTGATCATACATCAGGATCCCTCAGCTGAACATAACTCCAAAAGAGCTTTCATTGATTTGTCATAAGATAAGAGCAAGAGAACCCAAGTGTTGGCATTGCAGATATAGTTTCCCGTGATCATCCTAAACACCTAATGTGTGTTTTTATAGCCTAATTCTGAGACGGTAATCTCTCTCAATGTTCTGAAGTGTCTCCATTAGTGAATGCGTCAATGGAGTGGTTTTAGTTCCCCTTGAGGGACGGAGTGGAAGGACCACATTCTGTATCTCCCCAGTGATCCATCTGCGACTGGTCAATACGGAATGATTGACCATGTATGTGCTGTATGTACGTGCTGCTGTGTTGCGCAGGGATGTGTCTTGATGTATTGTAACGTACAATAAGACTCTGTCCTGCAAGATCCTACTTGGGGGTTCATATTTGTGCTTCAGAGAGTAATGTAATGCTTGTGTGTGTGTGTGTGCGCGGTGCTGAGGACTCTTTCATCCCGGACCATCCCCCGGGAGAGGAGTCATCGTGGGCATGCACCCTTCTCCAGACCTTCTTTGATAATCTTCCCTAATTGGTCTGAGCAGCTGTCTCATGAGAAAGTTAATTAAAACAAAGTGTTGACGGCGAGGATAACGAAATAATTGTGGTTGTGTGCATGTATGTACGCGCGCACGCGTGTGTTTTCATGCCTGTATCTGTGTGTATTCGAGGGAGGTCAGTCGCCGTTGTTTACCAGAACATGACTTGTGGTTCGCTTGCAAGTGAGTCATCACATGATCATAAGCAAAAGTGGGATGGTATCTTGTTGCTATCTGTCAAGAGTTTTACCTCCGTTGTGTTTGCTCCCGTGCTGCTCATTTTCATACACGGCACATGCGTGTGAATGTATGCGTGCGTGGCGATGGAGTGAGCTGGAGGAAGGCAGATTTACTGCAGCTCCGCGACACATCGATTGAGATGTGCCTTTTATGGAGCTGTATTTCGCTGCTTGAGATTGAAGAGTATATCCATTCACCTGTTTTTCGCCCCGTCCCAGTCCTTCCAGTCCCCCTCTCACCTCATTTCCGTCTGTTCTTAGTTTACTCTCTGCTCATATGACTTTTATTTTCTTTTACGTGGTTGTTGCCTGTTTTTGTGCCCCACATTTATTTATTTTGTCTCAAATATATATATATATATATATATATGTATACTTGATTTGTGCAGTTGCTCTGTTGATTCAGTTTGACGCAGAGTGGAAAAACATGTTTGAGTATTTTGGGATTGTTGGAGAGAGTCGAGGATTTCAAAGGCATAAAGAGAGGGGGAGGGAGAGGCAGAGCATCAGAGAAAGACATTGAGAGAGAGGAGAGCCGGTGCAGCCGAGTGAGGCTCGTTGGCGCTGCACCTTTTTGTCATGACAGCCTGTTCAATTTGTTCTCTTCTTCTTCTTCTCCTTCCCCTCACTCATTTCCTTTTTCCATCACTGGCTATCTCCATTTACTTATTGAGCTGTTCTGTCATTGATCCGTCCATCGACTGGCCCTCTGATCCATCCTCCATCTGTCTACCGCTGACAGACTTTTAATTGATGAGCGAGCAGGTCAAATTAAGCAATTAGTCCAAGTGGCGGAAAAAGAGACAGAGCGGCACGTCTTCTTCAGGTAGACATGGGACAAGGAGGGGTGCTGGAAGAGGAGGAGCAGGGTGGGGGTGAGGGTGGGAAAAAGAGGGAGGGAGGGAAGATGTTGTGAAGGATAATGAATGCGGGAGGCATAGGCAGATGCGGAATGTTTACGCTTTTTCATTTTGGAATTTGAATGAATTTTTCATAGCTATTCATAAAAAATCCATCAATATTTCACCTGGGGAGAGTGAAGGAGAAAGAGAGGGAGAGGGAGAGAAAAAAGGACCCCGTACAGAATGAGTTGTCATGAAAGTCCATTGAAGCAAACAGAGCCGCTGGAGAAGAAGAGAAAAGAGGGAAGGTGGAGGGGTGGAGGGATGTTTATGCCGAGGACACAAACACCTAGATAGGAGGAGGGGGGAGTGAGAGGAGGCGATGGGGGGTGGGGTGGGGGGTGTACAACGTAAATGTCTGGGTGAGAATGAGAACGATGGCTGGTGTGGTATCTGTCGGAAGTGTGTGTGTGTGTGTGTGCGCACGTGTCTGCGTCTGACAAAGCCACCACCTCTAACAGTAACAGCAGGAGTGGGGTTGTGTTAATTTTCACTTTGTCAAACCCCATTATGTGAGAAGAGCGTCTGATTCCTCCCATTAGCATACACTGGGCCCAGACACCTGCACTGGGGTTTCTGGTGCCTTATTGCTTTCTTCTTGGGGAGCAGAAGCCGGAGTCGTGGGATTCAAGATGTACAATCAACCGGTGTCTTCAGTCTTCCCGCTTTCTTTCTGCTCTTTTTCCGTAAAACAGGTACAGAAAGGCTAATGTTGCATTTCAAAAATGCAATAATCAAGTAACTCTAGCTCATGAAACAGTATCCTTTTATTTTTTGGCTTTGACTGCATTATACAGAGAGGTGTTTATGTCATTTCGCCCTCCTGACAATGGACAAAATAATAGACACACCTGTCGGTACAACAAAATATAATTCAACAGCGGCGGCCTCCAAAATGACCATCAACACCTCCCTAAAACGGTGTCAACAAAAAAGGAATATTTTTTGGCACCATGAAGCGAGAATTTATTTATTTATTGCACCGCTGCCATGTTCTACTGCATTAGACTGATAAACTGACGGCTGAGTGCACAGTATCTCCTTGCGTCAAGATACACGTGTGTAGTATTCAGAGCCGGTCAACAGATCAGGTCTCAGACCAGTGATCAGTGACTCGGCTTGACCCCTGCAGCCTCTTGTTGAACTCTGTCCTCATCAGACTGTACCATTAAATCTACCTCGGGCGAGGTTATGTGGGATGTCACTCGCATGAATTTATGCCAAGCAGGCGGGGCAGTCATCTGTCTACAGTTAGTCAATTAAATATCTAATTAAATGGGGAGGAGTTTGAATACGAAGAGATATTGACTGGTCTGCGTGGGTGAGCGGGGATAATGGCTGCGTCTAAATCAGTGCTCCAGTGGATGAGAGGGTGACATCAACCCGTGAATATGTGTCATACTTTAGAAGTACACAGAACACCGGGGTAATGAGGGGAATGAATAGGTTGGGGTTTTTTTGGTGCAAAACATTAAACTCCCATTATTCTGTATTTTCAAGATCTTAGATTAAATGGAGCTGAAAATAGTCCAGATTTTTATTTTTGGGTTAGTCGCGGCCAGAACATTATACAGAATTTGTGTCAACAAATGGAAATGGAAACTACAGAGTCAACAGTGAAACTTAGATGTCGTTACTCATAGTAGAGGAGAGGTTTTCAGAAAGAGTTGGCTGGATTGGATCAGTTTGAATCCCGGGAAAATTGTTCGATATTAACTTTTAGGTCGAGTCTTTTTATCGTTCACAGTGAGTTAATAGGAAAGAACCAAGAGCCGGTAAGTCAGACTGACAAATAGGGAACTCATTAAATGGACAGTTTTGGTGGCCTGTCGTGCCGCATCATCAGCATTGCACGGCTCCGACTGGCAGCGGCAAGTCGCGGCACTTAACAGCGCGAGGTTAAGTAGGTGCTTGGCTTCTACAAACAATCAACAGCGTCAATTAACATGTCAGCAGTGTTTTCAGCCTGGGAGGCTGTCAGCAAATACCACAGTGAGCAAACACCATGGTAGATTGCAGCATATTTATTACATTACTGCCACATCATTGCTGTCAAACAAGTTGTGCTTTCTTGCGATTGCGTTTTTATCTGTCTATCAACATGATGGTTTCTTCCTTTCTGAGCCACGTCAGGAGGATCGTACGTGAGTTAGTTGTTGAAAGGTTTGATTAAAAAAAAAAGCCTGTGAATCAGATTTTATGTCAGAAGCTGTTACTGCTTCGGTCTTGGTTTAACTTTTAACCGCCACTTTCCTTGTTCTCTTATTCCTAATTTAGATGTAGTGGAGATGCTGGCGGCCCAAACACTGCACCTGTCCGATGGCCACTTATTTACTTTAATTTATGTGTTGCATTTACCTGTGTAAAGGAATTACAAGCAGACCACACCTGTGCACACATACACAGCAATATTTATACAAAAGCTGTACAAATACAGGTGTATTACGGCTGTTAAAGAGTCATAATTAAAACTACATAATATCGCAGAACAACTCTACCTCTCTCTTGGTTTGTAGTCTGGTGTTGACAGCTCTTTCTGCAAACCTTTTCACCTAACCTAACTTCTGTTACTTATGTGTAAAGCAACAACAGAAGCAGCCACAACAATGCAAACATATTGCCCTGAACAGGTGCTATAAAACAAGCATGTGTTTTTGTGTGCGTTAGCAGGTCTAAATTTACATGCCCGGCTCTAAAGCGACCATGACCGCAGATATGCCTCTGTTTATGTTGCATCACAGTGGTTGGAACACAACTATGCTTTTTTGATGGTAGTAAAACCACAGATGGATAAAGATGCAAGAAAAGATAGAAGGTGATGTGAGATGATTGGCAGTCACATGGAGAGGCAGCAGAATTCCATGTGGGTCCCTGGTCCATGGAGGTTTCTCTGTTTTCCAAGAAGCTCTGGCTATGGTAAATGAATAGATAGGAATCAGCATGGAGCAGCACATAACCATCTGACCCAGCCCTGGAGAGGACGACGACACCCTCAGTCCGTCCGTCTCACAGCTATTCAGGACGAGAATTGTGTGTTTTACCTTCCGTTTTCCGAAGCACAGTCAGACTTGAGAGGATCCAAAGAATATAATGGGGCTGTTTTTCTCTAGCCAACTATACAAGTTTAAAAAAAACACTTAAAAAAATATCTGGTCAAAAAACAAAAACAGCAGTTAAAACAATAAAAAGAGACCATTAGGTGTAATTCACCTAGTTTTTGTTCCAAAGTGCCTTTCTTTTTAAATTTGTGCTATTAATCATACAAGAGTGATTAAATACAATCAATATCTTATTTTAAAACCAAACCTACTTAAACTGCGGTTTGTGAATTAGAATCATTAATTCTTTTAAATTTTTTTAATTAACCAGGTAGCTAACAAACTTATGTTTGGCTCTATTCAGACCTCTGCCCAGAATCTGTCAAACTCAGTGAATTCACTGCTCTGCATGGAAAAAAAACAACTTGTGTGTTTTTGTTTTCATGTGTTCTTGTGTTTTGCCCTGTGTTTTGAGGCAGACAGTCTGACTGACGGGCATATGGCGAGCGTGGTGCTGTGACACGGCTGACTCGGACATGACACACTGAACGTGGCCTCGGGGGGACGAGTGGAGAGTCCCTCATTCCTCGCGGTGTGTTTACAGTCTCCAGATTTGTTGTTTTCATGTTTGGTCTCTCGTTTCTTTTAGAGTTGATCGGCCTCAATTAATCAGGATTACTTCTACGTCCGTCCTCTCCTGCTTCACCCGCGCCTTCATATTTCATTGCCTCCCCCCCCGTATCACCCACCACCCTTCCCTTGCCCCCCACCCCTCCCAACAGCTCCCTCCAGATGTGTTAATCAGGACTCCCTGTTAACACATGATTCACCCCATATGTCTTCTGCAGCACAAGGCCTCCACTTGGGAGCTGGAATATGTGCGTATGTGTGTGTGTTCACATGAATGAGTGCAACTTTGATGTGTCGTCTCTCTTATTCTCTCTCTCTCGCTCTGTCTTTCTCCCTCACCCGCTCTCTCTTTTTGTGTGTGCATGTGCATGTGCATGCGTGTGTGCCTGAAAATCCACCAGGCTTGCCCGGGCTTTCTCCAAAGGGCTGCTGCTGTCGGCTCAAATCAACCTCCTCTCCCCATGAGTGAACACACTAATCCATTTGTGTATCTGAGTACATGTTGTGTGTGTGCGCGCGTGTGTGTATGTAAGCATGCTAATCCAGGGGAGGGCCCTGCCTAACACCCCATGAAAACACTCCATTCACCAGCAATTAGAGGCAGGGGCCCTGGGCCCTGCACTACACTTCCACTGGGAGAGAGGGAGACAAAGGAGGGGAGGAGAGAAGGGAGGAGACGAGGACGATATGAGGCTACCACAGGGACGAGAGGAGGTGCGCAGCTCTGAATGTTTGTGTCTTTGCTGTGAGGGACTGGCAGCCCGGGCAGAATATATTTGGAAGGGGACAAATTTCCTCCTGTGATTGGCCTTAAGTCAGAATACACACGTCTGCCAACAAGACACAGAAAACACAGAGAAGCTGATAAACAGATAACATTTTTTTTTCCTTGAGAACCATCATTAATGGATAATTGATATCTGTCGTGAATCCAGACTGATCGTTATCCACAGCCAGAGATTACTCAAAAACACAGAGTTGGCTGGAGTCACGGTGATGAGTTAACAGTCTGGAGATGATCTCTGTGGAACACAACATTTTTCTTCGAGTCCGCTGAGAGACAGGATTCATTTCTGCCTCACTTCTGCCTCACTGTCTGTTTTTTTTTAAACAAGTATCTAGCTGTCGTAGAAGCTCTTGTTGTCCATGTAACCCTGCAGTGAACGTTCATGTAAAACAGGAAAATGTACCGCAAGGAAAACACCAGCGCAGGGCATCAAAACCACAAAAGCACAATGGTAGATGCAGGTTCAGGGTTTTCAAACATTACCTGCTGTAAAGCAAGTCTTAAAGTCAAGTAAGTCAAAGCGCTGTCAGAGATTTATGTTTTGCTTGCACAGGTCATTGATGAATTCCTGAAAATCACTTCAGGGGAAAACATTTAAACTCAACACAGAAGGGTGCTGGCCCACTGAATCATTGGGAACTTGCTGTCTCTGGTGTCAGGAGTCACAATCAAGTAAGCAATCAAAACAAGCTTAGTCACAATCAATAAATCAACCAGGCATACCACAACTGAGTCACCACAACTCCCTTCATTTGTACTTTCTCTATTATTTCAGGGTTTTTTCTGTGTTCAGTTGTCGAAGATTCTGGCACATCCACTCTATACAGATATACAGAATTCAGCAGAATGCATATATACAGAGAGACGAAGAAAAAATGGTGAAAGCCTTTTGCTTTAAGAACAACGTCATGAGGAGATGCCTGCAGTTGGATGTGGTAGAAATCTCTCATACTCGGTGTCCCTCGGGTTTCTGTAAAAACAAAATATGTGTAGATATTGGTGATTGGTGAGGTTGTGGAAGGCTTTTGGCTTCATATGTGAGTCCATGAAACATGAATCCACGAATTATTTTGAGCACCACACGCTGTACACATTATAAGGCAGCACTGTTTGTGTCTACTGCTGTTTCCTCATTTGACCTTGCAGAGAGCAATCATCAGAAATAATGAGGCCAACAATATGGTTACCCATGCTACTACAGATCCACCATTCACATTTAACGGTTGGTTACAGACACTGTGGGCTGAGCGAATTTTTCTTGGATTTGTCCAAACAAACCCCATATGGAAAGAAGGGTTAGCGTCACTCATCAGCCTACTCTACTTTCTTCCATTGCTCATGGGTTTCGGGTTATCTTAGCATCAAGGGCTTTAGCCAAGAAAAGACAAGATGTTTAATTGAGCTATGGATGTGGAAGATGAGGGGGAAAGAATTCACTAACTTATTAAGAAGGTGACATAATGAATTGATAAAAAGCAGGAGAGGAATGCAGAGACAGAATAAAGGGAGGTTTAAGGCCAGAAAGTGTGGGTAAAGTGCTGCTAATGGGGTCCAGTATAAATGATATTTAACAGAAGAGTGCAGAATAGATAAGCTAAAAAAAACATACGCTATACGGCATGTGTTCTATAGTGGGCTGACTGTGCCCCGCTAAATTCACCTTAAGTGCTAATGCATGAAACAAAGGTTTCTGTAAAGCGCACAGCACCACTGCATACGCACACTCTACTTTTCATTAACATGTTGTGGACAGACATGCAACCGTCCATGCAGAACCGGCGACGCAGCAAAACAAATGGTTGCCTTCCAATAATCGCCGTGGGCCATAACCTTGAAAACTCCAGTTGAAAACATTTCCCCCGCTTCTTTATCGCTATTTATGTTGACAGCGCCTGTGCAGCTCAGAACGCTCAATCTATCAAAGCATTGCTGCCCGTTTCAAAACTGCTTCAGTGACTCTTAGCGAAACAAAAAAGTGCCTTTAAACATGAATGAAACAGTATTGCTTTTGAACTCGCTGGTCCCATGCAGTACCCTCCTCCCTCTCCCTCTCCACCCGTTATATCTCCTCCCTCCTGTCTTTTCTGCCAGCTTAAATTTTTAATGCTTGTTCCTGAATAGGTTTGTAATAAAGAATAGGTACAGTAAGTAGCATAAAATATTGATTTTGTACATTTCCTTATGAATTTTTATTCTGTGGAATGATTAAATTTTTCATATTTTCTGCACTTGGGAGATTTCTGATGAATTCATCTCAGTTTATTGTGTGTGAGTGCACAACTGGTGTTCCCAATTTGGGAGAATGAATAATGCAGCTGGTGTCCTGTGCGTGTGATTGTGCGTGCGTGCGTGTGTTTGTGTGTTTTCATAATGTTGGGTTCAGGTGTACCCAGCTTAGGTAAGGCTTAGGTAAGGATAGGTGAGACATAAGTGTGTGTTTAAGTTTAGCAAAGGGATCCTTTCTCTCCCAGACAAAATAAAACTGAGGTTGCTTGACAGCCAAGGAGGATGGAGTGAGCATGTATAAATGTGTGCAACTGTGAGAGAAAGAGTCCGTGTCTGTGTGTGCATGTGATTTTGTGCGTGTCTTTGCTCTGGGCTAGCTGTGAAGCGATAATTAACACAATGGTATGATTAGCCATGCAGACGAGTGGCCACAGGCTCCCTAAAGAGACAGAGGAGGAATGAAGAGATTAAGAAAAAAAAGGGAAAAAAATGAGATTTGTCTCTATTTCTACCGTCTGCTACTGTACTTAGACTGGATCTCTCTCTGCAGTCTTCAGCTCATTTTAAATCACTGCTTTAAATCTGTTTACTTTTGCCTGAAAAACACTCAGTGTCATAATTTCCAGTGCAGACATGCTAATGCTGTCTCACTTATGCACCCACATGCACAGCCAGAACACATGCACAACTCCACATTGCAGAACACAAACATTGGTGTAATAGAGCTGAGTAACAGTGATCGATGAAATGCAACGGATGTTAGTCTCATGCATAGCTCTGAAGTGTAGACTCCCAACAGATAGATGTGAGTATGATGAAACAAACAAAAAGATTTTCCTCCTGACAATCCCAAACAACTTCATCCCTGACTTCTAATGGTAAAACTAATATCACAGAGTGACACATCTCATATAACGCCTGGACTCGATGGCAGACATCCACCTTTATTGGTTTCGGTGAGAACAGTAATTGCACAATGGTAAAGGAAAAAAAATCAAAAATAATCTCTTTCATGAAGCGCCGGGGTGGGGGGGACTTCATTTGTAAGTGAATTGTGAAGTCAGTGTGTTTTGAGGGGACCTTGAGCGTGAGTTTGAAAGGGATCGATGCACATTCGGGAAAGCCAATGGTGATCAATGAGAATGGATTTAGCGGGAGGGGTGGGAATGTCGCAGCACTACAGCGACTGAAGCTGCTGAAATAGACTTTATGAATATTAAACAGCAGGGGTCGATACCGGGACAGGGCTGCTACAGTCATCACAGGGACATACTGTGGTGGGTTCGTGCATGGGTGGGTGCATTGCTACATTTTTTTATCAAGATAAATGAAATTCAAACTGGTATTCAAACAAAGTAATTGACTCTCATAATGAATATTTTTCCTTGAAAAATGAAGTTGACCATGAGTTATCCATCACCCAAGTGTTTCCAAACTGCCTACACGCAGACATTGCCCACACCCAGCCCCCTACTGCTGACAAGCCGAGTGGTGTGATGGGAGGGCGTAGTAAATAAGTGAATAAGCAGACAAAGCGTGTTTACAGTACAATGTGACCTCTCTCCTAATATCAACCAGGCTCTCTCTGCACCCCCAACGGATGAACTTGAGGCCTGCTCAAGGGTATACTCGTATAATGATAAGCTAGCGCGTGTGCGGTTGTGTGTGGGTGAATGAGTGACTGAGTGAATAATATACCAGCTATTAGGGAAACAAATTGGGCTGGCGTTACCTTGCTTGAGTTGAGTGTGGGGTGCTGTCACTAATATGTTCTGACATGGTCCCCCAAGACCTGGGGAGGAGTGTGGGAGTGGGTGTATGTGTGCATGTATACACACATGCTTGCGTTGGCTGTACATGCCTTGCAAGGGCTAGATGTGGTTTAAAATTTCTCCAAATTGGGTCAGATAATGTCTGATACTAGAGGTATTCATTGACTGAAAGACACCCAATGGTAACCATACTCAAAGGCATGAATTAATTTTAAAAAATAAAAAAGACGGATCCAAATAGACCCAAGGATAATCGCACTGGGTCCAAACATATGGTTGTCAGGTTGGCAGTAAGGCAAGGGTTTTTATATACCTCAAAACTGAGAATATACACAGCAACGGTGATTTGGTATAGATATAAACAAAGAATCAGCAAAACACAAGACACAAATTAACAGAAAAATAGACAGTAGAGAGACAACAATAATTCTAAATGTGCACTGATAATAATTTGGAACACACAGACTTGGATAAGACCTTGGGTAATAGGAACCGCGTGGACTCTGTATGACCTCTACCTGATACCACTAATAATGTTTTCTCAAAAACTTTTTCTATTAAATCAAACAAAAGAAGCCAAAGTTCTTATTCAAAATTATCTAAACACAAGTGTAGAGTCTGAAACACACTTTCTTTCACACCCAGCACATGAAGAATACGCTTTTCTTTCCCTTTCTATGTGCTAGAATTATCCAAGCAATCCTCTCTCCTCTCACTCTCTCCTGTGCCACTCACTAGTGAGTTAATGATGTCAGTGTTTGCCCTGGCCTCTGCACCATTGGGCTGTAGTCCCAGAGGTGGGAGTCCAGGGAGCTGAGACTCCCGTGTCCTCTCTGTAATACCTCCTGAAGCTGCAGCTGAACCGGCTACAGGCGTTCAGCCAGCTCATAATCTAAGGCATTGCAATCCATTATCTTGAAAAAGCACAGTGACGACCGATTCTGTGTGTGTGTATGGGCTCCAGAGACGGTTGCATCCCCGTTCCCCTTTATCCTCACTGTTGCAACTGTCTCCTATCAGAATCAGCGGTCAAAGTTCATGTTTTTGACTCATCACACCAAGGACTCTGAACCACCACAGTAAACACACATCTCTCGCAGCTGCTTTACTTTAACTGTCACTCTGCTTGTGCATTTGTGCATAAGTATTTGCACGTGCACGCTTTTGTTTCGTGGGGCCGCGCGTCATTCTCTTGTGTATTCTTTTCCCTGTTGACAGTCACGTCACATGCAAGCTTCCTTATTGACCCGTCAACAACATTGCAAACACTTTTAAGCGCAGCAGATGTCAATACAAACACACGCACACGTTGCATTGATTACTTTTAGCATCTCTTCCAAATGGTCTGCCCAGCAGAGGAGACTCGAAGGGTCTCCAGGGAGCAGAAGGAAGGACTGAAGGGGTTAAGAAAGAAAACAGCAGAGTTGGGGAATTAAGCCACTGATGCAAATAGGGAAACTAACGGCCTGAAGTGTAAGCAAGTACTTTGGATACTTTACTGAGGTACAACGTAGACACACCTGGAACACTGGCAGGCTGTGTGGAGGTGGTCTGAACTTGCTCAGTTTGTGTACTAGGCTCTTTTCTGTGTGTGTGTGTGTGTGTGTGTGTGTGTGTGTGTACGTGTACGTGTGGGCGCGTGACTGTGGGAGAAGTCCAAGGCCGCCTGTGCATGGTGTAGAGATCAATGTAACCGGTCTGGCTTCGAGATGGAGGGAGCTGTCAGACCTGAATTAGATGTTAAATCTTTTGGACAAAATGTATTGTGTTCAGAATTTATCATGTGCTGTTTCCAGCCCACTGATGTATGTTGTAGTGTAGTGTGTGTGTGTGTGTGTGTGTGTGTGTGTGTGTGTGTGTGATGCTGCAAAGGTCCAGGCTGAATGTACTGTCTCAGGGCTAAAGTGGCTGTCTGGGAGAACATAATAGATTCTTGTCATGGTTCTTTCACTGTGGTAACTTTCTTCATTTCTTCTTGTCTTGCTATTTTTTTTTTTTTGTTTTTCCTTCACCGCTTTTTGTTGATGTCTCTCCATCCCTCCCAAATCAACCACAGTTTTGAACCGGTTTCAACCGTCTTTACTGTTTCCATGTTTGCTTCTTTGCACGTGTCCCTCCCAGGCACTCCTCCAAGGCAGTCATGTTTCATATATCTGTCTTCCTTCAAACTGTATATCTTAGACCAAAGGTATAACCCATTCATCCCTGCTGTAGTGGCCAAGGCTCCCCATATTTCTCCCTCTTTATCCATCACTTTTCACCCCATCACTCCCGCTCCTGCTCTGTGCGCTCGAGCGCCAGTATGTCTGTCTACTGATTATGGAGCTGAGTGTCTGGCTAACTGCAATTTATCTGCTAACTACAATACCAGCTATGTTTTTTCTCCTCTGAATGTTAACTCTTTTCCCCCACCTCCTCTGGTCATTTGTTGAATATTTCATTCAGATATGAAAAACGTTGGCTGTGGCTCATAGTCACTAAGTTCTAAATGAATGTCTATGGTTTGTTGTCACATTTTGCGGCCACAGATGATTGTTTAACTACAGTCATTAAAATATATTGAATCTTAAACTTCATAGGAATTAAAGCCATCCGTAGGTCAAGACTTGCACCTACTATCCAAAATCATGGCCAAATTTATCTGCTTGGGGTCCCTGGTGTGGAAATGAGCTGCAGCCCCTAATGAAACCTGCTTTGATTTGTCATTATCCACTATCAGAAACATAAGCAGGTAATGGGCAGTGATGTCTAATCACTCAAATTTTGAACGTCCCTGTCTACACCTGCAGTCCCACAAATTCACACTCTGGACTTGCAAGACTTATACACACGCGCAACTGCTCCACATGCATCCTGCAGTGGTACAGTACAGCACGAGCGGAGGCTTTCATTGGGCACAGTGGTCCCAGTGAGAAGTCGACCGCAGCAATTAACAGGGAGATGAAAGACACAAGGCTGCCTGCTGAATAATTAAGACTGGTTTGATGAGCAGGGAGGGGCTCTTGCTGGGGGGTGGGGATGTGGGGGGGGGGGGGTGGGGGGGGTGAACTCCTTCCTTGATGCGTGTGTCCAGTGTAAGATGTGCTTGGACATGAGTAGATAAATCTGTGCCCGTGTGGATTGATTACTCTTCAAAATAAGATGTATGGGTGCACTGTGCAATTTTGAATAAAGACATTTCAGACCACACTGAGGCAAAGTGAAGAGCCCCGAAATGTTATTATGTTGTCCTCAGGGAAGTGAAGTTATCCTGTGGCGGTAGGCTGAGAGAGGGCCCACACGCGGCGGCGGCCGCTCGGCGACAGCAGACTGCGATAATACAAAATGCACAGCGGGGTCAATAGGCCCATTGATCGGCCAGTTTCTGGTGAGGAAGAACCGTAAAGGAGAGAACAAAACACCAGTACATGAAGGGAGGACTTTGATTGGAAAATTTGAAAGAGCACTGCAGGCAGTGTGAGATATAAGCAGGGAGAATAAAGGGAGCGAGAGATTGAGGCAGACACAGCAAGCAGGAGCTGTCCCAGGAGTGTTTCAGCCAAATGTATTTAAATGTATTCTGCTAATTACAAAACTCTAAACACATACACGCTGATGCAAACACTGTCTGGCATTTTGTAGCACCGTTGTACCGAGGTAATTACATGCGCTCGCTTTACACACAGTGTGTGCGTCTTTGCGTGTATGTATGTGTGCGTGCGAGTGTTTTCAGAAGCGCATTTCTCTTCTCTCCGCGTGCGGGAGTCTGAGGGAGAGGGAAGAGAAGATAAAAACAGACTTACATGCGGCAGACATGATAAGCGGAGCCTTTTCCACAAAGATTAAGTAGTATGGATTAAAGCTGAACATGCTGGGCAGCATGGCTGCGCTTTCCTCACAAGTGAAGATGACTAAAGGTTCTGTTATATCTCTCTATAACGAAAACATTTACTGCAGCGATTTACATCAAAACAACCTGGGGAATCCAAGGCGTTTGAGTTGGGGCGGGGGGGTGGGGGGTAGCAATGCTAATATAGCCAGCCAGATGAAGAGCAGCTCTCAATAGCTACTCTCTAACCACACCTGCGTGTGTGACCTCCTCATTGATTTATTGACCAGCGTCTGTCTGGACATTGGCTGGACACACACACACACATGCATCTTGAACTGTCCCCCTTCTTTCCACCACCACCTTTTTTTTTGCCTCATCCATTCGAGGTAAAGTCCATCACTTTGTCCATTTATGTGGTTGTCTGGCTCACTGTCATTTGTCCATCAAAGGTAAATATGAGGGAGGAGGCTGCTGATGAGTTTATATTTGACAGCCTACATCTTTTTTTTTTCTCACCGGACAATGGCCAGTTGTGGTCACTTATTCACTCTCTCATTCTGTGTGAGCACCGCAATGCAGATCTGCCCCTTTCTGCCTCCTCCTTTTATTCACTGGGCTGTGTGGACAAATAATTAAATCTCAACGACGTTTCTTGATGGTTGATTAATGATTAAGTGACTCATCATATTTTGTAGCACTTTACGTGCAAGGCAGTCGAATAATAAAGCAGAATGTGCCTCATCTGCAGGGCTGGCATATTATGAAGTATAATTGAGCTTATCTACAGTCCATTCATGAAAATGCAAGTTTTGTCATTCACCTTTCTGTGAAAGTTATGCTGATTTTAATTGATCTTATGCATATTTATCTGGTCAATTATTTATGCATATTAAGGCTGGATATATTGAGCTTAATATTTTCTGTATCTATTAACCTGCCATTCATTTTCCTCTGTTCACTGATTTCACAATGAAATACCAGGAGATAGTGAAAAATGCTCTGTTCATAAAATGCCTTACAAGGTTATGGGTCATCTAACTGTTATGCTCTCCCCTCACTGTAGATTTCAATACATTTCATCCTTACATCTTATGCCCTTGGTTGAACCAGCATCTTGTCGAAGTACTTTCCAGCGATTTAGTGGTGGTGGTGGTGGTGGGGGCAGCAGCTGTATGACTAAAACATTTAAACTTCCCTGTTTTCAATTTTCAAATCCTAAATAATCGCAGATGCGTGTTCATGTTACTATGACTTGGACCAGCATCTGGCCAGAACAAGGCAGTGTAATTTGAACAAAATTGCAAAGAGAAGCCTTTTTCTACATGGGGAACAGTGGAGAAATGAGTGTAAGAGAGCAAGGAGAAGAGAAAGAAAGACATGTCTCCAGGGATGCATTTTAATTCACTCAATTGCCCTATATTCCCCTGCAGTTTTTGTTTTGATGATAGTGACGCTTTGCATATCTTCACCCTCCAAGCATAGAGGATGTGCACAGGAGGGGGAACACTGTGTGTGTGTGTGTGTGTGTGTGTGTGTGTGTGTGTATTTTCTACCTTCGAGCATCAGGGTATTGTATTCTACTACACTAGATGGGCACAGGGAGGTTGGGATTGTGACGACATTAATTAGAGACACACAGAGGAGAGGAGGGTGCTATTGCATGCCAATGATATAGCGAGTAAAGATGATAATATCATGGATTCACTGACTGCAGTGGCTGGGTGCTTGTTTGCTGATATGTGATTGGCTCTGATATGGTTGAGAGATGGGGCAACGTTTTGTAAATTCTCAAAAAAAAAAACTTGTCACGTATAAGTGATCAAGTTTTGATTTGTTGTCACAGTGATTTGCTAGCCTTGCTAGCCTTTAACTTTCGGCATGCATACACACGAGTCACTCAAGCTGACAAACTTCATTCCTCTATAATAGGGCATCATAATAAAAAAATAATAAATCAAAGGAATAATGCTGTATCATAAAAATCTACAAAATTAAAAGTCTATTTGGTAGCATATTTGTGTCTTAATGTGCAATGTCACATCACCAAAACGTTACAGCCAGAGAAGAATTCATAACTTTTGTAATTTGCAATAAAAGTTGCAGTTTCTAGTAAATTTCTTGAGGTATCCATCAAGCTGCGTGGCAGGAGCACAGCTTCATTACCGTCAGATCCAAGCCGCTTCTCATGTAACTAACTAGTTCGACGTGTACATGATGTAAATGGTGATTTTGCAGCAGTGCCTGAGCCAACTGAGTAAAACTTAATCAAGGTAACCAGTGGATCTGACCTGTGTAATCACGTTTTGACAACGTGCATTACACAAATGAGAGTACAGATGGAACACATGCTATCCCTGGCCTACACACAGAGTTGATGTCTGTCAGTTAGACAGAGAAGGTTTTCATACCTGCAGGATGTTGTGGATTAAGGATGCTGATTAGAATCAGACATTAAACTTTACTTTGCCTTTTCGGAGTTATTGCCATAATCGAAACAAAACTGTCCCTCCTGGTTGGAAATGCATAATGAAATCACAACAGACGACTCGTGAGCAGCAGTATGCTAACCTTTTCTGAACGGACAGACTGTCGAGCTAATCATGACAGTTGCAGCGCCTCGCTGGATTGTCACTGACACCCCCTCGGTTGCGCCTCCTCCTCCCACTGTGGTGCATGGCAAGTCACCAAAACACCAGGCGCAGACTCCTCGAGAAAATGCCACTTTGCCTGAGCCCACACAAAGACAGATGTTGTAACTTCAGCTGTCGTACACACACACACACACACACACACACACACACACACTCCCCCCACCCGCACTGTCTGTTATTGGAGCTCAGAAACAGTTAACTTGGATTAAATTGGCTGAGATGTGCGTGACTGGGTGTGTGTGTGCGCGCGCCTGCAGTGTTGTGTCTTGCTGAGACGAGCAGTTGAACAAAGATTTATTTTTGTTAGTTTTATGGCCGCAGTGAAACTCCAGGCCTGTCCTGGCATCCTGCCCACCCACCTTTATTCCAGATGTTACCATGGTGAAACTTACGGGTGGTATCCCGGCAACCAGACAGCGGTTTGGGAGCTGGAGACGACTGTTGTATGAGAGTGATAGATAGATTACTAGAGAGAGAGAGGGGGGAGAGAGAGAGAGAATTGAATAGTCTCGGCTCATTCTGTGTTGTTCTTCTCCCTCCAGAGGCCAAGGTCTGGTGTTGATTTAAGCCCTGTCTTAATGTGATTATCACCCCAACGTTAAGGGCTCTGCTCATTCCCTCTGCTACATTGATTTCCATTTAAAACTGTAATTGAGAGGAACAAACATTGGTATTAGCTATTCTCACTCTCCATTGCTCTCTTGTTCTCTCTCTTACAGCATAGACTGCTTAGTTTTTCGGGAGTTCACAGAGGGAGAATATGGTTGGCTGGAGTCCAGGCACAAGGCTGGTTCCTGGGAGCAGAGAGGAGGAAACTGGGATTTTGCCAAAGGCTGTTAACTGTTGGGCATGTATGATAGACCAGGGCAACACACTGTCCCACATTGTCTCACAGTGACACAGCTATGGTGCTGCTGACCTGTTCACAATCACTACAGATTTGTCTTCAGGCTCATGATCTGCAATGCGAACCCCATATGCCGAGCTGTTGTTTGGCGCGCGTCCAAAGTGATGTTAACTCTTTGAGATGGATATGGAGGCAATGGAGAAGATCAACCTTTAGTGCACAGACAGAGAGGTTGATGAGGGACACCCAGGGAAGCTGGGAAGATGGAAACGGGTGGGGAAATGAGACAGAGATGAACTTTGCTTTTTACCACTTCAGTTTTTGAGCTGGAGGGAAACTAAAGCACTTGTTGATTTCATAAATGTATTTCGGTATTTTAACAGTATAATTTAAATGTATGAATGCGGACAATGATGACAGTCCCCGGCCCTGATTAGGCGTGAAAACCAGTTTTCAGTTTCAGTCATTCCCCTCTTTGCTTTCTCCTTTTTGGATCAATAACTCTCTATCCCTGCATTTATATGCAGTGATGCTGTAGAGGGAGGGGGTGAGGATGAGAAGGTGAGGAGTATATGAACAATATGTTGATGAAAGAGACAGAGACAAAACAGAAATATACATTAGAGCGAGGAGGTGGATGTGAGCGGTACAGACGTTGTTTCGACGTTGGGTAGAAAGAAATAATAGAAGTGATCCGTTTTCTTTCTGTTGAAGAAAAAAACAGATGAATTGGCTAATTATCTGAGGCCAAATCATGGAGGGGTTTCTTATTGGCCAGACAGATCGATGCACTTTCAGCTCATTTGCATAATCATCTTCATCATCCAAATAAATACTCACACTGGGAGAGGAACTCAGAGTTCAGAGAGAGCAAGAGAGAGATGGAGCCCTGGAATAGTTGACAATTATGCAAAGCAAATAATAAAGGGGCAAGTTGGCGGTGGGAAGTGTTGAGCGTGTAGCATGGTGAGTGCATCTTCATTACCACCGACCAACTGTAACACAGCTGTGTGCAGCACAGATGAGGTGAAACTTGCTGCTGTTACCTTGAGACAACAATGAACTACAGTCGGTCTGCGTCATTACTGCGGCGACATCCCACCCACTTTCTTGCTTCAAGTCTTTTCAGACTGCACCTCAGTGTGTGCACTTACGGAGGAGGATTCAAGGGCAGAGCTAAGTGATATTCTATGAGGGAGTGTGAATATGGACGGCAGGGGGGGGGAGCACAAAGGGAGAGAGAGAGGAAGAGGAAGAGGAGGGTGAAGAGAAGGAGACAGGAGCGGCAGTAGATGCTGCAAAGATAGCGACATTGTTGGGGACCTTTTTTGTTGTGTGGTGTTTTTGTTCCCCTCATCCCCCCCACCCCCCCCACCCCCCCCCCACACACACACCTCCAAGTACAAAAGAATAAGAGAGTTGACATTCAGCACTGGTGTGGGGAAGCCAAGCAGATGACAAAACGCAAGGCACCCTACCGCTGCTGTCACCTGTGTATGCGTGTTGTTATGCCTGTGTTTGCGTGTGAGTGTACACCCTTGGGTACCTGACAAACAGTCCAGACATTTTCTACTCAAGGACAAAGTCCCTGAGGACCTTAAGGTTTTCTGACCTGCCCAGTCCCCCTTTGTGGCCTGTGTCTTTTCTCCTTACCCTTGCATTTAGTGTCAGCATCCATACAAGATTCTGTACTCATTCACATTCTCAAAAAAACTGTTTTCCCATCATGAATGGACTATATCGATTTATATCTTGTCCTTCAACTTGTTGGGAAGCAGAGATGTGACCAGTCCTGTTGTCTCCAGTGGTGGGTTCCCATTGAAATGCCAGCTGAGTGTCTGAGAGAGAGACAGCCTCGCTGATCAATCAGGAATCTCCTCATTCATTATTCACCGTGAGCCCATCCAATCGCTCGGAGCCCAGGGCCACCACACACTGTCATCAATGCCGCCATTGATTATCAGGCCTCATCAGCGTTTGTTTGGCTTGTCAAATCAATGCCTTTTTAACGGCATGCCTTCCCTGCAGGAGACCACAGATGAATATTTCATATCCACTCTGATCCAATCATAATTCAGTGTATCGCACAGCTAATTCTCCTGCTGTTGCTCAAAATACTTTTGTGTTCATCATTATTCAATAGTTGTTGTTTTATTCCAGTTCCAGATACTCAGTATAAGTAGATGTCCACTCAGAGGAGAGAAGTCCAGTACGATCTAAGCTTTTTCAAACTGGCTTTTCCTATCAATAGTATAGACTCACCAACTGTGAATTACAAATGTCAAGAATAGACCATGACTGCAGTATGTGTTGATGACAGGAAGTTATGCATTTCGGCTTATTTAATGAGAAAACACCGGCAAAAAATGTCAAATGGATGTGTATTCGCTAACTTTACAAGTATGTAATGGCACGTTACGTGCTCAGCTGTCACAGCAGAGGTGCCGTCAAGACTAGCGAGGCCAGTAGTACTTGACAAGTCAAAGTTAAAATAAACATCACTTAGAACAATACCGAAGTAGAAACGATAGCTGCGTCTCGCTTAAAGGAGCTTGTTTTATTTCCATTCATCTTGTACTTTACTGCCTTCTTGTGGCCACAGTAGGCTACCGTCTCCGAAAGCTAGGTTGGCTACCAGTCGCTGCATCCATCATTTCTGTTAATTTTGTGAGTGCGGCCGTTTGACGGTGACAAAGGCTGGGGTTTGCCAAGCGAGGGGAAAGCAGCGTTTTCTCAATGTTTTCACATACACAGTAGATAATCCTGGGATGTTTGACAACTGTAGGGTGACGGTAGCTAGCTATAGACAATTGTGCTTGTTAAGCTGCCCTTCACTTGGCTTTCACTGCTCTGAGATCAGCCATGATATGGCACACATTGTTATACACGTACAAATGTGTATGTAAACTGTACTTGCACATTAGAAAATTACGTTTGTGTTTTCTTCTTACGTAGTAAGTAATCAGAAAAAAATACACTGGTAAATCACCAGTCACTGGAAATCACTGGGAATTGGTACAAGTTGTCTTACTAATCAGTTTGGTCAACACGTATGATGAGAAGTTAGTGTGTGTTGTGGAGCTGCTGTTTTTACTTACTTTTTTTTTTCGCAAGGTAGCTTTCACAGAAAAGATCTGCACTATTGTCAGTTAAAGTATTTCTGCAGCAAGATACAAGAGACAGACTTTTAGCACAGGGAAGACAGGCAGCACAGGATCAGAACAGGCCATGGACTAGAGAAAGATTTGTTGCTTCTGGTGTGGTGAACAGGTATGGTGTCGCCACCGCACACCATTGTGTCACAGTGTGCTGCCTGTGCTACAGCAGCAGCAGGGAATTATCGAGTTTTAGATTCAGCTGTTGAGTTGTTTTGAATAAGCTTCATGAATTGTGTGGATGTATGGTAAGAATAATCAGGATGATATCTTCTACAAATTATGCAAGGACCTGTGATTAATCTAAAACCTGGCAAAGGTTTGAGGGGATTTCTTTAATGAGTCAAAGATGTGCAGTTTACTTGAGGCTTTGCCTGCGAGCGCTGATGGGAAATGAGAGGCTAAATGAAACTGCAAGCATGTTTAGCATCATTGCTAACAGCAAATTTGACTGCAAATCTTTGAATCCCATGAGTTGTCATGGTTTTATGGTTTACCAGTTGCAGTCATTTCGGGGTTGACTATTTCAACTTATTTCTTTTGACTTCTTCTTCACCCCTGATCCACCTGTTTGTCTAGTGGTTATGACGGGTCAGTGTCAAAAAAACTAATGCTGACAGGCATAACTTTGCTGGGAAATAGAGAAAGAGCTCTCCCCTCCCTGCACAGTGCTCTGTTTTGTGTGTGTGTGTGTGTGTGTGTGTGCACGTGTGTGTGTGTGTGTGTGTGTGTGTGTGTGTGTGTGTGTGTGTGTGTGTGTGTGTGTGTGTGTGTGTGTGTGCATAAATCCCCATGACAGGAAGTCAGCAGGAAATGGAGGGACTTCCACAGCAGTGTTTACTTTTACATTTCAGCGAAAAATATCTGGCCTCATTCTAAACAGATAGATGGCATATGAACAAAGGAGGAATCTCATATACCCTGCAAAAGGAAATAAGGAATGTAAATATTATGTACCAGACTAATGTCAAAGGAGAAACAACATGACGGGATGCAAAAGTTTGCGGTTTGCTATTTAAGGACATGATGACATATGCAAACATTACAGTTTTTGGGATGTTTGGTCACTGGCTGGATGAGTGGTCAGATGTTCTGCAACATAACTCTTAGAACAGGAAATAAGAGCTGTTGTCTCCCTGTATGATGTATCATGAATTTAGCTCTGTTGCCGACCCTCTTGTTTTTTGAATGGGAATCAGCTGCAACAATGTATATACAGTACACTCCAGAATAGCTTTTTGTCAGCTGCCTGGAGTATCTTGGACCAACAACGTGAACAGAAGAGGTGCTTGCTAAACAAAGAGGTGTTGCCACAAACACATAAGTGTCCCACATATCCCTCAGACCCACGTCAGTGACCCCTGACCAGTTGCCGTAATCATGAAAGCTGGAACAATGTCCAAACGCAATTCATCACTTCTGTATCCTTAACTGCTCCCTCTGTCGTTCGCCCTCTGTGTTTTTTCCTCCTTTCATCTCTTTATCTCCAAGTCTCTCTCCTTCTCTCCTCTGTTTGTTTGACAGGAGCTGAGAGGATTAGTCAGATAGGGGAGCTCTGAGGACTCTGTTTACTGTAAAGTGCATTTGTGACACGTCTTCCCCTTTTCTGATGTGTGTGAGAGACACACAAGAGAGAGAAGCCCCTCCTTTTTTTTAACGGTGTCTCACGCTGTGTGTATGTGGCCTTGTTACATCTCCTCGCTCGCTCCCTCATCTCTCCATTGCTTTCTCATACTCCCTCATCCCTCCTTACCCCCATGGAGAGCTTCCCTTGTTTCTCAAAGGCAATGTCAGTGTTGGCTCCAGGCACATCTTTTGTTCTTTCGTTCTGTATCCCTCCTGTTAACACCCTAACTGCAATGACTATGCCCTTAGCCAGGAAACACAGGCTGGCCTGAAGCTCTGTTTGGGGCAATAGCACCCGGTGCAGACAGACCCGCTAACACACAGGCACATTAGGATGTAGACACACAAGCATGTTTTCGGTCTGACTGTCTGTCTGTTTCTCAGTCTCTATTGCTCACAGACACACATACTTGGACACAACGTGCACCGTCTACCTGGCGCTATGAATCAATGATAGCAAGCTCTGAAGTGTTTGACCTCTGTGTCTGGCTGTTGTGCGTCAGCAGGTATTTTCACTCATAATATCGCCAAACTCACACACCCACACACTGACATACACAGATGAGCATGATCTGGCACCTAAAAGAGAAAGGATTACTTAATTATGTTTTTTTTTTTTCATAAAATACAAACAAACAAACGATCTGACCTTATCTCAAATTCTGCTCCCTTTGAAATCTCTTGGGCCTCAGTTTGGTCAAGTTTGTTATGATTTGTTTTATCATATTTACAAAATCATAATAGACTAAATGGGTTCTAACAGAACAGGCATTTCTTTCTGCACTGCATGATATCAGAAGTCAAGACAAGAAGACTCAAAAGTTGTGACTCTGGTAAATTTTGTCTATGCCTGCTTTCTCAGTGACTCAATATGAACATCCACATGTGTACATGCCGAGTGTATGTGTGTGTGTGTGTGTGTGTGTGTGTGTGCATGAAAAAGAGAGATTGGCTGAGAGAGAGAGTGTGTTTAGTTCTCCATGAGTGGGTTAGATCTGATAAGGCTGACAGCCACAGGTTGATATTCCTGAGAGCAGCCAGCCTCTCCCCTTCACACCGCATGGCTGACACACAGACCTACCGAAAAGAAATAAGATTTATGTGTCTCTTTGTAGAATGTTTGGATACATATAAATGGCTGAAATCTTTTTGATATGTTTTCCACAGGCATGCACAAACCAGCGTTGATCCAGCACAGGAGTATTGCGGGGATCTGTTCATGCATTAGTGGTTTTCTGCTGTAGTACTCACTGCTATTACAGAATTAAGCAGACTTGGGAATCAGCCAGCGGACACTTTGCCATGCAAATGCTCCAATGGGAAAAGTGTGTGTGTTTCTGTGTGACAGTTACTCACATACTCACACACCACACCTCAAAGGCAACGTGTTCTCTCGGAGGCCTACTTCAAACACAGCCCCAGGCTGTCTGTGTGTGCTCTGGTCAGGTCTGCCTATCTGCTTGTATTTTTCATTCCGCTTCTGATTTGTCTCCCACAGGACCCAAAGAGAATGACAGTACTCACCAAACAGCACATCTACATCTTAATGTGCATAGATTTTATCCATCTAATTTCCCATATGGGTCAGGAGTACAAACACACACTGGTGATCCAACATAAAGTACAACAGGCCATTATATTCACATCATCGCTTCACACAGTTCAAAAACAACAACATCCGCTATTGCTTTCTTTTGCTTCTGATGTGGGCCCTTGAGGAGGGCGACACAGTGGCATAATGACATTGAAAAGAAGCACAGAGCCTCATGTATATAGAATGAAAGAAGAGAGAAGGAGAGAGGAGAGAAAAGGCTGCACCCTTATTCAATTAGCGGCACTGGCCCGGAGTAATTACTTCTACTCTCCCTAATTCGCATGTAAATTTGCGACGAGCACTGCACTATTTTAATACAATTTAGCGCCACTTTGACTGGATGCCAGTGTTGTGCACATGGAAGAGGAACTGTGTGTGGTGTGTGTGTGTGTGTGTTTGTGTGTAACTGTGCGTTTTTGTCAGGGACATAACCGACTAAGAAAGATGAGTCCTTTGTGTGATTCTGCTGAGGAGAGAGGCAGTGAGTCAGAGAGTAAACAGAGAGAGGAGGAGTGCGGTAGAAGGAGAGAAGGTCTATAGTGTTGACACGATGATCAGATAAGATCCGCAGTGGGACCTGACTGACTCTCTCTGTGCTGTGGGAACAGCAGCTCTGACTCTTTCCTACAAATCTGCTGTCACCTCTTTCTTGCCTGCTACACACACACACACACACACACACGCACAGACGCACACACACGCACACTCACATGCCCAGAGGAAACAGTCAAATTACACTCCAACATCACCCACTAAATAAAGAGCAACTTGTTGGAAAGGGACATGTGGTGAGTTATGAAGTAAAAGTAAAGGATTCACTTTGGGCTCATAGACTAAATGATTCTGAGAGGTCAGAAACTATCAGCGGCTTCATGTGCGGTGCAGGCGAGCAGGTGAGGCAATAAAACGTAAATCCCAATCTCTGCCCCTATCTCTTCCCCATATCGATTTCTTCCAGCCAATAGATTGTCTGCGTGGATAATTGTCTAATTAGCCTGCTAATTGGTCCGTATAATTAGCCATTTTAGGATATTGTCCGGGATGAATAATATTGGTCTGTGTCAAACACTCCCTGATAGCCGTTCCTGCATTGCGCATCTCTCTGCCCACAACATAAACACAAATCAATGCCCACCTTTGGTTTTTCTACTGGTCCACAGGTGTATGGATGGAATGAAAGAAAAAACAGGCACAGAGGTGGGTGGATGATCATGAGAATACTAGTAGTTAAACAAATAGGCCAATCGGTTTGCAGAAATGTGTTTTGGGATGTATAAACACTTGACTGTATGGACAAGGATACACAACAGTAAAAAAAAAAGCCTTAAAATGCATTGTGCATGTATATTTTTATTTAAAATGCCATGCTTGTCTGTATTAACACTGGATGAAAAAGTGAGCACAGAGACACACGCATGACAACATAACTGAAATTATGACCCCTTAAATGCCACTGAAGTGATTTAGTTTTCCTTCAGGCTTGCGTGATCCAGTGCATTAATGCAATGCAATATTTATTAAAATATACATGGATGCAACATGCATCAGAGTGCAACAAAAGGAAAAAAAAGCTATTCTGGTGAGAAGAGCAAGAAGCTTCTAAGGAATTTCAATGCATTATTTTTTTCTGCAGTCACTAAATAGGTATGTATTAGATTCATGCAGGGTTTTCTGGCCTGTGACACATCTTTAGTCCTTAAAGTGTCATGAGCCCTAGAAATGAAAAAGTTTTAATTTGCCGGGATCATCTGTTGATCTGATCTTTTGTCAGATCTTTACTTTTTAACATGACATTGTCACTTGACTCCTATATCTCCATACATGTCTTCTGTCACTGGTGCAGCGTTGAATTGAATGTTGTTAACCTGCAATCTCCTCACAATAAACAGAAAAAGCCTTAGATGGGGGATTTCCCACTGTGTCTCACTCCTAATTTGCCGGAGAACCGAAACCGAGAGGCAGATAAGGCGGTAGGACCGTCTAAAAGCTATGCATGTCACTTGAAAGGAAGGAAGAAGCGTGGTGTGTTTGAAACCCAAGCAGTGATACAGGAAAAGGGGCCAAATGATGTTTGATGCTAAGCTCGACTGTTGTTTATTGATTTGTGTACGGTCTCTGTGAACTTTATTTGAGGTGAAAACAGGCCATGCGTGGCCATTTCAGCTGTGTATATGGGTAAGCACAAGGCTTAAACTTCAGGGGTGGGGACAGTGCCACCGTGTGTGTGTGTGTGTGTGTGTGTGTGTGTGTCTAATCACATTAGCAGGTGTGTCTCAGCTGTTGAGATGTAGTTTGTGGCAAGTGCCCTTTAACTGCTTTCGTGACCTCTGACTACTCTCAGCCCATTTTCTGTGTCCTCCTCTCTCTGTTCCTCTCTCACACACATAATGTAAGAGGTTCTTTTTACCTGTCCTATATTTACAGGTTTTACTGCACACAGAGCAGCTGTATGCGGCTGCACTGTACACAGATTTGTATGGGAGCTGGGCAGATGTCACCTGTTTTTCTCGGTGTGGAAATCCCCAGCTCCCCAGGCCCTGCTGGGCAATGCAATGACTCACTCATAATTTCAAGTGTGCATTTGTCTGTGTGTGGTGCGTGCGTCTCTGTGAGTGTATGCGCTGGTGCCTGGAGTATGTCTGTGTTGTTATGCGTGTATATTGTGTGTGTGTGTGTGTGTGTGTGTGTGTGTATACTGCGTGCATGCCGGTTTTGAGTGTGGATGTGCATCTTTTGGTGTATGTGTGTGTTTGAAGTATTCTTATATTTGGGACACTTCGTTTTACGCAATTAGGACACGCACACAAACAAACAGCAACTCTTAAACAGGTCTCATTTTTCACAAATGCTTTGTTAGCCCTGGGAAAGCTAATCGTCTGAAGTAAATGATCACAGTGCTTTAATGGGGTTTTGTGTGCTCAAGTATAGCTATTTGTGTGTGTGTTGATGCTGTGCAGCTCTGTGTTGGTCTGTATGTGTCTAGTGGTGATCTCTGACATTTACAGTTGTTCCCCTCTGACATTACTAATGTAGTCTTGCACTCACCAGACCTAAAAGACTCTTTCTCCTCTTTGCATCCCGCCACGTTGTTTCTCTTTTGATGGATCTATATTTGCTTTTTAGTTGCAATATTGTTAAAGAAACTACAGCTCTGGCATAAAACATTTTCTTCCTTGCTTTCGTAACATTCAGATTAACATCTTGTCCCTTGTTCTCCTCATCAGGATCATTCTGTCTTTCTGCCCCTACTTTGGCATACACTTGTGTTTTCCACTTTCCTAACACAAACTGCTGTTCTTTTTCTCTCCCTCTCACATTCCATTTCTATTATAAGCAGTGCTTTGCCTGCCTGCAAGTGGGAGACATATTCCTACACAGGTTTGAGCCTTTTTTCACTTATTCAGTTCAGTTGCCTCAATTCAAACGGCTAATGATGAATGGAATCAAATTAAATATTTACAATAGGTAGAACGCCCCAGCAAGCACTCTGTACATGCACAAAGGAAAAAAAAGGTGACTATCGTTCAACAGCCAAGGACACACTCTCTTTTCCCTTCAGTATCTCTTTCACCATGGTTTTGACATGGTGGCAGTGACATGCGGGTATGCACACATTAGAAAGCGCAAGCACATTCACTCACACACACACACACACACACACACTGACATGCTTTTCTTTAAAGCTACAGTATAACTACAAATACGTGCACACATGCTCAGATATCCCGGTACAGACACAGACACATATGCTTAGGCCATCGACACTGACACGCATAACCTCACTCTCTCTCTCTCTCTCTTTCTCTCTCTCTCTCTGTGACACGCACACATGCACGCACGCCAGATAATATACACAAGTTGCTGGCACTCTGATATGTGCAGCTGGATTGATCCAACTCTTTTATCTGCTAAATAACTTACCATCGATTGAGCGGGGGAAAGAGGAGGTGGGGGGGAGTGGGAAGAGGAGGAGGGAGACATGGATGTGCAGAGAGAATTAAAGCTTACCAATATCCAGGAGCTGTCTGCACTGCCTGAACAAGTCAACATGTCACCCACAGCAGAGAGGAGAGCATGATAAAAACAGATGCAAGTCAAAAAGCACTTCTGTGGGCCTGCATGGAAAAGGGCTTAGTTTTGCACCGCTATTCCACCAAGTTAATATAGTGTAGATTTAATTCTTTCACGTGCCTCCTGAAGCCCCCCGAGCACCTTGCCGTTATGAGTCTGGACTCTAACAGGTATTATCTATTTCTTATCATTTGCGGGAGCCTGAGGAAAAGTGTTATTGTGGCCCTCTCCTCGGCCTCAGGGGAGCCTGCTCTACACCCATAGAGGGTTCAGAGGCTAATTGGATATATCACTGTGAAAAACATTTAAAATCCCAAATCAATACCTGCCTCTTTAATGGTTTTCCTGAAGAAGTGCTCCTCTCTATTGCAGCAGCAATAGAGAAGAGCTGCTGCTATTGCTGCCCCCCCCACCCCCCCTCTGACTCAAACCCTGTCTCCTGTACAATCCCTCACCGCCTATAGGGGCCAAGGGATATGTGTAGAGGTCAATGAGCTAAGGGCCACTGGGGGCGAAAAGAGAGTGAGCCCCACGGGGGTCTTAGAATTGAATGGTAGATGGCGATATACACGTGAGAGCTTATAGGAAACATCAGTAGAAATAACATCGAAGTTAACATTTCTAGCAGTTATGTACAGTGCATACAACAGCACATAAAGGGCAGAACAGCAGCAACAGGCAGGGTATGTTGTAATTAGCTACATGTCAAGTTCTGTGTATGCTTGCTGAAATTCTTGAAGGGAACAACCCTGACTCTGCTGTGAGTGCTGACGTTTTTGTGTATGTTCCTGATAGTTACTGCCGTTGGGTGTACAAGTTGGAATAACGAGGCGCTGGCTGTGTGTGTATATGTGTGTGTTTGTGGATAAGATAGTAAGAGTGTGTCAAAACAAATAGATGTTCACAGCAACACATCTTCTGAATGTGCACATATGCCCAAACATGAGTCATGGGTAAGATATAGACACACACACACACACACACACACACACACACACACACACACACACAACACTTATTATCTGCAGCAATGCAAGTGTGTCTTTCCACTTCGGTCTATAACTTGACAGGAAAAATGTGGAAGATGTCCTTCCTCATTTTTGGAGTTCAGGGTGAGGTCTTCAAAAATCAGAATTTGTCCAGTGAGCAGCTTAAAACTCAAAAATATAACTGCTATAGATGACCAAGAAACAAATAAATATTCATATTTTAATGGTTTTAAATTGTGAATTTTGGGCTTTTTTGCTGTCATTTCTGCCGCTGTGTCATTCTCACTGTTCTCTCTGCAGCTCCTCCATTGGTGCTCTTCAGAGTTTCTCTGCAGCTTTGTGCTCAGCTACATTTTTGAGATTGAGTCAGCCAACTGTCTCTGTTACTGCCCCACTGCTGCCTGGACTGCAGGCAAAAGAGTGTTCAGTAGTGCTCAGTAGCAGGTTTGGAAAGTCAAGTCACAGATAAAAATCACTACTTGCGCGTCCTGTTTGTGTTCACCGCCAATGATCAAATCTCTGGTTGAAAGCATAGCACTGGAGCATGGTTTGGAGAACCCCTGTTGTGCTGTGCCCCTGTTTAAAATATGGCGATTGAGTTTGCACTGTGTGTGTGTGTGTGTCTTTATGCGTGTGCAAAGATTTGGATTCTTATGAACTTCAGGGATCAGTCTCCAACTGCCAGTATTTCGTACTGCCAAGCATTACTGCCTTTGACATAGTTTCATTTCCAGAAAAACAGGAAGCAGAGATGGTTGTCTTGCACTTCTGTCCCAGCGGCTGTAGTTAACGTGACCCTGGATGTGCATGGATGTACTTGTGTGCAGTGTGTAAGTGTATACGGGCGTACAGTATCTAGTGTGTGGTTGTTGTGCTTGTAGGGACATACATGACGCAGTTATTCTTCCTCATTATGTGTCAGTCACTGAGCATATTAAGTTGACAGTCCATTTCTTTGAAAAGATAATGTCACTGATATTTCATTGACAGCTGATCCTTTTCGGTTTCTGTTCTGTGATCTCTTTCTGCCTTTGCACAGCTGTGACTGAGGTCATGAACCAGAGTGTCCAGTCACTCGTGGTCAAGAAGTGGAAATGGGTCTCCACTCTGCAAAAGTGTCTTACATCTGACACTCTGTTTTCTCTGGAGTTTGTCTGCACTCTGCTTTCAATTTCACCCCTCATCCCTTCTCCCATTCCCTTTCCCTCCCCCGCAAACTTCCCTCCTCCACTTTCTCCCTCCCCCTTCCCACTCCTTCCTTCCTCTGTTTGCTTTTGCTCCCTTGATTCACTTTCAGTGCCAACTTCTACCCTTTCTTTGTCAAATTACTCTCTCTCGCTCTCTTTACTGTCTGCTCGACTGCAAAAGAGAAGCTGGGGAGAGGAAAGCAAGGAAGGGAACGGGGGGGGTTACCCATCATGTCAGTTATAATTTTCACTGTAAGTTTGTGTGCCTTTCTGCAACTAAACACTACAGTGTTTGTCGGAGGGCCTGTTCTGCTGAACACTCGCTGAAGAATAACCATTATAACAGCGGTATGTTTGCATGTTGTCACAAATTATGTTTATGTTTGCCAGGGATAGTTCACATTTGTGATACTGTGCCTGAGTGAAGTTTCCCATGATTTATTTGTTTTGCTCATTTATCAAGGAAAATGTATTTAAACTGATATTACTATAAGCTGGTCTTCTGCACCTTCCCCAATGAATAAACCATCATTTCTCTTAACCAGATAGATCTGTTATGTGATTACAGTCAACAGTTATTTTCACTATTGATTAATTTGCTGATTATTTTCAAATAAATAGTGACTTATTCCAATTCTGATTTACCAAAAAAAAAAGCATCATATGCTCACAACGTATAAGTTGGAACCAACAGATATTTAGTATTTTTGCTTCAAAAGTGAGGATCAGCGATGACCAGGTTACAGATTAATGTTCTAACAATGGATTAGTCAAATAATCAACACTTTGTTGCAGCTTAAGCACGATAACACTCCAGCCAAGAGAATTACACCTTGCATTGTTTTCACAGTTCTCAAGCTTTCCTTAGCAGCAGTGCTAACTTTTTGCTATTACTATGCAATAGTAGCTTTCTTCACCCACAACTGTCAAACTCACAGCTGAAATGCAGCAGGGTTCAGGCACATCCACCAGGGGTTTACTGAAGGAAATCACCAGCTAAGGTAGGAGAGGATAAGACAGTTTGAAGGCAAGTGTCACAAAAAAGAAAAACCTCATTGAAACAAATACAATAATTCATCAAGAATTGTCTTAGATGGTATCTCAAAGGAGGCATCTTGGTTTCACTTCACATTTCCACTGTACAGAAGAGCACATTCATTTCCAACAAAATCTTTTCAAACATTGCTGGAGTGAGGCTTGACCATCATGTTATTTTTAGATGTTTTAAGAAGAAAAAGAAACTGTTCACACTGTGCAATAACGTTGGTAAACTTTAGGAAAAAAGAGGAAAAAGGCTTCTAAGTCACTAGACACGTAATGCAAACTTGCTTCATTCTTACAGCAGAAGATGTAATCAGCCAGATGTAAAGCAGTTGATCAAGACAAAGGAAATGCAAAGGAAATGGTATTCATCTTAATTAATTTCGGTCTTAAAAGAAGTTTTAAATTTGATGAGCAGCCCTGGTGTGGAGACACACTGAATGCAGTTGGAACAAGCGGGAGATTGACATGATAACCTGCCACCGTTAACCCCAACTGAGGCAGTTGTTTACTCTGTTGTGTTTGTTTTGAGCTGGTCTCCTTCATGGCGACACATTTCGAAATTCCGACAAATAAAAATATCAGCTACGTAGCCATCGGCGTAAACAAGAGACAGAAGGTCAGGACAGAGGACCACACTGTGCACCATATGGCTATCGTTTGTCCAGCTTAGCGTCTTCATACAAACAGCATGTTTGAAAAAAAAAATATTCACAGCACATGAATTGAAGAACTGAATGTCAATAAAATTATACATTTAGAAGAAAGAGGGAAGACCTTCTCCAAAGAGGAACCATCCGTTACCCATCCCCAACCACAGTAACTTGTGTTTTTCATTTATGTCTCCAGAGTCAAACGAAAGTAAAGTTTCAGTGGTGACTACAGAAACAGGACCTAGGTTTTTTCCCAGATGTACTTGTTTGCATCTGTCCATCAATATTTATTTTTAGGATTTATGATTTGTTTGCAGCTAAAAGATGTACAGCCTCCTCCCTTCACTAAAAGGGGGTCGGTTCATGTGCATTAATTATGCAAATGATGAACAGTTGTCTTTATGTTTAATACCTAAACTGATGTGTCCTTCTGAGGAAAGTCATGCAAAGTAATAATTTCCTCAACTATTAAGCAAATTGGTTTTGCAGATGAATTCACATTTGCAGATGGATATTACTGGATATAGGGGTCTTGTGTTATGATCACTGAACAAACACAGATGCACACATATTGTGAAATGCCATGATGCTCTAGCGGTTGTGTGTTTCCCCAAACATGTAGTCCGTGCTATTGCACAAAGGACAGCTGGCTACACAATAACAAGAGGATAAAAAAAACATTGTATTAAGATTGCATGACGTTAGACTGCTACCATTCTTCTACTAGCCGTGTCTGCACACCCTCACGTACACACACACACACTCTTATTTCGCAATTGCTTCAACCCTCCTCCATTTCAAATCATCTGCCAGATGCCCCCACTTCAACCGCTGTTAATCATATTATCTGGAATCCTTAGCACTCTAGTAGCATCCATAACTGCTGTGTGTATTAATCGCGGGGAATCTCGTTATCATGTGTATATTAATTAAAGCCATCTGCCAGGGATGGGGTGAGGGTGGGGGTACGGGGGAGACAGAGCAGTGGGGTAAGGGCATGTTGAGTTGTGTTTGAAGGCATTCGAGCTGATGTTTGGGAAAATGGCAGTTTGCTATTTAAGGTAATTTTGTGCACAGTTGAAATGTTGAACCTTCCTGTGCACTGATTGTGGGTGACGATCAAGGCAACACTCAAAGAGAGCTGCAGTGAGTTCATGGCGAGAAGTTGTAACACGACTTGACAAGCACTTCCTGGTTCAGTGTCACAGCAATCCTCTTTAGCTGGTGATCATATATCCATCTGTCTCTGCTGTCAGAATACATTATTCATTCATGACATGAACACACGCACATGTAGGCTTTAACTTTCTGTCTGTGGTCCTGTGGAGGCGAATGGAATCAGACATTTAGAGATAGGAAACAGGGGAACTGAAGTCTTCGGCAGTCTATGTTTCAATCACGAGCTCACCACACAGGAGGCTGTTTGACTGCCCGTAAGTGGTGGTGCTAAAGCATCTCGTCTTCCCTCATGAAGGGGTTGCCCTGGAGGAGAGAAGAAGCAAGCGCCAGAGTGAAGTTCAAAACAAAATAATATTGAACTCAGCATTATTCAGAAAAGGAAATGCCGTTAAATTTTGATATGTTGCCTTTTCTGCAGTAAGGTATGGCTCCGAGGCAGACAGATAGTCAAAGAGAGAGGTGGAGTTACGCCGGGTGGATGGAAGATGGGAAAGCCATGTTAGATGGAAGAATAAAGGAACAGAGCAGTGTACTGTATATAGCCCCTCACATCTATCCATCCATCTATTGCCTTTGCCATCCTCTCCCTCCCTCTGTTCACAACCTTGCTTCATCTCTCAAACTTCAAGGCACTGTGGAGGGAAAACATGTCAGTGACTAGGGGCATAATCCTGGGCGGCCAGTGCTTCTCGCTCAAACATGAACAACAAATACACGCCATCACACACAAGGGCTCGTCTGAGTGACAGCTGATCAGGAGTGCCTGCCAGCGCCCTCCTCTTCCACTCTGCACACCCCCCCCCATCCCCAACCCCGCTCTCATCTCAGCACTCATCTGATTTGATCCATTAGCATTCTTTTCTCTGTGTTGTTCGTGCTACTGTCAGACTCGGTGGCACAGCCTCAGTCTGAAGCAGTTGAACTGTCGCCTGGGGGGCCTCACCTGAGAGGGCTGACAGCTGCCTGCATAATCAGCCCCTCTGCCTGGATCCTGATAGGCCCGGACCACAATGCAGGTGGGGGGTAGGAGGCAGGTGGTGGGAGGAGACTGGGTGTGTTTCAAAGATGCACATGAGAAATGAAAGTGAGGGAGAAATTGAAGAGGTGGTGGTGGGGTGAAGACAGACCATGAGGGATGGTCACCCTAGGAGGAGCTCCTAGGAAGGAAGAATGAGGAGGAAGATGAAGTAGAGAAGAAGGGTGATGTTTGGTTTAGAAATCCTGATCATCTGTGAGAGCAGTGTTTCTTAAACAACAGTCAGAGTCACAGTTGATTACTTATAAGAGACACTGTGAAATTTACCAGCTGTATTCTCTTACTGGTATTTGGTTCACAAGCATTTCAATCATTTCAAGAGATACAGAACAGATAAGAGGAAGAGGAAGCGCTCATGGCTTTTCTGTCAAGAAGCCACCGAAAGCATTAAATAGAGAATTGTTAGGAAACAAGATAAGTATTAAGATGACTGCATTATCGAGAATGGCAAGTCTATTTTTTCAGTTATTTGGGAAGAATATGGGTGAACTATTCAGGTGAAAATATAGCACAAGAGCAAAGGAGAAAAAAGCATATGTACGCTAGAATTTTCATTCATATGTTGTTTCATGGATTTTTGATCAAAGCAACATAGTTTGAATTCACATATCCACACTGATTAACATTTATGACACCCTGCAGAAGTGTATATGACATTTTCCATTCAGGCTGTTCGCAGCAATTTGCAGGAAATCGCAAAGCTCCTTTTCCTCGCTTGGAATTATCTTCTGGAATTGGAGCTAGAACGCACAAAGCACATAAAACAAAATTGAATTACAGGACCGCCTCCAGTCAAACTAATCCACTTCAGATGGTGCTTCAGATTCGGCTGTCCTACCCTTGACCCCTGACCCTGACACCTGGCTTAGAGCAGGGAAGGGCTCCTGTGCTGGATTCCTAAAATAGATCTGTCACATTTCACATCCCAGTGTTGCTGTCCCCTCCCCTGGCCCACCCTGACCCAGACAACAGCCCCTCTGTTAGCCTGTTTGCTCTGGAGCGAACCATGCACCTCACCTCAGCCTGGGCCCACCCTAAAACCTCTTTCTTGATTTCTTTGGACGCTCTGCTGCTGTCCACTTCTCTTCAACTTCCTATTTTGTCTCTTTTACTTTGACTTTTTGTTTCTTTCCTTCCTGGAATTACTTCTCCTTGTCTCCGTGCTTTGTTCAGTTTTGCTGTTTCTGATCCATACCTTTCCTTGTGTTTTTTGCTCCACTATTACTCACTTCCCGTGAGATCAATTTACCTGTGGCCAAATCCTTTTCCTCGCACAGGGCTCCTCTGTGCGCTGCTGTTACGGAGGCTTCTCCTCCTCTGTCTACCCTCCTGTCATTCACCAGCTCTTCATCTCCAGCGTTAAGACTTCCAGAGCTTCTGCTAACTTTCTGCCTCCCGACTCATTTCAAATTCAATTAAACCTCGGGAGATTCAACTAACTTTTAAAAGGATAGGGGCATATCTCTCGCTCTCTTTCATTCAACGGGAACTTTATGGGTTCCTCCTACTCGTTTTTTTTTGTCTTTACATCAATCCCTGATTCTTTTCTCCTTTCTTTCTTTTTCTCATAGCATGCCACATTATTACATTCAATCATCCATTTCTCTTTTTTTGTACCTCAGTCACTCCCAGCCCCCACTCCCACCCACCCCCACTTTCCCGCTCACCCTCCCTCCAGCTGTCTAAATGGTCAGTGTTGTCCAGGTACATGTTATTCTTGGTGGAGGACAAAAGCAGGGCATGGACCTGCGCTCTGTGGGAACACGACTAAACAAACCTTTGTGAGGAACGGGAGTCTATTTCTGCAAAACAAACCTCATCAGTCTTCTACCAGTCTTTTCTTAACCCGACCAGAGGTGACACTGCCCAACTAATGTCGCAGTCCACAACGCTTTATAACCTATCATACAAGTCACACCACTGTGCTGCAGACATTCAGTATATGCAAGGTAAATACAGCTGATTTCGGGTGAGGCCTTTGTATGCCTGAGGCCAGAGCTCATTGAGCCAACCCAGGGCAGGTGTCTGGCTTTTGGGCAAAACACAAGTATGCAAAGTCTTGCTATGAAACGTAACCTATTCACTTATTGTTTTGGCAGTGGTTAAAGAGCTGGCAGCCTTCAGATGCTTTGTTTTAATTTCAGTTCATGACAAGACATTTGGAAGACCGCAAGCCGTCCGATGTGACATTGTGGTGATGCACTTTACAGTCGCCAGCCACAAACTTGTGATGGATCGTCTTGCAGATCTCTTCTTCCGTTTTCTCGTCTGTAATTGGTGGATTAAAAATGACTTGTTTGTATGGCTGTAATGAAGTTGCGGTGGGTGAATGAGGACGTATGTTTTTGTTTTCAGTCAGAGCCAAGCTGTATAAACACAAACACTGTTACAGTTTAATGGCTGCTAAGTGACTTGGCCAGTGATTGATGTGTGACTGTAATGCCAGTCAACGGCCCGTTTAAAGAGAATTGGAATATATTTTATAGTGTTTGATTCAAAAACAATGGAGTAGAGGTGGCTGTAACACCACACTGAACACGCAAATGCAAGCACTGATAAGACTTAATTGACTGACTCGAATATGCGGTTGACCAAATGCAGCTTTTGTCATTTAAACTCACATGAAAAAATGTTTCAGTCACAAATCTCAGCTGCCTATTTTAGCACCACCTTCCTTCTTCGTTGTTCTTTCACTGCTCGATTCTACCTCAGTGTTTAGATCTCCGTGTGTGTGTCCGTGCCACAGTGTGAATCTCTGGGTTGTGCCCCAGCTTGCATCACTGCACAGTAAATCACGGCCAGGGTTTTTAACGTCTTCTCCAGTGTGCCTGGGAGAGTCATTAACACACACTAGAATTACAAAACACTCCTCAGCAACCATACTTTCTATGTGTGTGCACAGGCCCACTTGTGTGTATATGTGTGTTTCTTTGACTCTGCCACTGTATGTTCAGGTGTTGCCAACTCTTGTAGTTAAAACATAATGTCAAAAGTCCGAACCTCTTTAGATCCACACTCCCTATACTACATATTAGAAGACCACACATCACATACTGTATAAGCATCCAGTGTTTAACATACATTTGACTGCCATTTAATTCTGTGCTGGACTATCATTTCCATAGGTTCATATCCATATACTATTATTAGTCTGGACCCTCAAGGGATTACTCCAGAGGTTACCCTCTGTTAAAGGTGGGAGGGCAACAGCCCTGCCTCCAAGCTGACATGGTTATTGGAGCAGCTATAGCACCGTGGGGATCTATCTCACGGGGAGCAAAGACGATGCCTTTCACAGTCAGATCCCACAACTGCTGCAGATAAGGTCAAACCATCTGTCGCGGCACCCATCATACTTAACACACTTTACACCAGCTCTCAATGGTCTTACATCCTGTATCCATCTATGCTGTCTATGTCATGTTCCAGTCGGGTGTATGGCCATCACTTGCTGGTGGCCCACGTGTGTTTCTGTGTGTGCACATGCTCAGATAGCAGGTTTCTCCTATTTGTTCATCAGCTCCTAGTGTGCCGGTAGTGTACACACAGACGTCATAGCTCAAATATTGACTGTCTCCTGTCCTGTATGCTCACAAAGAGCATATATTAAAAGTATTAATATATCAGTACAATGCAGTAGACTCAAATACAATTTGCAAAGGTTTCTAGTATTGCTCTGGTGACATTGGGCATCAAGAGTGAACTTTCGAGGAAACTAGTCATGTGTGTCCTCCCTCACACTAAAGGAATGAAGCATCTTTTGAGGTCACATGAAAAAATAACAGTGTAAAGAGTAAATTGTGATCCTTGTAACGTGAATCTCATGATAGAAATGTGTGTCTCTATTGTTGAGTTTAGCAGTAGCACTGCAGACGCTTGGAGAAGCCTGCTGAAGAGTTAAACAGCTAACTGTGCTGAGTGTTAAAGGAACAGCTTGCGTGAAAACCTGATTGTCAGTTGTGACCTTTATGGGAATTATTGCACGTGACATTTACTTGCAGACATTTGGCTAATAGGCTGTAAGAGGCTTGACCTGAACAGTCAAACTTTGACATACTGAGCTGTTGCTCCTGTTTGGGGTTAAATTGGAACAGTATGAGCTCCTGAAGGGTTAAGTGATACAGTGCTGGGGCCGTGCAGCCCTGAGGCTGGGCATAGGGCCAGCTCCACTCATAAACATGGAGAGCTTCAAGTGTGTGTGTGTGTGTGCGCCTGTGTGCGTGCATTTATGTGCGTGTGTCTGTCTGTGCCAGGGACAGCCCAGTGACTCACGGAGTACAACCCTGCCCCCTTGGCAAAAAGAAGAGCAAAGTTTTAAAGAGACATGAGCAACCTTAGAAGAAAGAGGAGAGAGAGCGAGCGAGAGAGAGAGAGAGAGAGAGAGGGAGTGTGAGAGAGAGAGAGAGAGAAAGAGAGAGTGTGGGGGGGGGAGTAATACAAAGTGAGGCACGAAAGGAGGCGCTGTAGTGTGTATGTTTTTCCTCTCAGCTCTCTGCTCAGATGGATGATCACACAGTTCTCATATCCTGTGGAAAGATGTCAGTCCTCTGCCACAGGCCCTGCTGGGAAACTAAGGGGCCACTGTGTGTCACACTTGCACACACCCACACACCCACACAAATGCTTATGTTCATTCACTTCTAGTGGATTTATCCTGAACAGCCACGCAGAAATGTATGTTTTAAGGAAAAGAACATATGTGTATCATGTCAGTTTGTTCTGTTTGCACACTGGCAGCAAAGAAATCATCACGATGTGTTCTAACCCTGTGCTCTTGTCATGCACACACATGCTAAAACAAAAACACACAAACTCTTCAACCCCTTTCAAACTTTTTTCTCTGGCTTACACACTCTGTCTGGTATCTCTCTCTTTTACACACACTCACTTAGCCTCTTTCTCTTTGTCTCTCTCTCTTTCTGTCTCTCCGTATTACACGCACACTCATATAAACAGGCGTTGGGCCAGCTGAGTCATGTCTAAATGGCGTGGAGTGTGATTGCAGCTCACACTTACATAACCCTCATCTCCGCACCACTGTCATTAGAGCAGCTCAGCAGAATGGACAGGAACAATTCTTTTAAGTACTCTGCAGCCAGAAGAGCCCCAGGACTCGCCTTCTCAATGGACTGTGTGTGTGTATGTGCATGTGTGTGTGCATGCAAGTACACACGTGCGTCCTGCTCTGTGGGTGCTCATATGTGTTTCTTGTAACTTTTTATCTAAGCATCTGAGCTGGTTATCTGTGTGAGTAATGAGGGAGTTAAGTTTCCCTGCTCCTCCTTGGACAGAGGGAGTCGACATTCTGGCAGCCTCTGTGTGTGTGTGTGTGTGTGTGTGTGTGTGTGTGTGTGCGTGCGTGCGTGCGTGCATGTGTGTGTGTATGGAGCAAGAGCCTACATTTTGGCAGGCTCCAGTTTATACAGATGGAGCAGCTCTTGTTGGATAAACCACAGAAAATTCCTCCCCCTGTCCAAGTTAGCACTTCTTAGGGAGAGAGCCCTGGACCCCTCCCCCTCCGTCACCCATTGCAACCTTCCACACCTAGCCTCTCCTGCCTCCCACTGCCCCTTGTGAACCCCTCACTGGCAGACCCAGGAGGAAAGTAGAGCAGGGCCAGAAAGTCGAGTTTGGATGGGTCCGATCACTTTTCCCGGCTCTTCCTGTAGTAGATGAGCCAGACCAGAGCAATCAAACGGGAGGCAGTTGGAGGACCACATGGCTCTCTCTCTCTCTTCTCTTCTCTTCTCCTCTCTTCTCCTCTCCTCTCTTATGACAAGTCTTATGACGAGCCTCTCTGCAATCTGGAAAAGCGTTTATGTTAACACTTGATCTTCACTACAGAGTGACCAAAATCATGACAAATGTTTTTTTTCAGTGAGTAATGACACATCCCCTGCTTTTCCATTTAACCTCAGCTACCTCAGCACCAGTCCAACTCCTTACCTCATGTGGCTGGTGTCATGGCTCATTCACTACTTATAAATGCCACTGTGAAATGTAATATCATTATATCCCTGATAACTTTACACCGGACACCGGGTCCAAATCTGTAGTATGAGTAATGGGGGCCTTAGTGTTGGTAGGAAATTCGTTTTTTTAACCCTTCTATTGAATGTAACAGGCTTTTTTCCATGAATTGGTTCCCTGTAGTGATGTTCTCTGTAAAGATCCTTTGACTCGTCTGAGCTCACAGACTGTTGATGTAAGCTAATGTCAAGCTTAACAATGTTTAATCGGGGACAGTTTCCACATAATACACACACAAACAGAGAAAAGAATGATTTCAAGGCAATAACGCTCTCATGCTTATCACAAATGACCCAATTCTTTGCCAGCAGTGTTTTCACTGAGCTTCGGCATGTGTTTACCAGTGGCAGACTGCCTCCCCATTAAAGCTGCTGTTCCCCTGAGGCCGCAGCACGCATTATTAAGACACAGGATATGGAGTCTGACCATGGCGTCCTGCCTCTGCCTGTGGCCACATGGTTTCTACCTGTAAACCCTCTTATATACACCAATTTTTCTGTCTGCCTTGCTGCTTGTCTACTTTCTCCATACTATAGTCTACTTCTTTCATTTTCTTCTGTTTTTCCTCTCTGTCTTATTTCAGGACTGTCTTGGCCAACTGCTATTTTCATCACTGCGAGTGGTGATCGGCATTTTTAACTGTATATTTGACAAGCTGGGGTGAATAAATGATTGCCGCAGGACTGTGTAGAAAATGAGAGTGTAAAACTGGAGGTGGAGGGGTGTCTCAGTTCACCCAAAAGTGCTGCCTCCATCATACACTAATGAATAGCTGTCATCACTAAAGTAATAGTAGAAAGACCTGTAGGTTAACCACTCAGACATCTCAGAGACACACAAAGTTGGGTTGCAGTAAAGCGGAAGGGAAAACTGAACAATGCAAGAGTTATTAGAAACAATTATTGTAACAAAAACAAACAGAAAATGATGGGAGGGGGGTCAAACTAATAGAAGTGCACAGCTTTAGCATTAGCTGAAACAAGACCAGAGGGACAAACACCCTGCTGCAATATGCTATCTGGAAAGTGTACTACTTGCCCGATAAGACACTCAAGAAGTGTAATGCCCTCATAATGAATGCAGTTAAAGAAATCTCCCACCCAGCCTGGATGCTTTTTCTGGCTCCCCCGCTTGCCACCCTCCTACCCCGAGGCCAAAACTCCCCAGCTCCCCAGAATGGAGTCATTAGCCGGGTGCTAATGGTTTCAGACTTTCTAATTGAATGGGAACCCATTGATCTGTAGGTAGAGAGAAATGGTTCTTTTCATTGCCTCAATATGGGCCTGCACAGCATTTGTCTCCATTCAAAATTAAAGGCCATACACGTTGGAGATATAAGGTACAAGCAGGCATACACACAAGACTACACACGGAAATGCAACATCTGCATACATACACACACACACACACACACGTGTCTGTGCAGAAACAAAATTCACAGAAAGTGGGAGCTCATACATTGAAACACACACACACACACACACACACACTTGAATGTACAATTGCTCTCCTGTATGTTGCCTTAAGGGCTCCAATTCTTAGATTAGCAGACTTTAATCTGTGTTCGCTCTCAGAGTTATCCTGGTGGGAGACTATGCTCTTCACATCTTTTAAAACACTGCAACAACAAGGGGCTGCCTGGGGCGACTGGGGTGATGGAGGCAGCTTAGTTGAGATGTCAACTGCTGAAATGTCTCTGTGCATGTTGAAGGTTCAAGTGCACAGGGTTGAAAACTGCTGTAATGCTGATTAACCAGTGTGGGTTTATCCTCCATTTACATTAAGTGTACACACAAGTCACTCGTGTATTTTATCTATTGTTACAAATTACTGCTGTGGCAAATAACAAGTAAAAAGTGCGACCTCTGGTTAGTCATCTTTTCCACTTTTACATTTTCCACCAAGCAGACATTGTGGGGATATCAATGATTTTATACCTCTTTAAATTAAAAAAAGTAAACTGAACAGTTTTTGTTAGTAGGAAATTAGTTAGTTTTTTTCAACCAAGCAATAAAAGTCGGCAAAAATGCCAAATGAGATAATACATTATAATACAATAACCATTATTTTGGATGGTTTTGCAATAATGGACGTCATTAGTTGTGTGTCTGTACTTAGTATCATTTTAGTTACTGTATATAGTTTACTTGAGCAGAACACTGATGTTTCTGTCATTTGCACTCGTAGTCAGTAGGTTTACATTCACATCTCAGTGTCATATTTTCACAAACAACTGTTTATTCTAAGGATTGGTAGTTCTGTGCATGTGTGTGTGTGTGTGTGTGTGTGTGTGTGTGTGTGTGTGTGTTTAAGAGACAAAAGCCAGCTGGTTCTGGTTATCAAGCTGGAATTCACTGTAAAAATTACAACATTTTTTTTCTCCCAGTCCTTTCCCCCAAACCACACACACACACACACACACACACACACACACACACACAAACACAACCCATAATTATCCAGCTCCATTGCCTCTCCATGAGGAGGCTCTTGCTGTTGCTACTTCTGGAGAATATGTATTTTACTGCTAGACACGAAAGAAAATAGGCTCACACTCAGCCTGGTGTCTAACATGAACAGACGCCAGTGGACTAAATCAAAACAAAGTCGTTCATATAAATTTATATAGGCCAGCTCTATCTAGGTAATGAAAAAGTTCTATGTCACGAGCCTCAGCGTGTGTGTCAGGTTTAAAGACACCTCTTATGAGCTGAGTGACATCACGTCTGGGAGGAACCTATAATAACCTCTCTCTCTTGCTGCAGATGATCTTGAGATAAGTAGTGTGTATGTGAGCACGTATTTAATTTTGTGTATGGTATCATATCATTGACTGCATATATCTCTCTGCATATGTCTCCTTATGTCTTAGCCATTTCACGCTGGGTGTTTGTGTTTGCATGTTATAGGATACCTGAGTTATCGTGGTGTGGCCACCGAGGTGAGCACAGACATGTGAAGGAGTCTGTAGCAGAGGCGCAGGTGGTCTTGTCTAGACTCCGTAATGAAACTGTGGTTTGGGCTGCAACTAAAGTGACTGTGTATGACCTTAAAAAAGATCTGAATCTGATGTCTGCAAAGGCATAAGAAGTGATCTGAGGATATTACACTGATCATTAGTAATGTTGCATCACTGGCTTCTTCGGAGCTTTCAAAATACCCCTTGTAAGTGGTTTCTCTGTGGTCAACTTTTCACCTATGGCAACGTTTTGCATCTGGTAGCCATTTTGTGCCAGCAGCACAGCCAGAGTTTCCAGAGAGGTAAACCACAGTGGCAGAAGGTGGAGAAACAGCAATAGCCCACCCAGGGGTCGATAACCCACAATAGCCACGTTTGATGCAAACTACTGATAAATACATCTAACCACTGCAGTTTTGTGTACTGAAAGCCACACATGTGCATTAAACACCTCTCCAATGGCTATGATGGAGGAAGCACAGGCAAACAAACCCACGTTAAATGTAGTGAAAGCATACATCTGATTAGAGTAGCAGCTGTAAGACACACATGGTCACATCCTGTCATTTCCTCCTGCATTTTCTCTGGATCACTTTATTACCCTGCAGTAGCCCGAGGCAATACCAGCCAAGTGTGAGTTAGTGCGTGTGTGTTTTTCTTTCCGTGTGTGCGTGTGTTGGCGCAGCATGCCTTCGTCTCTCCCCACCCTCCAAAGTCCACTGTCAGTGGCCTCCCTGGACTTTGCCAAGCTGCTTGCACTGGGAGACAAACATGAGTGATTGGGATTGCCTGCTCGTGTTGAAGTCATCAGGAGAAACACCCTCACCTTGTGTAACAAACCAACTGTATCATACTGGACAGCTATGTGTCTGGCTGCAAGGGGATATGAGAGAGTGAAATTTGAGATGGTAAGAACTGGTCACCTTTAGGGTTCGAAGCCATTCGCATGAAACCAGCAGGTTGACAGAACCTCAGCCAAGTCGTTCTGTCAATGACGTGCACTTTCACAGGCTGCTTCACATAAGGGAGTAACATATGAAGACAGCCATTAAAAACATTTCAACTGACTTTTCACTGAAGCAAAACTGATGCATAATAAAATACATTTAAAAAATAGAAACAGAAGTTTTGCTCCCAGGATTGTCATTTGTTTAACCTTGATGTGATGTTGCAGAGTGGCATGAAATAGACTCTTTCAAAGAATAACCACAATATTGCCTTGGCATGTGCAGGACATTCTTTCAGAGGCAGTAACCCTCGGGTCAAGTCTGGAAAAATGAGAAAGACACTGAGAAAGCAAAAGAAAGAAACATGAGATATTTGAAAGACAGAGTGCAATAAGAAAGCAAGAACTAGAGGTGAGGGAGAAAGAGAGCAGGAGAGAGATGACATAAACAGACAGAGCAAAACAGAGATAAAGAGTGGTTGAAGGTGAACTGCAGCACTTGCCTGGCTCTGGGCCTTGCCTCTGTTCTGGAGTCTCTCTCCCATCCACAGTGACATGTGGTTTCACGGCCATTACCACACCACATTATAGTGCTACGTGCCATAATGTTAGGCATCCATATGTACTCCACTCTCTGCTGGCTCCATAAAACACACAGGCCCAACTGTTTCGCCTTTTTTTTGTCCTCATTTCATCGGGTATAAGTCTGAGTCAAACGTAAAGTTCAAAGTCAGACAAAAGTGAGCTTACAGAATCAGCAGATGTCAACACTTACTGTATGTGATAAAGTATAACATTGTAGTTTTCTTCTTTTTTTTTTAAGCAGGCAATTGAGTTTGAAATTTCATGTTGTTTCATTCCCATTTCCAGAGGTCACCATCTGCACATTATTTAGTCAACCAGTGCATAATAAATGTCAAACTTAGAGCAAAACATGAAATGAGAAATAAAAATGCTTTGTTGTGTGAGTGAAGGCCAATCACAATAAAACCCTCTTTGATTCTTTATTGTTGTTTTCTTCCTCTTTGTGAATGTGTCTCTGTGTATGCGTGTGTGTATGTGTGTGTGTGTGTGTGTGTGTGTGTGTCCTGGGTTGAGGAACAGAAGGTCTCTGCAGGGCTTGCCTGTGTGGGTGGACTCTGGGATTCACCGTGAAAACAACCAAAAAGCCAAGGACATTTCCTAAATCAGAGCTCACAGCACACAGTCAAGGGTCTGGTCATTTGGCCATTGCTGTATTTGTGTATTTATTCAAAGATATTTGCCTGTGTGTGCGTTTAGTTTTAAGGGAGAAAGTGTGAGTGTTCTCACATGTGCAGGTACAGTTCGTCATCAGTGGATACGTGTTTTCTTAATGGCATAGATGTTTGCATGTGTTCTTGTGGCACAGGCTTGTTCAGCGCATGCTGAGGAAGAAAAGTGCCTAACCTCTGCCAGCCCCAGCTTCCTATAAAGCCGTCCGCGTGGGCATGTAAAAATCTACTTATCTGTCTCGGCTCAGATGATTATGTTGTCCGTGCAGAGTGGTTGACAATGAGCCTTCACACAGAGAGCTAGATTGTGTCCATAGGTCTGATAGTTAGACAGTAGCTGTTGAAACACTCTGCCCGCAGCCTGAGCAGCAGCCAGATAAGTGGAAGACAAAGACACTATTATATTGTAACACATGGCCCAGAGACATTACAGCTCCACACAATGTCATTCTGCTGCAGGCAGCATTGGTGGTGGGCCTGCATGAGGTGTAGTTCCAGATCTGTGTGTGTACAGTAGCTCTGTTAAACTCCAGATTATCTCTCAGTGAAATCACTGTGTGATTTATGGGGTTAGTTTTACAGTTATGGATGTAGCTGTGGAGTCCAAGTTTTGGATGCTGTTGTCAACACTGTATGTAGACATCCCGGTTGTGGATATGAATATTGTATATCAGTATTGTCCTTTGTCCCTTCAGCATGCTTCACATTTTAAATGGCTGTGCTAAAGTTGAACGCCTGCCTGAAATGTGATTAGATGTCTCAATTGATGTCAGCTGAGTCTGTATTGTTTGGGATTTAATGCTACAATTTTTGAAGATTAAAAAAAAAATCTTCTTGTTGTGAAGTTAGAAAGATCAATATCTGACTGATCTGGTGGTGTTTCAGTTGCAGTGCACCAGATCTTGTCAAGGACAAGATAGCAAAGAAAGAAAAGGAAGCAGTACACTTTTAAGTAGGGTACACGCCATGCTAGTTGGTATAGAATACAATTCAAATACGCCTTGGGCCTTCAGGAGAGAGATTTAAATACATTTGATGTTTTTTTTTAATCAGACAGGCCTCATTTTGGACTTTTTCTTGCTAAACAGTAGCTGGGGTTTATTTGGATAGAGCTGATGTCCAGCAGATGGCTGGACTCACTGGATCTGGTTCTTGGTGAAATAAATGTGTGTGCAAATGGTACTTTTGTTTCACTTGGCTCTTTCTGTTTGATTGTCAGTCGTAGGCAGGTTACCTCAGATTTGTACTTGAGTTGAGTTGACTACTTTGTTACATGCCTCCACTTGTGAGAATTGCTTAGAATGGCATCAGAAGAAAAGTGTAAAATGAACATATGACGTCTTAAATAAAGAAAAGCATTGTGACAGAAGTACTACTCGTCATATTTTTGACATAAAGAGTGGAAAATGTCTAATGTCACCACCGAGAATAGACTGAAATGACATGATTCAGGGGTAAATGTGTTTCTGCCTCTTCCTGGATATGAGCTGAATATGAGCAGAGGGGAAATAGAGGGATAATACTGGTGGTGATCAGGGCCTGGTAGAATGGCCCATGATGGAGAGCTATAAATAGCTTCTCTTGGACACTCATCTTGGCTCCTGCCCCATCCTCCTGCACCACCCTCTGCTCTGCTGTCCCACACCTCCATCCTCCCTCCATTCTCTCCCTGTCCTTCCCCAATTCCTCTCCCTCCCTGCATGTCTCCATCCCTCCCTCGTTCCCATATAGCACCTGCTCCGACACCTCCCTTGCCAACTGGCTGATGTCATGCTCTGGTACCGGACAGAAGTCCTCACGCTTAATTCTGTCCCACTAAATGGCAACTCGTACAGGTTTACACAGACACACACACACTAACCTTACCAGAACCTTAAAACATTTCTTCACTTTAAAATTTAAGGAATTTTGTCATGGGAACTTGCTCTTTAGACAAGTCCCAGTAATGCTAACGTGTAAACAGATTTAGGTCCATACAACATGAGGAATACCTAGTCCACACACACACACATACTCACACACTGCCTCCCCCAGCATGTGCTAATCTCATGACACACTGGCCTGGCTGACTATTTAAATTCAATCTGAATGTTTAGATAATGTCCTGGGGTGTTACGGATCATGGAAAACCATTCATAAACAATCTAGCCATCCAGAAATGGAAGGATAGGGCTTTACCTAGTGATTGTTTTTTTTTTCATTTAATCCATCATACATTTAGTCTCAAAGTGTCTGAAAATCTTCGAACCCATTTCTTCTTTTGTCTTACTAATATTGAAAATCTGAAAATAATCAGTTCACAGTTTTATTGAAAAGGGAAAAGCAGCAAATGCCCACATTTAGGAATCTGACACCATTAGATTTAAATCACCACTTTGCTCTAAACGTTAATTTAACCTGAATTTACCCGTTAAACGGGCCTTAAGACATGTGTTAACGTGCCTCAGCCGTTCAGGAGCTTTTGGGATTTCAGCCTTTTCTCCTCTGATCACAGACATCCTGCGTGACCTCTCATTAGTTGTGGCACTGACCCATGACTTTGTTATTGCCACACAGGGGTCTGTCTCCTCTAAACACACTTTGCAAACCCACTGTCTGTGTGCATTTCCTGTCTGCATCATCTCTGCATCCTCTGCTCTTAAACTCTGAAGTCCTCCACTTCACTTTCTCAGGAAGTATAAGTGGAGACTGCAAGGCTCAAAGTCGCCTTTCTCCCCATGCTCATGCAAACGCACACACATCCACGCAGATAAAAAGCTGCAGGGCTACAGAGTACCTTCATAAAAGTGCCCACTCTCCCCCAGTCCATCACATTCTGCCATTCTATTTCTCTGCTCTCCATTGTCACTTTCCCTTTCTTTTTATGTGCTTTTTTTATTTGCTCACAGGAAAGGCAGCACAGTGTCGATTTACAGCAGAGAAAGGTTCTGGTTGAAATGAGAGGGAAGGAGCTATAGTTGGGTTGTAATCTTTTCTCTCTCCAACAATATCTCTTCTGTTCGTCAGCCACCGTTCCTCTCTCTTTCTTGGTATTCCTCACTTCGTCCTCTTCCCGTCTCCCATCTCCTCTCATCTGTTGCTCTTACAGTAACTGCGCTGAGATTTCATACATCTGTGTGTATGTAGTCTCTAGTTCTGTTATATTTACTTGAGTACACTCAGCTGTACCCCCCACCCCCATGCACAGATACACAGCCATACATTACTGACTTTGGTGTCAGTTCAGTTCAGTAGAAGATAATTATTGAAACAGATTTGTCCATTTTGTAAGAAAAGGGTTTTTTCCATCTTTTTTTAAATTTCAAAGCCCTTCCTTCCTTTTTCAGGACCACTACAGTTCTGTTTATATGTTTTCCAGCTGTGAGGTCATGCACGCTAGATCATTATCCGTCCTGATGTAATTAAAGTATTTATAAGCCAGCAGGGAAGGAGCTGAGTGAATGACAGTAAGTGAGGAGCAGAGTGAGCCGAGGCCCTCAAGGTTATGAAGCCGCTGAGGCGTCCCTACCTGGAGCCTGCTAGTTAAACATTTTGACCCCCTCATTATGGCCCATTTAGAGGACCAGGGGTCCCTAAAACAACATTTCTTCACATGGCTTTTGTATGCAGTCATGAGGTCGCAGCTTGAAACCAGGTCTGTCTGGTTGAATCTGGAGCCGGCTGTCACTTCCATCCCCTGTCATCCTCACACGGCTGTGACGAGGGCTTGCGACATCGACTGCGGCTGAGGCTTTTCAGGAGGAGGAACCGTGAATCACGGCACGTCTCCCTGTGTCTTGCTCTCTCACTGTCTCGCTCTCTTTCTCTGTCTCTCTCTGTCTTTTTTACCTGTCTCTCTCCCCTGCAGAGGCATCCACACATGCACATTTGAATGAATTTGTGGCCAAGCAGGGTTCAAAACTCCTTTTGAAAACCACAGTCATCAGCATTCACCCATCCCATCCTGTAGCAGCCACTTACAGACTGACTTCTGCACGCATAAATGCTCACATGCACACATATGTACATGCAACCACGCACGCACACCCACATTATGAAGACCCTGTTTATTTGAAAGAACTTAAAGAAAGCCTTCCTCATCTGTCCTCATCTATTCTGCTCTGTCTTGCATTTCAGATGCTGTATGCATGTGAATGTGTGTGCGTGCATAGTATGAGAAAAAGAGTTTTCATAAAACACACCATCACTTCAGCAGAGCAGTGTGACAGATACAGAAGACTTATTTGAGTTGTGCTTTTTACTCTACTCTTTAGTCTTCAACTCTCATTGTTTGGTACATTTAGATTGGGATTGTTTATTATTTGATGGTTTTAGACTTGTCAGAAGTTGTTTAAGTTTTTAGCATACTTTAAGAATCTGTTATGTTTTGTTTTTTTTATAGATTTTTTTTTATTGGTAGTTTATTTATGAATTTACAATGTACTGTAAAGGACTCTATTTTGTCTCAGCTGTTTTTATGTTGTAACTTCTTACCTTAACCAGCGCAAACTTGACGAAGGCCTTGTCACTCACCCCAGCACACTCTCACAGTATGGCTGCACTCCTTCACTAGCCAGGCACACAGGACAGACAACATGAGGCTGCACATGATAACACAGCATTCACATCTGCATGCAGTATTTCTGCTTGCATGTTGGTGCTATTTTAGATAATCAGATGGGGGCATGTTCCCCCCTTGTGTTTATTTTTACACCATTAAGTTTGAATCAGCAGAGCTCGCTCCAGTGATTTACATAGACTCGAAATTGCATACGTTGAAAAATGATTTTGAAGCCACTGTAAGTGCAAAGCAAAAGTTTTCACTCATGTTATCCGAAGGTCTTTTAGAACTGGTTGAGTCCAGATTGCACGAAGTCATCCTCTTCCTACTGTTTATTTATAATCTGGTCACTGCGCTGACCTCTCCTCCAGCTCTCTTTTCCTCTTCTTTCTTTCACTCATCATCCTGTTAATGCTTCGTCATTCTTTCCATCTGTTCACGCGTTGTTGTTTTTTTCTGTTCTGGTTCTGACAGCGTGACTGCTAATCCTGTCCTATGGTGGCTGGAACAGAAGTGCTCAGTGAATTTCATTGAATTTTTCCACTGAAACTATGATGTGAGGGCACTGAGTTTCGATGTTGTAATATTCGTTAACTGTCCTCTTGTCTCAAAGTGAGTCAGGGTCAGAATGAGGAAGAGGTTAGCTGGAGAAATGAAAAGGAAGAAGAATACAGGCACCAGACATGATCCTCCCGCCTTTCAGTTCCGATAAATGGTAACTCGGGTCTGTGTCATGCTGTTTGTTGCAGGTTAACTGTTCCTTTGATTCATAACGGAACGTGTGACAATGATAAGGAAATGGAAATATACCATAAAATTTGTTGTGCTCTTCTGTACAAAGTTATATCCAAAAAAAAGATAAATAATAATTTTCCACTGTATCACTTTGTATAAAGTCATTTTTTCAGGCTTTGGGGGGCTGAATGGTCCAGAACATTCATTTTATATCCTCAATGAGAAATTGAGGTTTGTAGGTTCGTGTATGTATTTGTGTGTGAACCCAGTGTGTTCACATCTACATGATCACGCTTGACGCGTTTTAATCTAATCAGATGAAGAATTAGTCTCCTTGACAAGCTCTCAGACAGAGCACCACACATACAACCACTTGTAAAAGACTTGTTAAAGGGTTGGTGTGAGCGCTGCACCAGTATCTGTGATGATATCACCTCTCAGCACCAGAGGGACAGTCTTGGTGTGGTAAATCATTACCTCACTGGCTCTCTTATCATTCGTAAGATTACACTTGGACTATAGGAGGGTCTGACTGAACACAAACTACATTTCAGACACAAGTTTCCTGTTCTATCATTACATCTTTTTTTATTTATTAAATGTGAATTTTAACTAAAGCAGGAACCTTTAGGAATAAAGTCAGAGTTTAGAGATTTCAGGTTATTTTTAATTACAAAATCCTCACATTGAAGTTATATTCTAAGGTTTCGAGAAAACTCAGATTTTGACTTCATTTTTGGCCTGCTTTTTTTCTGCAATAACCATCTAACCTCTAAATTACCTCTCCGCCAAGATTTTGAACATTTTAAAATGAGTCTGACAGTGATGTGGGATTTAGCAATAGTGAATCAGTGAAGTACTCTGCTAATGAAAAGTGAACATTTCCTACTCCTGTTAATCCACATTAAAAGCATTCTAAAGCAGAATAGTATCTTTTATTGTGAAGCAGTCACAGGAAGCACTATGTATTTGTTACAGAGATTAACCAAACAAGACCATGTCATTTCCTGCATTTTCAGTGAATCAGACCTAAATATTCCTGGGAGTAACAGAGCAAAATGGAACAGCCACAGTGACACAGTAGATAAAGAGTTACAGTTACACCTCCTGTCACAGTGTCCTGCTGTTGTGCTGAGAACTGCTCACACTGTGTGCAGTATAAATCCAGTTGCGCATGATGAAAAAAGGTCAGTTACTGACTTTCTTCATTTTCAGGAAAACTCCAGTTTGTTTGGCTGCTACTCTTTCTGCTGTTGTGTTTCTGACAAAGTCATTTCTGAAAAAGTCACATCAAGAAGTGTTTGTGGCAGTATAAAACTGCACTTGCTTGACCAGGGGTGTCTTCAGATCAACAGGGACTGAAATCTTTGGGTTATATCTGTAAATACTCTGTTACATGTTCTGCACAAAAACAGAAGAATGTCTTAAAAGCTGTAATAGCCTTCGTGAATTAGTATTTTCTGTTTAATGTGCGGATTTCAGCTGACACTCTTCGGCCCTCTCCTCATGGTGTGATTCAGCACTAAAGCACCCGAGATTGTTGCTTCGTCATGATTGGAGAAAGTGCACGTGTACAGTAGCTTTTCCACTGTGTAATGCTTTCAATATGCTGAATCAATCCAATGTTAGTTGCGTTTCCAGCTTTCCCCTTTTTTTTTGTTATTGAGAGCTTAACTGAGCCAAGTCACAGTCACGTTGTTTTGGGAAAGTTCATCAACAGGATGCAGCCAATGCAGAAGTCAAGAAGGAGTGGTATTTCACAACCCTTCAGGTTGTTGGAACTGCTGGGCAACTTCCCATTTGAGTGCAAGACAGCTGGAGAGGAGAGTTGGTAAAGAGGCTGCAGCAGAGTCAACTATCATCTCAAAAAAGTCCAGATGTTTATTCAATAATGTTGAATTAAGATCTTATTTGTATTCTCTCCTCTCCTTTTCAGTCTTCCTTACTCTCTCTCTCTTACTGTTTCTCTGTCTTTCTGAGAGCAAAGTACAGCAGAGGGTGGGTAATTACTTTGTGCTCCAACCCTAAAATAACACGACTGGCCCAATTATAGTCTGGGCCTCATTATGCAGCCTTGCAGAACAGAGGGAGAAATACTAGACAAATCAAAACATAGAGGGAAAGCGGAAATGTAAGGAAGAACAAAATTTAGACGGCAGGTGTTGATGAAACATGTCTGTGAGGTGAGTGTCCAGGTGGCACCCTGGAGCAGGGTACATGCCATGTCCCGCCCCGTCCTGTACTGCATTGTCCTGTCCTGTCCTGGCAACACCATGGGTTCAAATCTCTACATTCTTTGCTCTGTCTGCCTCTCCGTTTTGTTGCACACTATCATCCACTATGAAACAAATAAGGCATTGGCTGATGCTCAGCTCTTACACATTTCAATATTATCCCATGACCTCTAGAGTGGTCAGGGTTGGGTGAGGTTGAATCCATGCTGGAGACGCCTGTTTTGGCAAGACTCTTCAAAGAGAGCCAGTGAAAGAGCGCAGTGTACAAGGTAAGGGAAGTGTAAATACCAAGCTGGTGTTGCCATAACACATGCTTGCACCATACATCAATTGCATATGGGTTGCAGAGAATACTCTTGATACACAACACACACACACACACACACACACACACACACACACACACACAAACACACGCACATAGACAGATACAGTAGATAGATCAATCTTTGGCATTCACAATTTTGAAGTATGACTTAAGGGTAAAGCCCATGCTCGCATTCAGTTTTTGCCTGAAAAACCCAGTCATGAACCCTAAATTCCTAGAAACCCAGAGTGTCTGGTGTAGATGTGATGTTGTTTGACTTGCTGTTACGGTTAGGCACCATATCCCAAATTAGACTTTTGCTTTTTTCTCCCTGCTGACCACGTCTTGACAGGAAAAGCCTGCCAGTGTTTTCTGTGTATATGTATTTTGGCATATCTGCCCCTGTGTTATATGTTGATCGATTTATATGTGAACATACATGAGTGTATCTATATACACACGTAAGTGTAAACTTTATTGCTGGACAGCAGATCTTTTTTTATTAGCATTTTATAGCAGCAAAAGGAACCATGTGGTGGTGAAAGAGGAGGTCTGACAGCAATGTTGATCAGACAAGATAGAACATGGTCCTCGTACTTACTCACACATGCGCGCGCAGCACACACACACACACACACACACACACACACACTTACACACCTGACTAACTAACTGGGATCTGGCAGAGGGTCAAAGGAAATTTCTTGGGGAACTTTGAAAACCATTCACAACATAATTTTATATGTGTGTTTTCATGTTGACCTTTTGACCCCACTTTCAGATGAAGCTGGGCTACAAGTGGGATGAAAATAGAAGACTTACAGCAAGTTGTGTGTGAAAGGAGAGGAAAACTGAGCAGAGGGGTGGTGTTTGAAGGAGTGGAATAGCAGAGAAGGGGGCAGCGGCTGGGGGGGGGCTGTGCTGTGTGTCTTTTTTCAGTGCCTGGCACAGCTTGGCCTGGTTAGGCTCCAGGCCTCTCTGGGGGAGCCAAGTCTTCTCCCCAGGCACTGCCAACTCCCTGTGGTGGTGTAGCTACATGTTCAATTATGCTCTGGAGCCTGCCTGTCTTTACCTATGCCTCATAGAAAAAACACTTCATGCTTCTGTGTATGTGTGTCAGTGTTTGTGTGCTTTTTTTTAAGGACAGGGAGGATTTATGTGAGTTCAGCTCTCATCCCAAATCAAAACGATCCTTGATTGCAGTTGCTCCCGCTGTTTAGTTTCAGTACAAACCATTTCTGCTCCTATGGATTGTATGAAATTTTAGAAAGTTTATGTTGACTTAGCCATTGGATATAGCATGGCATTATGAGAGAGAAAAAAGTTGTTCCTATGCTGTCATAGTTTCCAGCAAATTAAACGGATATGTTGGAGTTTTCATATAACGTGGCAGCGCAGTATCTCCAGCATGTTGATGCTTGAGTACAAAATAATCAGATTTTTAAGAAAAATTTCATGCTCTTCTCTAACAAGTTTGTTTTGAAAAAGAAGAATTGCAAATCTCCAGAGATGCACATGTGGAGATTTTCATACAACTTGGATGCATGTGTGTGCGCGTGTGTTAGTGTGTATGTGTGTGCATGTGTGTGTGTGCACTCATGCCTTCAGTAGTGCGGGTGCATTCCTGTGGGTATGTTAAGTGTGTGCATGTGTGCGCCGGCTTGCTTGCTTGCGTATCTGGAAGCATCCTTAAGGGGAGGGGGAGCAATTATCACTGCCAATAAAATAACAACAAACAAACAATCATTGTTCTGGGCCTCACCTTGTTGTACCACACCCCTCCATAAACCTTATTTCACCAGGACAACTGACACAGAGAATGTGCTGCGCTGTGCTGTCTAAGCATTCTCCCTAAATAGCATTCATAGAGTCGGCATGCTGCTCGCACGTGTACCTGTGGGTGTGCTAATGTCAATTGCATACATGCAGAGGCATCCATGTAAAAGCACACGCGTGAACTGTGCACACACATTCCCCTAGATGTGATTTCAATAAACAACACAAGGGCAACTTTCCCATTTATACATCTTGTCTTCTGGCCTCACCACAAAAAGACACAGGGTGCATTAAATATTGATTTGGAGAAAGTGTGTAACCCTGTGTGTGTATGTGTGATGAGACATGCACAGCCATTGTCACCTGACAGAGAAATTCACACATTTTTGTTTTATGTGCTGTGATTCTGAAGCTTAGTTAAGTTTCCCATAACTGACATGTTGATCCTAATGCAACCGGGTCTTCAAATATGGCCATATTCCTACCTGGCATGAACATGCATTTTGAGTGATCCAATCACAGGCAGCTCTGTGTACAGACGTAAGTGCACCCAAGATGCACGGAGCATGCACTGAGATCTGGTCACTCAGACCACATTCAGAGTTGGTTTTGGCCGCGTATGGCAAACAAGGCACAGGAAGAGCATTGCCGCCTCCTGCCCAATAAAAAAAAGCATTTTGTCTTTGCAAACAGAAATGATGTATGTTTTTATTTGCATGTAGACTGGGGAAGTGAGATCAGATCACAAGTGATACCTTGAGACGCTTGAGGAGATTCATGTTGATGCCAGGTAAGAACAAGGTTAATGTGTCTAGTGTTTCATTGGCCTGGTATAGCTGTCTCTTAGGGATGATTTGCTGAGCCAGTGATTCAACCCTCATTCATAAGCAAGCTGCATTGCTTTGTTCTCCGAATATGTGTAAAATAAATCACACATCTTTTCAATTCCTGCTGTATTAACTGTTTGACAACCCCTGTGGCCAGGATTTGCTCGCAGTGAACTAGTTTGTACGGTGTTTCATCCAGCAGTGTCGAAAGGCACTGTTTACAACTGTTCAGAGCAACCACCTTCAAAAGTGAAAGGAAAAACATGCTGTGATAGAGAGGGGCAAGAGGCAGTAATCATTAAAATAAAAAAAAGATCTTAGGAGAAGTTTTCTCTCACCTCTGCAGACCCTGCCAAAGTGACGTGAATGTGGACTTGTCCTTTTCGGAAGGTTATAGAAATGGTCAGATGCGACCCTCCCAATTCTGGCTTGGGATAGGTGGGGGTTTGAGAAATGTGATGATGCATATAGATGCCTTTAAAATCCAAATCTGTCAGCTCTAACACTGATCATCCTCCCCTTCAAACTTGCAGTTCTAAGCGAATACTGGTAGAAATATAAAAATAAGTAATGAAGAGGCATTTGCATCTGTCATTTAATTCCCCCTCTCCATTTTCCATCATTTCCCAATGTGGCTAATTGGTTAAAAAATTACAAGTGCGATCCCAGGAGACTATAAATGTGCACCATGCTGGAGTTTTGTTTAAGCGTCATGGCAAAATGTCGATTTGGAGTGGAGTGTGCGGCTGTGTGTGTTTGTGAAACATGCAAACATTGTTTTTGTGCAGCCTTGCATGCATGTCACACCTTAAATACTGTACATGTATGCATTTTAGTGTGTATGCATGGGTGTTACATCTGTGAAATATCCCTGCAGACTGCTGTTTTGTTTATGTTTTATTACCCCAGTAAGCCCAGCCACTTGGGAGCCACATATGTAAACATCATGCCTGGAGAGGCCTTCATCGTGTGTGTGTTTGTGTGCTCATGTTTGAACGGGAAATCTCAAGAGGTCATTTCACTCAGTGTGTTTTTTCCTCACATGTAATGTACATGCACTTGTTGAGGAGAAGCATGTATTTTGACTTCCTTCAGGCCAAATGTTTAGTGAATAAACAAATATATTGAAAATATTATATGAGACATGACTTTTATGCAGCATTAAAGCCCTACCTGTGATGTGAGTGCTCTAAGTCAAGAGGAAAAAGGTTTATTTGCACCTTCTAATATTTAAGTCAACACTAAAATGTGATGATGGAGATAAATTGGAACATTTTCAGAACATGGTTACTGGAAATGACTTCAGACCAGGTAGATCTGTGCAACACTGATTTGTGAAATGCACCGGCTTGTGTCTGTGAGGTTTTCCTGTGTCTTTGCGTGCTCAAAGTGCTGAACTGGGCTCCTGCCGGTTTGTTTGGAGCTGTCCAATCAGGCGTGTGGGATCTGGACACAAACTGACATCAAAGACATGACGCTGCCACCATTCAGAGTCATGGCCTAGTTATCTCCTTCTCTGTATTTCTGTCTCTCTCTTTGTCTCGCTCTATCTGTGTCACACATTATTAAGACATATTCAGAATTGCAGTAAGGGTCAAATTCAACTTAATTTACTTTGACCAACCTGATGTACATAATATAAAGGTGCCCTCAAATTACATCTCTTTGAATTTATAGTTGATTTTTTGTTCATATTCATTGATTCAAGAGTGATTGAAGACCATTTGTGAGTGCATCTAAATTATCTTCAGTTTACCACTAGTAACCCCAGTACTTTGAATTACCCACATGTGTTGATCATAATTTGATCAAGATCTTAGTTCTCGACAGAAGAACATGCATGTTAGTGCTGGGAAAACTTTGGGGAAAAAAGAGCAGAAACATGCTCTGGTTTCAGCTTGGTTGTTGGATGTTGAATATTTTCTGCAATTCAGTATTCTCCAATATTTTCCTCCAGGTCGCCTGACTTACAAAGCTATCAGTTCAGTCACCCGTCAGATTTAAATGCTTAGAGGTAGCTGGAGCATTATAGCTCTCTTCCCCTGGCCCAGTATAGAACACTATAGCTGGACCCACACTGTAATCATACTATATGCATTTCCATTGCACCCCCACAGCAGGGGATAACCCTGCTGACCTAAAATATTATGGCTGTGCTTGGGAGAAAGGCCAGGCGGCAACAGTCTTGAACCACAACTGCGCTGTGTCATTGCAGTCAGGAGACAGAAAAGAAAATACCACTATCACCTTCCTTCGACAGCCAAAATCAAATGAGTTAATCCTTGAGTCCATGTGAACTTTTGTGCCAAATTTGAAGAAATTCACTCAAGACATCCCTGAGATATTTCATTTACTAGAACGGGGTGGATGAACCAAAACATAATGCTTCTGGCCACATCCGCTGCTGACATGGAGGCATAAATATGACAAAATGATCATATCAAAAGTACCTAAGAGGAAGCAGAGATGAGAATTTCTGTCAACTGCTTGGGCCATTGTCCCTCTGTCATGTACAGGGCCGTGAAAAAGAGAAACTGGGTGAGAAACAGTTAATGACTTTCCCAAGGGTGAGCAAATGATCTGTCTCACCCTCTCCTCTCCCTCGCTGCCTGTCTCTGCCTGTCTGTCTGTGTCTGTCAGCCCACAAAGGAGTCATACAACTTGGAGGCCGTGACACTCTGACCAGCATTAGTGCAGAGGTGTGCATAGCAGTGCGCACGCACACACACACACACACACACACACATACTCAGATCTCTCTGACTGTTCCCACAACAGGGCAGACACCAGGCTGTTTATTTAACCAGTAGCCTGGGGGGAGGGGCACACAGGGCTGGGTGGCCACATTGCTTTTAGTAAACCCACATTGTATACTTATATGTACACTTACACATACAACACGTAGACGCACATGCACACACCCACATTCATGATAGCTTTACTTTTTTTGGGGGGGGGGTCCATACACATCATTTCATCAGGAATGCAAATTCAGATTATTACATTAGAAACAAGAATGTTATACAGAAACGGTTAAAATAATTGAATTCAACTGACATTAAATTATCATCACCTTTGATGTTGATGTGACAAACTTGGTCCTTTTCAGATATGGAAAACGTAACATTACCGGCTTCACGCGTCTGTTGGTGCCTGTTGTCACCACAGACACAGATGACTGCAACAGTAAAGTTCCTCACGGCTTCATTCAGACATGATGACACATCGACTGAAAAACCAATGTGCTCCTGCAACATTTGCATCTGGTTCAATAGAAGGACAGAAGAGTGCTGACTTAAAAATGCTATAGAAGTGAGGAAGAAAACTGTTTATGTTCTCTCTCAGGCTGCATTAGGTCATAAACTTTGAACCTTGTCTTGCCGGCCCCTTATGTTTGTACTGTTTTCTCCTAGTGAGTCTACAGCTACACATTTGCACATCAATCTCATCTCAATCATTTAACCTAATCAGGAAGCAAATTCTGCTGCCTGTTTTATTATATCCAACAATGCACAAGCACTGAACGGCAGGATGTGAAGGTGGGACTCTTGATTATTTCCTGTTTGCTCACACACTGTATGTAAAACATTTGTGAAGGATAATAATTTAATCATCCACACAGTTGTTATGATTGAAACTTAAAGAGACTGTTGGTCTGACTATCGCTGTGGTTGCTCAATTTGTTACTGCTTTTGCCCCGGTCACACTGCAAGGGGAAAATAGTTTCATTCTCATCTGAGAACATCTGGCTCCTCAGTGATTTCACATTTTCCTTCTTTAATCAACTGTGCATGAGAGATAATTCAGATGATAAATTTGCTCCTGCACTTTTAAGTTAAGCTGGCAGCAATTCAAAAATCTGACAAGTTCCGACCCAGTATAATGGTGACATACATTAAAGTGACTAGGCTTATTCAGACATGAGAGCAACATGTTGTATTGCCACCAGGTTAACATTAATAGTTTGTTTTTTTAATACATACAGCAGTTTAGGAGCAATTATCATTAATTTGAATAATGTGACATTGCTTTTACATGGTAATTTGATACATTATCATACAAATATCGATTATATGCACTTTAGGGAAATTTCTGTGTCAGCACTTAATAATGTACCCAGTGGTGGAATAAACGCTTCAGATTTAGAATTTTAACGAAGCATAAACTGTTTCTCCTACATATACACAAACAATTATGTTGCACAATTTGCATTTACCGTAGCTGGGGCCACAGTCAAGAGTGACTCACATTGAATGCTGCAGTGGGGTAAACTTCAAATTTTATGCTATCAGCAAACCCAGCAACGCACACCACAGCTTCCCTGCTGAGATGTGTGTGTGCTGTAAACCCACAACAGATCGACTCTTGAAATTTATGTTATCAAAGCAACATAACTCCCCCCAGAAGATGTACCAAACATTAGTATGAATGTTCTAAAAGTATTATATTGCACAACTATTGCTCACAAACCAATAAGAACTAAAAGAGAAGTTACCATGGGAGCAGTTTTCAGAGGACAGGAGAGGGTTGTGATGTGATTTAGATGGGGGTGAGACAGTGAGATGATTTTTGGTTAAAGAGAGTATGAGGTGAAGAGTGACTGATTAACTGGGTGGGAACATCATTTTATTCCATCACTCCAGCCCACCTCTAACGCACGCATGCACAAACACATGGAGAAACAATGACAAAAAGTCAAGCTGCTTTATATAAGATGCATACAGCCACAAACCTATCACGCACACACACACACACACACACACACACAGAAAGAGAGAGCCAGACACAAAGGGAAAACTGTACTTACCGGAGCTCCTCCACCCTGTAATCCTTTCAAACCAGACCAAGCTTGAACACCTGCAGTGAGAGCTATGACAAGTGCTCTGGCTGAAAAGCCATCCAGCGTGGTTCAGACGTCACAGACACTAGACCATAAGTTTTCTCAGGTTAAGTCATGGAGTCTTTTCAAGAATCACAAATCTCTGCATTAGTTCAGGTCAGTGTGTGTGTCGTGGAGCCCCCTGAGACCATCATGAAAAAACAACTACTGCTGCTTATTGATGTATGTGTAGATGAGTGTATGGGCACATACACTCATGTGGTCATGAGAGACAGCTAAAATGGTTGTTACTGTTGTATCCATGTTTTCATGTTTGTGCAAATACAAGAAAGTCACACCAAATTCTGCTCGTCCAGATATTGTGTCCGGGGTAAGACGACCCTTGGGTTTCCCTGCACTTTTGAGGAAGGGGGATGAGGGGAGCAGAAAATGAAGGGAAAAGAGTGTATGGTGTATAATCACACAGACTGGATGACACCGAAAAGCCTCGGGGCAACACTGCCAAACACAGCTGCTTACTGACACAGTAAATCTACTGGATGACTCTCTGCCCTTCTCAGCCTGCCACACACACACACACACACACACAACTGAGCATGTTGGAGGGTTTGAGTGCCACTGGGCTGTCTCAGGTTGGATAATAACTCTTGGCCAGTCAGAGCAGTGTGTGAGCTGTCCAAAAAGCTGTCAACATCCCACTTACCCTTAAAACCAGCACGACTGTGGCCTGTGCTTACGGGATCTTTTCAGGCAGTCTTCCCGACACACTTTAGCTGACACACGTTGTTAAAGCCCCCAGAGTCACACGCAGATTCTCTTTACTGTAACTGAAGGCACAGAACACCGTTTGCACAGTTGCTTTTGTGAAAGTTCATTTAGATCCATGGAGCCAGTGCTGTTCAGGAGAGGCAGAATTTCTAGATGTCGAACTCTCCGAGTATTCCTGGATGGAGGGTTGTTGGAAAAATGTTATTACTCTGGTTCCAGGAAGTATGGAACCAGAGGAGCCAGGAATTCACTGTTTTACATTTGCATTAACAACAAATCTGAACTGTGAAGATTTGGCAAATTAGTCGAATTACAGATGTGAAAAAAAGACAATGACGTGTTTGAAATGCAATTTTCACACACAAGGAAAACAACAAAGTCATCCTGTTTTTCTTTGTGTTTATTGTTGCGCGACTGATCTGCCGAGTGTTTTCCTGGTATTTATTTCTGTTATGAAGCATAACCATGATGAATCAATTAGTACATAATGTTTTATTTATGTATTTCTCTCATTCACTTGATTTGCTCTCATCACCACTCCCTCAGGCGTTCACTTCCTATCCCACCCAGTCTCTCTTGTTCACTTCTGCTCTCAGCTTGTTCTCTCATTTTCTGTATCTTGCTCTTTTTTGTCAAGCTTATTGGAAAGGCAGCGACAATGCCTACCTTTGTTTTTAACGTTAATAAACATCAAGAAGTGTTCACCTCTCATGCTGATATTAATGACGAATGTCACTGCTCAATGGTGGTTTTAATGTCCACTGGAACTGTTTCAGGAGCAGAACGAATGTTCTTCAGCAGGCAAATTTATAGCTGCGTTTAGAATTTTTTGCCAAGTTAAATACACATTTGCAGTTTGTGTAGATGTTTTAACATTTGTGGCTGTACTTGAATATGACAGACTTTTCGTTGCTTGTAACCTTCTGAGCAATCACTCATTTTTAATGACAATGTAGCCAGTCTCAAAGGACAGCTATTGCCATTAACCTGTATTTTTTGTTTATGTTGTTTGTCAATGTGATGATTGTAAAATAATGATTTTTGTTTTATCTGCAGCTTTGTAATGACTGCTAGTCAATGTAGTATTTTTGAGCTGTGATCCAATTCTGGTGGATTCATGCACAGCAGCTAGAATGGCAGTGGATTGTCTCCCGCAGCCATGGAGCAGCTTGGTCCTGTGTACGCTCAGCTGTAATACCAGTTGTGGCAGGTACATCTCTGTTCTTTTTACTAACACCATTGGTAGGGTTGTAGGGTGCGTTCTTGAGATGAACAAAATGGAGAGCCACTTGCAGAAAAACAGCTCCATAGCGCTACTCTTTCTACTTTCATTTGCAGAGCAAACTAGTGTGCTTGTGCACGTAGCTGATAACATCTTTCACTTTTCATGTAAAGTAGTTAAGTTGCCCAGTGGTTGCAAGACTAATGCCACTCTGCACTTGCTCTTTGTGTAATCACTTGTGCGCATGTGAGTTAATGTCATTAAGTGATGTAACAACATTATATCTTTTCCGAGGCTGCCCCCTCTGTATTTTTTTTGTCCATCGCCACCCTCCCTCTGGCCATAGTCAGGCCCAGATGAAAATATCAACTCGGAGCAAGAAGTTAATCTCCCACACAAGCGCAGCGCGGAGGCTGTAACTCAAAACAGCCTGCCTTTGTGGGAGGCCAACTTGTCCTCATCCAGGAGAATTAATACAAGTTGTCCACTTATGAGGAATGAGATTAAAATGTAGTTGGCTGTTATTAAACCCCAGAATGAACAAAGAGGCATAAAGGATCTCTGTGTAAATGTGTGTCTTTGTGGTGTACGTTAGGCAGTGTGTGTGTGTGTGTGTGTGTGTGCGTGTGTGCAGGGTGGGGGCTTGAGATTCCTAAGCAGGCCTTATTGGAGATGATTACTCTCATAAAACCTCTGCTCTCTAAATTGCCCCCCACCCCCCTCCTCCTCCTCCTCCTCCTCCTCCCCTTCTTCCATCTGCAATCTAAACACACTTAATCAGGTGCAGGTGTGTCCTGATGCATTTACAGACGCCTCGCTGACAGACAATCTTCCATAGCAAAACAAGAAAGGAGAGGAGGCAGGAGTCATTTGGCCATCTTTTCATCTTTACTCTGTGGATGAAGGAAGTGGATGACAGATACAAATGAAAATATGAATGGAAACAAATGGTTCTGTTCTCTTCTCCTCTCTTCTCTTCTCTTCATCTTTCCCTTCTCTGTCTCTCCCTGAGTCCTGTGCCTTAATTCACTGCTGGATCGGCCACTGTTGGGGATCTGTGGGTTAATATGGTTACCGGGATAACAATCTCCCCCTGCATCGCTTCATGATAGATGGGCACCGTGTGTGTATGTGTTGAGTGATTGAGCAAGTGGGTGAGTGAGTGAGAGATAAAGTAAGCGGTGGCTGTGTAAAAATGTGTGTGCGCGTGCGGCCCACAAGCGAGAGTATGGAAGCGGAGGGGGCCGTGGTATCCGTCAGAGGAGAACAATGGCTTTTAAATGAATCTGGGAGCTCGTAAATCACACAAAGAGAGAGCCCAAATGCAGCACTGATTGCCTGGATGTCAGAGTCAGCGGACGACAGGAAGGAACGAATGAACGAGAGAATGAACGAGAGCCCCAGCGAGACACCTTGTTAACGCCTGAACAAAACGCCTCCATTAGGAACCAATGGCCTACTTATGCAAATGAGTCCACATATGCGCACTTTCTCTCCTTAAAGTTCTGTCCTTGGGAGGCACATGCAGTCAGTCAGTCCGGACAAATGTAAATAAATCAAAGGACAAACACTTTTCCATGACATATTTGCCGGCCTGAGGGAAAGCTCAGAGAACTTACAGTAGGCCTTTGCAGTTCTACCCGTGCTAGCATAACACTGTTGCCTAATACTGATGATCTCTTCAAATATTTAGAAATGTTGAGTGCTGTACACATTTAAGACAAAGATCTTGCCTAGCTTGCCGTTTGTTGGATATATGTTTTTCGCGATCTCATATAATTTTAATTGGCTTGATGAAGATATAATTTCAGTGTCAATGGTAATGTCTGTAGCTGTTACTGTATGTGTTAATGCTAAGCAGTTGTAAATCATTAGAGCCAGGCTTCATTATGGTTAGCACAAGTGTTGCCTCAGAGAGGGAGATGAGTGGTAGGCAGGGTGTAATTACAGGTATGTGGGGAGAAAACATGCAATTAGAGACGTAGAGGAGGCACTTTGCACACTTTTTAGCTCTTGTGTTGTGGAGGCTTGTTTATCTCTCCTCTCCCCAGTAGTGGAAAGTATCTGACTACATTTACTAAAGTACTCTACCTGTACTTTTTTAAAAATTATTTACTCCTTTACAATTCAGAAGTGTCAGACTAAGATTTTATATTCCATTAAAGATACAATACATATCTTTAACAAAGAAGTTATTCAAAACCTTTTTCGGCTCATGACCTCTTACAAAGAAACATTGTGACCCCTTTATTTCAATGAGTTGTTCACGGTTCTATCAAGCATTTCCCCTCTAATCTTTTAATTTGACCAAAATAAAAACAAATCAAAACAGTAACTACAGATTTGTGTAGAGGGGTTTTGTTGTTAGTTCTTTCCTGCCCCATTAACAATTTTAAATGAAGATTTATCTTTTGACCCATAGTATGAATTCAGACCTAAAACCAGCCCTATGATAAAACAGCGCGGGGGGGGGTTGTGTTGGTGTGTTGTTACCAGCACAAGGTACCAGCAGCTGGAGTAAGTGAGTAATGGATTTGCGACACTAAAAAGATGTCACAGCGGCAATGGTAGAAATGTGGCGTTTACATAACAAGGTCATCTTTTAACTGGCTAAAGCAGCACCTTGCTGAATGATGTCACATTGCATTAAAACAAAAGTTAAGTCAGGTTCAACATTTTTTCCTGAAGGACCTTACGTTGTTTAGTCGGAGCCCCCTATGTTGTCACCCCGCTCCACCAGCAAGCAGGTGTTGCGTTTTTTCACACCGTGCTTAAGTCAGTGTGAAGGCAGTGCTTTTTTAACATATTAAGTGAGGAATATAAATGACTTCTTCCACCACTCTTCACCTCTTTTTCTCAGGCTCTGTTGCAGGCAAATCGCAACTGTCAACAACTGGGGGTAACTGTCAGGGCTGAGGTCAGGTCAACTCATTTGGCCACCCGGAGCCACCCAGCTGATGATCCAAGGTTAGGGATGAGAGGTCAAAGATCATGGCTTCCTGGCTGACCCTTGTACTCTCACCTGTCTGTTCATGGGGAAAGGGAACAACGGAAATAGAGGCGAGAAAAGGAGTGTGAGAAAGTGACAGTGCAAAATTAAACAGGTGTCTGAAACAATCACAACAACTGTATTTTCTTCCTTTCTTTCTTCATCTTTCTTTTTCTCTCACCCTCTCACTCTCCCTCCCTTGCTGTAACCATAATAGTGTGTAATGTGCTGGCTGATTAGGACTTTGACGGCGAGGTTCAGACCAGCCACCCAGACACTGAGGTTAGTTAGTCTGGGTTTTGTGGCCAGACTCTTTGGCTGGGAATAACCTTCTGTTAGTTAAACCTAGCTTGGCCAAAATTCACATTCCCACACATGCAAGCTGTATTGACACACACCTGCTTCAAATAAACAGCGACTTAACAAGGTTACACAAGAAATTGAAACATGCATTTCTAAATTGTTGCCTCTTTCGAGAATAATCGGGTATTTGAACTGTGTATATTTGAAATGTTTTGAGGTCTGGGTTAGCAGTGGGAGGTCCGTCGGGAGCGGAGCACATAGAAGACATGCTAGAAAACAAAAGGACAGGCACTTCTTAATGGCAAGTGTGACCCCTGAACCAGAGGTATGTCACAGCTGTTCTCTTCCTACCAGGACTGCGGAGAAAGAAAAGTACAAGGTTATAAAAGAGACAATCCTCCAAGTCAATATGACCACCACTGAGTGTAAAAGAAGACAGGTGGGGGCATCTGCAATTAGGTTTGTCATTGTACAGCAGGGAATGAAAATGGTCAGGAAAGCATGCGGAGCAGTTGGTTCCCGCACAGTCGACACGCTCTATATTTTTCTCTGACGCACGCAACGCACATAAACATACAGAGTCGCGGAGAAAGACATGCAAACACACAAACACACAGACAATATTTACAATACTTAGAGTATTTGGTGACGGGCTAGAGGAGGCGTGACTGACCTCCTCACTCATAATTAAGAGCCTTGGAGAGCAGAGCCTTTAGGCCTTTAGGCCAGCCGGGGGGCCCTGCCCAGACACACTCCCTCAGACTGCACTGTTTATGTTTCATTAGAGCACAATTATATGTCGCATCCCTCCCTCGCGCCGCCTTGAACTCTCACACTTTCTCTGACTTTCCCTGATTCTTTCACGTGTGTCTTGTGCATGATGCATTTGCACTTTTCAGCATTCAGGAGGATCACAGAGAATGTTGTGTGCACCCCTCCAATGAGCACCAATATTTGTTCCCCCAATCTTAATTGTAGGTCACACAAGCTGCTGAGACACCCCACACTTTGCTATACATACAGAAACTAGAAGGCATAGGGAAGTGGAAAGGAGCTGAAGGAAAGAGTGTAGAAATCCGATGACATAGGAAAAAAATATTATGGAAAGTTTATAGATGAAAGAATGTGGTAGGGGTAGAGGAAGAGGAGGAGAAGAAGGAGTGCCTTCCAGTAAGAGGTGGATAGCTCAAAGGAAATGACTACACAAAGCAAGGACTAATGATAAAGAGATGGGGACTAAGAGAGGAAGAGGGGAGGGGAACAGGTGGAAAGGTAGACTCTGGTCCATTTTATAAACTTGTACCCCCCCCCAACCTACAAATCTCTGTACCAAAACCAGCCTGTTTGTCACAATAACAGTAAATCTCTAAATGTTCTGACCCAACCGGTTCTCTTAATGTAGGACCCATGATGGACGGTATAATACATAAGGCTAAATTATGGTCAAAATAAACTAGTACAATGTTTTGTCCAATGACGTGCTACAACTGATGGACACAGGTCCCAATTTTGATTTCAAAAAGGTGGAATGAGAGTTCAGACGCTGTTCGAATGTGCACATTTTATTTCAAATTTTTTTTTAAAAATTGTAAGAATTAGGATTTGGCATTTCACATATTTATACCCAGGTTCCACTTGCATCTAATTCATTTTTATCCATGTGCAAAAATTACAAAATACTAATTATTTTTTATTCTATTCTAACCCACAGCAGGAATGCAGAGTGTGCTGTGGTTATTTCACCAGTCAACTTGGTGATAAGGCAAAGAACTGCAAATTCAAAAAAATAACTTAAAAACGACAACAAATTTGTGAGTATCCTTCTTCAGATGTGCTTATGTCAGGTGGGCGAATAACTTCGGAAACTCCCCAAACCTTTCCAATGTCAGATTGGGTGGTCCACGTCTGACCACTTCTGTGACTTTCCGAAAACTGACAATTTTATATGTACACCCACTTCACTCAGTGATTGGTCAGCTGTGTGGAGGCGAGAGAGTAAACAGGGTTTGAACTTCTGTCTGGCTTTTTCTTTTTTTTTATTGAGTGCAACACTTGAAATGTGTTCCAAGAGAGTCTGGAAACAGCTACGCCCCCTCCATGATTGCCAGCACAGGTTTAAACACTTTTGATTTCGGACGTGGTCAGACAGTAGGTCAAAGTAGTCCACTTTGAGCAAAACCCAACATTAACTGTCTTAGTGGAGGAGTCAGGTCTTCATTCACCCAGCAATAAGAGGTCGGCCTCTGACGGATGTGACTCTCTGGGAGGTGGAAGAGAGGAAAACTAATGGCAAAATCAAAGAACGAGTGAAAACGCCAGAAAAGCTAGTTTTTCACCCTCGCTGTCTTCACCCGAGGATACTGAGGAGTAATTAGCAGCTCTGAATCAATATTAAGTGATTCATGGTTGTTTACTTCCCTCCACCACCACCATCATCATCAAACACGTACATGGACACACATTTTGAGTCATCGGGTCTAGACTGCCAGCCGCGGCAGACATGCTGTTAACCCCCTCCGTGACCAGAGGGCACAAACTACATGCCACAGACCCACACAACATTGCTGCACTGGCAGCACAACATGGCACCGCAAAGAGACAAACACACCGTAGCTTAATCATTTATGTCCATTCAAAGCTGTGTTGATTTGATTTAAAAAAAATAATGGTGGGAAAGGTCAAGATATCTGCTACTAAGAGACCACTGAGCTCTAGCGTGTGAATCAACAACCACAGGTGGGAAAACCAAAATGCCAAATGAAACATAGCTGTTATAATACCCTGCAGGTTTGCATAACAGTCTTATCGGCGATCTAACCTGCTGCGGGAAGTGTGTGAGAAAGAAGAGAGCCTGTCTCCCAGTCCCGCACTCGCTAAATAACGGGACAGATGTTTACATGAGCCTCCATGACCTTTTTCTTTGCTACTGTATGTCGGTTGTGTTCTGTTCTTGCTCTCCCAGTCTCATTCTCATAGGATCTGGTTTGTTGTCTCATTTATTTTCATCTTGCTTACGCCTCTCCTGCTCCTGGTTTCCCCCTCTTTTACCATTTCCTGTGAGAACAGGAAAGCCCCTTTAGACAAACAGCCCTGGTCTATCCATCCAATACAATCTCTCTCTCTCTGTCTGTCTGTCTTGGTTCAGCAGGCTATGTAAACACATTGGGTGGACTACAGCTGGTGTAGAAGGAGAGCAGTGGGACATAGTGTGTGTGTAGGTGTGTACATATTTATGTAAGAACATGCAGGCATATGCGCGGTAAAATTAGGAGTGACGAGACATTGACCAAATGCAGGAATTACAGTGTGTGTGCGTGACTGAGTGTATCTGGAGTGGGGGTGTTAAAGGAATGAGATACCGAGGGACTTGGACACTGGCAAGGAGGCTCACAAAGTCTGGAGCTTGTCGGAGTATTGAATGGCTCATTAAGTTGGTGTGTGTGTGTGTGTGTGTGTGTGCGCGCGTGTGTTCGTACAGCTGTGGACAGGAGACACCGTTGCACAGGAAAACAGGACTTGGCCTGAGACTTACCCAATCAAAGAATGCTTTAAATCAAAGTTGCTCTGTCGACGACTGATGTGTATTTTTGGCATAATATGCTGGATTTAATGCGTGTGTGTCGGTATGCCTCTAGTGTACAGTGCCACAAATTTTGTGTTTGCAGAAGGAAATACCTTGACAGGTTTTTGGAACACCCACCCGGGTACCCCTTCTCCATCTCCCACTTTCCTCCCACTCTTTTTTTTCTCAATCTCCTCTCTTCCTTTGGTGTAGTTTTTGGTGTTATTTTACACTCACACACCCTTCCTCTGGCTTAGAGCAGCACACCCTCCCACTCCATCATGACTGTTGTGTAACTCCCATTTGGTGATGAAAAAAACTTAACATTTGGAAGATGAAGCGAGAAATTATTGTAAATCTCATTCTGTGATACTACTGATGCTCTTATGTCACTGGTTATGTCACTATCACATACTGAAACACACTTTTCCTGAATGTTTTCTGAAGTTATACTTTCAGTGATCTTTGGCATCATTTTGGAGAGACATACATAAATTTGACTTTTGCTCCTGATGTTGTTATTTCTAAAATGTAAATGCATACTCATTGCTCTACTCACACCCTTTTTCTCTCAATTCCCCTCCTACCCATGTTCTTCCTCTTTTTCAAACAATCAGTGTTGACAGTTTAACTGCACACAGAATTGCTCTCACATTTTTTCAGCAACAGATGTGTCAATGTCCCATAGTGAAGAAAGGTGACATTCCATGGAACTCACAGTGACAGGAAGGCCATAGTGTGGAAACAGGACACAACCATGGATGAGCTGTACAAGTCACTTACGGTTACTGATGAAGAGACTTAGGAAGTCCTCAGAAAGATGAGGTGTGAGTGGGTAAACGAATGCAGAAGTGAAAGGGAAAGAATGAAAATACAGATTACAATAGTGGGCAGGATGAAGGCGAGGAGTGTGTGTGTGTGTTGACAAACAGCATAACAGGCAAGGAGAGAGAGAAGCTGAGAGTGAGTCTGTAACTAGTTTTGTGCTGAAAGGTCAAAGTCAGGCCTCAGATTTGAAATTGAAATGAAGTGTTGGTTTGGCATCGTTCCCACCTCAAGACTCTATGGAAAGAGAGTGTTTTGTGTGTTTATACATGTGTGTCCACCACCACCTGTGTACAAACATACCCTTTTTTCCTGCAGAAGTGTCCACTTTGATTTCTCATGCAAGTATGCTGCATAAAAACAATTAATTTATGTTGTTTTACATCATAGAATAGCAGCACTGTAGCCTATTCATGATGGACTTATACAATTTCCCATCCATTCCTGTGAAAGCTGTACATGGGGCCACATATTCAAAACACATTCTTCAGGCGTCTGCATTTTAGAGCATTCATGGAGCAGAAGTCTTTCTCTCTGCATGCTGCTTGACCTCTCCACACGTGGTTGGCCTAAACATAATATACTTATATAGGGCTCCTCAGGTCTTTTTCATTTAACTGAACTTTGAGTTTTTGTGTTTTTGTGAAAGCAAGGCCAGTACAACTCATTCATCGTGAAGCTTAATGTCATAAAAGCATGATTGGTGGGATGGCCCATCTCTGCTGTGTTCCCCTGTAGGAAACCCCAAGGAAAATTTGTGTAGTTTATTTTGTAAATTTGTGTAAATGAGGAAGTTCATACTTTTTAAGCATGCAAGGTGGTTTTATTAAGGCAATTGTCTTGATAATGCTGTGTTATTTGTGCAAACAGAGAAACCACATATATCTCTCTACATATATATAATTGGATCAAACTGAGAATAATGCCAAATGATATCTCTCAGTTATTACATTTGTCAGGGGGCATCCCTGGCTTGTCTGTGTGTTCACGCCCTGTGAACGATGGTGCTACCTACAACTGTCTGAGACTGACAGAGAGGAATAACTGAAGGAAGCTAAGGTGCTGTTGAGCAATAGATGGACAGCACAGGCTGAAACCTGGAAGCTGAGGAATGGCTGCATGCCAGAGCCAGGTGCAGAATGTAGGGTAGAGCGGTGTCCTTCCTCAGCTCCCCCATGGAGGGCACCAGCCCATACTGAACATCCACTGTCCTAGTACCCTTTACTGCTGCAAGGCCACTTTTCCTCCTCACTCACCTCAGCTGTCTTTTACAAATCACGGCCTCAACTGCTCCCTTTCTCCCTCCCAGAAAACAACTGTGCGTCAAACAGAAGAAGGAGATTGTGTCAATTAAATGGTATGTGCTGTGCACCACAAATCACGCACACATGTTCTGCGCTCACAAGCTAACCCCTCTTTCTCTTTTTCGCTCTCATTTTCTCTATATATTGGACAGAGCCACAGAGTTTTATGGCTCATGTGTGTTGTGACAGTGTGAAAGGCACAGGAAGGAAAGGTCGTGCTTCCTCTGATGCTCCTGCTGCTGTGGACCAGAGGAGATAAGAATGCACACACACATGGATGCACACACAGCCATGAACAAACAAATCACAACACAGCTCCATGCTGCCTGTGCTAACACCCCCTCCCTCTGCACCTCCCCTGCAGATCAGCTTCCACGTGGTTTGGACTTAATCAACTCCCCTCCACCCCCTCCCAATTCCCCCTCGCACATTTTGGTTTATTCTCATCTTGACAATTCGCACTCTCTGGTCCAAGTCAAAGTGTTTGAATTGGCAGAGCTAGACAAACAATAGAGGCTGTTAGTTTCAAATAGGCAAATAATCACTGCTCAAATTAACACTGAACTATTCGGGTTAGTGATACAAAGCAATCACCATGGCCACGCTGTTAAAACATACCACTTGTAATTGCAGAGTGTGTTTTTCTCTTTTCATTGCTTTAGTAATGTGCATGTATAGAGGAAAGGAACTTCCTGCAGAAACAAGTAAAGAACTTCCTGGAAAGTGTATATGCTGTGCTTTCCAGGGCAAGACTGCTGCTGCTGAGGGTATGCATCTGTTATTCTCTCTCTCTCTCTCTCTCCCTCTCTCTCTCGTGTGTGTGTGCCCGCTGACGTAAGCCCCTCTATCTGATGATGCCCTTCTAATCCCTACAGTGATGTGTCATGAATATGGAGTTTAAGACTCAAATCCCCAGGGATACACAGGCTATAGATAGCTTGCTCTTTCCACGTACACACACATACACACACACACACACATCCATACACACACCCTCAGTCTCACTCGGGCGCACATGGCGAACACACTCCTGCTGACCCTTGTGACGTTGAAGAGGCAGAACGGGGAGAAACCAGAAAAAGGTGATTAAGATGAAAGTAGCGGAGTCAGAGGACTTGCAGTGGATGCAGGATATAACTGCGGAATGCAGAAAATAAAGAATGTGCTGATGCTGATTGGCTGTTACATTTAAAGGCTAACTCCAGATTATTACAACTTTGACGATTGGTACTGATAACTTTGTAGTCACCAAGTTAAAAGCTGAGATCTTGGAACAGTGTCTCCTAGGAATTATGTTTACTAAATTGTTTTCTTAATTATGTTGACAAAAATATAATAATTGAATATGTTTTTTGTGCATGAGTGAATCGCCACATCATTGCGTCACAGAGTGGTGATCTGAACGTGCAGGAATCTGACCCCAGAGACCGGCATTCACATCCAGAATTCTGAATGTGGAAATGTTTGGAACACAAAAGCACTTTGGTTAAGGTTAGGGAAAGATCTTGGTTTTGGTTCAAGTCAGTGTTGATTTTTTTTTCATTTTAAACCAAACCGCAACCATAAAAAGTTTAATATGGTTGTAGTCACTATGAGCAGTTTTTGTATTACAAGATCTGATACTTTAGCAGATTTAACAGTGTAGTCATATGTTTAGTGTTTTGCGTCTTTCCAGATATATTAATTAACAATAATTAATTAAATGTATATATTTGCTGTTGCAAATTAGTTGCATATAAATGGAATTTCTGAGACAAGGGATTAGCAAACAAGCCAACTGTAAAAAAATGTCCAACAGGTACTGGCGGTGAGATGGTCATACAGTTTTTAAACTTGGATGACATCTTTGGTACTGACAATACTCACACAGTGCAGAGAAAAAAAACAGAAAAAAAAGGCCAAGACAGATACAGACAACAAAGTAAATATAAGCAAACTTAGACATAAAGCGGCTCGGTAAGAATCTATTGTATGTACCGGTAACCGCAGGTTACACATAATTATCTATCAGGTGGGACCGTTACTATGTTGATGCTCGCCAAGGAATTATTGACTTTTCAGTTGCGCAGGCTTTGGGTTTTAGTTCCACATAAGGTGTTTTAATTCATCTGGCTGAACCACGTGCTGCATTAAACCTGAACTATTCTTCAATATCAAATGGAGCAGTATCACACACGGCGCAGGACCATCAGCACATGATTACAATTAAGTAGCAATTAAACTATTTATTTCACAAATAGCTGAAATTACCAGCTTGTGTAAATTTGCTTGTGTGTGCATGTGGATAAATGTGTGGTATGTATTGGTATGTAAGCCAAGAGGTACTGGAAGCTCTTTATGTTTAATTGGAAGCAGTAACCTGAAAAGTGTGGCTCCTCAGGTTATTGTGGCCTGGAACACACACACACAGATATGTACAGTAGGGGATAAAAGACACAGTGTACGTATAATCACACTGCCTTACCGTGACACACACACACACACACACACGCACAAATGTATTCCACCACACCCCAAAAGCTTGCCAACCCATATGGCTTGGGGATAATAAACCGAACAGCCAGCAACACGTCTCCTGCGCTTCGAGCCAGGCAAGCCAAAGGAATGCACAGTTCACTCCCTCTCTTTATCTGCCTTTTTTCTCTTTCTTTCTTCCTCTGTCTGTTTGTCATTCTCTGTCTTTTCCTGCTTGACTCTGAGGCATTGAGTGAAGGACCCTCTGTTGAAGTGAAGAGGTATGTGCCTGAGTGTACGTTGGCACCCGAGTGTGTGTTTGTGTGTTCGAGGTGTGCCAAAGAAACCAGTCTGACGAGTCCGTGAAGAGCTTGCCCTTGGGATGGAGGGAAGTGGGGAAGTGGGATGGAAAATGGGAGGGAGTGTGAGGATGAAATGAATGGGAAAATAAACCATTTTGTGAGGGAGAGAGAGAAAAGGGGAGAGATGATGAGGAAGGAGAGGGAGGTGGAGTTAGGAAAACTTTTGCTTGGAGAGGTTTGCGGCATCTGCCTCCTAATCTCTCTGAAACGTGAATGTGACCAAACACACCTCCCTTGTTTCTTCCTGTCACCACCACCCCACCCCTGCTCTTCTTATCCCAGGCCTCCCACCTCCTTGTCTCTCTGTGGTGCAGTGGGACAGCTAGGAGGCCTGCGGCAGGAGCGCTCTGCCCAGGCCTGGATTTGGAGCAGGGCTGCTCTTGGTTGAGCGAGATCCAGGCCCCCTGAGGGCTGAGAGGTGGAAGTGGTGGGTGGAGGGTAGAGGGGAGATGGAGGGAGGGAGTTAGGGAGGAGAGCAGCAGCAGCAGCAGCAAAGGCAGCGAGCAGTACAGTCCTGGATCACCTTCAAAGAGCTCCAATCCCAACGGAGAGACTGGATTCCTCTGTGGAGAGAGGGAGAGAAAAGGGGGAGGGTACGGAGGGAGAGAGAGGGGAAAGACATGGGAGACAAGAGACAAGGGGAAAGTGTGAAAAGAGAAAGGAAAGAAGTGGTTTGGGTTGTAACTTCTTTCCCACTCTTATTCTCCCTCCCCCTTTTTTTTTTTATTCGCTCTCGCCGCGACATGCATGCACTTGCCCTTCATACAGCAGGCTATACTGAGATGATCTATCTGTGTGCCGGAGCAGGGAGACATGGGAAATCTGGCCCGCACAAAGGCGTCGTTGTGCCTCCCTGGAGCTTCCTTTAGGGGCCAGCATGTGTGTATGTATGCCTGTGTTTGTGTGTGTCTGAGTGTGCATGCCTGCGTGTGCGTGTGTGTGTGTGTGACAAGGATGAGTAGGAGTTTACCTTCTCAGGCCCCCCACCCTCCAGAAGGTTCTCGTAGCACAGGCACACATACACACACATTTCCAAATGCAGCTCCAAAAATCCAAGGACACTGCAGAGTGCCACCTAGGCATCCCATTCTTGTGCATGTGGAAGATGACTTTCAAGCGCTGCACCTATAAGCCTCTTACACAATGTAAAAAAAAGTGTGCCGCGATTTAAGATACCTTAGATGTTCAGCATTACATGTGCATATTCACTTTTTTGTGAATTTGGGGGAACAAATTTGCATTTTACATTTTGTGTGTGTTGAGTGTGCTCTTCTTTGTGCTGTCATCATTGACAGACCTTCATCCTGAGTCTGGGTCAGCAGTTTGTTTAGCATCAATTAGAGGCTCTGTGTTCCTCAACGCAAGCGTGAAGGGAGAATTAACGTGCAGTGGCACATTCCCACCAGCGTATTATTACACACAGCACCTCAGCTGGAACACTCCGAGCGCGTTTGTGCATGTGGATATCCCCGTGCACGCGTGTGCTCGCACATACGTGTGCATGCTTTCGTAGGTAAATGATTCAGACTCAGAGGGTGCTTTACTTTTCTCCCTCTCTGTCTTCTTCTCCTTGCTTTTCCCTCCTCTTCTTTCAAGGACTATGGTCTGACCACAGCCATTTCCCTTAGCCCCTGCTTTGCCTAGCAACACACAGCACATAGTTTCCACAGAACATGCATTTAATGGGAGGGAAGATATATAGATACTGGAGAAAGTCTGTTGTAAAGACAACAGGGTCTAAAGATTTCCTGCTCTGCTCACGTAAAGTCTGAAAAACATATGTTCACTGGTTTTAGTGCAGACTTCTCTCTTAATGGCATTAAGCAAAGGACTATACATGAAATGGAGACCAAAATAGGGTGAATATCATCTTGACAGCAGTATTACAATGCAGGGTACAGTGATAATAAGTAAAACACCAATTGTTTTGCGGACATTACGGACATTAATCAAGGCCAGAGTCTGGCCTGATGGCTAACAAACCTTTTTCAGCAATTCAGTGTGATGTGAGAAAAACACAACAAAAGAAAGCTTCTGCCTTGCCTATTTGATTGTTTTTGTATTCTCTACAACTATCTGTCCAAAACAGTCAAACTTAGATGAGAGCAAGTTGCAGCCTGTTGACTTTGCCATCACCCATGGTGTGTGTGTGCGTACGTGATGACACAAGGAAAAACTTATCAATGTGCACCTTATTCAATGTGTAATAATCATTTTAATATTAAAACATATGAAATTGTAATATTGCTTGCTGACTAGTTTTATTTATATTTTAGGTATGAGCCTGAAATTGGTTCAGATACCTTCAGGTTTTGTTGGCTTTGGACCAAGCTGCAGAACTTAAATGCCTTCATGTGCTGTATGTTTAGATAAGATCATATGGTGGAATTATATTATTATGTTAATAACAACTCTGTATTAAAAACAGTCAATGTTGTGCTCCTCAAATCAGTTTGAAGAATCAACACATCCAGACATGTTAATAGAGCCATTATTTTCTTTCAAAACGGCTTCTAAGAAAGACACGCATCATGCCCTGGCCTGAATTCAACATTATTATGTTAGAAGTGATTAGAACATGCCTAACCCTCTTATGGATTATTGGATTGAATTCATGCCAGAACGTGTACCACACATGGGCACAACATTGCCAGAATCCTTCAGTTTGGCAGTATTTATGTGGCTTTTTTCCTTACTTTGATTACATGTTCTGCATAAATATGGAATATAGTTTCATCACATTTGTGTCCTTTGTTCTTTGATGGGGGTTGGGATGTCAGCGGGCCTTTGCCAGGAGAAAAGTTTTCTGGCTTTGTCAAAGTATGCCCTCCTCCCTCTCTCTCATGTGGAGCGAGGCTCTACTCGCTTGTAAATAGTGAGATAAGTGTGGTTTACCCGTAGCTGGGGTGTAAGGTGCACTCAGCAACGCCCTGACACGTCTGTGCCAAAGCCCAACAGGGGTGTAATTACCTGAGACTGGGTCAGCACTTTATCCTGGGTAAAAATACCTGCCTACTTATAGAAAGGGGAATACAGAGGGCAGCTCCATGCAAAGGGAAGCCTGTCTTCACACATCCAGCCAACTGCTCCTCCATGTTGGTAAATACTCTGGTACTACTCCAGAAGAGTCATATAGAATTACTTGACAATCTGTCAAGGGGACTCCCAGACAAAACCTTTCCATTTTCTTCCTCTGCTTGACATGGCTGCGACAGGCTGACCTAAAAAACACTTTTACACATGTCCAATATTCCACTCTGTACCTCCTAAGGTACTGGGCTGAAAGCCGCAGCCGACTTTCAGCCCAGTACCTTTCCACACTCACTGTATTCCCGCCCCCTTTCGCAACACATCTGTCTCTCTGACCTCAGAGTCAAGGACAGAGAGGGCCAAGAAGACGTGCAGAGGACAGCCCTGCGCCAATCAGGAGACAGAGAGAGCTTGTGTCAATTAAATGGTATGTGCTTATGCCGCAAATCACAGACACATGTTCTCTTCTCCCCTCCCACCCTGTAGCTGTTGCCTCTCTTCTCCACCACCTAATGCAGCATAATCATCCTCATTACCTAATGAGACCCTACTGTACACCCCCCCCCACACACACACCCTTACACATGTGTATAAAGAGCATGTCACATGTTCACATAAAATGGCATAGGGAGCGAAATACACAACCATCTGAACCTCCACCACTACTGTGTGGCTGTCACTGCCACAACACTGTAAAGCCTCTAATGCCACAGTAATACTATTGTAGTGTGTATTATCAACAGGACAGTGAGCACTGAATTAGGCTGGCAGCTGGGGAGGGGAGAAACCCCTCATTAGCTCCCTTCAATGTATCTACTTCCCCTAATCTCTTACAATAACATAATCTCTTTAAAAGTGCTGCAGCTTAAATCCAATCTGCCTAAAACCTGACACGTGATTGAGGTCAATCCCGAGTAAACCCCAAACTGTGGGGTCTCAAAAACTCCACACACCCCCATCACCCCTCTATGCTACAGTACAGTATGTGCAGGTATTGCATTTATGTTTTGACAGCACGCGCTGGAAATATGTATGTCTTTCCCGGATTCAGACACTCAACTCCTTCCACCGCCAACCTTATACTTTCAGTCAGTCGCAGTGCGGCCTGTTCTTTTCACAGCCTCTGTTCTATCTAACCCTGGTAGTGGAGTGCCGTTCTGCTCTTTTTATTTTTTGATGTTTTTCCATAGTGTCTCTTGCCTCCAAACCACTTACAGATGTTGGCAGCGGGGAGCGTTGTGGCAACTCCAAACGAGGAAATCTAAATAGAGATCAGGCTGTAAAATAAAAAAGAAGGCCCAGAGAAAGAGAAAACAAGGGGAGAGCAAGGGAGCAAATGCAGCAGAGGGGTGAATGGGTGAGAGAGAAAACAGAAAGCAGTGAGTGAGCATTAGTGTAGAATTAGTAACTAAAGAAAAAAATACTTACTGGGCATGCGAGAGCAGTAAAGTGATTTGAGGTCTGCTTTTTGATTTCTCGGTGGAACTTGGATTCAAACTCCCAGAATCACATCTTCTGATTTGTTTCCCAAACAGCAGATACAGTCAGAAATAAACACAAAAAGCTGGTTCAGTGTCAATGTTACTGAAGTGGAAGATAAAGTTAAGAATAAAATTATCACGCAATAAGGTGTCCAATAGGAAGCATATTTTCAGCAAACTACTGCAGCTTTTCAATAGCCGATAATGAATCCTCTTAAAATTATACAGGGTTTCAAAACTACACCTTCATGTTCGCCTTTCCAGTTACAGTTCCCTTTGGAAATTTTCATATTAAATACCAGCTGTAGCATATAGGAATAATATTTGCCAGTTGTAATATACCTACTGGAAAACAGTTTGGCTGGGTCGAAGGTAGACTTGGCCTGGCGCAATGGTGGTAGCTCCATGTTACCTCCCTCCACCTGTTTTACAGGAAGTAGCCTCGTCCCAGTGGATCAGAGAGGAAATGTGTTGAAATGCCACATCCTGCTCTGAGCTCAGAGTCAGAGTTCACTATAGCAAATGCTGATTATGTCCAGACACCTCCTAGAGAGAAACAGGAGCACAGAGAGAGGGAGAAATGTGTGTGTCTTTGCAGTCATGCCACTCCCTGCATGGTGATTGTAAGGATGAGTGACCTGTCTCTCCCATCTCTCCCCTCCCTCTCTCCCCCTGCACTTTATTTATTAATGGATCCATTCAATTATTTACCTCACATCTTAGGGCGACAACAGGCCAGAGCTCCAGTACACAAGGTGGAGATGATACACTGCACATGCACAAAGTACACAGTGCTCATGCAAGGCAGCGCAGGTACAGCGGTAATAATTGGCTGGTTGGTTATAAATCTACACTGTACCATTTAATAGAAAATAATCCTTATAGACATTTTAACAAAGGCAATTGGCATTGGAATTTGTTAATTTAATCAAATAATTCATTTTATTGATTAATCATTTAGCATATTAAATATCAGAAACCAAGTTGTAAGAGATGAGTAAAAAGGTGAATCACAGTTTGACAGAGCCAAAAGATGACATATTTAAATTGTTTCTTTTGTCCATTGGTCCAAAACTTCAAGTTATTCAGTTTACTATGATATTTAAAAAAGGAAAAAGGCTGATTATCCTAATTTTAGCTGACCTGAAACAAGTAAATGTTTTGCATTTTGGTTCATAACTGACTAAACAAACTTGACAAATTATTTCAGTACTCACTGCATCACATGCTTGGCACTTCTTGGATGATTCTGTGTTATTTCTCTTCATTTTGAGCAGTGGTTGAATGTAATTAAATACATTTACTGAAGCACTGTACTTAAATGTTAGTTTAACTTTCTTGCCACTTTATTCTTTTACTCTAATACATTTCAGAGGAAAATATGCTTCTTTTCATTTACTTTTTTAAATAGTTATTGTTATATGTTATTTTACAATCAAGATTTTACATACAGTACATAACATAAAATGTGAACAGTGACTAACATATTAAGCCATAATCACAATCCAGTAATATATAATTTTCTACATTGATTACTTACTTTAAGTAGGCTACAAATTAATTGATTAGTAATACTTTTTTGATTGCACTTTTACTTAAGTAACATTTTTAGTGCAAGATTTTTGTCATTGATGTTTGCTGTTTCTTAAGTAGAGAATCTGAAAACTTTGTTCACAAGTGCCTGCAAGTGCCTTTCACATGTCCTGATGAAATATGACTTGTATACCTTTAAAAGCCACTATAGCGTCCTGTTGCAGTAGAGGTTGACGGTTCAAACGTATCATTGACCGCTCGGTGTCTGCTCTTATCTTTTCCCTCTGGCCTTATCCCCACAGTGGCCAGACATGGATCAATCCCACCCGGAATTGGGTTTCATATCCCGGAAGCGGAGATGTACACATGGGTCACTTTCATCGACTCACGGTGGCCATGGCCATAGGTATCCATCATGCGGACCATTGACTGGCTGTGACCATGAAGGTACAAATTCATCAAAAAGAAAGGCTGCGGTGGATGAGGTCAGCGGAAAGGAGTGACTGCTTCTCATGTGCAGCGGTGAGGAAATGGAATCTTTTTAGATGGTATCACTTATTTTGATTTAATTACAGTATAATTTGAACATAGAGTTATGAAAAGATGTAAAGTTACTATCCAGTATTTGGCGCAGAGTGAGTGTAATTCCAAGTTCTGCCAATTGCAATTTCCCACATCTAAATGTAGTATGCAAAACAACAAGTTACCACAAATTTTAAATTTAAGTACATGTCAGTGTGCCTGTGGCATGTTTGTATGTAGCGGCATGTGATGAATACATACTGTAAGAAAGTGAAAGTATAGTATGTCCACCTGTATGTTCCAGGCGGTGTGTGGTCAGTTAAAGAAGTGATGTGATTATCTGTGTGTAGTTATTTAAGTGTGTCTATGTGTGTCTGTTTCTGCATTTGTGTAACAGGCTGAAGAGAACAGCAGTGGCAATGCTGTCATGATCTGACCTCCAGATGGGACGGGGCTCGGCCGAGGAAGAAGGAGGTGAGTAGATGGAGGGAAGGCTGGAGAGCGAGATGAGGGACTGACGAGGAAGTGGTGAAGATTGATCGTCGATGACTCTGGTCCAGTCTGTTGAAAACTTTGAGATTCCAACAGCTAGTCTGAAACACACACACAGACACTTGCACACACACACCTATGCGATATGGAGAATACACAAGCAAAGTTTTTCAAGGCCAAGAATAGTCTGACAACACTCAGCAGTATGAATTAAAATGCGAATAGACAAAGACTGATGAGAGCAACATATATCTTTCATCCCCTGTTCTTATTGTGTTTGTACTGGTAGGTGAACACTAACACAGCAACACACACACATACACACTGAAAAAGCCTCTTCGTAACTGGTTAATGCTTTCTAGCTTGTGCGTGTGTCTCTTGGGAAAAGCCTGCTTTAATTCCGCAGGAAATCATTGTGATTTGGAGTAGCAGTGAAGTCACTTCCAATGGAAGTCAATGGGCCACTGGTGTGTGGGAAAGTGTGTGTGTGTGTGTGTGTGTGTGTGTGTGTGTGTGTGTGTGTGTGTGTGTGTGTGTGTGCGCGTGTGTGTGTGTGTGTGTGTGTGTGTGTGTCAGTGTAAGTGCAATACAGCTAAATGGAATTTTATCTAAAAGTAACATAAACAATATGATAGCACAGAAGTAGTTCCAAGCATATAGAAGCTGGTGATAATTCAAATAACCACAGAAGACCCTATGAATGGAGCAAAGGTAAAATTAGTGAAAAACATTAGCTCACTCTGGGGGGGTGATCTTTTTTTTTGCAAATTATGCATGATGCAAATGAGCTCATGGTGTTTCCGGTCTGAAGGTATGGAGTGAGCAGGAACGTGTGCGCACACTTAAAGAGGCTTTGAAATGACCTGCAGCAGTCTAATGCTCCGAGAGTTTCTAAAAGCTGCCGGCCTGCTGGGGCTGACATGAGCTTCAAAACATTTTGAGGTCCAGGTGATGAACGGAAGCAAGCCAGGTTAGGGGTTGTCATCCCTGAGCCCTTAAGTGCCGCTGCTGCTGATAGGAGCTAGAGGTGGAGGCTGACAGAGCAGGCTGAATGCAGATAGGATCTCTGTAGGGGGGGCGTGAATGTGTGATCGGAGACTAAAATCATTACAGAAGGCATGGTCACTGTGTCCTTGGTTCTTCCGCTGAGCTTAGGCTGATGCTTTCCTCTACTTTCCCCATCTGCCCTCTTTCTCCCTCTTCTCATTTTCCTTTTCCTTTTACAGTTTTCCGCTATACATATCTCCATAAAGTACATGTCACTGGCTCTCAACAAAAACATGCTTTTTTTCTTTTCTTTTTTTTAGGACAAATATTTACACAAGTCCTGCAAGTGAGACTCTGACAAAAAGTTTTCTGCAAGCTATCATCCCTGCAACATGATAATTCTGCATGCAGCACAATTAATTGTAAGGCAGCAAAATGTTGGAGATACACTTTAGTGGATCCATTTATGTAAATACATTTATAAATCATATTATCAAAACATGGTAAGGATTCCATTTTTTCAAACAGTCATTCAAATCAATGTTATTAATTCAGTGCTTTTGGAGATTTATCACAAACATAAGTAGATGAGATAAGAGAGATACTTGAATGTCTCCAGTGAAATGACTGGCAGTTTTTAAAGATGTTTAACTGACATGATGGTTGTTTTTTTGACTTCCCTATGAGACCTTAGCGATCGCTTTCAGCCTCTTTCTATTTACTTGTGTGCATCAAACTGAGCGTGAACATGTTGACGTCTGAAGCAATGATAGACCATACAGTATGACGCTCCATATAATGCACAAAGCCAGTTTTCCTCTTTTGTGTATCTGACTCACTCACCCACACAGCAGCTTTTATATAAAGTCTGATGAAGAGAAGGGGAAAAGGACCCCCAATACACAACTTGTTTTTGTTATTTTGGGATATTATCACAACTGTTAATACATAGGCCTATTTCTCCTGTGTGTTTTTTCTCCTGTTTCACCCCAACTGCACTCATGCCCCCAGGCTGCAGTGGCAGTCCAGAGAGAGAGAGAGAGAGAGAGAGAGACAGTGGGAGAGAGAGGGAGAATGTAAACTAGACTCGCCTTCCTTAGGTCTCATTGGTTGATTCTCTGCCTAGCGGTTTTGTCCTTGAGAATGTGCAGACACGGAGCAGATAATGTTCTGACACCAGAAACTCTAGACCGGGACCAGATCAACACTTACTCTTTTCTTTTTCTACTTCTCTGCTTCTGTTGTCACACTATCCGGACATGCAGTTTAAAGAACGACTGTATTTGTTGACATTTCTTTTGTGCGTCGAAATCACGGAGGTGATTTTACTCTCAATGCTGCACGGTGATTTGTAAAGCAAATCGATTGAAAAAATTATTTGCACGCAGCAACGATTTGGGCCAATACAGATTTATAACATAATGCCAGTGTGTTGACACATGGCAATCGTAAATTTAATTAATGCTAACGATTTAAAAAAATCACACCCGCAGGGGATTAGTTTGAAACTGAGGTCTGGCTCGTCGCATTAGGCGTCAGGGTCTGAGCTCTTTCAAGACTCAAACTATGTAATAAGCGGTCACATCGAGTCTTTAAACGTAATCAAAGCAATGGACGCCGGGAAAAAACACTTAATGTAAATCTGCAGGTTTTCATCTCTTTCCCGGTAGATGTTGCAAGGTCAAAGATCTCCTTTTACCGTGCGCTCCCGTGACGGCGGGGTTTCTGCAGAAGTCAGCATGCCAGAGGCCAACAGCATGTACACAGGAATCTCCCCGCAGCGCCTCATAAACTGCCGGACCCTGTGATCTAATCAAAGTGGGCCATATAGGCTTTGATGAGGAAAAAAGTTTCCAAGTCATTCTTAAGTCTGAAAATAAAATAAACGCTAAGGATGAATTAAATGCAAACAAGGTACAGGTCGGCGCAAATTAGCCCTTAAAGGAGAAAATAATTTTCCTAAAGATCTGCCTGTTAAACTGTGGGTGTTGTGGTTACGATCAACTTTTTCTTTTTAATTCTTGGCAGTAACCGAGTGCGTGCTGCTGTCACTGCAGTGTGTGGGATTATTAATTGCTAGCAATATGTTGTTAATATGACTCAGTCTGCGACTGATTTTGCCATCTTATCACAGAGGTTTCCTATGGCGGCATGGGGAAAAAGTCTGAGAGATAATTATTGCCATTTCAATGACTTTAATAAGCAAAATAGGAAACAATTTCTTCCAAAAACAACCAAAATAAGACAAAACAGAAACCAGCCTGAATGGAACAGTTCAAATTTAAGTGTTTAACTATTATTTATATAAACAGGATTGAAAATTGATCCCCATCATCGCAAAGTACATGGAATCGGCGAAAACATAACAACAACCCGCTGCTGCAGTTTCAGTTTGATTTCAACACAGTTGAATCAGTAACAAACCAAAGATTGTTAAATGCGTGACTTTTCAACAATAGTTTCAAATGCAAGCACCATGCTTATTCGATATGATCAGACAGTTTGTTAATTTAAATCATTAAAATAAAAACTTTTAACTATGCATCTGGCCAGCAGAACCAGAATCATCAAATAATAATAAAACAGACAAAAAACAAACATATTACATAACGTACATGTTGTTTTCATTTTGAGAATTTGCACAACCTGAGTCCCCTTTTTTACTGACCTGCAGAAAAAAATAATCAGGAAAACATAGAGCATTAAACTTTGTATTAAAACGCTTGCGTTATCTAAATTCACTCTACGTAAAACCCCTGACAAGTAAGTTGTTGCACTTTTTTCTAAATATTGTTACAAAATATAAATCCTTAATATAAGGCCCAGTGAAAATATGCTACAGGTGGCCGCCAATTAGTATGAGAGGAAAATGGTTTTGTTTGGGTTTGATGTGGTTTGTTGAAGAGTTAACAGAAAGGCAGTGAACAGTTTTCTGAATTAGTGGCACAAGAGTCACGATGAGTTAAAATGACAGAGAGCACTAACCCACATTGTGTGTGCTAAACGCTATGCAGAAGACTTGTAACCTCGCCTTGGTGCGCAATAGCCTATTCTGTGCAATCTGGGTCAAATATTACTGTGACCACATGTTTGCCTCCTCAGCCTCGCCTGTGTCCAGATATCGCTCTAAAACTTCGCACCTCGGCCTGCCTTTAATAATATTACAGTATAAGTATCATAGTATGTCTTCCTGGAGGGAGGTCTGCACAAAATTCAAAATGAAAACTTGCAAATCATTATCTAAAAGTGCACTTGACACACAAAGTTTGTTGTATTTAAATGCAACTGAAAAAATGCACTCCTCTCTCAATCAATACCCCAAATGATAAAAAAAACAAAATCACAAAAAGACATAAAAAACACAACACAAAGACAGAAAGAAGTTAAAACCAGCCTCCTCAATCTTGTTGTGCAGTTTTGCGGTTGCATAATATTTACAAGCTCAAAGAAACCCCACACCGTTATGATACTGCACCGGCAGTCCTGCTGTTCTGTCCCCGCTGCAATTCTCTAAACCCCCCAAAAACTATGGAGAAGCGCAGATCAACAACATGCTCTTAATATACACGAGAAGATGAAAGTACAAAATAGAAATTATTACCGTACATGTCCAGCATGCAGGATTAATATTTAATGCAGTTTTTTTGTTTCAATATATATTCGAATATAACCAAGCAGGCAATAAATCAATGAGATGTTGCATAAAATGTCCCCCCTCCCCCTCCCCCGTTGACGGGTTAGTAGACAGAAGTTAAATTTGCTTAAAGTGGAGTCTTGCTTTTTTGGAGATTTTCTCAGATTATGGGGCCCACTTGTCGAATGAGAGTCTCACATGAGTTGCAGGCTGCGAGGCCAGGCCTGCTCGTTGTTTCATAACAATGTCATCGTTTTAGAGAACAAAATTACAAGACAACCGCCTCGACGCCATCCCACACTACTTACAGATTACTTAAAAAGCTGTAGCGTCAAAAGAGAGAAAGAAACAAAAAAAAGTTCATCAGCCGATCCTCTTCTTTGAAGAAGACAAATAAAAAGTCTCTTCACTACAAGCAACTAATCTACAAAGATGCTGCGACTGATCAGACCCTCTACATTGCTCTTTGTATCTCAGTTGACACGTGAATGGAGAGATGGTTATATATGAGAATACTATTTGATGGATTACTTTTCTAATATGAATATAATTGTTACTGTTACTCGTATAATCATAAACAGTATGGGAGGTGTGGATTATTATCGTTTGCTCATCAGACAGTCAGTCATTTGTTGAGAAAAGGAAGTTGGGGTGGAGGGGGAAAGTTTGTCGTGGGGGGTTCACAAGAAAAGGCTATGACAACTCACATGAAAAACTCTGGTGATGAAGGGTTGTCACTGGTCGAGCCAGCCTCGCGGAACCCGTTATTGGCCCCTGACCCCGTCAGTTTCTCGCACTTGAGTTTGTAGGCGTCTCTCTCCCTCGCCAGGCGGCTGATCTCCGCCTTCAGCTGCTCCACCTGGTTCATCAGCTGCGTCTTCTCGTTCTCCAGCACGTGCTTCTGCTGCACCCGCTTGAACCGGCAGGACTGCGCGTAGCCCCGGTTCTTCAGGGTCCTCCTCTTCTGCTTGAGGCGGATGACCTCGTCCTTGGTGAAGCCCCGTAGGTGTCTGTTGAGCTCCCTCACGGACATCGACACCAGCTGCTCGTCGGAGAAGCGGTCCTCCACGTTGAGTCCGCTCCCGGAGCTGTGGTGCGCCGCCGACTGGCTCAGGTGGCCATGCGGATGGTGGTGGTGATGGTGGCGGTGGTGGTGGAGCGGCTGGTGGGAGTCTGGGGAGACCGGGGATGGGCTGTCGGGGTCCTGGCTGTGGTGATGGTGATGCTGGCCGTGTGGGTGGCTGTGTCCGCCCGGGTGCCCGGACAGTTCCTCGGCATGGTGAGGGATGCCCCCCGCATATGGGTGATGGTGCTGCTGGCCGTGACCGTGGTGGCTGTGGTGGTGATGCGGGCCCCTGTAGCCCTCGAAAGCGCCTTGCTGCTGCAGCTGTTGTTGGACATGCGGAGGCGGAGGGTGGCCGTGAGCTGTGGCTCCAATCAGGGCCTCCACGGCGTCCTCTGGGGTCAGGCTTAACGTCTGCGGGTCTATCTGCTGATGGTACCCGCTGTTCGGCATCCAATACAGCTCCTCTAGGTGGTTCTTCTGCTCTGTGGGGCTGAAGCTGGGTGAAGAGGGCACCGAGCTGCAGGGTGTACTGATGGGGGTGGAGGACACAGAGCCTTGGGGTTGGAGGCGGTTACACTGGCGCACCCCGTTGCGTTCCAGCCCGGCCAGGCCTTCCTTCTTTACGTCAAACTTCATCAGGTCAAAATCGTTGACATATTCCAGAGCCAGAGGGCTGCTGGGTAGCTCCGGACCCATGCTCAGCTCTGCACTCATGTTGCTGTCGCGACTCTTTTGCAGATATGCAAAGGTACTTGCAAGCGTCGCAAAAACTGACTTATTAATCAGTGTCTCTTCTCTCCTTTCTTGTTTCATGCAATAGTTCTTTTGGCTCCTCCACCGCTGCGCACTGACTTGCTGTAGCATGAAACACCGTGCGATTGGTGGAAAAAAGGAGAACGAAAAAAAGTAGAGGAAAAACTTTGAGACTAATGCTCAGCACACGATTTGCGTCATATAGCCTACTTCTGCTGGGATAATCTGGCAGAGAGACCAGGCAGGAGGTAGAAAGCAATGCGTCTCAGTGCAAAAGTAAAACCTCAGTCCCTTCAGTAGAAGTGTATTCACAAAAAAATCGACATAAATAATAATAATAAAACAAATACCACGTTTGTTCGCTGAGACGGGCACCAGTCCTCGTTGCAACGTCTTGGTAGTAAGTCCCTTTTTTCTCCAGGAAAATAATAGGAGCAAATAAGCAGTGTAAATAGGGCGTCTGATTTTCGCTGAGAAGCAGCTTTTCCAGCTCTGCACCGCAGAGATTTAAAGGCTCGCCTCTCTCACTCTCTCCCACTCTCTGGTATCCAGCAGACTGCACTTGGAGCCAGCCAGCGCTTTATCCTTATAGCGCACCGTGACGTCGAGCTGAAAGGCTGGGTCCGAAGCGCTCGGCTCTCCAATGGGAGTGGGACCCTGCGCTGAAATAGAGGAAGAGGAGGAGGAGAGCAGCGGAGAGGAGGGCGCACAGCACAGTCTTGACAGCTTCAGACGGTCAGCTGACCGATTTCCCTAAAAGCAGAAGGTGGGAGGAAAGTGGAGAAGAGGGAGAGTGAAATACCTTTACTTCATGGACAGCTATACCCGCGGCTCTTTGGGATCTCAATGAAAGCAATGCATGGGTTTTTACAGGCTTCGGCGTTGCACGCTCAATGAAAACCACAAAAGCACATCCACGCCACAACACTGCCATCGAAAACGCAAGCGTTCAACACATTTCTTCAATAAAACTTCGGTTTAGATGGTAGTGTGGAAAATCTTGGTGAAGACATCTGTTCCAGTTGTTTACAAATGCACTTTGTGTCGTTTCCTCGAAAAAAAAGTGTCATCGAAGTGTTTGCAACAACTTGATTTGTTGTGGAGACAAATGGATACTTATGAATTAGTTTGACGGTTCATTCATAATAGAGTAAACAAACTAACTTGTCTCTTTAATTGTTTTTTATACCTAACGTTTGATTCGGTGTTTCTCCATGTCATAAAATTCACAAGATAACTAATCACCAGTCAGAGTCGCTTTGCCAGCAACAAAATGATACTGTGCCACTTTATCAGTTTTCAACAATGTTGAAAAGCTTAATCTTGACCTTTCTTGCAAACAAGAACACATAACTTTGTCTTGTCCCACCGTTTATGTTGCAGGCACAAACACACTTGGCTTACAGTCATACTTTGAGTTTGAGATGAAATTATACCTGAATGATAAATAAAATCATATAATTCTCGTTATATGTTTTCGATCCTTGTGGGTGACTATATGGTGGCCTCGCTGCGCTGAACTTCATGTATTTTTTAAATAATTTTGGATGTGATACAACCATAGCACTCCTGAGTGTCGCCCATTTGTGTAACCTTGTGTTACGATCATTATGGGTTAAGTGTAATTCTGTCTGGTGGAAGTAGAGTTGACTTTGGTCAGAAGCTGTTATTACTCCCAGATTCCCACATCAGGCTCCTCTTGGCTCGATTTGTTTTACACCGGGCGGCATCACAACAGGGGATTCACCATAAAACAGGCTCAAGGCTGCCCCTGCGTGGGCAACCCGCGAACCGGCGAGTCGAGTAAGATGCTGTTTCTGTAGCTTAGACTTTCTTTTATTTGGCGCTTGAATTTTTTTTAAACTCTCAGTGTTTATTGGTCATTTTAAAGGTCACATCCCGCAATTACTGACAACAATTAATCTCTGTACATTTGAGCCTCATAACACACACGTCATCTGTTTAATAACATCACTGACCCTGTCTAACAGGTAGTTTGGACAAAATTGGATCATATCCTCCCGGATGCACGCGTGCGTTCGTCTGTGTGTGTGTGTGTGTGTGTGTGTGTGTGTGTGTGTGTGTGTGTATCATTGATTTGACCTGTATTTTTAATTGTCCGAACACACAAAAAAGAGAGAAGTGTTGTGAGCAAATGTCTCGCTTCCCTGCGAAAAGAAACCGCTTGTAATGAGTCAATTTGAGAGATCGATTGGATTATCATTTCGTTTCCACCTCATATCCACGGTTGAGCACAGCCGCGATCAGAGCTATATTGATCAGGCTGGATGTAAAAGGAGGCTGCCAAAGATGAGATCCGATAATGAAGGGCTTATTTGTTTCGTTTAAATTCTTAATCAGTCTGAGTTCTGCAGCAGTGTATCAATAGATGAACTCTGAATCCAACTCATGTCACAGATCATTACCTGCACTCACCAAGCCTATCATAATATTCTGGTGTATAAGTCATAGTTTGGATAATTTGCGCAATTGAACCACTTATAAAGTTTAACCTCAAATTTATACGCAGTGATTGAAGTTTAAAAATTATTCTAAAACCATGAAATTAAATACTACCAGTCAACATTTTACAAAGACTATATTAATAGTTTTATGTTGCATCCAGATTCACCTTTCAAACAAACAGCAAACAACTTAACACCAACAGAAAGATTTATGACTATCAGTTACCTATTTGTAACTGTGTATTATTTTTATTATCAGTATTATTAGTATTAGTGTTCTTAGTTTATTGTTATAGAATTTAAACGCCGAGTACATTTTGAATCACACTTAGACGACATTGTAATAATTGTCTGTTTGATGCAGTGCTAGTTAATTTAATGACTTTTAGCTTTTATCGAGAGACAGTCATTACCCTGAGCATTTTTGTAGCATCGTAATCTTGTTGGGACACTCGCTTCTTTTTCAGCCTCAGAGCACTTGCATATCACCTTATGCGTTTAAATAAAAATTCAAGACAAGTTTTTGGTCTTTTGTTGTAGCCCACACTCAAAAACGTGCAGGTAGCTTTGAAGTCACGCGTCCTCTTTTTCCCCCTCAAACTGCAGGCGAACGTCTCAGTTCTCCTGCTCCAACTTCAAAAGCGCCCTGAGCGAGTCGTGCCTGTGCCGAGCCGAGATGCTCTAAACTTCTACCCTGCGAAGCCGACCCGGCGGCAGCCCCATTAGGTCGTAATGCTCTCTAATATAGCCCGAGTCCAGCGTCTAATAGATCCAGGCAGGCCTGCCGGCGGCTCTCCCCCTTCGGTAATAACGGGCTGTAATGGAGGGGCGAGATGTAAAAAAGCGTCCATGTCAGCAGCATATCGGTGGTTAATGATCTATTAAGTGATCCGTGTGCTTATGGACAGCGAAAAAAAGTGTTGATGCTTGCTTATTCGCCCCCTAATGAGAGTCCCATCCTACGGATTTTAGGAATGAATAACAGAAATAAAATCACCTTTAAAATGTTACATTTAACAGTTGACGCGTGGAGGCTGCAGTGGCCACAGATCTTCCCACGGCTCACATCTCACACCTGCAACAGGCCCGCTGGTTTCACACACGAGGCCCATGGTGTGTCTGCAGGATGACACTTGACTCCCCTCTCCAATGTGGATTTTCTACTCTGCTCCAGGACCTATCCATGCATGTGCACCTGCTGTCCGGAGACCCGGTTGCACTCCCAACACCCCTTTGGATCTGTGTGAGCTCAAATTCCGTCTGTATGAGAGGATTCAACGACCTACATGGAATACTTTCTCCCTCACTGTAAGAGTGAGCATCATACTTTCTGTCTCACTCTGAGGTAAACTAGTGGTTTTATTTGGTGGGCTTTATTGCAGTTTGGCGTGCGTAACAATTAACTATAATATCCCCCTCCCCTCTCGACGATTCCTAGAAATGGTGTAGAACAAAACGGGAGGGAGCCGATTTGGAAGGCCCATGAGAGGGAAAGAGAGGGATGGAGATGGAGAGACGCTGCTTTCGGAAGTCCTGCTTTGATGGGCTTTGACACGGGAGGATGGAAAAGAGACGCGCAGAGCCTGGGCAGCCTCGGCTTCAGCCTCCAAAAAGTTTCCAACGTAACCGCTTTCATTATACAGGAATTGGTGATTTTAAAACGTAATTATGCAAAACTTAAATGTGAAATCTGGCACTGCGATATAAAGCTGCCAGATGGGTTATGCTTTCGCTTAATTTAAGCGCTGTTAAAGGACACGACTCCCCGAATGTGTCGATAAGGATCCGTTGTCAATTTGCCTCTATGGTCATTCGTTCTGGTATCATTAATGAACTAGTTATTACTAAATTTCCCATCAACAAAATATACTTTAAAATGCATTTCATCACATCTGTGTGTCTGTGTGTTTAACAGTTGTTTCCAGTGATTAACTCCCTCTGTTTCCTGGCGTGAAATAATAGGCTAATAATAACGACAATAATTATACCATCAAGAAAAAAAATGACCGAGTGCACACATTTAGGGCAGCCTACGTTTCTCTCTAAATTTTCGATTTGATTATTTATGCAGTGGCTTCACTTTTGCATCACTAACCCAACATCTTCCGTTTACGACATGCAGTCACTCAGGCATTCTTGTTTACTCCAGACTGATCGATTATCTCCGTGAAAACATGTATTATTCAGACGTGTCGTCTGTGTAAACAGGCAGAGGCCAGTTTCTGAACAACGCCAACATCCTTATCAGGGGGCAATTGACTGAGGAGTCTTTCGGGGGAGAAAAACAAGAGTTGAGATAAGTGCAAATTCTGGCAATCTCATTACTATGAAAAAGTATCGATTTAACAGTGAAAATCAAATGTTTATCTTCAGTAATCCACTCTGCATGTTCTCCTCCTCGCGCACACGCCTTCCTTTGACAGTCATAATTCTTTCCCAGTGTTATCACAGCAGTTACACGCTCACCATGCACCCGGTGAGAAGGTAGTTGTGTTTGCAGGGAAAATTAGATCTTATTTCTTGTGACAGGGCGCCTCTGGTGGCGCATTTACTCATTGCTAATAGTTTGATGTGTATCATCAGTGACATGCAGTCCTTTTTTTGCACTAACCCCATGCAGACATTTCCAACTTCAGAACTGAAGTTGTTTAGTCTTTTTTGAAATTACTGAGAAGCAGGGAGAACATACAAATATGACTGCAAGGCCAAGGCATAATTGAAGGCCTTTTGTGAGATTAGATGTCTCTGATTGACATGTTGTAAATACAACAACAAATAAATGTCAGTGTGCACTGTACTGGCTTAATCCCAGCAGAAAAAGAACAATAAATCTGCCTTTTGCTGTGGTCATTTCATTAATGTAAATTGCAATGCTATGTACAATAGTCTGGCTTCCCTCCAGTTGGCTCTTTGCTGAGGCTCATGCATAACACTGGTTTTTGTCATAAACTAGGGCTGTGTGACCACAAAATGTAGGCAACGCCACAAGAACGAAATATCAGAGCACAGGCATAACATAATTAAAGCCTGGTCTTCTCTGGTCATAACCACAATTTACATCTGTATCGTGTAAGCCAATAACTGGCTACTGTAATTCTAAAGAAACATACAAGTCACTGAATTCTTAGGATGTATTGAATAATATCTACTCATGAGTAACACCAGCTTCCTTTCAAACTAACTGACATACACTTTGTGTTGTCCATAAAACTAATAGGGATATAATACTTGTGCTCAAAATAACTTTGGTCTATGAAATACTGTTTTGCATTAACATGTCAGTGTTGAGAGGTTTCCTTTGTTGTACAAGGTCTTCTGTAATTGTCTGCATATGGAGCTGTCAGACCATATATCTGGCTTATATTAATTTTCAGCTTCATATAGTATTCTGGAAAATATACGTCATCTGTAGTAGGGTATATACTCCTTGAGTGTGTTATTATGCTAAGAGTAAAGAAAGGGTTTTAATAGGCCTCAAATGGCTCTGTGTAATATCTGAGAAGACTTTATTTTCCTGTCAACTGTGTAAAGTATAAATGTTTATGATCATAGCTAGTTTGTTCTTGCTGCCCACTTGCAAACAAGGGGGTAAAAAAGCTGCCCATTGCAAACCCCAGGTCAGTTTATTGTGGCGCGTGAGTGTGTGGGCATGATTGATATGGAGGTGGGTGGATGCTGTACAGGGGATTTTTCGGGGTGAGAACCAAACCAGCATTGTGGGGTTTTTTGTTCCAATATTGTTTGTCCTCTCCTCTCTTCTCCTCTCCTCTCCTCCTGTCTCGTCATTTTGTTCACTCTTTAAAACTCCTTTTATCCACTTTTTCTTTCTCCCTGTTTTTTCTCCACTCAGGATGACCGGGAGGCTCCTATCCACCACTCTTTCTGCTTGTCATCTCCAGACTTGTCATTCACCGTGAATCTGAAGATTATGCTTTTATCAGACATCTTTACTCTCCACTCCTGCGTATCACTTTTTTTCTTTCCTCTCTCCTCCTCTGTCCATCCTCCCTCACTGAGTGACCTCCATGCCTCTCGACTCTCTCACCCCTCTCCTCTGGCCTTGGCCCTGCCCACCCTGGGTCATTTATCATGGGCCAGGAGGGGAGCCCCCGGGCCTGCAGGCCCCTGTCAGCCCCTGCAATCGCCTCTTTGTGGCTCCCAGCAAACAAGTGTCGGATCAGCAAAAGTCTATTAAAGCCTGGTGGGCCTTTCTCAGCCAATTGGGTTCGGGTCACTGAGCTGCTCTCTTTGCTGCTCCGAGAGCTCTTTGTGTCGCCACCGTTCGCTGACACAGATCCCTACAAGATTAATGATTTTTAGCAGCCATTTGGGTCTTATTCGGAGGGTCCTTCTCTCTTTTTCTCTCTTTGCCCCTTTTCCTCTTTTCTCCACTGGTTCTGTCCTCTTTTTCTTTTTAACCTATTTCTTTTACTACTCTCTCTCTACCTACTGATTTCTCGCTTTTCACTCTGTGGTTTACTTCTCTCCTCCTCCCATTCACTGCTTACCCAATCAATGTTGACCATTCGTGTCTTCACTTTGTAAGGTCATTATCCATACAAGTGTGACTGCCACTAATGGCAGTCCCATATTTATCCAACACCGGGTCTGTATTAGAGATTTTATGACACACAGGATGGGCTCCTGGCTGATAAAGCTAAAGGATGTTCAGTAACCAACTCAAACATTCACATTACAATCCTGGCTTTCCCGCAGTGTGTCTCAAGAGGCTCAGAGTAATTTGAAATCTTCGAGCCACTTCCACGACTTCAATGTTGCTATGTTCTCAATGTTGTTTCCAGTAATTACTGCAGGTTAAGTGCACGTCCCGGAGCCCAGTGGAGGCAGCTCTATCCCTCACCTGGGACATGACTCAGCACAGTTCAGGTCATCCGGCCATTTCCCTGACCACTGGACCACACCCCGACCTACTCTAAACCCACAGGACAAGCACTATTTACGAAGGACTCATGTTCAGTTACATCACCTAATGTAATGGCTGTTTTATTTACTAGTTGTTTTGTTTTTTGCAAAAACACAACCTCACACTGACAAATTTGTTCATTTGAACTCTAAAAATGCACTTTTCCCCCTACAATTTAAACATTTTTGTATACTATAAGAACTATAACTATAACAACACTTGGTTGGTTAACTGGTTAAATAAACTGTAGGCGAAGAGTTTATTCATATAAAGTTAAATGTTGTTTTGTAGAGTCAATGATTTTTACCATTGAAAAATATTCATATTTGAACACACATCATCTGTCCTCCTCACATAACCTTTTCTGCTCATTTTATGCACGTCATTACCTGCAGCTTCAGTTTGTGAAGTCTTTCTGAAAACAATACTCACATTCCTGTTTGTACATTGAAAGAGTAATTGTTATATTTTTTCTCCTGTCTACTCTGATCCTTTTCTAATGTGATTTCAAATGGCAGACAACATCAGAAAAAATGCACTCTGCTTTTAATTTTATGCTAAAATGATTGAAACATTGGGAAATAGCCTCTTGATTTGAGTATTTTAGAGCTGGAGTGTGTGACTTCTACATATGAATGAATGTCTGTTACATTCATACCCTTGCCAAATCAGTTCATGCAATACTGATTAAGCTTTTCAGCCTCAGGTGATCTGCTCTGTATTTATTAGATCTGGTGTCTGTGGTGACATTCCTGCACCACTGGCAGTGCATTTTATGTCATGTAGCAAGTTTGCCAGAGCTGAACAGGGGAGAAACCGCTGCAATGTACAGTGATGCCTTACTGCTCTTAGACAAGTTGGCATGTGTGAAATATGTGTAGTGGATTACATTTACTCTACCTAAATAATTAATTATTGTCTTGGAATGGTGGAAATTTCGCTGTATTAGACTGTGTTTGTGTAATTACTCTCACTGCCAGAAGGGGAAGACAAATGTCCCGCACTGTAGGTTTAACGCCTCGATTTAGCGTGAGCTGAACTTAAAAGACTTTTACACATAGAGGATTAGTTTTGTACCATATCACTGACACTGGAAGCATGTTGTCAGGGTGATTACAGCAACCAATATTTATTTCACTGAATGTATGGGCATGTGAATAACTTGAAAAATTTGTAAACAAGATCTTTTCCGATGCCTTTTAAGATCTTCACATAATGAAAATCTAGACTTTTACAAATTGGCCTGGACCTTAACCCTTTTGGTCATTTGAGGGCAGTGGAAACAAGTTGTGAACACTACACTGACATGCACTATTATTACCTTGTTTGCTCTTGTTAATAAACTGCAGTTTATTTACAGATCCAATGGATACGGAGCAACATTGCCATTATCTGACATGCCACCTGCTGAATGTAAGTCAAATATTCAGAGTCACTCACTTTTTTTACTTTTCAGCTGCCACCTGGGTTTTTATAGATTTCCCTTTAAACAGTACACAGAGAGTGGTAACAGTGATGTTGTGGGCCTGGTGGCTAAACAGTGAGCTGAAACTCACATTAAAGCTCCATAAAGCTGAGGGCTGCATCATATACAGGCTTCTAACCTAATTCTTAGTACCTTCATTAATATTAGCAACATCTTGTACATTGTTTGTTCTTATAAAAATATCAATTCCAGCTTTGAAAAACATCAACCTTTGGTTTGCTCAAGCTCAGATATATAATGTATCTATTTCATACTTGACTTGATTACTAATATTTCTGTTGCATGCTTAGGGGATCTGTTTCAACTGTGTGATATTCTTCTATGGTGAATTGTGTGGGGTGGCAGTGAAAGTAACTGTATGTGTGTATATGTGAAAATATAATGTTTTCCACAGTGTCAGTGAAGCTGCCATGGAGGCTGCTGGTGGGTCAGCATTTGCTATCACCTGAAAGTCTCTGTGTGTGTTTACAGCATGTATGTTTTAGGACTGAATGGATGAACCCAGCCTTCCGCTGTGTCCATCCACCTGGCCTGCTCGCCATCTGATTAATCTTCTGTGTGTGTGTTTGTGAGAGAGAAAGAGTGTGTGTATGTGTGTGTATGTGTGAGCACACATGTGCCTATTTGTTTGTATGTGTGGCTGTGTGTAAATGGTTATAGATGGGCGACACCACCACACTGGCAGTCTGAATCATTACTCACACAGATAGGGAGAGACCCAGGGCCAAGGAACCCCTAACATCTCCTCCTTCCTGTACACACACACACACACACACATCCCTGGGTTATTCATTTCTAAGCAGAGTGCCTGGCATTTCACCACATCCACCCCCCTTTATTAACAGTCTGAAGCTCTGGTTCCCACTTGGAGAGGGGGAGTGAGGGATGGGATTCGATTGGGTCTTATACTCTTTGTTTGCGACCTTCCTCTTTGCCTGTTCTCTCGTCATTTCTCTTAATCTTTCATTTCCATCTCTTTCTCCCACTCCCTCTCTGTCTTGCTCTCTCCTTTTCTCTCTGTCTTTCGAGGGGAAACTGTCCACCCCCCAGACAACTACTTGTTTCGCAAGACCAAAGGTGAAGATGGAAAAAATGCCTCTGCCAACTTACAGCATGTGTTTGCACATGTACTATAAGTCTCTTAACATTGAATATCAGCAAGTACTGCAGCCTCTAACATTGTAGTACAGGTTCACACTGTTCATGGACATGTAGGGAGTTCCTGGAAAAGTCCATGAACCCTAAGCTGATTGCTGTACTGAAGTCTGTGTCTACTGATGGAGGTACCATTGGACAAACATTTATAATAATGATTAGCTTAGGGGGCTGTACACTATACACTATACTCCCACATCAAGATCAATGTTGCCATTCTCATCCCCTTCGATGGGATCAGTTTAAAGAGGGCAAAACCATTCAGAGAAGTAACTGAGTTAATGAATGTACAATTTTGCAATAAAATTAAAGTTTGTGGCACAATTTTGGCCCCATCTTGGCACATAAAATAATCATTTGGTATTTATATAAAGTCTTCCCCAGTTGCACCCTTAAGTAGTTCCTTGGTTTGTTTCTTTGCAGGCTGAAGAGTCCTTGTTTTGTGGAATATATGAGAGCAATTACAGCCCCATCATGAAGAGGCTGTGGTGCTAAACTGAATGGTAAAATGGCAGTATTGTAGAAAACCCTCATTGGAAAATCATAGAGTGCACTGCAACACGGGGATAAAAAAAATGTGTGTATATTTGCACATAAATGTGTCGTGTGTGTTTGTGGTCTTCAGTGCTTGAACACATCTGCAGTTTATAGCATATATGCATGAGTATATGTGTCTGTGTCAGTACGTATGCATGTGCTGGAAGGGGGGTGTATATGTACAGGAAGAGAGCCTGTAAATAAATCTGTTTGGGGATTGGGGGTGTGGGGATGAAATATGGTCCCAGGATGTGGAGCAATGTGAAAAACTCGGCAACGCCAGGGAATAACAAATCTCCTGATGTCGCCTCGCCACAAAATAAATACACTCCCCTGTACGAGTCATCCATCTGGACTATGAGTCGCAACAAAGACGCCCCCAATACATCCCCAATGCACCCCAACACACACACGTCCAAACATGCACCCAACACCCATCCCACACAGCAGCCATATTTGTTTACACATTTATTTATTTGTTTGTTTGTTGAATTAAATGGAAACTGCTAGTGGAGGATTGGCAAGAGAGTTTATTGTTCTTTTTTTTATTTTGTGAATGAAACATGATCCCCCCACACTTCCTTTAAAAGGCTGTCTGTGTCTTAATGGGTGGTGTGGAGGACTGGCGAGGAAGGGTGGGTGGGGGTGCAGGGTTTGTGGATAGGGCATTTTAACTAATGATCGATCATGTGGGATTAAATAATTAAATTTCAGCTGTGACAATTTAAAAGTCTCCCCACACAAAGTCGACTGAATAAGGAAGAGGGAAAGATGAAAGATTCTGCCTGCAGCAATGTATTAGATGGATTCAACATTTAATACATTACAGGAAGAAAGTGTGTCTGTGTGTGTTAGCATAGGCGTGTACTGTTTTTAGCACATTGCATTCACATACACACACACACACAAGCACTGTCTTTTCCTGACATATATGCTATAGTAACATTCAACTGAACACATGGGCCCCACCAGATTCTTCTTCCCTCTCCTTATCTGCCCCCCTTCTCTCAGACCCTCCATACAGCTGCTAAAAGCTTACATGTAGGGCATTATGTGTCTGTATTTAAAAGAAATAACCACACAGCAACAGCATAAAGGCATTCATTTTAACAATAAAGGGATGAGATGTTTTCCATTTTGTTGTTTTCTTTAGGATTCAGTTTTCTTTTCCTAATTAAGGTCTATTCTCTTGGCTTAATTAGGTCATGGTGTGTGTGTAAGAGTTTGTGTAAGAGTGTGTTTGTGAGAGAGAAAGAGAGGGAGAGGGTCATTCTGTCCCTCCCAGGGATAAATATTAGCCCATGTTGTTTGCAAATAGGTGATGTATGGTGGCCATATCTCTTGGTGATGAATGTTTTTTAGAAATTTCCTCTCCTTTATCAATTGACTAACAAACCCATGTATCACTGCCACTCTCTCCTACTCCCCACATAAATTAAATAACCAGCTCTCTCTCTCTCATTCTCTACCTCTCTTCTACTTCTCACTTTTCCTCTCATCGATGCCTCATGCTCTGCAATTCCCTTTTTATTACCCCTTTTACCTTTATTCATTCTCTTCCATTTTGTTCATTTTATATTGGTTATCTCATTTCTCTCTCTCTCTCACACACACACACACACCATGCATGAAACCTACAGCATTCAGCATTGATGTTGCAGGAGTAATAATAATGCAGTTGCTACATAGATCTCTATCTCAAATTTCCCTGTAACGTGATGGAGACAATAAAGGTTCTTTTCAGTGATTATCACTTTGCCTCTGGCATATTAATTGATGTGCTGATTGTCAGGCAGAATTGGATGTACTAAAAGACAGCTCATCACAACAAAATATGTATTTACTCATTCATGTTAATCACTGTGATGCTCTCTAAATCTGCTGTCTGTTGGATGGACGGCGGGGAAAGAGCTACAGGCTGGAGTTGGGCGGGTTCCTCTCTGTCACAAGATGATGACAGGAGGCCGATTGTGCCAGAGTGCCATATTGTAAACTACTCATCATTAATCGGTCCATCTTGGCTAACGACCGCACTGGAGATAAACAGGGGCGATGTGGAGGGCCATTGTAATCAGGAGGGCCGTTTAAGAGTGGGGCTTTGTCATTAAGCACAGCTGTATCACGCCAGGATATGGGCGATGTTGAGCTGTAAAGCGGTAGTGGGAAGCCGGCTCAGGTCCCAGCCTCCAGCTCCGCAGCGGTTCAGTGTTGTTCTCATTGCCCCTTTAGATGCGAAACGATCAAGAATAGATAGATAAGTGCTGAAAGCATCCAGCCAAATTAACTTATTACCCACCGTTGAAGGTCTCGAGTCACAGCCTCCCAGGGACACTCAAACTTCAGTCGACAGGATGGGGGGGTGAAATGGGTTGAATTTTGAAGTTTATGTGAATCCCACTCCCTCACCCCTTCTGTCTCCTCAATTCTGTTTATACACAACATTCCCTTTTCTCCAAAATCATCAGTGGCTTAAGAGAGAAAACAAGTAGAAGTCTAATCATGAGAATGTTACTCCTCTGTATAGAAACACAGGCACAGACATAACAACTTTCCTTATCTTAATAAGTGTAATAAGGTTTCTGTTTAGACTCATGTATTTTGAAAGTCTTAATTGCTGAGACAGATCCCTAACTCACAGTCATTAGCAAATGTACCTACAGTCTCATATGGTTGAATATATTTAACAATACATGTTCTACAGGTCATATTTTATAACCAATCCCAAAGTGGCTTCTCTCGACTCATCATCTCTTCATCCTCTGCTTAAAACAACAATGTCAGGTCTTTATTGTGCTGTTGTCATTCAGTACATCCAAGTCTACAGCAACTGCTGTAGTGAATTAATCCATTATAAAACAGTTGATATAGTCAACTCCTCACTCTCATTTTCAGTTACCATTTCACTTATCATTGCAGATTCTTACGGATTCAGACCTTTTGTTGCCTCTTGTTTTTCCCTAATCTTAATCCTTCTTGTGTTACTGTCATTCAGTGCATCCGGTGTCTCTCGTCACGTCTCCCAATAACCCATTCTCATGTCCCTCAGATGGACAGGCCTGAATTATCTGGACAGGTCGTAGCTCTCCCCACAAATGCTTGAACAATTGGAGGTAAATACGTTGGAGACAGCCCATTTGTTTTGGGCCGGCGGTGATGCATGCTTTTGCAGCGAGCAGCACATTTTTACCACGCAGCCCAAAGCAGCTGTGAGTAATGGACTGCTCCGGCCTGTCCACTCATACTGCTATTTTTATTATTGTATCCCTTATAGTTTTCATTTTTCATATCGGGGAGAGAAAGAGAGAGAGCAATAGAGAGAGAGACAGAGAAAGAGAGATAGTGCACAGCATTCCCTTCAAGTATGTTCTTTCTCTGCAAGAGGTGGGAAGTGAGGCCCCCTCCTCCCACTCACTTCATCATCTTCCATCAGCCATTCTGCACTTTTTGTAGTCAGACTGAGAGATTTCGTTGGATGCCAGGAGAAGACAAATAAGGGATTATCAACAGACAGAACAATAATTCTAGCTGGACAGCTTCATCATAATTTTTCATCGATCCATCACTGCTTTTCTATGGCATTGTTGTTTGGTTTAGCCTCTGGGGATTCTGGGGTATTCTGAGATAGGAGACCTGGGGGTCTGTGATGAAATACACAAAGAAGAGAAAGCTAACTTGAACGCAAAAATAAAGCATGCTGTACTGTAAAAATATGCGCTTACCATGGAACCAGAGTACAAAAAGCTTAGCTCCATCTTTGAAGATGATTCACTAAGTAGCTAAAATTATCTGCCGCCGCTGGCCCCAGGGAGAAGACTGGTATTTTGCATTGAGGCACTCGTATGGGCACCTATAATGGGTGCCTCTTAATTCCACTGACAGCTTTACAGGACCTGAGTTATGGAGCCACAGCCATGCTCCTCATTAGGCCCTCGCCACGGCTTCACACTGGGTTACACTAATACCCCACCCCCCACCCCCACTCTTTCCCCTACACACACACACACACACACACACACACACACACTTAAAATCAACCATACACATGCATTTATAGGGACTAGCACATCCTCACACAACCAGAAAGCTCACAGCCCACACAATTCCTTCACACGCCTTTCTTGTATAATGGAGGTTATTTGTTCAAGTTGTTCAGCTGATGCTAGTATTAGATTTATTTCCCCCTTCTGCCCTTCATCTTGTGCTCCTCTCCTCCACTTACATTTTCCTCTCCCCTTATCCTTTCTGTGATCGTGCCCACCAAGCCAACCCCAACCCCCACCTCTGACAGTAGCAGGGTCCTGCAGGGTGATCCATCTCTGTCAGCCTGCTAAAATGATAATGCCAATTAAAGCAGAGGAGTAATTGCCCTCTGCTGCCTCTGATCCCCTGCAGACCCTCAACAGGAGCCATGGTCCCAAATACGACCGACACCCTGGGCCCCTGGAGGCCCTCGCCTGGGCGAGTGTGAGGACAGGTGGGGCGGGGAAGGGGGAGGGGTGGGTTGGAGAGCAGAGTGGGGGAAGAGGGGTGATTTGTAACTTTTAACCTCCACTGATCACCAATGGCCTTGACAAGGAAAGAGTGGAGGGGAGAGGAAGAGATATCTCACACACACTCACATAGACAAGCACACACAGGCAGGGATGCTTGAAGTTGTTGCACATGGATAAAACACACACACACACACACACACACACATATATGTTCAAGGTCGCTGTCAAAGGACTTATGGCCCTTGCCACTGCACACAGACTCTCAGTGCGGGGAGCCTAATAGGAAGTGAAAGGACTACCCGGCAGTGGACTGTAACACCACTGATCAGAGGTGACATAGCTGCACTCTCAGGTCAGCCAGGTGGCCATTATTACCACATACCCTCTCACAAATTCACTTTTAGGGTTATTGTTTTTCTTCAAGTAATGTGCACAAAACATGGTTTGGTATCATCTAACGAATGATCTCTGTGACTTGGTGTGTCCTCTGTGTTTTCTAGAACAAGCGAGGATGACTGAACCCGGCTTCACTTGGCCTTTCTTCATGGTATGTTTGTCAGTCATTTGTGTGCTACACTTAATCACGTCCTTCTTCTGTACAAGTCTCTACTACATATTATTAAATAATGATTAGGTGTCATGTTTGGGCTGCACCAAATGATTATTTTCACTAATTAAACATTTCTTGACTACTTTTTGAATTGTTTAGTCTATAAAATGACAATTGCCCAGACCTTAAGGTAGATAGATAGATTTACAGATCTTCAAATCTGTCTTAGAGCAATACTGTGGTTTTGCCCACATTTACAATATGACATAAAACAAAGAAAATCAGCAAATCTTTACATTGGAGAAGCTGTAACCAGTGAATGTTGGGCATTTTTTCTTAATAAACAATTAACCACTTATGATAATTGTAGTTGTCTGTCAGTCAGTCAAACAATGCCAAGACCAATTTGTCTGAGCACTTGGCCATGTATTCAGCACAAGTAAAAACCAGTCAAAGGTGACGGCCCATCATCATCATGACTTAACAAGCACAGGCCTTCTGCTTAAACTTTACCACCAACCAGGCAGCCCTGACAGCCCATGCATCACAGCATACTTATGGCAGGTCTTGTGTTTGAGCGTGCGTTCGTTTGACTATTTCTGCTCAGTTCCAGCAGTGTGTGGGTGTAAGTCTGGATGCCGGACGAAGTGTGTGGGTGGCTGTTAACGGAGGCTCCGTCACCCATCATGACTGGGTGGTGACCTGTGGCACAGACCAGCAGGAGAGTGCAACAGTGATGGGGGTGGGGCATGACATGACACCACATTCCAGTGGACATTCCTCCACTGGTCTTTTTCAGGTTTTAAATATTTTAAAAAAGGTATGCAATGTCAGAAACAAATGGAGCTACCACTGCATTTTAGCTCTGTTTAATCTGTGGTGCTTCACTGCGGTCTATAAGCACATTTAGGACACATGACAGACACCTGTGTGTTGCATGTACTCACAGGAGGAAGATGCTGCTGCCGGAACATCAGGAGAGCAGCTGATGAGCTCCACTACAGAGACCCAATGAGCTCCATCACAAGAGTAATGATCACCAGAGCCTCAATGTGACAATAATTTCCTCTAACTTCATCAACACAATTTATGCCAGCAGGCCACCAAATGCTTTCAATATGTTCTGCATTATGATTGTCCTCTCAGCTAAAATCATAGTTACTGTAACAATAATAAAACATGGGCACTTACATTGATTCTGCAGGGCCACACTTCCTTGTGTGTTGCAATGCCTTAGCTCAATGCTAACGGTGACTTATTACACAGGCGCATGCCGCCAAATCCATAATTAGACTCCTTTTGTTGCCCCCGTTGTTGTTGAAAATGTAATTATGAAAGATGAAACACAGCCTTCAATGAGATGGCTGTAAAATAGCATAATTAATATGGGCTTTTGCGAGAACAATCCCCGCTTTACGGGAGCCCCGTGTTGGCCGTGAAATTAATTAAGTGTGCCAGGATTTATGGGCTGTGCTCGGAAATGAAGAGAATTAATCGCAGGCCGAAGATGGATGGTTGCTGGAAAATGATGATGCCCACGACCATGTGGGGGGAAGCATCTAACTGCTTTAGGGGGGCGCTCTTGGAGGGGAATAGAAGGTTTTGACACAATTACACGCCCCTAGACAACAGCTGGGCCAGTTGTGGGATGGGGTACTTTTTGGGCCAGCTTGGAGTTATGAGATTTTTCACATCTTCGACCCACATGCAACTTTTTCCTTCCACACTACATATGGCCCCAAGGTGGAGTTAGCGTTGGCAAAGTGTAGATGAAAGTTTTTATTTGTGTTGTGTTTGGTTGTTTTATCACAGCTGACTGATGTCTCATCGCTGACATCCCCCTCTATCATGCTCTCCATTCAGACTGAAGAATGAATAACCATGTATTTGGACACAATTATGATTATTATAACATAACCAATTTTTGCCACAACCAATGCTGAGTAGTATGTCAGATGCAGAATACAAGTGATGAAGTATAGGGTATTGTTGCATTGTTAAGAAGATGAAGAAACAGAAAGAAAGTGAACAGACAATGATGCTTATTGCCCAGTCAAACTCAAGTGCAATAAAAATAAAGCAATTTAAAATTTAAAAAATGCAAACAAGCACACTGATAAATTTTCATCAGATACTTGAAAATAAATAATGTGTCAAAAAAATACTTTCACTCTGCCTCAAAAAGCACTCCACCCCACTGCTGACCTAACTGTCTCTTGAATCAAGTCAAAGAAAAACAACCAAATCCAGTTGTGGTGTTAAATAGCAACCAATATTAAACACAGATTGTTAACTTTGACCTCCTACAGTGTCCTTAGACCCAAAACAAGTCCTGAAACACAAACTCCCGGCCCTCCTTCTGCCCCTCCACTGACTGTTAGTTGTGTATCTGTGTGTTATATATATATATGTGTGTGTGTGTGTGTGTGTGCTGTAATAATGGAAGGCTAATTACCCACCTCCCATGTCCCTGGACAGCGCCACAATGTCTGGGTTAGGTCTGTGTGTGGGATGGTCCATAGTGGTAATTAGCTTGATACACGCACACACACACACATACACAAAAGCTCATAGACAAGATAAATGAAGGCTGGGTGGGTGTCTGTTGTTGGACAGTTGATTGGGCAGGTACTAGGGGAGTGTCTGGGGTCTCCAGAGCATGTCCGCTCTGATAATTATGTGAGTCAGTGTGTGCGTATCTCTGCGCGCACCTCCGCTGAGAAGAAGCTCTCAGCCCAAATTGCCGTCTCTTGTCTCATTGTCAGAGTGATTATGAAATATTGTTTAATTTACTGGGTGGAAGCGTCTTGTGTGATTTTGATGAATCGGACCTTTTATTTCTTCATTCCCTTTATTGTCTAGTGGTTAGGCATCATATGTTTGTGCGCTGGAGTGTGTTGAGCATGCTCTTGTTACCCATGTGAATAGAAGAACATACAGCCAGTGTTGCAAACTGTGTGTGGAAATATTAGATTAGTGGAAGCCCAGAGTAGCAATGCCTTGCTCAAAGGAGCAGGGCAGGATATGCAACAGTACAGAAATTTAGTTGAATCAACTGATCTTTTGAAATTTGACTTAAAGTAAATATATATTTTGTTAATTTGAAATTAATTCTACTTTAACGCTACTTCAGAACCTATGCACATGAGTTCACTTGTCTTGAAATCTTTTCATTTGAAATAATGAGTCAAGTTAATGTACCGCCAAGAGTCGTTGCAAGTGTTGGTCTGTGTATGAAGTGGGTGGGTAAGTCATAAGGCAGAACAGAAATTGACAGCGTACAGAGTTTTTAAAACTAGTGTAAGAGTGTGTGTGTGTGTGTGTGTGTGTGTGTAAGAGAAAGAGAGAGAGAGAGAGAGAGAGAGGAAGGTCTAGTAGGCCCACTCTAACTGATTATACCACTATCGACAGGGACCCAGAAAAACAGGCACTCACTTTCCTCTTGATTGAATTAAACACCTTTTATGGGGCAAATCAATGAGAGGGGTGGCGGATGACGAGGATAAAGGGAGAGGACGGCCGAGTGTTATGATATGTGGAGGTGGGATCTGTCTTCACTCTCTCATACAAATGCACACTCACCCAACACACATGCACGCACACAGCCTCCCACAGACAGGTGAGAGGTCTGATCCCTCGTTGTAATTCAGGCAAATCAATGCTTTTAAACCATTTAGCCATGCCTGGTGATGAAGTACACTCAGAATAGGCCTTCCAAGCAATATATGTCCCAGATCAAAATCAATCATAATTACACGACCAGGCTGGGACAGTGCGGTGAGTGGACAGGGGGATGACTGGACGCCACTCCTTCATTCATTCCTTTTATGTTTTTATCAAAGGTGAATAGTAAAAGTATTAGGCATCCACTGAAGGGAAATAAAGATGGCCAAAGGCCTTTTTCACAGCAGACGTTTTGACTTGTCATGGTTGGAATTCAGTCATCACTGATTTTATCATTTACGCTTGTTCTTTTCTTATAATATTTTTTAAAAAAAAATACTAAAAATTGCCTGCATTCAAGTCATAAGAAGAGTCACAAGAAAAAAAAATCACAAATTTATCAGAAGAACATTTGAAATATTATCCCACCACCCCTGGCTAAAACAAATCTACAATTGCCCTTATACACTAATATTCCATCATCCTCCAAATTGGGTGACATTACCCTCATCCCTCTCTGATCACAAATATCAGCCATGGCAACAGAGCCAAACAAAGTGACATCATCCCCACAAAACTGGCTCAATCAATACAAAACAGACCTCACTAGTTAGGAACAGGACAGTATGACCTCATGTTGCCACAGGGAAACCCCCTGCTGCTGCTGCCCATCCTAATCAGTGCTTCAGCCTGGACTCTGTGTCCACTATGACCAAATTAGTAACCAGCAGCACCCCACCACTGACCCCCACAAACCACCACGCTAACTCCATACTCTGCTTGGCCAATCAACGCCGCTGTCAACACTGGCCAAACCAATTAAAGTGTCTAATGAGCGTCTTGTATAACACTAACACAGTCATTAAAGAGCGTTTAAAGAGAGTACAGGGGTATCAGGTGGAGGGCTGTGGGTTATGGTGTCATGGCTTATTAGTATTCAAACAGCGTTCGGTTTCCATTAAGGCTGCATTCATGAGCGCCTCAGGTGTCTCGATGGATCCAACACTGGGCGATGTGATGATTCACGCCAGGACTTTATAAACAGCTTTTACACCGATGAGAACAATCTCCTCTCATAAAGACCACTTTTGATTTCATTTGCGAAAATACAGATATATGCAAGGAAATATAAATATATAAAGTGCATGTGGAATGTGTTTGGGGAAACAGTGACTTGACAGTGTTACGCAGGCACTCAGTTTAATACCCAGCCATAATATTGCTGAGGGAACAGGCCCAAGGCGCTACTCTCTTTTATTAGTCATTCACTGGGATTATGGACACATTGCTTCCATTACCTAAGAGAGAGGAACAGAAGCCCTGTCCCCTGGGGATGGCCAAATAACTCTCTCTCTCTCTCTCTCTCTCTCTCTCTCTCACACACACACACACACACACACACACATTAACATACACTCTACGGCCTAAATAGATTTGAGTGTCAGTGCGCAGATGTACACAAACACACTCTATCATTAAGATGAACACAGGCTTCTATGAACCCTTTTTACCAGCAGGATAATAGAATCAATACTGCATGTAAATAAATGGCAACTAAATAGATCCATAATAAAGTTGCTGAAAGACATTACATCACAAAGTCTCGGTGATGAACCTTTATATGTGCTTTTGTTTTGTCTGTTTGTTAAACTGTGTGAGGCTATGTCTGTTCACGTGTTGCTCATTGTCATTTCCACTCATGCTTTTTGGATACAGCATCCATGCCCCATGCACACATGCATGTATTCGCACAAATATGAAGCCACCAACACACACACACATGCTAGTTTTGTCAGCAGAGATGCAATGAGGCTGATGGATGGCAGCAGAGAGAGAAAGGATGGACAGATGAATTTGATTTGTCTTAATGCATAAAAAACTGTGAAGTGGCAGGGCCCGACATCAGTGCATTACTACTACAGCCATGAACATACGTATCAAGGTAAATCAATTACCAATCGATAAGATTCTTCAATTTGCATAATTCAAATGTTCTCCCCCTCTGCCTAGTTGTTTGTCTTTCCTCTAGAGTGAGAATGCTCTTCACCTACACTCTCTGAGTCCATCATTCCTCCTTCTCCCCACACAAGCTCCACGACTTTGATGTGACATTGCTTAGAAGAGAATATAATGTTCTGTGCTAACAGAGAAAAGCATCAGTCTATTACCTTCTTGATTCAGTTCAGATGAACTACCTCAGCCTGGAGAAAATGCTCTTTTCCAATCTGATTTACAGTGGGAACAAAAGTTAAAATAACTTCAATTACTAGATTATCAAAATTACAGTTAACAAATAGCTTTGGCAATATTCCCATGGCTGTAAAGCAGTGGATGCTTACCTGGGGGTTGGGACCTCCCCACAAGTCATGAGATAATTCTGAGGGTATGTGAAATGGTATTGAAGATAAGAAATAGGGGGGAAAAGTGGAATAGTAAAATTATGTTTTTTCTTGCTTGTTATTGTGAAATACTTAGTGGCTTTACCCATCTTCTGGCCTCTAGGAGTTTTTCAAATCATCAAAGAAGGGAACATCACTGTCTCTATGCTCTTTAGGCTCTGCCTTGAGGGATCATGAGTTGTCTATTATAACAAGTAGCAGTAAGCGGCTGCAGGGTGAGATCAAGTTATTAATTATCAGTATCGGATTCATAATCTCTCACTCCTTGGAATTTTTACCCTGTACACTCAAAATGGTATAAAGGTAAAATCTCCATAAGCTGTGAAAGAAAAGGAAGTACTGCTACTGTTTTTGGCCTAATTAAAATATGAGTTGAAATTCATGTTCAAACATTTGTCATTTAATAGAGTCAAGATTCATGAGCAAAAGCAAGAGTGGGGGTAGCTGCCTGTTGACATCAATTCAGAGAATGAATGTGTCCCAACAAATCTCGGTTTTATTTCCACCAGTGCCTCCATTATGCACTTTTAGTCATTAGGCCTGATACTTAATGATTGACACCCAGTTAAAGTGCACCCCCAGTGCATCGCTTATCATAACCTGCTCTTGCATACCTCATACACATGCGCACATGCCTGTATGCACACACACATATTAATGTTTACTCTCTTAAACACACAAACACACACAGCCAAGCACCCACTCTCCTAAACCCCCAACGTGGGCATAAATTTCTCCAGCTGTGACTTAAAAGACAAATAGCCAATAAAAGTGCCAGGGGTGTTCACACATGTGTTTCTGGCACAATCAAATCAATTTCCTCTAAGTAGCCATAAACATGTTCTCTTTTAAAAGGTGTGAGAAGGGGTCCCATTATCCCTGGGCCCCCTGGCCTGCTCCACCACCCCAGAGGTCTCTCCACAGGGGTCAGCATCAAGGCCTAATCTGTCTCAGTCCGCTAGACCAATGTGTAGCTCTCAGACACAGAGAGAGCAGGACCTCAGCCACATCCGAGCCCTCTGATCACAGGACTACGTCCATTAATCAGTAGCAGGCAGCATAGTGACAAAGAGATTGCCTGGCAGGGGGTTAGAGTCCAGGGAGATGCCCTAGTCCTGCTGGAGGGCCCAGGCTGTGCTCTAGGCCTGTGAATTTCTGCATGAGGGGCTTGACAAGGGGCTCTCTTGTGGTAGATGTTATTAATCAACAAATGTTGTGACTGAACTCAGATTTTACAGATTTTTCAGACTCATAAAACCTTTCAGATCTGTGATTAGTTCACTTTTACCCTCATTCTTATTGCACCAGTGTTTGCCTCATTGTAATGCAGTTACTGTAGTAGCTTCTAGGGGGGTACTGAGACTACAATTACCCTGGTTGTCCTTCCCATGGTGAATGATTGTAATTGTAATCGACTATTACCACTTTTTGCATATAAACCCCATGTAAAACACTCCACCCCCACCTTGCAAAGACTCCCTGTGCCCCCTCTTTCCTCCACCTTCACTGTCTGCTAAACCTTGGGCCTCCAGCTTACACTCATGGGAGTTGACACTCAGTTCCTACAAATCCAGTTAATATTCAATGGCTCATTAAAGATTGATTGTGAGCTGTAAAGGGGGAAATCACACACATATAAGGGCACAAAATCCTACCTTTCGTTTGTAATTATATGTTATGGAGGAAGTTCTAAAGATCCCCTGGTCCTTGTTAGTGAAGGTTAGGGATGTATAGACCTACATGAAGGGGCCCAAGGCCTGCCCCAGGTCGACCTGGGCCTACACAGACTATAAACATCAGGCCAGGGCAATCAAGCACAGGATTGCCCCCCTGAGAGAGCAGTTCATTTCAACTGCTGAAATATTTAGGAGTCTGAGTATGCCCTAAGAGACTTGAAGTAGCAAATCTTAGCCAAGGCTCTGTGTACATGCTGGAAGGAGTAATCCCTGCACATCCTGACCCAGGTGGGTTTTGTTGATGCTGAAGCAAATTGCAGTAAACGATGTGGCAATCATGTATTTTGGCCATTATTGTCACGTATTGGTTTGGTCTAGATTATGAGCATTATTATCGTTATTTTAACCAAGTTTCTATTTTCCAGGATCGTTAATGTTCCAGTTACATTTTCTGAGGCTTTATATTGAGTATGTTGCTTATTCTGTCTTGTTTTTTCCTTTCATCTCTCTCCCACTCTTTCTCTCTCTCTTGCTTTCTCAATCTCTAACTGACCCCAGTGACCCTGCCAGTTTCCCAGGAGTCCTCAGCCTAGGCAACGCCACAAACACAATTTCCGTAATGTCATTTGCAGCATGGATGAAGGAGAGAAAGTCCTGGCTGTCAAAACCACCTCAACGCTGCAGAGAAGAAAACACGACCCGACACATGACAGATTCTTAGGTTTGTACAAATGGACAGCTCCCCCAGCTCTCCCCACCTTCTCACTTCAAACCTCTCACCTCTTCTTTTCCTCCACCCAGCAGCACTTATTCCTCTCCCCCTACTCTTTCTTCCAACTCACTCCCCCACACTCTCCGTGCCCTCACTCTTTTTACCCTTAAAAGTGTCATTCCCTCACTTTCCCCATGTCAAATGGGCAGAAATTACTGCATTATTAAGTGTGCGTGGCGGCCCGAGTCATCTCATCAAATCTAATTAAATCAGGCTGCCACATGACTCCCATCCCTATGGACATTATGCACAAATATGGATTTTTAAATCACTGAGAATAAGGCATACCCCTTTCTGTCTACTTGTTTCATATAAGTACTTTATGTAACTGTTTTTATATAAACAATAACCTGACTGTTTATGTGCATTGTGACATGTTATGTGTTTAAAATGCTTACAAACAGCACAGTATTGCTGAGTATTTTTTTTATTTGCCATTTTCCTTTATGGTTTATCCCCTTACTTCAGCCTTCATCTCCTCCTGCTGGCATCATAAAGAAATGTAGGACCCTCTCAATCATTGGCTCAATCAATGAAGATGATTGGACCAGTGAACAGGAACACATTGGGTTAACACCTCCAACCTGCTCTGCACCTGATGTGACCCACAGCCACCCAGAGCATGCTCACATCCCATTTGTCACTGCAGTTTTTCCTGGAACAGGGGGATAAGATTGAATGGGCCGCCATGGAAATATGATTTTCAGTACACATTGTTAACTCACCGGGGAGAGGCTTTTGCCAAATTCTATCAAAGGGTGCAACTGCGTATTAAATGACTATCAAAAGGCCAGCCATCATTTTTCATGCCATAACCATGGTGTGCCCCAGGACTAACCCTTCTACAATCACAAAGAAGACTATTGCTATTGATGCTCTTTGAAAACATGTCAACAGTGGATATGACAGTGGTTGAGACAAGCAAGAGGAGAGACGATTTTGAATATGCAGTCATAGTTGGTATATAAGAGGGCTGTATGGCGCGTGCAGAGGGCTGGGTTAATATAGTCACTTGCACTATGTGCAGTTAAAGAGGAGACCTCGGAGTCATTTTCTTCCCACGCTACAGCCAAAGGCTTGGTACTTTGCTGTGGTGATCCATATGGAAGCAGGTGGGCGCAGGGCCCTGAGTGGGCGAGAAGGGGTCCCAGTGGGCGGCGGGTCACGGATCTTGTGTGGATGACACATCGGAAACTCCCACACTAGAGAATGGTGGCTAAATGTGGTCTTCAGTGTGTAGGAAGAGAGCTGGTTAAAATTTAACCAGGCCCATCCTGTTCTCTGCTACACTCCATGAGCCAGCTAGAGTCAGGCCCAGCCCCACAGCCTCCACTCCCCGACCCCCACTCTGTTAGAGACAGAAGTGATGGATCGCCCCTGTCATTGTGCCCTGTGAGGGGACCACTGCAAAGAGGGACCCGGACTCCTTGTTAATCTGACCCTCTGAGCCAGAGTGGACAACGCAACACATTATGACAACCCCCCCCAAAAAAAGCAAAAAGAGAACACATGGCATGTAACCAAACTCACCCGCCTACATGAGCTGCTGCACTCTCCTCTTTCCCTTTTTATCCAGCTTATTTTCACCCCAGCCCCCATAAACCATGACAGGGATGCCTTAGAAGATGGGCGCATCTGGTGAGGAGTATAAAAAGAACAGAGAAAGTTGGGCAGAAAGAGAAAAATGAGAGGTGGAGAGAGACGGCGAGCAGCTGTGAAGAGTGACAGGACGCAGTGTGGATGACTAATGGCACTGGATGAACCCGTGATATTGACAAGTGATCAGTCATATGCTGATGCCATCTCTGCCCCAAACCATGTGTTCACTAGCACTCGGTGTTGTAATGCTGCCGCTGTTTGTTCTGTCTTGATTGTAACAAAAAGACACATCAACCTGATAAAAGACTCCTGAATGAGTTGACGTTGAAAAATAAACATTTGGTTAATTACACAGGGGCTTAAAGAGCAAGAAAACATTACACACACACACCATATATACAAACAATCTTACAACTGATGTTCACGTGTAATTTTTTGTAATTATAACTTTTTTAATTCTACATGGTCTGGTGAAGCTCTTAGTGCAGAAGAGATCTTAGTCTTAGTCACAAATGAGTAAAACATCAAATTAAACAACAAAATAATTCAAGACAATTAAATGAAGAAGTGATAACGGATTTAATGTCTAAGGAGTGGAATGTCATAAAAGAAATCATTTGTAATTTGTAATTTGTAATGGTCCTCCCCTTGATTATTACATGTTTCCCTCGGGGTGAGCTGGCATAGTTAATTTTACTGGTTTGTTAAGGGAACAGGATGTCAAGCTCTTACAAGGAAACGTAATGATGCGAAGGACATGGGTCAAGTTTACCATTTGCAGGGGGAAAAAAATCTTGGATCTGTTTTCCTTCATTTTGTGACAGTGGGGTCAGTGCTCCACCCATCTGGGTCTAAACTGGAGACATGGGGTGTCATTAGGTGACAAGGGGCACCATACTGCTCAAATCCTGGGACTTGATCACTGATGAACATGTGTGCGTGTGTGAGCGTGGGTGGAGGGGTTGACACACACGTGCGCTGCACCTCTCTCAGCTGAATCTGAGAATATGTTTGCGTGGGACAAGTCCACCAAGACCCATCCATCAACTGGGTCCAAATACGCCCTGCGCCACTGTTGACATGGGGTTAACAACTTGACACTGACAGAGGTAGGCGAGGCCTGTGGCAGAATGGAGACTGAGACAGCAAGAGAGATGGATTGGACTGTGATCGACATTCAATTTGAATTATTGCAAATATTTCCATTTAGCAGAAAATTGAGTACATTATGAAGTATACAAGCTACTGGACAAGTAAGAGTGACTTTAACAGAAACAGTTTGATCAAAACTGTTTGCACAAAATTGTATTATTGTATTCCCAGTAACTGTTCAATGCAGCAAAAGTAAAAAACAAGCAGCAGCGTACCTTCTCATGACCTTGTCCTTACTTCAGAGCATTGCTTCAAGACTAAACAGACAAGCTTGTCAACCTGGCCGCCAGAGATGAGTTATGTTGGAATTGTTCATGAAGACATTAAACTTCCTTCCTCTCAGTAATCACTGTGCATTATTACACATTAAACATGCACTAATGTACAAGTGATCAATTTTGTGGTAAGACAACAACCAGAAAGTGATTAAAAACTTTTAGGGTGCATTGATTTAAAAACTACTTTGTGGGCTATGTGGAAAAAACAGGAGCTGTACATAAAGTAGTAAATCAAGGCTGACGAGCAGGTCAGGATGCCGGGAAAGTTTCCGTCCAATGGGGGCTGAAGATGTAAAATAAATCTCTGAGTGGCTGTGGCAGGGATGCAGGTGGAGGAAAACGCAAGGGAAATGTAGCGTAATCTCAGCTTCAGCCACGTTATCGGCTGGGCTTTTTAACACAGGGGCCAATTTAATTGCACTTAAAGCAGAATGGCAGAACATCAATCTTGATGAGTGGATCTGCATCACAGTTCTCCCAGGCCAATCTATCACTATCTATGCCTCTGGGTAGCCTCCCCCCAACACTAACACACTCATACATGTCCATACTCCTTCGCTGTCCCATCTGCACATTCCCATAATTTATTTTTTTTTCTTTTAACAAAACCATGGGTCTTTTTCTACAATTGTTTAGATGTTCAAGCATGTTCGGAAAAGCTAGGTGAAAAGTGCAAATGCTATTTCATCATCAGAATAAGTTTTTTTGAGTGGTAATAACGGAACGTTTTTTTGTCTAACCCTTGTCAACAAATCCCATGAAAAGACCAAAAACAACACTGTCTATCTCTGACTTTTTACTCAGACTCAAGCCCATATCAGGCTGTGCATACTTATTCTTTAATACATTCAATACCATGTAGGAAATATAACTTGTTTTACATGTCATACCATAGTAGCATAATGTGAAAAGCATGCCGAGAAACCATGTCATTTAAAAACCAGCACATTTTTACATTTACGGGTGAACAATATGTAGAGGAAATAGATACAGGCATTAGGGCCTAAGCCAATAGTTCTGTGGTTAGAGAAAGGTAACTACCTCCTGTGCCATAAGCATCTTGAACTTTTAGTGGCTATGGAACACTTAAATACAGCCCTGGATTCATCAAGGCCATAAAGCAGAAAGAGGACTTGAAAGCTAGGGACAGAGCCTATAGAGGAGTAATGATCCCTTAATGTGGTGGCCTCTCTCTTTTAACCTCTTGCAGTCTTTCTGCCCCCCCCTCCACACACACACACACACAACTGCTACATTAGCAGAGATAATAAATGAGACTCCAGCATCACAAGCATAAACTTTTTATGACCCACCCAACCAGCCTTATCAAATGTGGATGTGATTCCTCTGCCAGGTGACAGATGGAGAGATGGATGGACAGTTGTGAAGGAAGGGATGGACTCCAAAGGCAGGGGAATTGCACATGCTTTTTTCTTGGGCAAATAAATAATTATTTAACATGGATGGATGAAAAGTAAGGAAAAAGAAGGAGGAAGTGTTGAAATAAAGGATGAGGAATAAAAAATGAGAGTAGAATGAAGGAGGTGAGGAGTGGGAGGAGGGGAGTGTCTTGAGTGTTGCTCTGTGTAGCTGCTCTGAATGGGCTTTTAAGATGGAGTGGACAGGCTGTATGGGCCCGGTGAAAGGCCCTTTTTTCTTCTACATGAAAACTTTGATCGCTCCTGTTTCCACACACCAGTCAGCAATATTGTTAAGCAGCAGCTGGATAATACTTTAACCAAGCCCTGGTATAGAGGGAGGTGGTACCCCCCTCCCCTCCACCCCCCTTGCCCAATCTGACATTATTAGTTTGACATGCTATTTCTTGAATTTCCTGTTTCTGTTGTCATTTTCTCTGATAACAAAATTAAAGGTCCATGTCCAATCAGGTTCCAAATCATCAGGTAATAATAGAGGATAATAAAATATGTAGAGATACTAAATATACAATACAAATTTTCATAAGAAGTTACGTAGGTGTACCAAAATGTATATAATTTCTTCCAATAGCATATATAATATCATATATATTATATATCATTTATATTATATTGTATCATGAGGGGGTAAAACATTTGGCACACTCTTTTGGTTGCCACTTGTCATTTACAATAGTGAAAGATGAAGACAGGTAAATATCTGAATCTGTTTTTTTAGGCTTATGTCATTTCTATGCATCATCATAGTATTGATTCAAAATTTAATATTAAATGTCATTGTCTTGCTTGTGGCTGTGGTTTTTGCTTTCCAGGACTTCACATTTTCTTACATAAGAAAAAGTTTAAAATATTTTTAAGGCCATATTGGCCTATTATCAGGCACAGAGGTATCAAATGAAGATTGAAAGTTTGTACTGTTTAAAGTACTGTGTAAAGTTTGTAACATATTTTAAAGGGAGCATTTCAAGGCACTGCAAGTCCTTGGATCACAAAAGTGTACAAGTAAGTGAATTGGTGTGCTTTAAATCATTGTTCTTGTTGCTCACCAGAGTTTTAAATAATTTTATTCTGAGATGCAAAACTCAGAATCAGAACTAGAGGGGTTTTCTTACCGTAACCGCCATGTCATTTAGCTGTATGACTGATAGCATGGATGCATGCTAAACATGTGTGACATGTAGTTTTTGTTCTGCCTCATTAACGAATGGCCCGAGTATGAAGAGATCAGATTAATGGTAATTAAAATGACAAAAACATGCCATCATTCCTAATGCAGCTGTAATGACGGCCTTAGTGTAGTTGAATGCCAGCCTCCTCCACCTCTTTTTCCTCTGTGTTCGTCCCTCTGCTCATGCCTCTCTCCATCTCAGCTGTGGCTACAGAATCATTAACCTAGCTCTGTGAGTAGGATGTGCTGACAGAACACTCTGCTATTGTGCTTCCTGTCATCTTCAGGAAATCAGGGCTTCCCCCTGCTGTCGAGGTAAAGCACCAGGGTGATGCCAGTCCTTCTCTTTGTTCCTCCTTCCATTTTGTCCTTCAATTTCTGTTTATCTCATTCTCTTAACCTCTCTTTATGTCCCTCCTCAAACCCTGCTTCCACACCAAAAATCATTTTCATAAAATACGATGTGTCCAGAATTCTGTGCAGTAACTGAGTCATATTTCATTTTAATTTTTAACAATTTAACACTAAATACAGGTCAGGAGAAACACCCCCCTCTTAATATTCTCAACTAAAACTGGCAGCAATAGTATTTATGGCAGGACGATATATATACAATATATACTGTATTGCATGGTGTGGTCAGGTGTGCCTGTTATTTTGACCACTCGCTTGTGTGTGCATGTGTGTGTTTGTGTGAACACCCTGGTGTAAGTGATGGAGTGGGTATGCTCCGTCATGAGTAGCACAGAGTTGACGCTTCCTTTACATGGCAGCTGCAAGGCTCCAGTGATGTATCAGAGTCAGCAGAAGCATTGATCAGAACCGGGGTTAATCATTGCTCCGGGAATCCAGAGGAGATAGAGGCTGCCTGGGGAGAAGTAAGCCAGGAGAGTGGGCGGCTGCACCACAGGAGGCCTGCAGCTCTACAGTAAAGGAATTCTGGCAGGAAGACATATCCACGTGTCTGTTTATCTCACTGTCTGACTATCAGCTGTTCATGATAACATAAGATTCTGCACAGGTTTATGGAGACACATTTGGATCTGTGTATTGTGCACAGGGTTGGGGTGATGGGGCCAGCAATGTAATCCCCTTAAATGGATGGACTTCCGAAATGTGGGCAACATGATGCCGGACCTTTGATGTGTCTACTCAGCAGTACCCATTCACTCCCCTGAGCTGGAGAGTTAATAATTCAAAAGGAGTAGAGGAAAGAGGCCATAGGCCTGAGTGACAACAGAGAGTGAGACGCAGACAGAGACCAATGAAAGTATGGAAAACGTGGCCACAGTAGGAAGTGTGAATGCATCAGATGAAATATTCCAGAGGGCAACTTTATTTCTTTTACAGAAAACTGAATGTGACGTGTATTTTTCCCAGCATCTAAACTGACCCACAGACTATACACTGACTTTTCCACTGGCCTTTCCCTCATTCAGCTTCTCCCTCCTCTCCTCTCCTCTCTCTATCCTCTTCTGCTTCCACTACCCATCCCTCTGGGATGACGCTTCCCTGTGACCTGCCATCACCACCATCATGTTTGCCAACCTCAAAGCCCAGGATTCAAGAAATGCACACAAGGATATGAAGGAAACACGTGAAACTTACAAATAAACAGGGCCCCAGATAAACACATATGCTTGCACACACAAACACACATGCACAGATACTTGAAGGAATGTCAGCAATGCCAATAGGAAGGATGAGGGGCAATGGGAATACAAAGAGGTCCATCTCCTCAGAGGCAAGGAAAAACAGGGTAATAAAACCGTCATGTCGAGCCAAGAATCTGCTGATGGCACACATACATATACGCAAGTTCAGAGAGACAAAAGAGAATCTGTCAGGCAGATAAAGCCATCACTTCTCCTTTTCATCCCTGGTTTTGTCCAGAGGCGTCCCCCTTTCACCTCTCCTTTGCCCCGCCAACACTTGTCAGGCAAGAGAGTCATTAATGTTTAGCTGGGCAGTGATGGCAGCGCTGACAGCACTCATCTGTCTAAGAAGACAAGATGAGAGAGAGGGACAGCCCATCAAAGGATGCCACTTAGAGAGTGAGAGGAAGAAATGAGGGGGAAAAGGAAAATGTGAGGCTGAGACTGGACAGATTAGAAAGGGATGTTTTCTTCTTCTTCTTTTTTGCAAAGTTAAAGGTTACGTCACCAAGGTGGTTTATAAGATGATGCCATTGTCATCTCCATCCTCCCCTCCTTTTCTGTCTTTCTATCTATCCACCTACACAGCCCCCATCTCCCCACCCATCCACTCCCCTCCACATGCTTGTCAGCAGTTTGATTCAGTACCTGCAGGATAGTTACTCATTGAGCTGATGAGGGAACAGAGCCAGTGGAGGTGTATGAACTGACTGTCTATGGGCAACCGCTGGTGGTTGGGGGCTGCTGTTTTGACTGACAGATCTGCCCGCATCGTCCATTCCCTCTTGTAAAGACAGAAGACACAAAGCACAGGAAGTGAAGGGAGGCAAATGGCCGTGAATATGAATGGTACACTGCAGGGGCGGTTAATAATTGGGAAGCGTTGGACTATTAATCTGAGAGACAAGGCGATGTTGTACCTCTCACATTATAATGTACAACCTTCACTTATGGATATATAGTTGAAGTATCTCGTGATGTTTCTCATAAGCCATTCATAGTAATAACCATAACAACTTATAGTATTTGATAATGCCTGACATGCATTTCACTTTCAAGAAGCTCTAATGGAACAATAATGAAACACTGAGGGCATTCATTCGAATGAAGCTTTCATAGATTACTAATGAATCTACATATTTTTGCTGTTTTTCATGTTAATCAGCAATTCATCAGTTTTAATTGATTCGTTTATGCGTGTGGACTCGTTGATAAGATTCAAATTGTTGTGCAAAGACTCCCCAGATCATTAGGAATGTAACAAATATTTATATGTGTTTGTCCCTATGTGAACATGTCCAAATACATATGAGTGCAATGCAGTAAATGACTGTTTCCCTCCATCTTTCCAGATACGTCATCTTTTGACTGCCGTGACAAGTTAAGTAGAGGGAGCGGGACCATTGTCTTACAAATCATCTGTCAGTGTGTTTCTGCTGTCAGCACTTTGACTCACTACCTGCCTGGTTAATCATCGAGCAACTCTGAGCTGTGAGCTGCTAGAGGTATGGCTCACCATCACGGACCCCCATCGTTGCCACAACATCTGATTGACAGATTAGCAAGCACTAGTGCTTTTTCAAAGAAGGACAGGGGGAAACAGGGTGGAGGGTCGTAACTGGAATTGAAGGAGACTTGAAGAAGAAGCATGAAGTAGAGGAGGGGGGCGTGTTTGTGTGGGTAGTTATGGTGGAGGATGGAAGGTTAACAGGTCACCCCTAATGTGCAGGTACTCAAGGACATAATGATTTAAGATTTTCTGAATGAGCTGAAAGTTTTTGCAGTGGACAGTGGGGGGCTGTACAAATGTGAGTGTACTGTTTATGAATCTGCATGTCAGTAAGAGCTACAGGGGAAGATAAAAAAATATCACAATGACATCTTTTCTCTAATGAGTCAAAGCAGAATCTGTATGAATCCGCGTTCAACCACTCTCATAGCTGAAGCTTTAAAAAAAAAATTCAAACAGTGTCTAATAGTGTCCCCCCCCAACCCCCCAGATGAGGACCGCTTGGGAAGAAGCAGGGAGACACTCTAACAAATAATGGGGATTCCTTTAAAAGTGAAATTGCCTCCCCTATTGGACATTAGCACTGCTACAACCAACATTTACCCCCTTCCTACCCTGATAGGTTATGCCCACTCTTGTCCTCTCCCCCTGCTCTGATTCCCTCATGCACACCCACTGAGGTTTGATTTCAAATGGAAAAATTAATGGGAGAATAATAGCCTTGGGCCTCGCTCTCTTACACACACATCTTAGTTGGTCTACAGGGGGACAGAGGGGGGGGTGAGGGGGAGTAAAATTTAGATCCATTCGCCTCTCTTGGTCTGCTATTCCATTGTGACACAAGCACATATTCACACATACACCAGGGACTTTAACCCCCCTTCCTTTACACCTTAGAGGGCTTAACTTTCAAATATTAGTACAGTGTGGATTTCAAATAAATAAATAATTGAGGATGCATTGATTAGCAATTCTCCTGATAGTTATATCAGTGTTTCATATTCATTTTCACTTCCAGGAGAATATTTCTGCAGAAACAGTGATTTTGAGAACTTTCCAAGCTTTTAGAAAGGCTCTTATAACTTGTATGAGGAGTTAAATTTTCATATTATTCACAGCAACTCACACGTATGGTAGCTTCAAGAGGCATTCAGAGTCCTTTGCTTGGATTACACAAAACAGATCAAATAATTGAATTCTTCTCCTCCAATATATTGCATTTGAATAATAAAGTAGCCTACACAGGATACTTTTAAAGACAAGAGTCAATATAAACCGTGTTATCCTTGCAATTCTGAGTACCTCTGGCATAATATTGGCAGAAGATTTTAGAGGGCACAAAAATAGATACGCGAGTTTCACTTCAGCTGATACAGGGCCAAGTTGGTTGCAGGCATTATAAAATCAAAGTTAAGACTCATTGCTCTTAGGCTAGCAACACAAGAAATGTGTGTGTGTCTGGCTTGGGTAGGGGGTTGGTTGTTAAGAGTTTAAAAGCGGAAGAGGAGTTGGTGTAGAACTAGTATTGATGTCAGGGAAGCCCACTGGCACTTTCTGTTCAAACATTTGAGAGAACTGGTCTGCTGAGCTGCAGAGCCCGGGTGGCAGGATTCTTGCTCTTCCTGTTTCTCCTGACTTTGAGGAATTTTGCGGTGAACAAACTCCCAGTGCTCTTCTCACACGCCCCACACCTCATCACAGATACCTGCCTCAGCAAAATTAGAGAGCGAGAGAGTGAGAGAGAGAGAGAGAGAGAGAGAGAGACCAAAAGAGAGAGAACTTTCCAGGCATTTGAGGAATTCCTATCTCTTGTCACTTTCTGTTTATCACACATGCTGTTACCAAACTATTTTATACAGTATTACTCTCTTTATGTTACATATTATTCTACTGAAAGTACCAGGTGATGGATATGAGTCATTCATCCTAATTCCTACTTCTCTTACCGTATAATGTACATTGTGATGGATGTGACAAAACCACCAAACAAAACCAGGAAGAAGACCATCTTTCTGGACCTGGTCCAACAGGAAATATCTTCAGTCTGCTGCCAAAAAACCAAATAGACAGACAGAGAAGAGTCTATGAGAGTGGAAGCCTGCTGGGCTCCTACCCATGACTCAAATGTTGGCAATTTCAACAATACTACAAACATTTTGTCTGAATGCATGGTAATCTGTGACTGTTCAAATTACTTGTCGATAATTGGTTTAGGCAGTTCAGGGATGCTGGATGTCAGTCATGGTGCCTTCAGTGCCCTAGTGACTTAGGTGGAAGAGGAGATTTAAAATACATACCCCCCCCAAAAAAAAAGGCTGGTGAAGGGGTGTCTAGGGTAGAGTGATGTTGCGACACACTTCTAAAACAAGCCACCGTCCCCACGCCTCTCACAGTGTGCCTTTGGGCACATGTTGCATTAATTGCTGCCTCCGAAGAGCCTGCGCGGCACGCACGATCTATTGCTCGCATCAAAGAAACCACATGCTGAACTTTATGAAATTTTTATTCATTGTGTTCACTTGTCTTCCCCTTTTCCCTCTCTTTCTTCCTATTCCTATTCCCCACCTAGGCCCCCCTCTACCCCCCTTTTTTTTATAGCTCCGCCACCAAACAGACAAGAAAGACTTCTCCCTACCACATTATTTTTTTCGGCTCGACTTCCTTCCTGCCCAGAAGCACTTGAGTATCTCGTTAGTTCTCTCACAGCTAACATCTCCCCTCTATCTGCCAGGAGCGAAAACCTGATCGGGGGGGCTGAGGAGAAGAAAAAAGAAGAAAGGGGGAACTGTATCGAGAAGTTTGGTGGGTGAGATTCTCCGTAGAGCTAGGTGAGAAACTGTAATATAATTTAGCTACAGTAATTACAGATACAAGAAGCACACAAAGGAAAGAACAGAGATGAGAGGGTTTACTCTCCCTGTGGACAATGTACACCAAAGGGCCTAAGTTTCATCATAAACTCAAGTATCTGCAAATACACATTTATAAGATTATTGTTGGTGCAACATAGCACTGCCTTGATTTCTATTAAATGAACAAAGGGTTGCAGAAAGGTTGCCTTATTTAACATATTCCACAATTTGCTCTTTGCCTGGTTATGACAGCTGAGCAAATCCAGAGTTTCAACTGATGCTCCCTGCACATCATCTTCCTTTTAACTGCTCTTTCTTAAATGCACACACACACACACACACACACACACACACAATGTGGCCATCCATCAATGCAGCGAGTGTTGTTTCTTCCCCCACAAGTCTCATACACACAGGTATAAATCACTGCGCCTGATTTCTGGGGCCAAGGTTTAAATAATTAAAGAGCTTTAATTTATCAGGATTTAGCACCCTCTGACAGCAGGGCTGACAAAAGAGAATGAGAGATATATTGAGAAAGGGAAAAATGTCATTATACATGAGAAACACATACAAAATTATTACACATTTTACTGGAGAGAAAAATGAACATCGAGGCCTAAGTGGCACAAAAGACTACATGAAAAGGCATTAAGGTTCTGCTCTAGAGCTACTTGATCTGGGTGTACGCAGTTTTATTTAGCTGTTGGTAGAAGACAAATGCAATACAATTGCGTGTGAGGATTTGTACTACTGTATATGATTGATATGTGACAATTACAAGTCGTTGGAAAACACTGATGTATAATAACAGACACATTTTAAAAATAAAAAAAAAATCCAGCCTTTAAATCCAAGCAAACTCAAACCAATGTCTTGTTACTTCCCATGCTGCCAGTATTTGGAAGAATAAAGACAATAACCATGTTCTCTTTTTTCCAGGACTGTTGGCAATGATGTTAAGAAATACTGGAGCATACTGTAGGTTTTTTTGAGGGGGCATCGGAGACACTGGGCATGAAAAAAACACATGACAGTAATTTACAGTTAAGTCATATCACATCATCAACTGTAGAGAAAGTGAAATTACGGTTATTATGCTAAAACTATAACAAATAAACCCACTGAAACTACAGCATCTAAAGACCAGTGTCATGTTCGTATGCTGCATTTGAACAAAACCCAGTTAATAAACTACGCTGGAGAACAACACATTTATAGGCTGTGTATATAATCTGTGTTGAATTATGCCTTGTTACAGAGCCAGGAGACTCGCGAGGGTCAGTTGCTGTCATGGATGGCCAAAGAACTGTGGAACTCTACTGCCCTCCCATGGCCATAGATATCCAAACACATTTTCGCCAAATGAAAACCACAGAACTGACCAGTGATGAGACACTGATGGTCCCCTACATGTGTCTGTTGGTTCACTGCATGAGGTATTAGCCCTATGAGTTTTGGAAGTCAGAACCAAGATCTACCAGCAGGCACAAAGACATAAGGGAGAAACATTACAATAAAGCAAACAGCCATTTCTGGCTGTGTTTGACCCTCATATTATTTATTCTTTCCAGTAGATCTCTGAAAACAGATGAACACATTCTCTCTCACACACACTTCACCCAGAAACAGCATAAAAAGAGTTTCCATCTGCTAATAAACTCAAAAACAACAATAGAAAAAACAACCCCCCTGCTCTTTTGAGAGTAAACATGCATTGTCACTCGAGTAGATGATTATATATTATTGTTGTTAATACTACTTGACTGATGACTTCACTGCGTGAAGTTTGGTGTTTGCTGGCAATAGTTAGCCACCTAGTGGTCAAACCCTTTTAAAACATCAAGTATTGACAACAGGAGATTTTAATTACAACTTTGGAAGTTTTTGGCTATATGACATCATGTCATCAATGAACAAACAGCTTAATAAACATAGTTCAGTAGATATTCAACAAACTATCAAATCTACGGACTCAACTGGGGGAAGATAAGAGTTTATCACACCAGAAACACAGTATCACTCCTAAATCAGACATTACAATATGCTTTTCAACCATATTGTGTGATTTATTATCTGAATAGTAAACCTATAGATTCATAGTTACAATACCAATTCCCTGTGAAACTGATTATCCACAGTAATCCAGTGCCACCATCCTCGCGATAGATGAATGATGATTAAGTGTGTTGCTCTATCTTCTCAAGACTTAGCATCACCTTCTCCTCTTCACTTCACTGGATCACTCCTCAGGAGACTTCTTCCTCACACATCAGTTGTCCAAAAGGGAGCGCTGTAGAGCCTCCTGGATCATTGTGTGCTCATCTGTAGAGTAGTCCTGCACATACGGGTGGGTGTGAGGGAAATGAAAGACACAAAATAAGTTAACTGATCAATAACATGAGCAAAGAAACTGAATATAATGTTTAGGGTCTTTACTTACAACAAATGTATCATAGGAGAAGGTGTGTCTGATCTTCAGGTGCTGGAAAAAGTCAGCACTCCTGTAGTTTGGATCCCCCCATGGCATTGCGGCACAGATTGGGCACACCTCCACAGAAACGAAGTGAGAGTAATAAATACATTCATGAGTAGGTGATTAACCAAGGTTGAATGTTTAGACTGTGTGGAACCTGAGAAAAGCTGATGGAATCACAGTGTAATGTGGATTTCTTACTACTTGACGTGCATCTCGAGCATGCTGGGAAGTACAATGTTCAACCAGGCTGTCCTGATCGAGGTTCTGACAGTTGCAATATGGGCAGGTGAAGGTGTAGCGATTTGGCACTGGACTGTGGGAAAGAAAACAATTAGGAGTGATAAATATTAAAATACTGTATTTCTTGCCACTGATTCTGTATTGTAACATTTTTTCTACACAGTGATTTGTTTTTTAAACATAGGAATGCTCTGCTTTGATTGTAGTTATTACAATTATTTTGACAGTGAACAGGTTTAGCTCTTCCTACTTCAAACTTTCCAACTGCACTGAAACTTTAGTGTCCCTCACTTATAAGTCCCTCTGAATAAAATGATCTGCCAAATAATTAAAGGTCATGTAAAGTAATGTAAGCCAATCCAAGTCATGCAGATGTTTAATGGGGGTATTTCCTTTAAGGTATTACATCTTGTTACATTTTTGGACCATCCCATGAAACAATGTAAACAGTAATGGCCTGAGCTGTGCCAAATCTCTTGCTATTTGCGACCTAGTGCACAACCCAGTATTTATTTTCCATGCATTTACTGAGTGCCCAAATTATGTGTACAATATACAGTATGCACTAAATACATATTATATAGTGGCTTCAACAATCACCCCCACCTCAATCAAAGAAAAAAATCCTGCAGTGGAATGCTTTGCAGAGAAAATTAATTTAACTGATGATAACAAGGCAAACAGTAGTAACACAGCAGTCACGTTGCACAGTAATCAACCTGGAACATGTGCCTGTATCTATTTTGAGTAAACAGCAGTAATTTCATTTTCACATTTGGCAGGTGTTGGTTTGAAAGTGTCTTTAAATTTAGGAAGTACTACTACTGGTATTGATTGCTCAAAGCAACCGTAAGTGTCCAAAATCTCACTTTATAGATCTTTATAGTGTCAAATCTAGAGCATGTATCATGTTGGGTATAGGGACTGAGTGTCATCTTTTTGCCCTCAACTTCACCTGAGGAAGGCAGGCTGGGTCTGGGCAGTGGTCCTCACTCCTTCCTCAATGTAGTCTTGGTATTTTGAACAGGCAGCTTGGTGGCTTCTCATTTGAGAAAGGCCAATCTGAAAAGTGAGAAAACACATATCAGGGAATATCACTGCATGACCAACAACATACAATTGTTGTCTCGTGTTTGCAATGTAAAACTCTGCTACTGTCTGAATATTAAGAGTGATGTTCAGGTTCAATATATGATGACGTTCATGCATGTGTAATTATGATATCGTCAGCATCAATGGTTGCCATGTGCATGGTGGTGATCTGTCTAAACCCTTGTTTTTGCAACAAACCAGCAATGGTCATTCAGATGCATTATGATAGATTTTGTATGGTCATACCTGGGCTCCACATCCCTTGCAAGCTGCCACAGATGATTGGATGAGGGCTTCTAGATCAGCAGCTTTAGTCCAGTGGCCCAGCGTGGCCCTACATACAGCACAAACCGGCTTCTGTGGACGCAAACACTCCTGCAGACAACTCTGGCAAAACCTGTCCCAGATGGGAGAAATAATGTGATGATGAACAAGGCCAGTGTGGGAATTCAGTGAGCATGTTCACATGTGCACCAGTATGTTTTTTTTAGCCTCATCCTTTTTAGTCATACTCAGGATATGAATTCTTCCTCCAGGTATCCAGGTTTCTACATAACCTTTGCAGAGTCATGTCTTGATTTCTCACCATCTGACCAGCTGACTATGGCCTGTACCAACAAATAATTTTCAGACCCCTGGATGACGTATTTCCATAGTACAGCAGTATACTGGTTTCCACTGGAGTAATCCAGGCAGTATATCCAGGTCAAAACTGGGATAAGGCCTTATCCATGTTTCTGAACCAAGAATGAGATGTTTACGTGTGCCACTCGTGCTTGTGTGATCAGCTTTAATTTGACCTCTGGTGACCTAAAGTAAAAAAAACCCCAAAACTTCAGGCATCCCTTCTTTTTATAGGCTGAACTTTAAACACGGTGTTTGAAATTAGAAACTGGATACTGTCATTTGCTGGAAGATGTCCATAAAGCTCCAGACAAGAGCTTCCTGGAAAATCAGAAGGAAATTCCCCACCTCAAGAGGGCGCAGGGACTTGTAGTCCTTCCGAATGATTTGACGAATTCAAGCGGTAGCGATCGAAACTACAACTCCCAGGTGAGGCCTCCCCTTTGATGTAAACAAAACTGAAACTGATTTAGAAAGCGGGCATTATTTTTTTTTTTTACCAAAAATTCAAGTGGAAAAAAATAGAATCGCCGGATCATAATAAAAGCAGATACGAGCGCGATGGAGGTGTTGCGAGTCTGGCGGCACGACATGTTCAGAAACAAGCCCTGTCCATGATTATTTTCACCTCGTAGCATTGCATCGCTAGTGGCAGACGTGGTACGAAGTACAATCGGATGAGGAAAAAGGCTAAATACTCACGTGTGTCCACATTGTGTTTTAACTGGACTCTCGAAGATTTCGAGACAGACTGGACACTGGAATTCTGACACGTCGCTGCTCCCGTCGGAGACGTTTTTCTTGTGCTGTGCTGCGCTATACCCTCCGAGCATCGCCATTTCTTTTCTTCACTAAGACGGTCCACCCCCCAAACACGCACACACAAACACACACCGACCGTCCCCGTAGCGACGTCACCGGGGCCTGGTAGTGTTTTTTTCAATACGAGGGCGGAGTCATGGCATAAAATGCAACACATGATAACATTTTGAAGTTATTTTATATATCTAAAAAAAACAACAAACCAAACAAACAATGTATTCAGATCTACGGTGGCCCAGGCGGCTCAACACAACAAAAAAGCAACAACAAGATTGCAAAAGCCACAACGGATATGAACCGTCTATATTATTGCCGGGGCCCGACTGTTAGTGCTGATGGTCAGGCTGACTATGTTGACTGTGAAATGTAAAAGAACTTTTCAGAGTGATGTGATTGTCGTTGTTGTTGCTGTTGCTCGATAACTGATAAATGTCTTTACGTGACTGTCACAATTGAGCATTTGTTGTTCAATGTTTGCACTCAGGTTTTGTCTCATGCATTAGTGCCCTGAGTTTTGTATTCATGTTGAACCCTCTGAGCCAACATACACTTATTCGGGCTAAGTATTGGAGGAAATAGCACAACCTTTACATTTTAAACACCAACGCCATCATGCGATGCCATCAAGGAGATTTCTGGTTGGTGCTAAACCAACCAGTGCCTAAATGTTTTGTAGAGTACGAAAGACAAGTATTGTCTATACGCACATACGTAATGATTATTCAGTGATAAACTGCTCACGTGAGAACAAACGTTTGTCTCCCCAAAAGCGACAATATTTATGCAACATAGATTATGATGTGGTCGGTGGGCTCAGCATCCCTTCCTCCTTAGCACGTGGGCCCCTGATGCTGATGAACTGTCACAACTGAGCGCATGCGCGTTGTAATGATGGGAATTTCCCACAGTTGAGGAGGCGTAGCTAACCACGGCTAGTACTTGTTAAAGGTAAGATGTGCGGATGGTGGTGTTTCTGCTTCCAAACGGCGCGATCCCGTAGGTGAAACAGAATTGGATTTGGTCTCGCAAGTGTCACGCCACGATTACGGTATATGTTCAGATAACTGACTGTAAAGTCGCCAAAGATTTCGATCTAGCGATGGACCATTTGGCTAGCTAAAGCAATTGTTAGCTATACAGCTGCGCAGAAATGGGCGTTCACTGCTTAGCTTGTACCCAGCTGGGGGCCCATGCAAGTCACAGCATCGATGTTTTTCGTGTTTCAGAGTCACGGAAAATTAACGTACAAACTGTCCTCGCGTTGCTTCTCTCATTATCAACGTTGGTCGTGACGGGCTGGTTCTGTTGCATTTCATGCGCAATAGTAAGCCATGCTGATGTTGTCAGCTAAAGCACGCTAGCTCGCTAAACGGATGCTTGCTAAGGTTGATGCGATAACTGGAATAGCCGGCCAGCTCGCCTTGGAACGGGATGCACAATCCTTCCTCTACCGTGGTTCAAGACCCACAGCATATCCCAAGTTTACGCGAATCCATTCGTCTAATAATGCGCCTTGAATTTGAGCTAGCTAATGCTAAGTGCAGGTAACCATGGGTCAAACGCCTGTAGTACCGATAGCTCACACATTCACTGGCGCAAACAGGAGCGCCAGCAAAAGGGAAAACGTCGGTCAACAGCAAATCCCTATTCCGGTTATGTACACTGTCTTTCTGATATTCCTTTTCTTCGTTGCATATATATAATAATAATAATAATAATAATAATAATAATAATAATAATAATAATGGCTCAGTCCAAACTATTAGCTGCTCCTACCGAAATAAAATAGCAAGTACGTTGCGCGCTCACATCCCACACAGAGCACAGACACTGTTTCTCAAAATAGTGGTACCGATACACTCTCCCTCCGGTCTCAATCATTACATAAAATTACTGTTGCCATTACCAACTCTTACTGATGGTTCTTACAAATTAATTTTCTTGTAGGCTCAATTGATGCTGACTGAATCAGCAGGACGACATTTAGCTCCAAGTTTCTGTTTGTCTGTGTGTATAGCAGATTTAGAGATTTTTATTTATTTATTTATTTTAACTGCTCTCCTGTGTCATTTCAGCTTGGGGTCAGCTCAGAAGAATTGTGAACGATCATGTATGCGTCTTCATGATGAGTGACCTTGAATTCTGCACATGAAATCAAGGACTGGAATAGATACAACCGAGCACCGAGTGTGAAGCAAAAGCTACTCCTGACCTCATCTTGCAAGACATAGCCCCGTCTGTCTGGAAACAAGGCAGGCTATGAGCCAGCACCAGAGATGCCTGTAAGAAGGCATCCGTACAGGCTGCAGCCTAGCTACGCCAACTGAAGGCACAAGACAACTGTGTCTGTTGTTTTGAGGATGTGCTGCTGATTTGACACGTCTCATTCCTCTTCAGCATCCCAGAAACATTATTAATGCTGAGTGTGTGCCAACATGTACAGTAAATAATGGTGACAAAAAATGGTGCTTGAATGTAGCATCCTGGTACAGGGTGTGCTAAAAGGGGTGAGGCTCTCTCAGAAAAGTATAACGCCTGACTGATAGTCTGCTGACCGACAATGGATGCCAAGCTAAAAGAGGACTTGTTTCGGAGGTATGTGACAGCACTGGAGAGGCGTCTTGAGGAGGGAGGGCAATACACAGGGATTGGAACTGCACCAGAGGGGGACAAAAGCAGACACAAGGACAGTGAGGCCCTACTCTCCACAGCCACAGCCCTGCTGGGGGCCTACCAACCAGATCCGGCACAACGTTTCCGCATGGTGCCTTTCTATGAGGTGGTGGAGAACTCACTCCGCTGCCAGAGAGGGGGCAGCCTCAGAAGCCTGGAGAGGGCCTTCCATACCCTGGAAACCATCTGCACCAACCTCTTGCTCTTTCCTTGGAAGAAGGAGTTCAGATGTATAAAGGTTAGTTTAGTTGATTCACAGAATTGTTTTTTTTTTTTTTACTCAAAGCTATGTTTAAAGCCAACATAAACCAATATTTGGTTAAGAAAACACAATCAGCTTCAAATATTGCTTTCCCTAGACATTTCTCAATCTCTCTTGTAAGCTTAATTGTAGTAGCTGTGCCGCTTATCACAAAAACTGCAGTGATCTTTGAGCACTGATAATGTACAGAGGCAGTACAAAAATATTTAAAGGTACATGGTTCTTTTTGGTTGCAAATAACTTTTAAATTTAAATATAATATCAGCTCTTTGTCTCCGTAGCTAATCAAGAACCTAATCATTTATAGAAAGAAAGATTACAGCAAGTTAAGGACACATGCCTGACATATTAACAGTAACATAAACATTCTGTAATGTAATTAACATTGAGATACTACTTATAATTCTGTTGTGTGTACACAAAAGAAAAGCATCACCACCAAATTTAAAACACAGGACCTGAACCAGCTATTCCTCCTGAACTACTTGTCCTCTTTTTATAAATACTTGATCCTTTTGCAACATCTGTATGTGAATTATTTTCCTATACTGTGAAATGATTTACATGTGTAAAATTTGGAAACACTGTAGCAAAGCAAAAGACATTGGGTTCCAATTTTAGGTTAGAATTCAGCTTTATTGTATCAAACTGTTTTAATTGACTGACACTAATGATGATTAACTCATTATTCTTTTAGACCTTCACTGGCCCATACGTGTACCATCTGCAGTCTGCCATTTCTGAAGCTGAGCTCCGATCGCTGATGCGCACCATTGGCTATGCTTGTGACCATGATTCGCAGTTCCATTTGCAGGAGCACCCAGGAGGTGCAAATCATCTCCGCCAGTTGGCATTTGAGCTCTTCCTGGCCCAGGCAGAATGTCGTCTTCTGGGAGAGGTAGTGGCTCTGGCCCGTGGATCAGCCTCAGAGCTGGAGGCCCTGGAACTCCGCAGAGGTTGCAGAGATGATGCAGCTGGCTGTGCTGAGGCGCTCCGCAGACGTGACAGCCTTGGGGCAGATATGGCTCGGCTGTCTGTGCGGCCACTGGATATAGAGAGGCCTCATGCCCACCATCTGAGGCGAGGTAGCCGGCCATCTAAATCCGTGGATGTTACAGATGGGGCTGGTCACTGGCACGCAGCAGTTAGCAAGCCTGTCTTGAAGGCCTCATTGAGTCTGAGGAAGGAACCTCTGTTTGTGGATGCAGAGGAGGATATGAAGGATGAGATTATAAGGCCCAGCACCTCAGCGTCTCTATTCTCTGTGGTAGCTCCACCTTCTTATAGCCCTGTTGCAGATTTCTTCCCAATTCAGTCACCTCCCCCAACTGATGCTTACACATCCTACCACCTATCCTCTTTGGATGAGATTGACTTGTACACTGAGAGGGGAGGCACCGGAACGGGAGGAAGGCAGACTCCCTCTCGTCCTCCATCCAGAGAGCCTCGGGAGGCAAGAGATGGGTGGCTGCTCAAAGCTCATGGAAGTGTGAAGTGTCAGGGTTGTGGGCTAGGCTGCTCAACTATGGCCTCCTGCCAGAGGTGTGATATGATCCTCTGTTCTGCCTGTCATGATGTGGACCCCTCCCCTTGCTGTGGGCTCCAGGACTACCACCCCAAATCCCCACGACCCCTTGATGGATACATCCCTGTCAAAGAAAAGCTCTCTGTCTACTCTAACACTCACTCCCACTCCCATCTCCATCCGCACCCCCTCACACTGACTCACGCACATTCTCACCCCCATCCTCACCCCCAGATGGTGGAAAAACCCCTCATGTCCACTAAGCTGTTTCCAAGCAAGTCTGTTGCCTTGACAACTCCAAAGGGAGGCAGCAGTGAGCGAATAAGCATGGGGGGATCACGGTGTGGGTTTTGCAACAAGCCAGGTGCATCACACACCTGTGTGAACTGTTCTAAGGTGTCATGTGACTCATGCATGGGCTTGTATGCAAAGGATATCTGCACGCGAAAGAATCCCCAGCACAGCTTTGTGCCCAACCATCAGCTAAACTTCAAATCTGGCACCATCTCTCACCTGGTGTACCGATGAATCAGGCAAACGGAATATATAATTTTTCCCTTCTTGTTCCCTACCTAAACCCACAGCGTAGTCTTGCACTATTGCTTGAGCTCTGTTCCTGCTTAAAAAACTCATTCACTATTTCCCCTTTATCTGATGATCTTTTCGCTCTCTTACGCTCTCTTGAACTTTGTACATTTTCACTTATTGTCGGTAGGACCCTGGAATGCACATGCCACAGAGAGCCATATCGTGCCCATCTCTCTGCCTTGTACAAGTTCAGGCCTTTTATCTGTTTCTTCTTCCTTTTACCTTGCTACCTGCTCTTGAGTAGTCATGTGACGTTGTAGCGCTTCCCAAATTCCTCAGATTTTGTCCTCCTCAAAAGGGAAACTAGAGAAAAGAGAGTTTAATTCCTTCTCATCTTGAATGAATTCCATCCAAATGAACATATATATATATATATACTTTGCCTAACTTCTCAGCTAAAATTCCTCATATATATATATATATATATATATATAAATATATATATATACACACACACACAGTGTATGTGTGCATGTGTGCGCGCGTGTAAAAAAGACCTCTGAGCCTGCATTGTCACAAAGGAGATCTTTTTAAACTTGAAAACAATAGGGAAAAACAGAGAAAACATACACTGGAAGTCAATAATTCAATAGTATATATTTTTAATCTCTATTCTCAAAGAACAATATGAGACTGTTAAATGGGCACGAGGAATGGCATTGGGATTTTTGGGATATAAACTTATGTTTGTGGGTGTTGGGAGGGAGATATCTCAAAGGGATGTGGTGAGACAATGGTCAGATGCTATATGTTCTATTTAAAAGATTATGCCTTGTAAATTAAACATCAATTGTTTCTGGTTATATGACTGAAGTTTAAATGCTGCTGTTGATGTGGGAGATTGAAGATGTGTGGTATTGACTTCTTTCTGGTAAATAACTTGTTGAGTTGTGTCAATTCCAAGGCCCCTTCTCCCTTTCATTACACTCCTCAAGTCACCATGGTCCATGATGTTGTCGTGATAATGCTGCCCCCTTAACTTTTCTAACTGTTCTTTGACTGTGTTGAGCTGATTTGTTTTAGACAGTATGAAAATGTATATTCTGACACGTTGCTGTCTACCTCAAATTGCTTCAGCTTACACCCAGTTTGACATTGCGATTACAAACTAGCCCTAAAGGCCTAAGTAATACTGTATTTATTACATTATTGTTCTTCAGTTTAAACTCATGTTTTGGCTGAAAAGAAAACATCTCTTAAAATTACCTAATTCAGTCACTTTTAGAGATCAGCAGAAGTTATTCATTTCATGAGATAATTCTGGGCTGTAGCTGGTTACAGTTTCTCTTGATACAGGTGGCAGACGCAAAAACATGGACAAGTGAAATAATTAAGCAAATAAGTACAATTGCCCTACAACAAATACTATCTTTGTGAAGCTTACTTTGGTCAAGACCTTTAGTAAGGTGCAGGAGTTTATCATAATATCTGAGCCTGTATTGGTGACGTGTTTGAATGTATAGTACTATGAATTGTTCAGACAAAATGACACCAACAGTTTACAGTGTCTTGCGGTTTAGTACAACAAAGGGACTATGGGCTCAAATGACAATTTTGTGATGTTGAATTGATTTAATATGCCACCATGTTAAACATTTATTTAACCATTTAGCTTCACAAATATTGTATTTATCAAATGGCCATTGCACTAAATTTTACAGGGATTCGTGTTGTTGTGTCCACCCACCTGTACAACACACTGATTTCAAGTGTGCAGTGATTATAATTTTTGCGGTGAAATTTGAAAAACCCCTGATTTGGCGTAGCTTTGGGTAGCATGAGTTTCCTAAAATAATTCACTGCCATTTGCTGTGGAAATTTCATTTAAGTAATTTATTAGTATACTTCATAGGGTTTGGGTTAAATGCATGTCAAATATAGAGGGTACTTTAAGTGATTTGAGAAACTTTAAGTGAAGAAGAGATGTCTTGATACCATTTGGATGTAGTTTAAGGGTTCTTTGGTCAACATGAGCTTAGTTGGGTATCCATAAAGTCCTGAGTGACCTTAGGGGAGGTGTGCAATTGTTCTCTTTTCATGTCATGAAACCTCTCTAAATTGCTTGAATATTTATCACGGATATATTTCAGTTGCTGTTCACTGCAAATCATACCAGCAAAAAACACGACTTTCAGAAGTATTGAGCCATGTTGCAGGAGTGATCATATTGCCAAATGAAGAACAAATATCTTATTGGAGTAGAAAACAGAATCCTGTGGCTTGCCTGGATGTACAGTTAATGTAATATAAATCTGTGGTTTTAGCCTTGTGTCTGCAGATGTTGGCCTTTTTAAGAAGCCGAGAAAGAGAATAATCAACATAGATAACCTACCTGCACACATCATGGGAAATGGATTTGACTGAAATCAGTGGACTGATTTTGTGTAGGTCACTACAAAGGGCTAAACAGTCTTCAGGGCTGCTGCTAAGTTTGTGGGCACTGTTTTAATCTTTTAGTGAACAAGTGACTTGTCATTGGTTGATATCTAATGTGGGGCTTACTTTACATTCATCAGTGGAGATGAAATTACTGATGTTAGAAAAACAAAAGAGCTATTTTTATTTTGTGTCTTGGAATACATTGAGCCATTTGAACATGATTGGTTTAACCTACACCAGACACACTCAAGTCATTGTGGAAGTCAATTCTCCCTTTACCTCTTTGTGTGGCTGTCTTACTGATATTAATAGTGATGGTGTTGTCAGGCAACCCCTTTACCATTCCCTGTTTCCTTAACTCTTTCTTGGCATGCTCTGAACAAGGCCCAGACCCATACCTCTTCTCCCTCAACCCCACATATGCCCTCACCCATTGTCTACCCACTCCCCTCCCCCATTCCACCTTGGCACTGAGGATCATTGCACAATGTCTATGTGAAGGGGTATGGACCTTATGATCAATGTGGGCATACATGGGGGTGAAAAGGGAAAATAGCCAAAACTATTAATTGGTGAATATATATATATATATATATATATGTGTGTGTGTAAATGTAAATGTAAATGAGATTTTATAAAATAATTTAAAGAATAAAGTTCTGAAAAAGAAATACAGTTGTCTGCCTCACATTTGTGAAATTCTATGTCGCCTTACTTAACTGTTGAATGGAGTGAATGCACAATTCAGTCTCTTTGTGAATTATTATGGTTGTCTGTTTTTTTCAAATTTTTACTGATTATTGTCTCCGAAACAGACTCTTTAAAATTTACAATATGAAGTTGAGACGTTTGTGCATGCATAGGTACACTCAAGGTCCACAACCTTCCTGTTGCTGACTGTAACAATATTTGATGACTTCTTGTCAGCTAAGTGTTAAAATGATCACAAACCAATGTCCCCAACTCAGGACCTGCACTCAGGCTTTTGTTGAGTTTGCTGACGGCCAAGTTCTGCGTTGTTTGACTTTTCCACATATGACCAGTAGATGGTGATAAACACCCACACATATCCTGACTGAAGCCGCATGAAATGCACTAATCCTTTTGGGGGGAAAATGACTTGATATACATAGCTCAAAGTACGACTTTATTATATCTAATTTCTTAGTTTTGCCTACATTAGTGATTATACCAGTATTCATTACTTTAACGAGTAACTGTATGGGTATGCAGTGAAACATAGTATACACTCACCAGCCACTTTATTAGGTACACCTGTCCAACTGCTCGTTAACACTTAATTTCTAATCAGCCAATCACATGGCGGCAACTCAGTGCATTTAGGAATGTAGACATGGTCAAGACAATCTCCTGCAGTTCAAACCGAGCATCAGTATGGGGAAGAAAGGTGATTTGAGTGACTTTGAACGTGGCATGGTTGTTGGTGCCAGAAGGGCTGGTCTGAGTATTTCAGAAACTGCTGATCTACTGGGATTTTCACGCACAACCATCTCCAGGGTTTACAGAGAATGGTCCGAAAAAGAAAAAATATCCAGTGAGCGGCAGTTCTGTGGGCGGAAATGCCTTGTTGATGCCAGAGGTCAGAGGAGAATGGCCAGACTGGTTCGAGCTGATAGAAAGGCAACAGTGACTCAAATAACCACCTGTTACAACCAAGGTAGGCAGAAGAGCATCTCGGAACGCACAGTACGTCGAACATTGAGGCAGATGGGCTACAGCAGCAGAAGTCCACGCCGGGTGCCACTCCTTTCAGCTAAGAACAGGAAACTGAGGCTACAATTTGCACAAGCTCATCAAAATTGGACAATAGAAGATTGGAAAAACGTTGCCTGGTCTGATGAGTCTCGATTTCTGCTGCGACATTCGGATGGTAGGGTCAGAATTTGGCGTCAACAACATGAAAGCATGGATCCATCCTGCCTTGTATCAACGGTTCAGGCTGGTGGTGGTGGTGTAATGGTGTGGGGAATATTTTCTTGGAACTCTTTGGGCCCCTTGGTACCAATTGAGCATCGTTGCAACGCTACAGCCTACCTGAGTATTGTTGCTGACCATGTCCATCCCCTTATGACCACAATGTACCCAACTTCTGATGGCTACTTTCAGCAGGATAATGCGCCATGTCATAAAGCTGGAATCATCTCAGCCTGGTTTCTTGAACATGACAATGAGTTCACTGTACTCAAATGGCCTCCACAGTCACCAGATCTCAATCCAATAGAGCATCTTTGGGATGTGGTGGAACGGGAGATTCGCATTATGGATGTGCAGCCGACAAATCTGCGCCAACTGTGTGATGCCATCATGTCAATATGGACCAAACTCTCTGAGGAATGCTTCCAGCACCTTGTTGAATCTATGCCACGAAGAATTGAGGCAGTTCTGAAGGCAAAAGGGGGTCCAACCCGTTACTAGCATGGTGTACCTTATAAAGTGGCCGGTGAGTGTAGTATGGTGTTTTGTTTTGTGGTGTTTTGTTTTTTCGCAATTTTGATATATGCTGATTTATGACCTCTTTTTTTTGCATTTTTAACACATTTTATGGCATGGCGGGTTTATGAAACACCATCCCCTGAGGTTTTTGAGCATTTTTAGCACATTTCATTTTTGGACATTTTTGGACATTTTACATACATTTACATACATAGTATCAGGTTGTCTATCCTGTTTGTTCAAGGCCATAGATGTATCTGAAGTTGTGATTGAAAGATTAAGACTAAAGCCAAGTATATTATTTAAGGTCATATTGCCCCAAAATCCTGTTTGGGGATACTAACATTTCAACTTCTTATGAGAGTTTATTGAATCAATATCTTAAAGAATGAAAAATGTAGGGATTATTGCTTGATTTATATTTCTAATTTGTTATTTGTTTCTATAAAATATGATTACACATACATTAAGTTTAAGTAGAAAAAAACAACTTTTTTACGTTTCGTATGGCTAAAAAGACTTAGCTGTCTGCATCAACAGGAAATTCTCATGAATCTCAATTAATAGTCTTGTTTAGGGATGCAGAACACTGACAAAACCATTTGGAGCTAAAAATCCATACCAAAGATCCCACAAAGACACTGTTTGCGAGTGTGTGTATGTGTGTGAGAGAGAGAGAGAGAGAAAGAGACCATTATCAATGACAACAGCTGATAGAAAATTAAAAATTAATACCAGGATACACATGATAAAATGTAAAATCAAAATTTGAAACCCAAAATGCTATGGAAAAATATTAGCTGACCTTGTATGTCAAGAGAAAAGTTGTGGTTGTTTCCACTGAACTAGTTGACATTTATCTTGGATTATACTTGTAACACAAATTATTTTTCCTGATACAGTCTGTCCTGATACAGTTAGCTTCAGCTGAACCTGAATGCACTTTTACACAGATTTAACCACTCCTTGGAGGTGTTTCTGTATTGGCTTCGGTACTCAGCAGTGTCATAGCTATGCTAAGTGCTTGAACATGGTCTGAGGCTTTTTCAGCAAACACCATAGTTTATATGTGCCTCCTCAAAAATCTTGGTACACATTAGAGTTGTGGTGACAAACTGAGATTACAAACGGGGCCTGCAAGAATTGTGAGTGGTCTGCTTGGTCTGCTTGTGTTTTCTCCCACCAGTTTCCTGATGGCTGTAGATTGTTTAGAGTGAAGACAATATAAATCTAGCCCCTTTTCAGTGACACACATTTCAACTGCAAACATTCTGCTCACCAGTCTGTTCTTCTTGTCAGAGTGAATGACAGTTTATTAATTAATGACAGAAAAACAATGACAGAAGATACCTGAATGCAAGATTTGTTCTGTATCATAGCCAACAAGCAAAAACTGTTAACTTACTGTAGGAAGTAAGTGACAATACAGTCCAATGCTGTATTGTAACTATTAAAACAATTAATGAAAGGGAACTAATGATATTCTCATTTATGGGATCCTGAATTATATATATAATTTTATAATATTTGTTTATCATTCCATTTTACCCTAGAACAAAAGATATGCCCTTGGATAGATGTATTTAACACTTTTCATACAATCCTCAATAATAATTTAAAAAAAGATGTAAACATTTTTCACAGTGCATCTGAAACTTCACTAACAACAATAATAATTTCAATAATTATAATGTAGCAATAACATTTTAAAACCTATATCGATAGATGGACAGACAGACTTTCTCCCATATACAAACATACATACAGTATATGCACAACACATTACATTCAGCCTTGTTTGTGTCTTAGAACATGGGGGAGAGGGGCTGCAAAACTTCTGACATGTGTGTATTTGTATAACTGTAATGGCATCTTAATACAGTGCAGTTTTTTTCAATTTTTAAAATCTCCTGAGGACAGAGCTTTTGCTTCTACAAAGACAAAAGAAAAAATGGGGATTATAAAAACTGCTTTCCAGCTGTCAACGGATTCAGATTCCTGATCAAATTTAACTTATTGAAAGCAGATTAGCACAGACATAGAGCAGTGCATATATTTATATATTCTTTATATTTATATTATTTTATATATTTTATTTATAATTATTTTATAGACCATCATAAATACTGCATAAGGAAGTTCGGCTCTCACATGGGATGGATAACGTCTTTGTCATGCTTCCCAGGCTGCATCTTGAAAGGTAAGATTTGCAAAATGAAGACAGTTAAGATTAGCACATTGAACAACAGTGGACTTTGTGATGGGCAAATGATAATTGAAACCAACTTGAGAAGTTTCATGCCCACTTCTGCCATATCCATGCTTTAATTTCTCAGTAATTAAGATTACTTGCAATAAACAGCTCATCCAAGTGGCTGTAATCACATCACACACTTTGGCTACTTGGATTGTTTAATACAGTATTAAATGCTGCATATCTCCAATTCAAATTCAGCAACAAGAGCCACAAATACATTCCAGGATTAATTGTGAGGTAGAAACAGTCACCTTCACAGAAGCTGCATGTACAATAACCTTAAAATAGATTAAATTCACCCTCTTAGATCATTCTGTCTCTGTGGAACCCAACAACACCACAGTGGGAAATAGAGCTTAAGTAACAGTAGTCAAAGTAATGACCATTACATTAAGGCTTTGTTAAATTACTAATCTTCAGCTAAGTCTATCCTTTTCTCGCATAGCGATTAAAAGGGCTAAAGGAAAATAGTTTCCAGTTGCAGTGAGGGAAGCCACAAAACGTTTTAACAATAAAAAATAAACACTGAGCTACTTTTCCATTCTACCAGTCAGAAGCTGAAATAACAAAAGTAAAATCCATCACCCCCATTTCAAGACACAGCAAGGGGTTTGACCATCCCCTATTCATACATATAGGCTGAAATTATAATACATGAATTGAATTTTGCATCTGTACATACACATATCTACATACATGCAAACCAATGTCCACATGAAATCCCTGATATATGATATCTGATATACATATATGTACATTGTTTGAATGAGTAAAGCAATAGGAGATGACCCAGGTGGGAATGGCTAGTGATAAAGAATATACACCCAGGTAGTTGCAGGTTTTGTTCCTTGAGTAGAACACAATAGAAAAAAGGAGTCAACAGGATCAGATTTTCACAGTTGTGTTTCCTGGTTTGTTTGTCCATTTATGCCCAAGAACAACGGCTGTCCTGCACAAGAGTGAAAGCCAAGTCTTTGATATGTATGGTCTTCTCATGGTAACCTGCATATTGGTAGAACAATAAAAGTGTCCAAAAAACCCCCAAAACATTTTGGCTTTGACAGTGAGTGTAAAGGTGTCTGTAACCTTTGGTTCCAGCTTGACAAGCAAAAAAAAAATGCATTTTACAGATTCTTCAGCTTTTACACCCTTTTTTAATCCTAAATCATAAGATTTAGCCAACATGAAACCAATGTCATTCTTGAGATACCAGAGTAGAAAGTACAATTTTGCAGCTTTTTTTCCAAGAGAGACGATTGTAACGTGCAGTTAGTACTAAACTACTTATCACCTTTCAATTAATCCTGGAGGGTATAGGGCAAGAAACAGGATGAGCTACCCTGTACATAGATGTAGCTGTCTAAAATAGATGTTAATTACATTGATTAGAGATGACGATATCCTGATAGGAATCACTGACTGTCTATATCAGTGAAAAGGCCTGTTTGTCTTTGCAATCAGTTCTTCTTTTTCCAGTAGTAAGGCTTAGCACAGGTAGATGCATCAGCACTGGTCTGAAACTAACAGGGTACAGAAAGCCTGAGGCTTCTTTCATCTTATCTCACTTCTTAGCCCCATGTTAAGTGTTCACTCATGAAAATCCCATGCGTGATGTTATCAGAACAAACACAGCATATGACTTGTTTCATTTTATTTGATAAGACACAATATATTGTTGTTATTAAGATAGTGATTTACTAAATAACTATATCTGTTTTTTGGAACACCAATGAAAAGATGGGATCAACTATGATCCTTTTAGTTGACTCTGACCAACTGTAATTGGACATTCAGACCGTAAACATCACTGCAGTATAACAAAAATGAAAAAAACAAAAAACAAACTACTGTGCACTAGTGGTGGTTTCTTGCTCCAGGCACTCGTCTGAGCCAGTATCATATATAACTTTTGTAATGAGGTGCAACGTGAGGGTGTGGAAGTGTCTCTTTGTTTGAACCATAAATGTGCTTGCCATAACTACAGTCTTTCCCTAATCTTTATCGCACTGTAGTTACAAGATGTTGTAAAATGCAAGGATTCCTAAATCCTGTTGCACTGGATGTTAAAAAAAAACAATGGCATGGAACAAAATCCAGGGTTTTGCAGACTCACTCAATGCCGAAATTCTTGTCCAGCAACAGGGTTGTGAAATACAATTCGGCAGGGCTGCTTTATGCCATACATCCATGAGTTCGTCAGCTCATATGACACAAAACGCTTCAGAGTGATTTATGGGATTTACAACTCTGGAGAGATATCATGGTGGCAATCATTGTATCCTCCATCTTATCGCTGGGAAGTAATCGAGAAAAATTAAGCATTCACATTACAAGAAATGTGCACTTGCACATATTTCATTGGCCAGCACACTGTGCTGCTGGATGTTAGATTTTTTTTTTTTTGCAGGAGTCCCCTGCATCAATGTAGTGCGATATTAATAGGATTGAAGGGGCTACGCTTTTTATTAATGTAATGCTAATATTGGTCCGAACACAGCCTAAGCCCACAGTTAATAGATCAGTAAGCCCTGAACTAACAAAATTCTCTATCCCTGGGCTAGGTGTTCCTTGCAAATCCCAAGTGGGGTATTATTTCAGGTGGTGATGGTAGTTTGCTATCAATTACTTCAAGGAACAGTCACTACAGGAGTGTAGCCGTGCAGCAGAATACATCCCATGTGCTGACATGGCTGTTTTGCATGACTAAAAGCAAATTAATGCTATGACAAAGCAATGGAGTGAAATAGGTACCACTTTTAAAGTCAGATATTCTGTGGAAACTGCAAAGATCTGCAATCTTTCTTCTCACCACGGTAAAAAATGGAATCATGACATGGCATGAAAGTCATGCCAGTCAACCACAGCACATGCTCTAGCAGATTAAATTAATCTTGTCCATGGCAAGTCTTTTTGTACTTCTTTTTGATGACCTATGCTGCCAAGGGAAAAGTACAGAACCACTTGTTTGACAAATATATCAGGTAAGCTCAACAATGCCTGCTGGACATTTTTATTGGTATAATTTTGGCATGTGCTGAAACAAAGGCTTGTGTCACTCTTTTTATTGATGAGCACTTTTATCAAGAGGACCACTAAGGACAATTGGCCTATGCATAGACATAAAGTTAAAGATCTCCTGTTATGTAATAATGGCTTGAGGAACATGTTGTTACTTAAAAGATTTGCTGATACACTGCTTCTTTTCAGAAGTGCACACCTGCAATTCTGTCCTTCCTCACATGGTCACATAAGCTCTTAGAAACACACACACACACACACACACACACACACACACAGAATAAATAAACCACATGATTATTCTTTCTCTAACTTTCTTGCACACACACAAGTTTTACTAAAGGTTATCTGAGCATGACAAAAGATAATTCCTGTTTATAATGTATTTTCATTGGATTAGGCCTCATTGTACTCTTTCATATTTCACAAACTAACCAAGTTAAGTGTTTAAATCTATGAAAGTGGCAACATAATGCAAAATTAATCTGATGAAACATGCAGATTTGATCTCTTACAGGTTTTAAACAAAGCCCCAGGACAGTGAAAGACTTCAGGTTAAAAATAATGTGAATATTAGTTTTTTTCCTTGTGAGTCTGTGTTGTAGCCATATCACTGTTTCAAATCTCACCAATTACTTTGGTGAGCACATTTTTTTTTATCATAGTCAGTAAAAGTGTGAGCTGAGCTAGACCGAAATTGTGGAAAAAGACAGAATTATCCTTCTTTTAAGACTGCTGTGCCTCCTGAAAAACAGTTGTCTGACTAAAAGAGTCTTCTGTCATTCAGTCATGTCTTTTTTCCTGCACACAGCTGATTAAGAAAAACTGACATTGACAACCCCTCCCTGGAGAGGGATCAGTACTCATCCCTGGGGTAAAATATTCATGTTCATTTTTACACATGTAACAAAGAATTCACTAAGCCAAATCTTTACCTTCGTGCTTTGTTCATATCCCCATAACAGGTCTGGTTTATGAAGATAAATGCAGAGGCTGACACACTGTGGCCAAAGTAATTGGGGCTTAATTTGAACCTTATGCCATTTATCTTAAGCAATCAGGGGACATAACTAATTTCCTATTTTGTAACAACAGCAACACCGTGGTCCTTCAGTTTGAGGCATGCATGAATAAATACTTATAACATCAAATATATCATCAAAGACAGTATTGTATTTAAAGAAAATGATTGACTAGGGAGTACAAAGGTTCAATATCAGCTCCTCCCTCTAAATCTAGCTTGAAGTGATTTGGATTGGCAACGCCATGGATTCTCAGTATTGTTTGCTAAAGATGATCAGTCAAAGTGATCTGGTAGTTATTGACACAGGTTAATTTGACCCAATGAAATATTGATGTACACATCTGTAGTTGCATATCGGCTGTTTGGCTCACTTACCCTTCTGCCTATGACTTTGTTTTCAAATGTTTTTTTTTGGCAGCATCACATATTTGAGGCATGAAAAAAGTTTTGAAACTTTGACCTTCAGACATTCAACATTTTTCCCTTCAATCAATCTTCATCTTTTTGATTACATTTTCTCTTTCCCCTAACTTGCAGTCAGCGTCTTTAAACCTTTAATTTTTGCTGTCTTGTTCCTTATTTTTTTAAACTTCTCCTCACTGTCTTGGCTGTGTTTGTTTCTCTAGAGGAAGTCACTCTGCAACTCGTTGGAGAGCTGACTGACAGCCACCTCACTGTGTAGAGATCCTGTTAGTATTGTGGCAGTCTGCTGGGGACTGCACTTTGTAAGGTTTTCTCGGGTACCAGAGACTGTTTCAGGACAAGGACAGTGTCTGCAGGTCCTGTGGTTCTCTGGCAGCCCATTGGACAACCTTGTCGAGTTGCAGTCTTCTTTGTGATGAGACTGCCTGCAAGTCCCATTCTGTGCAGAGCTGTGCTGACACAGACTTCCACAGATTCTCATTCTGCAGTGGGCTACATCCCGACACAGCGACTTGCGGAAGTTGGGCTTGAAGACCAGATAGACAATAGGGTTGTAAATGGTGGAGGATTTGGCAAACATAGCTGCCAGAGCAAAAGCCATGGGTGGCACAGTTGCTGAGTTACCGAAGGCTGCCCACATGGACACAATAGCATATGGACTCCATGCTGTCAGAAAACCAATGCAAACTGCAACGGAAAGCTGAAAAGAGACACAACAACTGAAATAAATATATTTGCTATGTAGACACATATTTACTTTCTTAATATATTGCCTAATAGTCTGGAAAGTAATCCTAGAGTATGCATTACCTTAACGATAAGTGTATGTGCATTGGTGATCTTGTTCTGTGGGGACATGTGCTGCTGCACAGCCTTGCGGGAACCCCGGACAGTCAGCAGGATGAATGTGTAGGACAGGAAGATGACAGTACAAGGGACAATGTAGCAGAAGAAGAAGAGGCAGATGATGTAACTCATAGCTGCAGAGCTTTCGCTGGGTGCATGCCAGTTGATGCAGCATGCTGTACCATAAGGCTCGGCCCCATACTCTCCCCAGCCAGACAGGGGACCTACGGCAAAGACTCCAGCATAACACCAGACCCCAGCAACCAGGAGGCAGGCGTGGCAGTATGAAAACTTGTTACCTGAGGAAGAGTGAAACCGGGCAGAGACAAAGGCAGAGGAGGGAGAATTGGGGGAGTGATTACTGACAGATGAGGACATAAAGGAACGATACAGAAACAACAGCATAGCCACAATATGCTTTGGAGGCATATTGAATCTGGTCACCTAATGCTGATAATGAGCAATGAGTAAGGAGGAGAGAGAGGAAGACAGAAGGAGGAGGAGGAATTGGAGAGATACCATCCAGTAAGTGGTGAACAACCTCATAGAGATTTTCCTAGAATGGACAAGGAGAATTTAGTGCACTGGAGACATAACACTAATGTGGATATATTCATTTTATCCTGTGTTGTGGCCAGTGCATATTTTAGTGCAACATCAGATAAGTTTGGGTAAGAGGTCACATGGTTCTCAGGAATGCACATGTGAAGTTAGCAATCTTCATAAAGCCAGGGACCCAAATGTTAATATTATTCTGTATGTAAGGAGAGCAGCCACGGGCAATGTTGATGCAGAGCTCAAAAGTATGTGAGGAAAAACATTAGAGAACCTACCCAACAATTTTCCTGTACTCTCCATAGTCTGAGCACTTGGCTCATTAAAGGAAATATACAATTTTTCAGTATTTGTTGTTTATTTGCTGCATGCAGTGATCTGTACATTTGTATGTGTGGATTACAATGTTACCTTTTGTTATAAGTAATCATGGACCTGAATATAATATTAGGACATCTATTAAATGTTAGTATACTGCATTTATGATTCATATCTGCTTACAGTGGCCTGATCAGTGGTGGAGCACTCCCTTATCATTATACTTGTCCCAGAGTGTGAATAAGAAAATCCACTGGAAAGAGTCTACTGTAATTGATTTAGACAAGGACTTCTTCAGTGTGGAATGAGTGAGGAGTACACAGTGAGCTTTATCTAATGTGCCACACAGCCTCTTCCGGCTGGATGTCATCCCCTCTTAGAGTGCATACTGAGGGTGGGGTCGTGGCGGTTATAAAGCAGTGTTGATTTCACTGAATTGTGGGGTGCTGTTTAGCTATTCTAGCTGTTATAGCTGTTATCTGATGTGAAGCATCCCTTACTACTGTAGATGTCAAATCAAGGACTGCCATCTTAAAGCAGCTAAAATTAATATTTTCATATTAACAATGCATCAAATGACGATTTAAAAACAACATGAAAATTTGAAATGTTCACCGTGATGAACCAACAGAGATTTGGCCCCCGGATATGCTCCCATCAACTATACTGCTCTCTAGTATTTTCAGTTTATTGTTTAGTCGTCCAGCCGCTTTCAGTGAAAAAACTGAAAACCCAATGCACATTCTCTGCTCAGTACCAAACAGACAGACAATCAGACAGAAACAGTTAACAACTAACTGGTGAACATAGTGGAGAATTTAGCGGTTAAAGAGCCAGACATTTCCCTCAGGAGTTGAGGGCACATGGTCTCAGCTGGATTAAATATCTTGTGATACATTCGGACCCTGTTGTGCAGAGAGAGATCATTCAATCAATAAATTTGTGCTGAATAAAAATGCTGATATCAGCTTTTACCCTCTGCTCCACCAGGCTCACTGTGTGTACCATTTTGTACACTGCCAAAAATTAGGAGTTATGGTGGCTGTGCCTGTGATTGAGATCTGTTTAATCTCAATGGTGCCTGAAAGGTGGTAATTTTCACAGCCAACACCACTTAACATCAGACAGATACCCCACATTGATTCTGTCCTCAGTTAACTGTAGTCTGTCCTCTTTAACTGTAAAGCAATTCCCCAGCCCCCAACCTCATCTCTGCTATTCATGCTCCACATCCCTCTTGTCGTTAGATCCTCTTATATTGTGAGCCAGGGAGGGGGAGGATGAGTCCTCCTACCCAGATCATACTTGACTCATCCTACCTCAATCTTTTGTTTGATGGACTTCGATCCAGTGTTCACAAGTTCATCAGTGCTTGTGGTTGGGTATAGATTAAACCAGATAGGAAGAACTACACCCATGAACTGCTGTTAGATCACCAGGTACAGGGTAATTTGTCAGCAAGGGTCTATTAAGAATACCAGTATCCACGTGAGGGACTCCAAGTGTGACAAAAAACTAATGAAAGAGAGAAAGGAAGAAGCACTCTCCATCACACTCACTCATCTGCCCAATGCACCATCTATTTTGCTAACCATAGCTTTCATCAGTTGCCCCTTGGAGCATGTCCTTCAGTGCTTTGCTCAAGAACGTTTCAGCAAGAGCATGACCTACAGTCTCTGTTACATGAGCAGTAACAAGTCCAACTTAATATCCTCTTTTTTTATTGGTTTAGGATTATTTATCATGAGTGTTTTTAGGAATGTTTTTTTAAACCTGCATGTGTTCACAGATGTCCCTGAGCCTGACACACCTGTCCTTGAACCATACACTAAAACGTAATCCTGCTCATCAGCAGAAAAATCAGTAGTTCTTGTCTTTCTCTTGCCACTTTGTAGTTTTCATATTCAGACTTTCATATTCAAAAAAATGTGTAGACTCTGCTCTTGATAATAATTCAACTTGAATATCTCTTTACACAATCAGTTTCTTTAACAGGCTCCCTGTTTCCATATCAGCAGAGAAGGTAGCTACTAGAAAACACACAACGGCTGTAGTTGCATGTGTAAAAAGGATACATGTTAATCCTAAAATTTTTGCTTTAGATCACAGTTACACACCCAAAGGGAGACCCATTTTGCTGCTTGTGACAGCTATATTAAAATAGAAATTAGATGTTAAGTAAGAGGTGCATGAGGGGGGCAACTGAAGTGCTTCCTGTGAAGACAAGCTGTAAGGTAATGCCGATGGGATTCATTTCTTTGCACTAGGTAGATCAGGCTGGTGTGAATCTGCTGGTTCTGCACATATGCAATTTTCTGGGTCAAATTTTTGGTCATTTTGTTTTTTAAGCAAGTGTGTCTCTGTTTGACAAGGGGAGCTGACTGCAGTAGTATATAAGCCACTTTAGAAACATGAGGACATTGTGGTTTAACAGTGTGTCTGTAAGCTGCGTACATTTGTGTACACTTCCTTGCAGGGCAGTCTGACAAAGGCATAATTATTTGTGCTCATTTAAATTTCAAACACTTTTATTTGTGAAGCTTGTAGTCTCTGGGGTTTTATTAGACTATGTTCCCTGGAAAATAGAAAAGAGGAGCCTTAAAAAAATACACATACACAGCCTTGACTTCAGTTAGGGTCTGCTTATTAGCAGCAATCTGCCTGCAATCAGAGTCTAGAATAGACCTCTAATTTCTAAATCTATTTAGAAGTTGCTAGCTGGTTCACTAATTTTTCCAAAGCCCTGAAAAGTTGGACATAGACAAAGCCTGAATTAATTAAATTGTGACATGTACATGAAAGCAATGTTCACTGTCCATTAGACCTATCTAATCATCAACTGTGTTTGATAACTTACCCAGGATGTCAAGTATTGCTAGTTGACTATATTGTAAATTGGATGTTTAAAAAAATTTGATTCATGAATTATAGCTAAGTGGTGTAGTGATGATCGGTTTCACAGAATGACAAAAAAAATCTAATTATGGTTCAATGAGTAAATTAGGAGAGACAGATGATTCTTCAAAAAATAAAAAATAAAAATGGAACTAACCGCCTGCAGTAACCTACTCAAGTAGACAAGGTAATAACTGCATAAAAGGAAATGTTTAGTATTTTTATTTTAACAGTGTATTAATCATTGGCATAAAAAATGTTAATTTTGCTCATTAGCAGTTTGCTGCTTGAGGAGTTTGCAGTTTTCCAAATTGCAGTGAAAGGAACTCACATGCATAACCATGAAAAGACTCAAGGGTTAATAATAAGTGAAAGTGCCTGGTAGCTGAAGTGTGGATTTTCACTAAAGTTACAATGTGGTCATTGGCAAGTGCAGTGAGTATGTGCCCTTGAGCAAAACATTAATCTTCTGCCTGCTTAATTCATATAGAGTAAGTCATACATAAACTTTGAACAGCATGCACTGCACAAACAAAATCAGAGAGAGACAAAGACAGAGAGAGAGAGAGAGAGATCCCAGTATTAAAGAATTGCACAAGTTTAATCTCAAACAGAAAGTAATTCTATCCTAATAATGATCACTGGCCCTAGTATTGCCCTTGAACAACATTAAAATATTTGCTGGATGCACCTGCTAATCAACATGGACACTACAAAAGCATCAGTAACTACAGGGCAGGTATGGATGTTTTTAGATAACCTACAGTAACTAGATATGTTATCTTGAGTAGATAACATAATCACTGTTCTTTAGTTTAAAATTGTTACCTCTGCTTCTCTTTTTGTTGTGGGTATTTGTCTGTGTTTCATGTAAACTGTCATAATTTCTGAGACTATTGTACCTCATTTAGCCAATGAGTTATTTTTTGTGGGGCCCATTTGATTAGCCACACTGTAGATGAGTTAGTTTTCTTGTCTTGCTTTGACCACACCACAGTACTTTCTTACTGCTAACAATTAACCTTCCACCTACAATAACCACTCTGTGCTTTTAATTGTGACTAAAGTGGATTTTGTTATTTTATTATTTTTTCTTTTCTTCTATAGAAATTCAGTTTACTTACAGATCTTAGGAATGTAGAAAAGATGAAAGTAACCTTGCCCTGAATAAGAGAGCAGACTTACGTGTCACACAATAACTAAGACCTTTAAGAATTAAAGGTCATCATTGAACCTTGAGAAATTCAAAGCCAATGCAATGCCCACTTAACATCTTCTTCCTCAGCTTTACAGCATGTTATGTAGTCTACATTAGTGGATGGGAGTTTCCCTGGCTGTCCAGGAAACGATCTTAAAGCTTAGAGGCTACAATGATTTTGTCCATAAGGCATCATAAAGTTACTTGTATACAATGGCAACCTGGACTTATTGTCCAGGTTGCCATTGTCCATGCTTATAAATTAAGCATGATTATTTTGGCATTGCATGTCAACAGATACATCTCCATGAAAAATGAGCAAACCCCTAAATGACAAATACCCTGTAAAAAAACTGAAAGCTGAGGAAAAAGTAAGTAAGTAGACAAGCAGAGTGTATCCAAAAAGTATTTGAAGCAGATTTATGTAAAATCAGATTTTGATTTCTATCCTAGACAGATGTTGAGAAGGTGTCAATGCAGCTGTTTCTCATAGTGTATGTGGTAACAGCAGAGACAGCTTCCAGCCTTATACAATCAAAATTAAGTCAAACAATATTTGCATTGAGCTGTGGTAAAATCCATCTGATCCCTAATCAGTTCAATCACTGAATAATCTGTGTGGGTGATAGTGGCATGAACTGAGTGGATCTGACCCTGATTTGCATGTAGGCCACAAAAATCAAGATTTACCGCAATTATGTTCCTAATCTGACTAACAAAGAGTCATACATATATGTGGTTAAGTTTAAATGAGCGTTTACTTAATCTTATCTGAATTTTTTCTGGCTATGAGACACTTGAAATGACAAGTGTAAATGATGCCAGAGTCATCAGACATATATTTATCTCTCTGTTTTCCTTTACTGGTTGCCTTAGTTTTACTTAACATCTACTCAAGATTTACAATTAAAGTTATTTCTGCAGGCTGTGAATGTATTATTCTCGAATGAACATGTCATTAAAGTGTTTCATGTTGTGAGCAACATAATTACTGTACTTGAACAGCCAGATAGATTGATCAGTCCTCATGTGAGTGCTATTTCTTGTGAAATTAAAACAAACCTGTCATAGCAGGAGTTTCAACCATAGTCACCCTAAACAACAGTCCAATGGTCAGTTGGCAAATAATGCACTCTAAACCAAGCACTTCACTTAAAAGTAATCAACTGATCAGCTGTACTTTAATTCCCCATACCCCTTAGGCTTCACAAGCATTATTCTGTATATAAACATTTAATATGCTTTAATGGTTAATGACCCACTGTAATGTAGTTCTACGCAGATAACGTTTTTTTAAATGTATTTATCTGCAATTAGTATTCCTTCTGTGGAAATCCATAACTGGAGCATTGTCTACATTCAGATAATGAGAATATAGCTGTAATAAAATAAATATATTTTTACTGGAAAAGAAATAATTTTTGAGAAATATAATTATAACCACTTAAGATGTACTTATATCAGGTTACAACCACAATTTTGTGTGTTATAAACCATTATGTATTTATACATTTCTGTATACTGCTTGGGGTGAAAGCAGATGTTACCATGTACCACATTATTAGAGGCATACAGAGTCACTGTTACTCTTGGTTTTTCAAAACCCAATGAATATCGTCACGCTTCCAGTGTGATAAATTGACCTAAATCACTTTCAAAAGCTGCTGAAGTTGCAGTCTTTAATCTGTACTCATTTATAGGGATTAATCATGGTTGACATGAAGCTGGTTACAGAAGCTGACTATTTCATGTGTTCAATGCTCTTTCACTCTGGCCTTCTGTAAAATGAACCACACTCATTCATTAGCAAACACTGAATGTATACAGTATGGATAAAGCCAGAACATTCCACCAGTAAATTCCAATAATTGGATGGTTTGTGAGCTTTTCAAACTAAAAGGAAGTGAAATGCCTTATAAACATCTCCTGATTTGCATATCCTGCTGTTTAAAGTGGTTAAAGCGTATCCTTGAAAATAAATATTATTGCTGCATGGCCAGTTTTACTTTGTAATTAGCCCTTGAGATGCTGGCCTCACTGCTTAAATATTTCTTCAGATTCAAGGATTTTTGCCTTGAAGGTAAAAACACTCAGCAGCATGATGATCAATAAGTGTAAAGCAGCCTTCTAGTGACTCAGTATCAATAAATAAATATTGGCAACACTTTCAACAAATTCTTCTGCTTAAGATAATTTGTTGTATGATGGTGAAGATGATGATCCTTCTGAAGTTAAGCATAAAAACTGGTTGCCTTACCGTAGTTTGGGCAGCAGACCTTGAGCCAGCAGACACAGGAGAGCACCATGAGGTTGGTCAGACTGCACAGACCAAACAAGACACCGCAGAAGGCGTAGATGGTACACACTGTCTTATTAAACAGCCACCTGACCAGAGAGACAAACAGAAGAGGACATTTGTTACTGACTGTCTTCTTGACATTACACCAAAAATTCTTTGCAAAATCTTTCTGGTGAATTACACAGTTTATACCCAGTAGATAAAACAGGTATTATGTCTTCTGGGCCACCCTTGGGTGATTAGCCTGACTGATCAATGATGCGTTTTGATGCAATCATGGCACATATGACAGCTATTGCACTCACATGGAGGATGAAAGCAGCAAGCAGGGAAGGTCAATGGATGAAGCAGGAGACACTTGAGAGATGAAGTGCCATGGATTGTAACCTTTCATGAATCATTTTGATGCAATTTTATATCTGCATTTTTCAAGTGTGATTGAAAAATTACATTCCTCTAAGGCCCATAGCCAGAATTTTAGAAAGACTGAGACATTACAAATTCTGTTTCCTTGACAGGGACCTAAGTACAGATAGTTGTTATTTTGTACTGTACACACTATTTATACACTGTCCTTTGCTGATTTTACTATTTGATCTCACTAGTGATATCACTAGTGTCTCTTGAGGGGAATATTAAAACTGGCATTATTACTGTAACATAGGAGATGGAAGCACTTTTTCACATTTTATAATGCCTGAGAGGCAAAAACCTAAGGCAGAAAGCTCACAAATCCCTTGCTGCTTCTCCTAAAGTTTAAAGCTACTGTAACTGATATTTTTCTGATGACCATGTATCACTTGAATATGTGGTTCCCCTCAGCTTGAGGGGCTCATTGTTAAGTTGGTTGTCTGTCCCCCATTTTTTTTTAATGAACATGTTTTATTTTTACTGAAAATAAGGGGGGTGTGCTCCCCGACAAGTGGTAATTGCACCTTTGTGTTTGATTACTGGCCTTTACTCTCTTTGCTTTCATCCCTTGTCCTTCAGGGATATACTGAATGCAAAGATGACATAGCTGCAGAGGAAAAGAGAAAGGCTGTCGGAATCCTGGGCAGGCACTCACATGTGAGCATAGGATGAGGGGATAGCCACTGGAAACAGGGTTACGGTCATGCTCAGGTCACTGATGGCCAGGTTAACCACAAAGAACTCTGCCGGCTTCAGGGAGGACTTCTTTCTATAGGCCACAAATAGCAGGATCCCGTTCCCTAGCACTGACAGCACACCTAGGAGACAGAGTGGCAGGATGTACAAGGGTGTGAGTACACATACATAACAGTAAAAGGTGCAAAGTCAGGTAAAGAAAAAGTTCACTCACCAAAAATGGCGTACAGAGTTCCCATGAGGAAGTCATTATCTTTTGATACTCTGGACACAAGCAGAAACGTTTCTGAGGCATTTCCCATCTTGAACAAAAATGGACAAATAGACAATGGAGAAGACAAGATGAGAAAAATCTTTAAACTAGTGATTTTGTCTTCAGACACTTGAAAAAAAATACTTTAGGACATAACTCAAGGTGAACAATTGGCAAGTGTATCAGCTTTTGTTACAACACCATAAAGCCAAGTTGCGAAAAACCCCAAACAGTTTAGCCTCACTTTCTTATGAATACTCTTCTGAAGTCTCACAAAACTTCTTATGGATTAGTGCCACTGCAAAAACATAAATAACCGCATCACAACACAGCACAGAGACATGTACTTGCTTCAGTATGGAGTTGAAGTTGAATTTAGTCCTCTTTCTTTCAATGACAGGCTCTGTCCCCCAAGGACATTTACCATAATTCCACCCACTTCTCTTTTGATAAGTTAGTACCTACACACAGTGTCATCTACTGTAAGTGCAGAGAAGAGATGAGGCCATTTCCCTGTAAAAAAATAAATAAATATCCCATCACTCTCTTCAAAATGAGTCTCATTTTGGTCAACCTGGCAGGCTGTCAATTCATCAGCCACAACATTAGTTGAAAGTTGTTACTGCTGTGCCTATACAAGCATAATATTGCCAGGGCCACCAAATTGCTGAAGCAATCTTTTCAAAGGCATTTACTGGTGAAGATAACATGAATATGTACTCATGGCCTTTCTATTTACTTAACAAATTCACCATTTACAAATAAAAGGGTGCCAACAAAGGAAAGAGACACTTTGAATTAGCTGGGGTTAAGAGTGGAGTTGCTTGTGAATTCCTAGTACCATGCACTCAGGAGATTATCTTCAAAAGAACCATCCAAGCAGCACCCATTTATTATAGGAATAAATATTATCACCTCAAACAAATGACTTTGTTTTGTCATTTATCACGAGCAATAAAAAAGAAAATAAAATGGTATCAAACAACATTATACTCTTTCATTAACACATGTAATTTAATTTTCTCAGAAATTACCCCAATGTGTTATAGCTATGGTTTGCTTGGTCTTAGCAAGTCTACATTTGAATTAACATTATATCAACACTTTCTGTGTGTCTCAGAATATGTCTTGTCTTGTGATAATATGTTTTGCATTTTCCCATTTCAAATGTTCCCACACCAGTTGAGAGGGGTGTGGATCTAATGACTGTGGAGAGAACAGATGGGACATGATTTATTAACCCTGAAGGGAGCTTAAGATGTTACACCAGTAGAAGTTACACAAATGGATGAAGGATACACTTGTTTAATACAAAGAATATACAGTTTACCCATGTCCGGATAGCAATGAAAACACCAAGATTTTGAATAAAGCAGACATTGTATAGAAAAGCATGCATGAACACACCAATCTACCATTTAATCAAATAAAATGTGTGCTGATGCAAATGCACCAAGAGAAAAAAAGACATCAGGGCGTTGTTTATGAATGTCAGAGAGCAGTGGTAAGATATGACGTGAAAGCTTTGCAATCCTTCATGCACAGCAGAATGTCCATGGTTGAAGTTTGTTAGCAAATTGTTTTCAGTGTCACCCTTGTCTATAAATTGGTCCGTAAAATGCAACCTAACTTATCTTATTTAAGAGTTATTCCAGTGATTAGCAGATTATTAAATTGTATCTTTTGTTAGACAAAACTGCTCAAATTTGTTTTCCTACTGCTGCAATGCTGACGTCTTAAGTCACCTGCAAGTTCATTCAACTTGAAGACCTGCAGTCTGAAATATTCTGCTTGTTTTTCTTCCTCTTAATCACACTCACTATATCCAGAGATTAAAAATGCTGTAGTTTGGATAAATGATAGAAGAACTGAGTTCTTGGTAGTGCACTCAGACTTTTAGCATTGACTTTACAAGCAGTTATGAGCAATTTGAGCAACTTGAGCATTTTATTACTAATTAATGACTCTTTTTAAACTTCACATCACAGTCATCATGAACTATCACCAACTTTTTTTTCCTAAACTTAAATAAATGAGTCATCTTCTACAGCTCTCAGCCCTGCAGCAGCCAATGCCAATCTACACAAATATGTGGAAACATATCTCCATGCAGATATTGCTGTAAGTTTCCAGAATTATTCCTGAAGTCTTTGTTTGTTTCTCCAAATACATGAACCTCTGGAGTTATAAAATCATTTAAAATTATTTGTAGTCAATCAAAGTTGCATGCATGGTGGCTAACTTTTGAAAACAAGACTATACTTTCACTACATGGATGACTTAGCATTTTATTCCTATTACCAAAAAATTATCAGAATTGAAGAAAAAGAACTAGAGATCTAATTTCTATTACTAGAGATCTTCTTCCTCGTCAAAATGGGGTGCCGACATTACCTACAATGCAACGCTACCTACCAACAGTTACCTCAAACTTCAATGAGGAGCAGGCTACAGAGGTTTGTTAATCTCACTTCTTTCTCATTTCTGGAGCCACAAGATGTTTATACTTTATACTTTTTCCCTCACATATGCAATAGTGTTCCCCTTTAATTGCCAAAAATATGCAGTGGATTTCAAGTGACAGTGACATTGTGGAGTACCAGTGTTGTTACAGAAACTTTGAGAAACATCTTTAAAAAATAGAATTTAGCACCCTCAGATGATACTGTGTCTGCCTTGCTGCCTGTCTGATTATTCAGATACTGTCCACTGTCCACATCCTCTACCTCTGTCTTCTCTCAGCAGTGTCATGAGTACAAGGGGCAAGACTGGAATAACAATCTGTCTGAGGGGATGAAGTCAAGAGAGAGACACTGAAAATGAGAGCGAGGCAAAGTAGGGAGGAAACCCCTGCTCACCCCCATCAGTTTGAGAATGCAATAAAGAGTGAGGAAAACTCATAAAGTGACTGTCAGCCTGTAGATGAATAGTGGAATTGGGGCTAAACATTGTAGATGACGCCTCTGACAACCTAATCCTTGCTGTCAGACAGCATGGAAATGCCTGTCTACACAGAGAGAGACATATAAAGACACACATACAGTACAAACAGAAGGAGAGAGGGCAAAATTGTCAAGGAGTGTGAGGGAGGTTGTTGTAAAAGAATAGAAAGCTGGCATGAATAAGTGAGGACGAGCGAAGGATGGGGAAAAAGCTATAACTGGAACTGTCAGATTCATGCAGTTGAAAGGAGAATGATGCAGATTACCCATCAACCAACAAGACAAAGGGCCAATATCAAAATTCAATGATTCTGAAAACACCACCCTTGTGGAAAGCAAAGTGTTTAACAGAGATGGAAATCAAAACCTATTTGAGAACTGGTCCCAAATTGTCCGAAGTATCAGAGGCTTTTGAAGAAAGTGGTTCCTTTTATTGATGCTGGTGTGTTTTTTAGTTGCACCTTGCAAAGAAAAAGTCAAACTATTCAGCTGGAATCTTAAGAGTTATTGCAGAAGAGGAGAGAGAAACAAAGTGACTTCTGTGGCTCCCATAGGCTCCACTTGGATGTCCTGCCTATATAGATAAACCCTTACACGTAGATAAAATCTCATTTCACTATTCAATTTTTTTTATGTTACGTGCAGTTGACTGCTAGACTTATTGCTAGACAGATACTGTATGTTAAAAAAATTTAACTTTTATACAGTACTGTATAGGTGCCAACTATTGATTACTACTACTACTACTTGATTATTTCCTGCTTCTCTTTCCTTTCCTCCATCTTTCGTGAAGCACTATCTCCAGATAGTTTCAATTATAACATAGATTTAAGTGGAGAGCATGCTGCTTTAAAGCCTGTGTAAACACCTACAAGTGAAATAGTGTTTGCTCATATTTTTCAGTTCTCAAAATCTTCTGAATACAATTTCAAGTGCTCATTAAAATGTGTAATCTGAAACCAGTGTAGTTTTCTATTAAGAAAGAGATTGTTAGAAATATACACACGCGTGGCACGTTTTGATATGTGTGTGAGGGAAATGGCAGAAACAGAAGAAAATAAAGGCAAGATAATCTAGAAATTGTAGCATGATGTATATAATGTACAGTAATATAATAACAATGAGAAGTGCCGCTAAATACAGATTATAAAAAAATAACATATCAAACACAAACATACTGTTTATGCCTTTATTAATGTTAAGAATGTATGTAAAATATATAATTCATTTACTGGGCTTAAAATCAATTTACATATGGAGGTCAGAGCTGCAGGACCCAGTCAGCAAAGACCCATTTATCCTCGTTAACGTGCGCTTTTGGAACAACCACAACACAGGCTCGAAGGCTGCACCTTTAGGCTGAGTAAGAACTAACAAATCCAAAAAAATAATCTGACCCCTAAGGCTCTGCATATCAGTGAAATCCTAAAATCAATTCTAAATGTCACAGCCAAGGTTGGATGTAATAATATCACATTTGCTGGATTTTGATAGAGCCAAGCAGCTGCATATTGAAAGGGGTTTGAGTGGGGTTAGAGTTTGGGTGTTACATTATTCCACCCGTGATTAAATAAAGGCATGGATTCACTTTTCAAGGTCAACATAAGAAAGAAAAAAATGAATTTGGCTGACAACTATGAAATGATAAACCAGTATTGCAGAATTCTGGCCTCATTAATAATTGAGAAGTGTGGACTGCAGACACAATATGATGCACACATATACACTTAAATGTAGCTGTGTGAGAGCAAGCTGCTCTATTTGTTTGAAGCTGGGCACATGCTGAGCCATTACATTTTCAGATAGACTTATGAATAATGAGTACAAATCTTACCACAGAAACTGAAATTGTGCATGAAATAAGATCCAGCACCTCTGGAAAGGTGACCACACATTCTCTTCCAAAGTCTGCAGCTTATTTAAAGGTGAGACCGAGTCCGACTTTTTCCTCTTTTATGTACAGCAAGCTGGCAGTGTACTATGCAAGGGGATAGCAAAATTTAAGCCAATTATTAGCTTTCAGAATGCTGGAAAAAAACACTGAGCAAAACAAAAAGACACCAGAAACAAACCACAAGGGGTGCATCTTCAAGAGCTGAGCAGAGCCAGGGCTCAAAGAAATTATAGAGTGATAATAAACAAGCAGGATTTTGTAAAAATGATGTGAGTGATTATCTTATTTGTGAGAAATTGAGAAAGATATGGAAGACCCTCTCCTGTTCCCCAACCTCTTCTATTTCTCTCTTACTCAGTGTTGCATTCCTTAGTCTTCTATGAAAAAAAAAAATGCTGACACGTGTTTGTTTTGTTTGAGTGAAGACAAGCCAATGCTCGGGACTTCATGGGACACACCGGTGTACCCTTCATAGGCAGGAGGTCATTACGATTTGGGTAGTTGACCAGAGCTAAGTCTGGACAGCATATCACTGGAAGAATTTGAAAAACACAGCAAAAGAGCCAGAACACAAAAATGTGAGCATAACAAATACGCTAACTAACAGTGACACAGTTAGTGCCAGTTTCTAAATTGCAACACACGATTTGGGGCTTGTTTGACATCACTCCTGACAGACTCACTTCATCAATAACATTGTTAATGATGAAGAAGATTATGGCTCACTTCCATCATTCCTAAACTCTGCTCCCCCGTCACCTCCTGCAAGTCACCACTTGGTGAGCAAGGGAATCTCTTCGCCCTTTCCTCCATCTCATGCATCTTCAGCTTTTATCCCCATGTCCTCCCCAAGGGTATTCATCCATCTACTACCCACAGCCCCCATTTCAGTATTGATTTTAAAACTCTGAATCAATAAACTTTTAAATCAAATGTGAATCAGTTCTATATATATAGAATTATATAGATATTCTTCTTCTATAAAACATACCTGTCTCATATGTCTTTGTCCTTTTAACAGCCTAAAATTTAATCTTCAAATAATGATAAATGTTATTTCATATATTCAGTAAGTATTCAGGAAAGACTCATTTATTATTCCTTTTTTTAGATGTTTTATTGAATAAAACATTCATCTTTTTATTTTTCTGGAAATACTAACTAATTGTTTGGTGCATCTCAATGGCTCTACAACCATTTGTTGATTTAGATAGAGACAAATGAAAAATTGGGCTCCCTTCTTAAAAGTAGACTGTACTTTAGTGCACTTGAGTTGTTTTGGTTCATTTGCTGTTCATCTTAATTTTGGTATTTAGTTTCCTGTGTTCAAACTTAAAATACATAAAAATGATAATGTATTTTCTGGTAATTGTGTTTTTTTTTTATGCAACAAATTTAATTGCATACACACAAAGGAGATTAGAAAATGGAACATTTTATAAAGTATATTTTCCAATTAATATATGTATAACATGTAGAATAGTTCCTAGTTTTGAAGTGGTAGAAATTCAATAGCTCTGCACAAAACAATATTTTACAGGGTCACTATAATATGTAAGTTTTTTTGAGCATATTCAAGTACATCAAATAGGAATTAATATGTGAACTACCAAGATTTTTCCAAGTGGAAACCTTTCAACAACTGGAACCACTGAAAAGCTCAGATGAGTCCTAGAAGATGACCTGACAATCACCATTTCTCTTGGACATTTGACACACCTTCTATAATTCACCTTGGGAAAACAGGAGGTGGTGCCCTGTCAATATCATGTACACCACTGTGGAAAAACCAAGCCTTACCTTGGATGTTGAACAGGTACAAAATGAAAAGACTGTCCAGTTTGTGCATTGCAGACCACTAAATGTACATTTTGCAGCACAGTTATGCACAACTCCATATTAGACTGCATGTGACTTCCACTTTCTGCCGGTCAGATGGAAGGTTGTTTTCTCTTCCTATTCCCTTCTGCCTTCCTTTCATTTATTCCTCCTCCATAAACTACTCTCCATCTTCCAGTCAGCCATCTGTTTGGCCAACATCAACCCCTTTTAATCCAAATGTTTATCCAAGTTCATGCAAATTACATGTTTGTCTCTTGCACTCCCCACACATACCCTGTTCCTCCATCATACATCCATCTGTTAGCCTCTTCACCTCTGACAAAGCCAGACAAACAGTACAACTCACAGATGTTGACATTCTCAGTACCCTTAGTATGTTTTTAATATTACAAGCAACTCCAATCAATCATCCAATCAATCATCAAACTCTCCCATGGCTTCACCTTAAGTCAAGCTGCGGCCACTCTCAAACTTAAGCTTCAGACACCCCCATATCTCAGAGGGGGATTTGTCTTTGTGACATATGCCGGTGTGGATATGTTTCACAACAGGATGCACTTGGGCTTCATTACTCAAAAGGAGTCAGAAAAAAGTTTTGGATTTTGTACTATGTAGAAACCCGGGGTTCAAATCACCTCATTCAGGGCTTGCAAGTTCTGTTATGTTTACAAAAGAGTTTGGGGCGAAAGGAAAGCAAACATCCCCCCTCTTCCATATATCAACTTCTTCATTGCTAATGAGTCTTACCTTCCACATTTGCTTTCATTTGCTCTCCATTCTTACCCTGCCTCTCTCTTAATGAGGGATTTGAAAAGCGGCATGCACATTATACATATGAATGACTTCATGTTTTTACATTTAAAACTGGTAATTTAAATATGGTAATTGTGTGGTGTAAGAAGGGAGGGAAGCATTTCCCTTTTCTCCAACCAGTCACTCCAATAGAATATCACAAACAACACACAGGTGTTTGATAAACGGCAAACTTTTAGAGCCCACTCTAAAAGGAGCACATAAAGAGAGCAGAGACGAGAAATAAATAATTCTGCCACAGATGCCAGGAAGGACGTGTCAACAAGACAAATCTGCTTGCGTGTTTGTGTCACAAATATTTCCAGAGATTTTCATGAATCAAATCTTGCTGCCTATCACAAACATCATAGTGATGAATTAAGACAATTCTGTGGCTCTAAACCACTATAATTCCATCATTTCTTATGTTTCACACTCCTGGTAAGGCAGACCTCTTGTCTCTAATCTTTAATGGAGGTGTGTTTAGCTTACAGATGTGCACCTACAGCTGTATTTGTAATGTAATGTAAATAGTAGAAACATCCTCCAAAAGGAACATGTACAAAACTAATCTAATATAGCAACACTGTGCTGTTTTAAAGTGCAATGTTACATCACACAGAGCTTGACCACTGATTGAATTACATGTGTTACATTAACATTTACTATTTATGTGAATCATGAGACTGCCTCTGTGCCAGTCTGTGTCAGTGGCTGCACAATTCATCTATCAGTCTCCTAGAAAGAAAAAAGAGCAGTAGTTTGAAATGGGAAGAAGAGATACTTGTAGTCTCTTCTGGGAATTTTTCTTCAGTGGGTGAATAAGGTTAGTGCTGACCCCATTCGAGTCCATTGGACTCCTGTATGCCCTGTCTGAAAGCTCCCACAAGGCTAAAATCCATTAGTTAAACCAGACCTTTACTGTCTCCACATGACTACACCGCTACACACTACAGGAACCTGGCAGGGACAGACAGATGCAAAGATACATCCTGGCACAAAACCAGCTCTAATATACTGCTATAGTATGTAATAACAGCCTGATGTTTCAGAAGTATTTCCATATCTTTGTTCAGATGCAAAAAAATGTCACCCACTGAACAGTAATGTGAATGTTAAAATCTGCCGCCAGTCGAAAACATAAACATATTTAGATTTACTTGTTATTTTACTTGGGAGGTTTATGTAGAACTAGAAGACTATTTTCACATTCGCCTGATGAAAGGAAAAAACATCAGCCAGGACATGTTCATTTGTGCAGTCACAGCTTGTTTGGGAACCAATTGTTTATAAGCCCCACAAGTCTAACCAACACTGAAAGGGGACTTTTCAGTGAACCATAGGGACATCTTGTGCCTAGCACTTCAGCTCCAAAAGAACACTATTTGCACATTTATACATTCTGGTTTTTCAAATGAGAGAGTAAGTAAATTTTACTAATTTGTAGCCAGCTCATAGACTTTTTTGTGGAAAACCATATACAAATCAAATTATTATTCCATGCAGGGCATTTTTTAATGAATTAAAACATGCTGTGGGGAATCTGTCCCCCAAAAGTTTTTCATAGAGAAAACTGTGGTGGAGGCAAATGAGGCAATGGAGACTGCAGTGAACTGGTTCTGAAATAAAGGAGCTTCCCCTGTCTCATTATAACCATCTGTTAGCTCCTTTCTAATGCAGTCTCTGGCCTCTGGATCAATTCTTCCATTGGTACAGCTGAAACATGGTCACAAAACCTCTCATTGACTTCAAGGATGCAGCAATGGCATGGTCCTTGTGCCAGACATCAGCTTGCAGTTTCACAAAGCCAAACCAGGCCACAACATACAAACACATGTATTTGCAAAGCCAGCAAGGAGCGACTGTTTGAGCAGTGATAACCACAAAATTGAGTGGGTGTGGAGAATTAAAATGAGGCATGTCTGCATCCTTTGTGAAAACTGTCACTGAGGTATCGTTGGTCTTCTTCAGCAGCATCACATAAAGGATGGGATGGAGAGAAAGAGACAGGGAGAAAGACAATTAGGTTTAGAATGTCTGTCTGCAATGCTGTTTGGCATGCAACTAAGTGTCTTACCTGGCATGCTCAGAGATTGGTGAAAACAATGCTTTCTGGAAAAAGGTCTACCTAGTGACAGTATGTACATAACACTGACGCAGCAGCCATGCCAAGGCTGCAAAAGCAGTTTGGCAAGTTCAACAGACAAGAGTGAGCCAAGCCATGAGACAGGTGCAGGTCCTCATACAGGGACTGACACACAGTCAGATGGGAGAGGTATACATTTTTACTGTTTTAAAAGACTGAGTCACACATCCTCCCCTCCTTAGGCTGTGTATAATCAACATATCCATCATCTTCTGCTCAGAATTTGGGATTCATGAAAAGAACAATTGTTACTAATCCTAAGCATGTCTCATTACTAATCAGATATGTGAACATGACTCCTCACCACTTGTCATGACCCAGCTTGGTCTGGGTTTTGAGGGGGGTTATGCTACTTGTCATGCGCTTTTACTGCTCAGTGTGGATTTAGGTTTTTTCCAAGTGTTCTTGTTTTCTCATACGCTACTATCATACAGCAGTCACACTATATCCCATATTTCAGCTGCTTATACAATGCAAGTGTTCCTTTTTTTCTCTCAAAGGTACCTTCAGGTTCCTTTGAACCCTGCATACACTCTTATTAGTGAGGAAAATGGTTGAGATTCAATCAAACATGATTAGATTCAGTGCAACCTACACCAACAGGAATGGGTCAGTTATGTAATGGATATGCAAAGTATATTAAATGTCTAAAATATTAGTCATAAATATAAAGATTGCTATCCCAATCCCTGCGGGACCAAGAGAGACCAATATCCTCGTCAGATTGGGATTAATAGCTTGTTTCAGATAATGATATTCGGTCATAAGAGAAAGACAATATAAATCCCTGGGTCATCACAACTGAGACCTTTACAGAGGCAACTCCAGGGCATACCCTTTCCCATAAGGCAACTGTGAAGCTTGCAGGCAGTAGAAAATAATGAACTGCAGGAAGGGTTCTTGTGCTCTTACCAAATTGTAATACAGACGGCAATAGAGGGATATTGATCAACTGAATATAGAGTAAGAGTAAAAATGTCACTGATAATGCTGCAATCCAGTGTTTTGTTCTACCTTCACACCCACACATACCATATATACAAGGCCAGTGATAATGTGCCTGATGTGTTTCGTTTTTGTGTTAAAGACAACAGTATCCACACAAACACATACATGATGCACAACAATATGCTCACACAATTCTAAAATTTAAAAATTATTTATTGTATAAAATAGTCACTAATTATTGTTCTGTCATCAACAGAAATTAATCCACTGATTGTTTCAGGCAGTCTATTTTTGTTTGCTTTGCCAGTGCCATTTGGCCATATGTCCATTTTACTTTTTAAACACACAGAGTTATAGTTACTTATAAACAACTACATATGTTTAACTATTTCTTTATGTGTCTATGTTTGTATACCATATGAATCTCACAGTTGCTGTTAGACATCTATTGTTCTTATTATATTTAGTATTTTGTATACGTAGCTTAGTAACGTTGTATTGTACCATTAGGAAGAGGGTTTCAGCTACAGTTCATTACACAGTGCTGTGACAACAAACCTGATTTTGAACTCTTCTCACATGTGTTTATTGGTTTGATGCAGATAATGTGAAACTGCATCTTTTCACGATTATTCCTAGAACGGTGACTTAATTTTAAGGAAACAACATTGGAGCATGTGAACATGAACACACATATGAAGTCCCACACCGGTAAGGATACAAACACACTGATTGACCAAGCAAATACAATACAATAGATGTGATAAGAGGAAAGATGAAATACCAGTCATATTTCAGGGTTGAACAAGAGACTTAAATGCCATGTCATTCAAAACAAGTGACAACAACTAGAAATACAGGCATAAGCCAGAGGTGAAGCAGGAGGCAGGGTTGTTAGAACTTAACACCAAACTCTTTGACTTTAATGTGATTGTGTAAATGACAGCATACAGTGTTACATTGTAATTATGTTTTCTGCCTGCAGCTATTGGGTTTCTAATTACGCCCACTGTAAGCACTACACTCAATTTACAGTCCAAGACTTTGATACATCTTTTACATCCTATTAAGCACTGTCATACAAAGTCAAAGCGTTTTTGGGAAGTCACTTCATTAATTGAATCTTGTAATCAATCTTGATGATAATTAAAACAACTCATCCCTGAAAAATTAAGTGTATGCTTCAGTTTTCACACATGCAAAATGGAACAGAAACAATATACACACAAAAAAACGTGTGTTGTTTGCTCTTGAGTCTCATGCTAGTGCTAACTTGATTTCCAGAACTTGCACAATGTATTTGATTTATTTCAACCTATCATATTTCTCACACAAGTGGTTACTGTGAATCTATGGTTTGCACCCACCACCTCTGTCATAGAGATTTCGAGAAACAAGGAACAGGAGCAGCCAGAGTATTACATGGAGTAACCTTTTTATTAATATCATAAATATTGCCCATTGAAGGTTTCAGAAGATATCTCTTACATTGCAGTTCGTGCCCACTGCCACTCTCCACCTCCAAGCACAGGCCTCAGTTTACTGGGTCACTGAGATTATGCTGCACCAAAGGGGAGTTCCCAGCTTCAGCACTGCACCAAGCCTGCCAGCTTTAATTAACGTTAGTTACATTACTGTGCATATATGCAGCACTCTGCATTTATATCTTCTTTGTCTTTTCTTTTCTCCTTTATTCTTCCCCGCTCCGATAACTGTTTTCCTCCTACTGTACACTGTCTCTTTGTACTGATTCTTTTAAATTCTTGTCTTAGTTGGCACAGTTGATAAACTGTGTGTGTGGGTGTTTGTGTGTTCTGTTTTGCTATATGTGGTAGTGAAAGGAGGGGATTTCAGGTTATTTCTCAAACGTTACACATTAAAGACCTGTCTTATGTTTTATATTGTGTTTTACATTCCATTATACAAAACTTTTCCATATTTTTTAGTATATTATTTATTTATCTGGGTCTTTGTGTGGGCTTTTGTGTGCATTGCATGTGTCTGCGCTTACTTTTATTGTTGACATTTTGGGATTTAGGGTTTCACATTTTTGTCATAGAGCCGCAGTATGAGAGAAAAACAAGCAGTGGCATTTAGCGACAGAGAGAAGAGTGTGGCTCAGGTGATGTTTTATTCAGTGCAGTGGAACAGAGTGTGTGGAGGGGCAAAGGCAACACACAAAAATGGGGATGACAGAGGTGTTCAAGGTGTGACTATAACTATGTGTGATAGTCAAGTTTTCTGGGTTTTGTTTTGTTTGTGTCTGAGTCTGTCACCTGCTGCCAGTGAACAGAACAGATTAAGTCAGTTTCTCCTTGGTCAACATCACTTAACGTCATGACTCCATTTACTTTTAAATAAACTGTCAGTGGATAATTCTTTGGTATGGTCAGCTAAATACCCTAATTTGTTAAGCTCCAATTCTGACAAAGTTCTTATTAAACCTTTCTTATTGAACCTTTCATCTGTCTTCTGTCCATCTTTTTATTAGGAAAAGGTACTAAACAAACAGTAGGTAGCTTCTCATTTTCGCCACCTATTGCTGGTTAAAATGGCGGACATCATTGGTGGCAGATCAAATGCACCAAAGCTTGTTAATGAGTGAAAAGCCATATCACTTTGTAACATAACCACCTCACTATAACACCTTCAGGCTTTTACGGTCACTACCCCTGTAGCCACTTACAAGACTGCGGGGAGGAACATCCATTTGGACATACAGTATGAGTCCTGTCGATTAGAACACTAAGTGCAGCATTTTGTGACATCAAAATCACACAGAAACATCTTTCTGCTACAATGTAGAAGCTTTATATCCCAAAATCAGTTTACTTCAGGGAAAAGAAAAACCCCTATAAAAAGGCAAGACACAAAGCATTTCAGTTAAACTGTGTCCATAAAAATGACAAATTCTGAGCCAACCTTCATATAACAATGAGCTGTCAATCACTTAACTTGGCATTACAGAGGATACGAGTCCCTGGAGGCACAGTGAGAGGACTATTACTCACTCACTGCTGACGCCACTCTTACCCATTCAATCACAGTTAGTAGTCAAGGTTGTTGTCATCACAGCCAACACAGGTCGAGGAGACGTAACTGTCTTCTTCCAGAGCTCTTGCTCCTTGTTATCACATTTTTTTGCCTCTCCTGCTTTCCAGAGAAAGCAGAAAAGATGCAGTTTTAAGAACTTAACTAAATGCCTCTTCATATGGCAGACATAATGCTGTTCTCTTTTGTTCTCTCAGTGCTATGAGAACCACATCTCCTTCACTGTATTGGCCACAGATAGCTCTTTTCATTCACTTTTCTATTTGCCTTGTGACACTACAAACAGAATTACACAGCACATGAAGCACTGAAAGCCTTCCAAAAGGAAGAACATATGTACTTGTGCACTTTTAAGTATGCCACTCAAATGGCAGCATAACTTGCGGTAAACCATTTCCTTATTACCCTCTACACTATGCTCTATTGTAGATGAAAATAATGGGAATATTTGTTTGTCAGTTGAATGGTGTCCAAACTTAAAACTTAATTTTCTTTATGTGGCTGACTATGACTGAGTTTGACATTTATGGTTACAGAAATGAAAAGAAATTGGAAAAGCCAAACTCTAGAAATCATCTAAGAAAACAAACATTATCATTGCTACCCCAGGCGGGACCTGGGGTCTCGTCATCTGGTTAGATGATCAAACTCAAACAATTAAGCTCAGTTCATTTTCCAATCTCATGGAGTGCACAAGGAATTAAGCATTTGGTCTTCCGCTCTGCACGAGGAAGTCATCGAGAGGGAGTAAAAACAATACATACAGTGGAGCTTTTGTTCCTCTTTTAACTGTGAACTGCTGAACTGACCAGTGTTCGGGGGAAAAAAAATAAATCCCATAAATTCTTTCATACAAGACACAGAGCCTTTTGTAAGACTTTTATCTGACCATAACAAATAAACTCATTCACTCACAACATTAATAAAGCTCTAAAATTTGGTAAAAGTATAAAACACACTTTATCTTGCAACCACTAACTGTTGAGCTATTCCTTTACAATGCTGGCTTTGTGTTAACTGATGTCAATGTGATGTGCCTTGTCTCTTATAATTACTTTCATATACTCCTAAATTATTCAGCTACATCATAAAAGATAACATATGGATGGATGGTATGAACATATGTTCAAAGTCAGATAATGCTTACCAAAGCATTCTTTGTTTGATTTGTTTAACCTACACAATCCACTTGTGAAATCTAAAGTATATTTTGTTTTTTTTATGTCTGTTTTCAGTCAACACAAAACACTTGATTAAGGTTAGAGAAAGAAAAATACACATATTGATTATCAGTTGAGGATTGTTTATTTGTTTCATTATGTTAATATAGCAATGATCTTGCCCAAACCCATTCCTTCCCCTTTACCGTGTTGTCTTAGCATAACCATATGTAATCCACATCAGAGCTGTTGAATTATGTGGATATTACAGGAAAGATCAATTTATAAACATTGGCAGCGAACATTAAAAAATTAAGTTACTAAAAATAATCCCAGGGTTCTCAGGGTCATCCAATATCAACACTGTGTTTGTTGGGTGAGATGCATATTCACAGGACTGCAGATCATTGTTTGGCTGGTGCAATTCCAGCGTGGGTAAGTCTGGAGTAAAATGAAACGGGACAGCCACATCGTCCTTGTGTTACAAAGGGAAACAGTTTGTGATGTTTCTCAGTAACCCAATGTTCTCTGGGGAAAGCTTACTCTGAAGAATCTAAATCTAATGTTGGTTAATCAGAGGTTTACAGTGAGAGAGACTAAGGATCACACTGTTCTCCTGATTGTTTTTTTCATTTCCACAAAGGGCTACACCTCATTTGTTTGCGATGCCTGCCGGATGGGCTTCAGTGATGGATTGTAAGCTGCGGGAGAGAATCCACCAAGGGCTCGCAAGACGCCAGAGTTTACTCAGTCATAAAAATGGCCTACTAATTTAATTTAAATCCAGAGTGAAGGTCATACTCTAACAAAATGTTTCACAGACTTTTTACTCCTAATTTTCGGCCATTGATGGTTCTTTTTGTTTTCTACCATCAAGTAGCTGTGTGTAGCTGCAGGCTGGGCCAGTTCAGGAGACAAGACTTTTACTGAACAATTAGTGTGTCAGTTATTCTGCGATGTCAGCCTGAGAGTCACAAGGAGACAGATGGATACTGGATCAATACTTGTAAGAAACTAACCACAGGAATTGAAGTAACTGTTAATGGTGGAAGAAGGAGATTAGCAGAGAGAGGGAGAGAGTATAGTATAATTATTCCTTGGACATATCAGACAAATACTTGCAGTAAACAACTTTAAGAGTGATTCAGACAGCATTCATGGACATAATTTGTTCAGCTCTCAGCCAGATTGGTCCAGTCTTTGGGGAATAAATAACTTAGGAAACAATCTTTTCATTCAGCTGTTTAATGCAGCCAGCCTGCAGTTACTAGATCACAGCAAACAGATCAGACAGCAGCATCAGTGCTAAACAAAAATAAAATTTAGCTGATTTGTTCACCTTGTTGGGAATTCGCATGCGTTCTTCCCTCACACTCCAGTAGCTACAGTTTGAAAATCCAGTGACTTGAAAGCATTTAAAATGCATTACATGCCGGTAATTAAAAAAAAAATTTAACAAAGCATAAAAGCCTTAGTCATTAATGACTTTTGGTGCATTAGAGCAGTAAGTTTTCTTTTTTCTACCAACCATATCACCCTTCAGGTTAACTGCAAAAGTGGAACAAAACTAACAATCAGACAGTCAGTCAGAAAATTTTAATTCATCCATTGCAGAAAGCAGCCTACTTCTTGACTGCCATAAAAATTTGCCATGAATTCTGGACAACTTCTGACATTTTTTTAACTAAAAAACACAATTAACATAAATTACCCCCTCATATAAAACAACTCCGGCCACTCCAGCTAAAATGTTAGCACAAATCTGTAGATGAGAAGCTGTCACAGGGCTCAGTGCCTCTATAAACTCATCAGTGAGCCAAAGGATTGTTTCCTTGGCCCAACAAATATGAATGTCCTCACCATTTTTCGTCAGCATCTCAGTCATGCAGCAGTATAAATTTTTTTTTTTTTTTTTTTCTGCAGCACGCCAACTTCACCACGACTGCTGGTCAACATCGTAGCCAATTAGCAACAGAAATTAGGTCAGGTTAGGTTAGGTTAGGTTACTTTTATTGTGTCCTATAGGAGAAATTTATCTTGGATTAAGAGACATTATGACATTACACAGTAAAATATACAATAAATATACAACCGGCAATTATCTGAGGTCCTTCCTATGGTACTGTCTGTCCTACTGGCGTTACCCATTTGTAAGTTTGATAGATAAATATAAAAATATGCATAGAAAAACAACTAAACTGTGCATTAATACATAGTTCAGTTCATCACTAACAGCAGGACCAGCCTGAACAACAGCAATAGTAAATGATAAACATCTTGCTAGCTAAATTAAAATTGGCAAAACTGCGAGGACTTCATGAATCTGGCCCCTGGATTTACAAGTTATTCAAATGATGAATGTTGAGCCAGTGATGTTCCAGAGTCCCTTTTTTCCCCTCTTTTTTATGAAACAGTTTTTACTCCTCCTCCAAATGTAAATGAGTTATATCCATTCAAAGAGCGACCCAGTTATTACATTCAATACATAAACACCCACTTCCTACTCCACGTAATTATACTAGACCCTCTTAAGTATGCCTCTGTAGTTTGATCTATTGCTTACACAATTATGTTTCATAACTGAAACTGTCTGCATTCTTATCTATGCTATTTGAGTCTGTTTTCTGTCACCAAGTTAGGTTGTGGCACTTCACTCACCAGGCAATTTGCTGAAGGACACTCTATCCTTTGTTTCTGTTTTGCTTATTGTGGTGTCAAGCCTCTCTGCACCTCTTCAGTGTTTCATTCATCATCTGCATCCAATCAAATGATGCCTCCTACATTTGCCCTGTTGACTCTCACCTCCACATTTTATAGACTGTTTTGTAAGAGGTGGCCGCATAATTCTATTGCACAATATTCTACAATTTCCTTATTATCTTTATTAATACTTTAAGATTTCCTGTAAGCTTACCTTTATTGCCCTTATATTTTTGTCTTTAAAATGACATTTTTTTTACCATTACTTTGATACATTTCCTATATTCTACTAGTGTAGACTTTAATATTTCTTCACAGCACATTTTCTACATGATTGGGATGTTTAAGAACGGAAATGAAAGAGGCCCATGCTATCTGATATTTTGAGTTTTCATAAATAAACAGCTAATTTATACCAGCACAGCTGTATTGAAGGAACAATCCAGCCATAGAGGTCTTTCCAACTAATCTCAAGTGGAGTCAAAAGGTAAAGACACTGCATAAACAACAACTCTGCCCCCATGATATTGTCTTTATTTTAGAATAACATTGCAACATAGTTATACCCCCTTTGTTTCCTCTTTTAAATCTAAGAGTTGTGGAGAACCCTGATTTTGTTGACCAGCAAATGCCACCAACTCTGCACAGGTTTCTATAAACGTCTGCAATTTATAGTTTCCTGCAAGCTCTTAGAGTAATGACATTTATTACATTTTCTCAATTATTATAATTCATTTTTGTGACCCACATTCAGTAACTGCCCTGTCAAGAATTCACCATAAAATCTGTTCAATGATGTATGACTTCACCATACTGCAGACCCCAGTACTTTCATCTTTTGTGTCTTATCCCTACAGTATTTTCTCCAGCCTTCATACTCATCTTATTTTGCTTTATACTTTCCCTTTCCCAATTCAGAGTTTACTCGATGAGCTGCAAGTGCTGAGCATCATTTTTACCGCACCTCTATTATGACTTGCTCTGTCATCAGGATCTGTGTCAGACAGACATGAGAGGCAAAGGGCCAGAGGGACACAGAGGGGGAGGCTGTGATGTAATCTTTTTAACAGACAAAGAAAGTCATGTAAGAGGTGAGGAGAAGAGACAGTGAGAGATGTGGCCTTCCCTTCTAACTTGAAAATAAAATTCATAGAGATGTTGAAATGAGTAATTTAGGGTTAGGAGGGCTTGTGTGTATATAATAGATGATATGAGAGTTTGAAGTCTGGAAGGTTTTTTTCTTGATTGTATTATGAATGTGTAAAGGTATTCTTGATTATGCTTATTTGCTCATAAAATGTTTGCACTAAAGATACTCATCTGTGATGTTTGAATGTGTTGGTGGAAGATTGTGAAAGAGAACCGATGGTTAATATATGGCTTTGTTACCATGGATGCAACTTGGGGGCAAATTTGTCATCTTTCATGATTGCAGATTGATGTGAATTAGATTTACTGTACCTTGATCATGGCAAAGCATCTAGCATAATGCCAGTGGGAAGCAGTTACACAATGATCGCAGCAGCACAGGATTTCAGCAAGCACAGACAAATACCTAGGACTGCAGGAGTCAGCAAGATAAAAATCCATATGCAAAAGATTCACTTTCAAATTCACAACGCATTTATGGATATTTTGTCCAGCTGCAAATATTTTATATATTATCACCACATCACATGTTAGCAAACAGCTGCCTATTTACACATAGAACAGACACAAAGCACCATTACCATTCATTTGGAGTCATGTTACTGGCCACCCAACAAATGTAATTTTAGTTTTCACATTCCCTTTAGCTCTATTTTGGTCTCCACCTTCTAAGTTCACCAGATACGCTGTACACCTTCTGATTGCCATTAGGTGGGGTGCAATTGATATCAACTGAAAAAGCATGACAAGAAAGACATTTATTTTATAAAAAATTCAAACAGCTGAAATGATTTGACAGGAAAATAATAACTTGATAGTTGATGGATTGTTTCAGTCATTACTTAATGAAAAATTTTGGGAAAAGGCCAAATATTTTCTGCATCAAGCTTTAACAATTCTTAGTTGCAGCCCTAATCTAAAAGTTTGACTTGAGCTACATGTAGAACTGTTTGTTCCCAATAAACTTCTGCTTCTTTCTCTGCTGCTCTGCAACAATTTTGTCATCATAAGACAGAGAGAAAACAAGGGACGTAACGTAACAACAAAGTTCACAAGTTCAGGCAAATGTACTCACATACAAGACTCTACACGCCCAGCTGTTAAAGATGTGCTAACATGCGATTACCAGTGCCACATATAGCAGTTCTTTGTCACATGCGCTAATTAGATTACTCATTGCTGGCACTGTGGTTTATTTGTGTCCAACCCATCAAGAAGCTATTGTGTGACTGACATGTTACACCTGTGGAGAGTGTAGGGACATTTTAATTTGGATACAGAATCAAATTTATAGTGACATGACACTTTTTGCGAAAATGTTGTTTTTCAAAGGTGGTTTCTTAAGTCTAACATCTTTCCTCGCTTAGGTAAAGAAGCCATTATTCAAATAGAAAGGGAGGTAGATGTTTAATGGGAAGGGAACACAACCTATTAATTTGGAGGCCATACCCTTAACCAATGGAATTTCAAATGTAATGCATGTAAATGTTTGTCTGTGTGTTTTGTATCCACTTATTAGTGTGTGTGGTGTCTGTGTGTAGGAGCGTGTTCATGTTTTTCTTACAGTCTAAGCTGGGAGTGACAGCCTCATACATAATGCATGCACTACATGAGGATAAGGAGAGCTGACATTTGGTTGCTTGCCATTCAGGATATATCTACCCTGGGGTAATAGCCATGCTCACAGATAATCACACATGGGTATTTATACACACACACACACATACTGTACAGATGCCAAAACGTATTTCTCTTCGGGTACTGTCAATGGCAGATGTCCCTGACAGAGTCAAAGGCTCCAGTCAGCTTTCAGGCAAATCACCCAATCTCTGTGAAACATCATTAAACAATTGTTCAGTTTCCCATTCTTTAACATACTACACAAGTTACAGAATGTTGTAGATACAATATGGGTTCAGAGAGGTTTCACAGCTTTATTAGCTGCAGTTAAAAAAATTAATTCACAGTCAAACACTTTAATTAATTTGGGAATAACATTTCTATGAGGCAGCCATGGACATTGGAATATAAATTGTATATATAAGTATAGCAGTGCTTTGACATATTAGGAAGAACAGTGGGTTGCATGCAACACAACACTACTCACATCATTATGCACACAATCACCCCATTACGCATATTCATGTACAGACACACACACACACACACAGCATAGTATAGTATAGACATACACACATAACACTCCCACAGAGTCACTGAACAAGCAGCTGCTCAGCTGGGACTTACTGTTGGGATCACTTTTATTTTTAAACCGACTGCATGTGTCACTTCAGTGAGAGGAGACCAAATGATGATGTGAGCTTGTCACAACAAAGCATTAAAATGATTGCTTAAAACAGCCAGTTTACATTTTCCAACTTCTCATGGAGTCCCTTACACTACTTTTGTTTAGTCATTTAAACCTTTATCATAAATCACACTCAACATGAGTGTATATTAAGTTTAAGAGCTGTGAGAGGGGGTGGGGAGGGTTGATGGATTTGAAGTTTTCTTTGGTAACTGTGCTGGCCAAGATGCTATCTACGTTTTAACTTGACCCAAACCCAATTTAATTGAACCAGAATTTCAAAAACATGAAAAAAAAACAAATGTTTATCATGTTATATTTGTGTCATACTGTGGGGCACAAAAGTCTGATGTGAAATGCTTGAGCATTGACTGCTTTCCCATTTTAAAGAGATGTCGGTTAGTAAAATAAACACAACGATCTTTTAAACTTCAATACTTAATGTTCATTAACTTTAATCTTTCCATTCATGTATGTTTTCTTTTCAACTTGACCCAATCACTATAATCCATGAAGACAAAACTGGTTACCTGCTTACAAAAGCTGCTGGATAAGTGACATACTTCATATCTAAAAAGCAAGTTTAAAACAGTTTGAAGTAGACCATGGCCAGTGGGTGACCACCATCAGGACGTTAAACCCATCATTGTGATTCAACAACCCCCACCCTTATCCCAATCAGAGTCTAATCCCATACATAATTTACGTTAATTTAAATGTAAATTAAATATCCTGTGTACATCTGATCTTCCTGGTCCAAATACTGACAGTCATGGTTCAAAACTTTATTACATTATTATAACAAGGGCACATTATTATATGATATGCCATACCCAACAATGACATGATGTGATCAACTATAAAAGGGTGTCTCACTCTGCAGGCTTTATTAGAAACACTCAATTCACTTGTGGCTGCAAAGTGGTTTTACGTAGTGGAGGTTCGCCTCTTCCAGACTATCTTTGACAAGCACCCATAGCAGCGTGTAAAGAGCACACAAACCATTAAGGAGCTAAGTTTACTTTAGGTCTGTCATCAAGCTACTTAATGAGCAGTACTTAGTGATGACGTATCTTACTGATGTGTCATTTTAACCACCAGAGTGACACTTACCACTGGATACAATAAGAAGCTGCAACTGAATGTTTTCAACACTGCTAGTAATTATTTGCATTAGATAAACTGTGTACCAAAGTTTTGTAAAGTTTAATGCAAATTAAAATAAGTAAAATCATTTGCTTGTAAAGTCTCCTTGTATCCCTTGATCAAGGAAAAAACACATTATTTGATGAATTTCATGCAGTTCTTAATGCACTCCTAAATTTTTCAGCCTGGGAGCACATACGCTCCTTGGGAAAAAAGAAAGTGTCAAGCCCTCGGACTGTAGAGAACACAAAGCACAAACACCTGAGACGATGAATTCACAGAATGAGATTAAATTACAAATGACACTGCGCAGGGTGGGAAAACAACCATGTGAGCCTTCTTCAAAAGACAGCAGATTGATGGTTGATTGAGAAAACAAATCTGTAGTGGTTGCTTTGTGTGTTTGTCTCCATGTCTTTAAACTGCCCTATCACAAGTGCAAAATACAAGGAATAAATAACAAAATATGGATAGTGATACGTGTGGGGTTTACCTAAGGATTAGGAATGATAAAGATGATAAGGATTTTAAATGGTCTGTTTTTACTCCCCACATGGAGGACATATTAACTCTCAAACGAAAAGACTCCTTTGCCAAATACAGACTGTGTGCAGCCTCTCAGTTCAGGAGCTCAAAAGTTCTCTTGTAGGTTTTTTTAAAAAATGTTTTAAACTCACTCACTCATAGCATCTTTACAGTATGTAAAGAGGAACAAGATTTGAGGTACAAACCTACCTTACTACATTATCCCTCAAAGATGAACGTTTCAAATAAAAAGCAAACAGTAACAGTATTTAATGAGATTAATAAAGTTCTGATTAAATTCATGAGCACCCATTGTACTGTGTTTCAATAAATACATGAAAAATTATAATTGTGTGTGATTATCTTAAGCACATTGTGTTTGCCATCTCTATGACTTAAATCAACATCAGATCACATTTGGTTGAAAATCTATGCAGGATGTCAGATCATTCCAAAGGGTTCACATCCTTTTCTTGCCACTGGGCAAACAGCAGAAAAACATACTGTATCAGTAATAAGGTGTGAAGTGCTGTTGGGGTTTGATAATTATACTAATCTATATCTCTTACACATAGCTGATTGGTGTAGCTTGAAGAAGCTATGGCGCCAAGTGTGTCCCTGGCTGTAGACTAACCACTCTCTTTGATATACTACATACTGGATAATTATACTTCACTGCAGTTGTCCTTGGGCATAACCTTTCTTGCTTGGAGGTAAATCTGATGGGTCCTCATGGTTCGACAATGACTACCATTGGGTTAACAATATCAGGTGGATGTGTTGGATGAGTATCCCATGTCTAATATCGAAAGGAAAGTGATGTGTTTCCTAGGTTTGGTAGGTTTTTAAACTTTTCAATGGTGGTCATACCCCTGCCTGACTTGAAAGTTTGTGTGTTCTGCCCAGGGTCAGGGGAATGTAAAGACCTTGTTTTGTGACACTGAGGTTCTGGCATCAGCATCACTCCTGTGACACCTGTTCAAACTGGAAATTGATGCTAGTCATGTGGGAGCAGGTGCAGTTTTGCTGCAGGAAAGGGAAGTAGATAAGCCGGTCTGCTTGGTTTGTTTTGGTTGTCTTAGTGCAACTTTATGAATCCTTCAACACCCGCACCCACATCCTTTACTTATGCACACGATGTACCACAGACATCACTGATTACCACACCCCCTGTTGTAAATACTGTATTTAATTTTGCATCTCAATTTGGTTTAATGTGGTCTAATACTGTAACTAATTCTTTATAACATTTTACCCATGGTGTGTCTTTTGTTGTGACCACCAGCACTATGGCATAAAAAGAGGGTGTTGCAAGCTCTTGGGAAACTTATGCTTCGCCCCAAAGAGCACAGTCTTGTCTTAGCAATGAAAGGTTAAAATCCCCTTATTTCAGTAACTGTAGCATTGTGTTAGCACACTTTACTCAAGGTTCATAATCCAAACACAATGATTTTTAAATTACCATTAGCTATAATAATTTGATGATACCTAGTTTCATTTAATTAATCTTTTACTAAGTTCCAAAAAATGCTATGTTTTTGTTAGTTTCTAGCTGCACTATTAAGTGTGGTTTATATTTAATTACCATTAATTAATTTGAGTCAATGAACTGTATAATAATTCTGCTCTTCAGCTCTTGATTATATTTAATAGCATAAAGCTGCAGAGAGTAAGACCAGGAAATTTGTCTTGGTTGGCAGAATATTTTCCTTTACACATTCATTTGACCAATACACATAGCAACTCTTAGTAGAGTACATTAGTCACTGTACTGCGCGAGATATTTGTTAAATTGACTTGATTCTTTTCTTTTGTTTGCTCACCCCAGATGTCACATTGTGTCTTTTCATAATGATCATTTTCATCATTTAATGGTGATAAAAGCCTAACTGCACCTGTGTTATGTACTCCCCTTACCACCTGTGCTTTCTTTTTCATAACAAACAAACTCAGACAAATTTATTTATTTTGGATTTTTTTTAAATCAGCCTTAAATTTTCCCCAGTGTAGTGAGTTTTGAAAAGATAAAGCAGGTGATAGACATTGTATCAGTTGAAAATGAATGAATCAGACTTAACTGACACAAATCCACTCGGTGTTAGTTTCATAAGTCAGCGGAGTGACCATCTCTGCGTGTTATAAAATAAGTTATGTATGGAGGTAACGAGTGCATGTGTACCATTCCACCCACACTGAAACTATAATGAATGTTCATTCATTAAGTACTCCTACATACTATGTCAGCACCTCTTCCACTCATGTCTGGGTACAAAGATGAGGATAATGAGGCGTTTTTCTGAGTCTGTGTTCCCAAGTGCGTGTTCATGTGAGTGCTCATGAATGCATGCACTCCTTAACCATGAACAACAATGTACCCTTGACTGTTGTTTTAGCATGTTAGCATATTCACCACTACATATGTAGATTAAATGAATTTGTTGCAACAATACATTGTTAATTGCTCTAATTTCAACAAACATTAGCATAGAAGCAGAGAAAATGGACAGGGGTATTATCTGAAACAGCGCGGCACAAACATGATGTAACAACCACAGAGCAAGAACACATGCAGACAGTGGATGGTGGTCTTATAAAACATCACCCCCTGAACTCAAATCTACATGGGAGCTCTCCTTCAGATGCTCCATAAACCTGATTAATCTTGGGCTCACTCTTTCACCCCCACTGGCATGTCACTGCAAAACGCCTTCCCTCCCACACTTATGTGGAGACTGCTGGTTACAATAACACCTTCGCACTGTTACACAGTAGGACTAACTGGGTTATGTCACCTCAACATAGAAAGTAAAATGAAACATGAGGTTGACTTGGGTATACATTCATACACATGAACCAAACATACAGCACAGACGGATATGCGTAGTATGTAGGGTAACAACCATTGATTATCAATTAATCTGATACTTATAGGTAATCAATTAAGTATTTGGTCTATTAAATGTCAGAAAAAAAGAGAAAATACCCATTGCAGTTTCACAGAGCTGCAGGTAACCTTCAAATGTCTTGTTTTGTAAAATCAGCAGTTCATTTACTTTATTTTGACATTATTGTTACAGTGATAATAAACGATAAAGCCACACATTTCAGAAGATGGAATTAGAGGATATTTGAAATTTCTTGTAAAATTGTAGCTTTCAATCAACTGACTAATGGATTAATTATTTCAGCTATACTTCATATTACTCGATTTGTCACGGGGAACCCCGAAAATACTTAATTTACATTTATGTACATGTGAGAAAAGCAGAAAGCCCACGCATTTCAGAGGGCGAAACCAGCAACTGACTGGCACTTTTACTTCGCGATAAAACATATTAGTCTACTGTAACCAATCTAATAAAGGCAGAATACAAAATAATGTATATATAATATATTAATAAAACACACCTGCACACAAAACTGTTGCAATACAGTACCTTCAATTTGTCTGTTGCTATGCCATTTCATTTTGCTCAGCGTAGTTTTGCTCCCACTAATATTTTGTTACAGGGAGTATTTTGGTCCTGAACATCACGTGAATCAAGAATTAATCTGGCACAGAGCAATGGGCATTGCAGATTTCTTCAAGCAATGCTGGCAGCAGAGCTTGACATAGCTAGGTCTCTCACGTTAGATATAGGATGTGGGCTGCTTAATTACTGTTATGGCTGGCAGAGCCAGTGTAGAATATCAGCAGCATAGAGTGTGTACGTGTGGTGGTCCCTCAAACCAACAGGGGGATGTATGTCCTCTCCCACTAATGGCCTTGTGTGCCTGATGTCAGGGAACTCAGGTCCTGTCATACATTCTGTAACTATAAAAATTAAAGTCACACAAATATAACTTCTTTTTTTTTATAAAAGCTTAAGCACTAAGTAATCTATTCATGCTGTTATTAAATTAGAGAACAAAAAGCCTTAAAGGTGGAGTAAAGGATTCTAATGCAACACACATCCCCTCATGGTCTGCTAGCTGTCTGTTCTGCGTCTGTTGAAAAAAAACTAACATCCTGTGTTCCTACAGAGACTGTGCTCTCTGAATGGGAATCAAACAAGCTTGGAGCTTGGACTGAGCCCCACAATAGTATTCCAGTCAATAGGCAACAGGGGGTGTTCATGTTCTTGCCCATGACAAGGGAAAGAAGAAGAGAAAAGAAGAGATGGATGGATGGAGAAGGCAATGGATAGTGTCAACTTAAGGATTACGAGGGGAAGGGGAGGGAACAGTGTACTGTTCCACTGCTGCAAGACCATGTGGAGTTTTGAATGGGATTGATCGGGACTGCAGTTGAGAGACTGGCGTGACGTGAGTGATTTACCACAGGCAAAGAGACCATGCTTTTGTGGTATACAGCTATTCAAGTTATCAGCATTAAAACTAAGCAGAAGCAATTAGATGAATTCAATTAACATTTATTCAGGTCAGGCAAAACAATTAGGTTATGTAATCAGTTGAAGTGTGTTTCTAAAATGCACTAAGTATCCTTAGAATGACTGGAAGAGCACTCAAATCCTGAAAAGTAACAACACTTATTGCCATGATAAGTTAAATGCCGTTTTGAACGGCACATTGATGTCCATGCAGTAGCACTGTGCTTATGTTTAGCATCCATATTTAAAGAGTAATATGAATTCATAATAACTAACACATAAAGGAAGATTCAGTCAGAAGATGCATGCGGTGTAATGTGTCTGAACGAGAAGCAGAGAGGCGCAGCGACAGAGAGCGCTTCAGATAGCTCCGGTTCACATTTCAAAAGGGAGACCATTAGGGAAAGCCACTGAGGGAGACATTTGATTATCCCTATTTGTGTTCCATGAGAGTTTCCATTACAAACAGTCATTGTAACTTCCCCCTCATCTTAGTGGAGGAGCAACAGGCAAAAGCAAGTTACACATGGGACAGGAAACACATTGTTGCCAGTTAATCAACATCTGAAGTCTGAAAAACACTTTTCATGATGATTCACACTTGGTACTTATTATTTCTTCTGTATATACTGTAGTATTAAACATACGTACAACTTCCTTTTGTGTATATCACCGTGAAAGGACTGTTATGTCAGAGCTAACTCAATCCACATGACAAATGACAAGAAACCCTTGTTTAGTAAACTGTACTGTACAACGTACAAATTCTGACCTGACTCGATTAACTTTCAACACACGTGTGCTTAACAATACTAATAGAAAGTCATCACCAGAATCTGTTAAATCTATCTGAAAACAATAAACCCACTGTCCTTAGCTGTTGTGAGGCACTGACAGAATGTGTAATGTGACGTTATCTACAACAATCACATGGACACAAGAGCCAGGAAGAGATAACACTGGGGTCATCTCTTAATATAGGCAAGTCCATCAGGATGTTTGTACACACAAAGCAGGTCAGACCAGACATAATAAACAGTGAAACTAGAGCCCAGGACAAACGCAATGTGATCTACTAGATTCACTTACATGCTTGTTTTTCCAAATCAACCAGGCATACTTATAAAACTCTCATTGGGATTGAGATTAATTTTTTAAATAATCTTCTATAAACAAATGTAAATGTAGCCAACACTATGAGTCCCACTTAAACACAGTCCATAACACAGTCGATAAAATACTTTGTCTGCTTACCTTAATGAGAGGGTATGCCAGATTTGGCAGGGGATCATGGGTGTTGAGTCAAGTCCAGAGTGAAGATGGTCAAACCTTTAACCATGTGTGGCAGTAGCAGCTGAACACAGACTTGTGCATAGCCACTGGGAGACTGTGGTGTGTACTATGCGCTCAGGCGCTCCCTCACACAGTCACTGGGTGAGAGGAACCGCACGCAGTCGGCAGCAGCCCACGGCAGCAGTGCTGTGAGAGATCCAAGAGGCGGCAGATAGAGGCAGACGTGCCGCTGCCTTGTGCTGCTGGTCTCTGCTCTTTCCTCCTCCCTGTCTCTATCAGCCTGCAGCTCCCCCTCTCTCCCCCGGTCCCTTCTCTGTAGCTCTACTCTCTCTCTCTACTTAAATCTCCCTTCTTGTACACACATTCATTCTTCACACTGCACCCCCCCTTCTCTCTCACACACACATGCACACACACCTCTGCCAGTCTTAGCCTTTTATGTTCCACATTTTTATCTTTAAAACAGCATGCTCTCACTGTAGGACCCATGTGTAGAACTTCTTTAAAAGTGTTTTAATAACTCTTTGTCAATCTTAACAAACAAGAGACTTTTTATTGTCACATGATCACCTCAAACCCTTGACACAGACTCATGGGCTCTGTTGACAGCATTTCACCATGCTGTACAGTCCTCAGTGGAGCTTAATATTAATTTTAAATGTTGGACTATATACAGTCTACTATACAGAAGACAGATAAAGGAACTGATGAAAGACTAAGACAGAAAGGAGGCAAAGGGATAACGAGATGACAGAAAATGGATATGGGAATGTTGAGAGTTCTGCAGGGTGGGGTTCAGGCCGGGGCACAGGTTTGGCTTTGAAGTGCAAGTGAAAGCAAAATGTCATAGTTAATCTTTGGTAGTGAATGCAGTTTATTGCCACCAGCAAAGGCACACTGGTATGTGTACCCTTGCCCCTTATTCTGTTCGAGTGCAATTTCACAAGGCACTGGAGGATCCACTGGGAGCATTATTCATGAAGAAAACAGAAACAAAAAACCCTGCATCAGTATTCATTATTTGGTAGCACACAAAGGAAATGGATAAATGTGTCGCCTCAATGAGTTCATACATGCTGTATTATGAAAATGGTAGCACTATTGCATCCGTCGCATCCATTGTATACATTTGAATGAAGAAACTTACTGCATTCATTACAGAACTGTGTAAGCAGCATAAATGAGAGGAAGATGGAATAAATGGGGGGTGAGCAGTCAAGCAGCAGCCACTCAACATTCACATAATCCTGTTTGATCTTGATCACACATTGGCTGTGATATCAATACCATGAAAAGCTATATTCAAATAGATATTAGGGTGGTTTTATACTTTACAAATTTAAATTTTGTCTTACCGGTAAGTCTGTATTGTCATATGGTGTCACACTTAAAATGCCTTAAAAATAAATCATCATTGTAATACATTGTAATACAATGTAAAAAGGAGAATATGTTGGAGTAGGGAGTTCTCCATCCGTCTGCCCATCCAATACTGGATTATTTTAGGGCCAATGCTCATATAAATTTTGGATTTCTAAATATCTGCTGATGCTATATACTTTATGCTCTGGCCAGTGCTGAAAGTAATGCAAGCAACTGAGTGGGTTTGTTCTGTTAGACAAGCTATGTCATCAGACCATTTCTAAATTACCTCAAGTATCATTTTTCTGACATATTCTCATCAAAGGAAAAATCATATGGGCCAATACATCTGTATACATCTGCCAACATCCACCAATAAAATCAGTCAACTGGTATATTGATCAGGCTGTATTCTGCACTGCCTTTGTGTTCCTTCTTTCCACAATAACATCTGCTCTGCCTTGGGCAGGATACCTTGATGTTTACTTCAGTCAGCGGTAAACATGGAGAGTAAACCTGGTGAACAGACAACAAACCTCAAGGAGAAAAAAAGAATGTGATTAAAGAAAAATATGCACTTCTACTGACTTCTATAAAGATGCAAAGGTGTAGATAGTAATGTAATGACATTTTGGCAAATTGGTGAATAAAGTGATGAGGGACACACTGGCCATACTTACCATGTATTCATGCAATGTATAAAATTGGTCTTCAGCCAACCAATTTGTTTAATGTGGATGGCCCGATCAAGTATTTCTGGCCCTGATCCTAATACAAGTCGTTAAACATTGAGTATCTGCCTGTTCCAGTTAGGAGTCCAATCCAAATGTTGATTTAATAAATGAGACACTGAAATAATAGCTGTAGCCTGCTGAATTTGGTACAATTTTTTGTCAGAATTCAGTTACTTGCATAGGTGTGCGCAAATATATTCACATTCACACAACTCCACTATATGAGCAAAGTAATTTACTGTATTGACCATCTGTCCTGAAGGAGAGCAGCACTGCGACATTAGCAGGCTGAGGCAGACGAAACACAGAAGAGTACAGGAAAGAAAGGTTTGGATTTTGATCTGCCTTATATTGAGACATAATTGATAGAACTGAAAATTGGGAGGAGCTTTTTTTCAGTGCCTCTTGTTTCAGAAGTAAAATTGTCTTTCAATTATCCAATAGACAATTGTAAATGATTCAAGGTTGTAACACTTCTATGACTTCAATCAGCTCTACTGAGTAAATCAAGAACTGCGCAAGAAAATATCTCACTCTTTCATAAAACAAAGGAAGTGCAAACTTGTATACATGTTTCAAGGTAGATGCTGACTGTAATTTCCAAGCCACATTTAATTTTTTGTGTCAGTGTGTGGAGCCCTTCATATACCTGCAGCATCTAATCAAACAAGTTTGTCTAAATAAATTGAAAACTCTGCTCCAGTACACTGCATTCATTTTCACATCCCTCCTTACCAAATGAAGGCCACCTGATTGAAAACATGTGCTCAGATCAATCATGCTGAAGATGAGTAATGTGACTTAGGCCTCCTTTTTTCAATGTACCTCTTTGAGCAGGGAAAGTCTGATCTTCATTGAAGATCATCTGTGAGGAATGGTTACTTGTGTGACCTAAGAGGGGTTATGATATTGTTGTTTGCCTTTTAGCACTGTGAAGGGGAATCCAGACAAATGCCCCTTCTTTCATATCCCTCAGGTTATGACTGCTGTATCCTGTGGCCCAGTGTGACCACTTAAAAGACGCCAGTGATGTTTACACTGGTTAGTTTAAGGTTACCATTTTGCACATTGCATATGAGCAGGCACAGACCAGCTGCACAAATGATAACACATGCAGACACACATGTATTTAGTATGTATAGAGTACTCCAAAAGGCAAATCTTAAATGTGATAAAAGAAAACGTCATTGTTAGAAATCTGTTGAATAATGTCTTTGTCTCCACTGTTTGCCTGTCTTCATATAGGCAAGAGAGGTTATGATACCATTTTTTTCCTGTATACCAATACTTTACTTGTATATCAGCCAATAAGTGAGGACTGATGATATGTATAAAAACAGTCTCAAGAATCTTTAATTAATCCTTCGGGGGCATGGGGTGCCATGAATGTTTCTACATTGGCAGTAAAATCTAATCCAAAAGGCTGAGGCAGGCAGAGGGTTGGCAAGAGGCAAACCGATTCTGGGAAGGTAACAGGCTTCAGGTAAAAGCAGCAAAGCAGAAATAACATAAAGTTTATGCTGCAGATTATGTGGATTGTACCTGCATTTACTGTAATGATAAAACTGATTGATCTACACCAATTTATAAGCATTGATTGGAAGACATCCAGCAGACCCTCGACAACTCTTTTCTGAGCTACAAATCTGAGCTTTCACATTTGGCTGCAATGAAGACTTGATTCCTGTATATATGTATGTATGTATGGTTGATGAGTTTGAGTGACAGTTTGAGTCAAATTGCACAGAAGCATCTTATCTGCTCAGCAGACTGAGTCTGATTGAAAGTGATTAATGACCAACTCAGTTTTGTAACTTCACAAAGCAATAGCACTGACTTTGGGGCATGGTAACAAGCAGTGCAGTAAGAGAAAAGGCTTCTGGCATGAACAAACATAATCTCAGGCAGTAAATTCATGGGTTCACATACATGAACCAACACCATGAACCAAATATCTTCTATTATTCTCCTATTACTGTCCTTCCCATGTATATACAGTTTACTGACTAAATACACATACACCTACAGTATGTCTTGCTTGACAGAACATTATACTGTTCTACAATAGACAATTCCATAAAGAGTGTGCTGTCTCTGTAAACATAAATTCCATCAACCATACAAGCCTCAGGGCTATTTTGTGTTGGTACATATCAAGCATATGTGCTATACGGCCAGCAAGCTTTCAACACACTTTATCTATTGCTTTGGGTTTGCTTTTCTTCACATCACTTTCACAAATCACTGTTGTCTCAAGTCCAGGTACTGTAAATCAGCCTCTGATACTCTGACACTGTATTCTTTCTTAATTAATATGTTTCACCAATACAGTGAGAGAAGACTAAGCTCTGAGTTGCTTGAACTGTGGAGGTGTGAGCCATAGTAATTTGCTTGTGGTCATGGTACAGACTTTATATATAATTTCCTTTAATAGTGCAATAGCAAACCTTTTACACAACAGCAGGATAAAACCAAAATGGAGAGAACAAACATAGCAAGGATATGCTACAAAGATTTGCAGCTTTTCCCACTGTATATGTAAGAACATGATCTGTGAAATTCTGTGCATCTTGAAGTAATAACTATATGCTCTGGTTGTGTCTGTGTGTCAGTCTGTGTGGCAAAAGGTAACATTAGTGATAAATCTCAGCTTTGCAGCTGACCAACTTTGATCTTCTCTTTATTTCATTTGAAACTCTCTCATGTTGTATTGACCATGTTTCATTTTTCATGCCTGCTGCACATGTGAAATGTATTTCTTGGCTCACCCTTCAGGCAGAGAAAATTGCATTATGTCCTGAACTGTTTGCTAACTCTACATATTACTCCTCTCTCTTCTCCCCCTTGTGGAAGCATCTCATGTCACTGTTACTCTTACTTTAGTTTGTGGTTATGTTCACGCAAACATCCAATCCTTGCTGTGTGCATCTCAAAAAGCTATAGACTGAATTCCAAAAGGTTTAAAGAAAGATTTTGGCCCTTCCATCATATGATGACTTAATCCATGTGTAGACATAAAAGAGATTCAGTCATGTGTATGTATTACAGTGTAGATATAAAAAGAAAATTAAAATTGGTAGGGAAATGAATGGTTTCAGCCAAAATAATATGCCTCACAATGCCCCACGACTAGTTGGATGAATTTGGCCTATGCCCACTATCAGTCACATTTGCAAAACATGATTTATGCATTAAAAAATGTTTGAAAGGAATGCTGCCTCTTTTAATGTTGCCAAATTACGTCAAAAACATTTTTTGTACATTTGCACTTATTCTGTAAAATGAGGCAGACCATTTATTGGAGGAATTGAGTGACTGAGTAAAAATTAAAAAGAGGTTACTCAGTGAAGGCACCCTGATGAAAGCAAAATAGCCAAGTTTGGTGAGGTGAGGAGCAGGTAAAACTCAGCAAATAGGCATGCATACACTGCCGACATTTTATTGAAATAACACACAATATAAAGTCCGATCTACACACTATATTACTCTTGATACATGCTTGGAAAGAATTATTAGGTTGCTTCATTTTTATTGCAACAAGCAATGTATACACTTTTTGTTTATCAGTGAGCCACCACAGTAATTTACAGAGAAATTTACAGATGATGTTTTAGAATTTAAAGTACTATTTTTTTTAGCTTGCAGCATAGTTTAACACATTTCAGTTATTTTAATTATAATAATTAAAACTTTTTCAAGTGTTTTTTATTTTTTGCATTTGTTCACTCCACACAGTTCTGATGTTTACATCTTCTACCATTTTTAATCTGGTCAGTGATTTGACATTAAAGGTCAATGATAGACTTGCTTTGTATAAGCACATTAATGTACATAGCAGCTGTAACACCAGCATAATTGTTCACATATTTGTTTGAATATTTTGTTAGTAATCCATAACAACTAAGTATACTTATGGTCTGTCATCAAGTTAGTATGTGAACATTAGCTAGTGACAGCTGATAAGACGTACCGCAACGAGGTTCGTCATTTTAACCAACAAAGCAATGCTAAGCATCAGCTATCCTGAGAAGATGCAGCTGAAGTGTTATCTACACTGATTTGCTAACATTATTAGCATTGTAGCTCAGTAGCTATGTAATGTATCCTTCCAACCTGGGTGTCTGGACTCAGTGACTCACTGAAGCACCCATTTAATGTTTAACATTCATATGCTAATTTTCACTGACTTATGCAGAGGGATGCTTTCACAGCAGAGGATGGAGTAACCACATACAAATCACTCACTAACTGTATGTTCAATCACCCAGGCTATGGCCTCTTTATTCAATAAGCTGGGGGACTCTGTCTCCCTGTTGATTTGTCAACCTGTCGTCACCCGCTTTCTTTTTCTCTGCTTTAGGACTACAGGCTGTCTATGTCCCAACAAGCTAGTATCTCTGTCTTTGCTCTCATGCTATAGTTCTGCTCAATTATCCAACTGTTCCAGAGCTTCTCTGTCTATTTTGATGACTTGCTCCAACACATTCTCCATCCCCTGGTTCACCTTTAGATTCTGTAATTATGTGACCTACCTACAGGTCCACAACCTAGCCACTTGTCTCCAAGTCCTCTTCCCATTTAATGATCCAGAACATTTTCCTTCTGTCTCTCAGGTACATTATTTCTCTATGCTTCTTTCACCAAATCACTTCCTTCTTCTTTTAATCAAATTTCTTCATTACTCTCAAAAACTAACTCTTCCCCTGCCTGCCAACCTGTTTCCTCCAGTTTTCAAACAGTTCCCCAGGTTGTGGATTTCTTCCCAATCACGAGAACCTAAATTGCACTTTTTTCAGGTGGTTGCCCCATCCACAATCTTCCTGGTCTGTTGTCAGCCTGCCTTTTCAGAGTCACAGTTTTGTTGATATTTGTAGTTGTGTACAGTTCTACAGCCTTACAATTCCATAAAAGGATGTCAATGCAAGCCTTGTACACTGTCCCACTTTCACAAAGACCTCAGCTCGACAGAAAAATCTGTCAGCACAATTATCCACTCCAGGGCAATTAACCCTGTCAGTATCTGCTTTTGTCATAAAGGAAAAAGTGTGGTGAAAATTATAGGTCTTACGCGCAACAGCTGAGGCTCTTTCCAAACTGGTCTTTTATTTTCTTCAGTTTGACCTCCTCTACCTCTACCTCTACTCATTATGTGTGATGGGGATGAGAATGTGTGTGTGTGTGTGTGTGTATACTGTATATGTTTACAGTTTACTTCTCTGTTCGAAGAGACGGTCATTTTGTTGGCAAGGCTTGTAGGTTAAATAATAGGCAATTTTGTCATTGTAAATACCTGCAGCGAGGGACAGTTTCACTTGATTGCTACTGAGATTAGGATTATTGATATCTCTAAAACATATTCATCTTTCATTAATTGTTATGAACATGATAATCTGATCATCCTATATCATAGTATATACAAGCTTAAATGCCAAACGTGCTTATTTCAGTCACTCTGATAGCATCAAAGTAAGCAGTATTCCTACCTGAGATAACTTTGTATTCCATCTTTATTACTTTTCACACTTTAGAAGTTAATGCAGGCTTTCAGTCTCTCTTCCCACTTTTATCTTTTCCATTAGTCCGACCTGTCTGTAGCCTCCATGATATGGATTAGCTGTACCATGGGCCAATTCATCATTTCCACTTAGCATGGCACACCTTCTCAACACAGAACTGCTGTTTTTGTTGCTGCCACTGCTCCCTATGTTCTCTCTTCCATCTTTCTCTAAACCTGTAAATTTAATTAGTCTTCTGACCTTTAATATGCATAGCTTCCATTTATAATACATTTGTGTCCACTCAGAAAAAACATTATATATATGGATGGACTGATGGTCACACACACATATATATATAAAGCTGCACAGGCTGGCAGAACAAATTCTGCTCCTGACTTGCTCCCTCCTGAACTGCAAGCAGCAGAGCAGAATGGTGATATATAAAGCAGAACCCAACAGACATGTTTCATTTAGAAATGGGAAACACAAAATGCACAAAGTAGGAGATCCCATCTCCATGTGCGATAGCATGGAACTAGAACAGGAAACGAGTAGGGTGGTGGTGAAACATATGATGCTAGCAGAGTAAAGCATTAGCAATATGGGCAAGCCTAACTCCAAAATTGTATCCCTAGTTAGTAGATATTACTAGATATAATCTAAATTGATTTTGTTGACAACTGTCACATTGGCTGTTGGGCCAATATTAGGTAATGTTAAAATTTTACAGACTTACAGAACACTCGGTCAGTTGTTCAGCCCATTACAATATTTTAGATATTGATCTGATATGCTTCAAAACTAAGTGAATCCAAATACTATGTACTGTACACCAATGTCAGTCATTGGTCAGTACTTATACCACAATGTATTTGGCTTGAAAATGTTATGCATGTGAAGATAATACTAGTTTATTTGTTTATTGAGTACCAATTAATTATGAAGTACAGCTAACTAACAAAGTGAAAGAAGATAAGAATATAGAAATATAAAAACAAGGTGACAATGGGGCACAGGGGGGTTGAAGGGAAGCAGCACTTCAATTAGTAGACCAACTACCTGTTAAAAAAATAGATTTAGGTTTTTAGATTTTTTTAGAAGAAATAAAAGTAATGGTGGGAGGGTCAAGAGCCCAGCTATGGAGTAGGCACCCATGTGTACACACCTACAGTGCTTTCTTGTTACCCGCTTTTTTAATACCTTTGGTTGTACAAGGGAATCCTCCCACCCAAACTCCAACCCCATCCTTCCATTTCTACACCTCTGTCTTTCCCACTCTGAATGAAAATATTATGGCAAAATGACCAAGGACAGAGATAAATACTGTTTTGATTTGTGGTAAATGAGGGATGAAAAAACATTCCAGAACACAGATTGTTTTTTCAGACATTGAAGAAGAAGAAACAAATAAATCCTAACAGTTCTGTTAATGAGCTAACACTACTTCAAGTCATCCCTCAACTTTTTTTTCTCCATCATTTACTTACCCATACAGTAGGTGCACAGTCAGACTCTAAAGTAAAGAGCAAGTGACTATTGCTTGTTGTTTATTCAATCTCATGGTCATTTTCTACACAAACAAATAATATCAGTGTTGTTCATTGTTGACTGACATTGATACAAGCCACATAAAACACAGTGTTGTTGGGAGAATGCAGCTGAAATTCTGATAAGCAATGAAATCATTGTGGTTATGGCTTCATAAGACCTGATAAATACTAGCAAACCAGTTTGACCTCAGTTTCACATCTAACTCAAGGCACTTTGTATGAAACATGTCTGTAGCAGCAAAGTTTGCATTTTTAGGTGGAAACTAGAAAGGCATTGTCCTTTGCTCATTTCCCCTTTAGAGTATACATGCTTGGTTATGCCTGTTACATTTTTAATTTGTTTCCCTTTCCCCACTTCTAAGGTCATCTGTCTCAGGACAGCAGGAAAAACTTAAATACCGAGGAAGCATATACATTATTTTATGAAATGAGATGCCCTTCTCAGAGTCACCTGTCAATGAAGCAATGGGATACCTACACATCCGGAGCAGCTGTCAGTGAAGGTCAAAAGTAATGAAGTAGGCTGACATGTACAGCAGCTTTACAATACTTAGATACTAATTACTTGAGTGTTTCCATTCTATGCTACTTCATTCTTACTTTTAATGTAGTTATGTACTACTGGATACTAATAAAGTATATTTTACATCAATGTATTGGTATTTTTATATGAGTAAAGGATCTCAATATCTCTTGAACAACTGGCTGTTTGCTTTTACTGCTCCATATGCATTTCGTGTTGAGACAGAGGTGGTATCCAAACAATAAGGGCACACATGCACGTTCAGGCAAATCGGAATGCAGGACAAAATTGTATTCACACTGTTCACAGCCAGATTAAATCAATTAAATTCATAAATGTATTTCATCTGACAATTTACACTGGAGGGCAGCCATCAATCAGCTGTATCTGTTTTTCCTGAAGTTACAGCACATTAACATTGTTGTATTGATAGAAGTCAGTGTAAAAGCACAATTCAATATAACGCCACAGGACAAAAGCATTGCCATTTTTACAGGATGTACAAGTCTATAGGCCCATGTCATTGTGCTCCTTATGGAAAGTCTATAGGAAAATGGATATGGCCCAACTGTCAGGGGGTTTGTAATGCATATGCAGAAACAGAAACAGAAACAAGGTATAAAACATTTGTAACCACCAAAAACCAATCCTACTGTCATAGATATAAATAAACATGTCTGACTTGCCCTGCCAGAAATGACCTTTAACATTTCAATAGACAGAAAAATAACTGTTGCTTTGACAATTCTCTTGATTTTCTCCCCTTAACAACCTTATAATGGTACAAAAACCACCTCAGGAGATGTTGGAGTCAAAAGAGGTTAACTGGATTAATTATTCTTTTTATTCAGATCAGAGGAAGCTGGGATGGGAGTGCATGGTTGTCTTGAAGTGCACTGAACACTCATTGAAAGTCCTACAGACAGATGAGAAGACACGTTTATACAAGTTGTAACAGTATGTAAGGAAAGATGAAAGTGAAATATTACCTGTTCTCTCCTACAATGAATTCTAAACTGCAGCTTCGGGCTGTACTGGAAATAAGTATTTTAAAATAGTCTTAACCTATGAAAGTTCTTTCAAGGAATATGAATAGCATTACTTAATATTCATTTATTTTTTGTTTTTGCAATGTCTTAACCATCATTAATGGCAGAAGATTGAGCCAACCAAGATAAAATTTATGTAAGTTATTAGTCAACACTTACAGCAAGAATAGGAGTTTGTTATTATCATTACTGATTTATCTCTTGATTGTTTCCTTGATTAATTGATGAACCTTAATGTCTATAATACTTCAGAAAACAGTAATAAAAAATGTCATGTCTAAAGTCTTGTTCTGTTCCATCAACAGTCCAAAACATATTTAATTTATTATGAAGACCAAAAGAGCAGCAAATTTTTAACATTTGAGCACCTGGAACAATTAAATGTTTAGCACAAGTTCAGCCTGACATTTTGTAAAAGCTGTCATTAGTAGTCATTACAGGTCTTCAACTTGTACCACGTCCTGGTGTCTTCATTTTCACCTTTCTTGGTGCGTGAGAAGAATAGAGAAATTGATCTTTTGAGAATTTGTTCTAAAAATACTTGTTACTACAGTCAAAAGAATAGATAACACTCTCAGAGGTTTTCAGTATATCCTGCTCACACCCCTGCAGTGCAAAGGTTGCCTAATCCCCTCGAGCTCCACACCGCCATAGAGGGTAGAAATTGGATCCCATGGTTCATGTGCAAAAGAGAGATTATCTGGGATTTAAACATAAGGAAAAAACAGTCAGTAAACTACTGCCGTGCTGTGCAGACAGTAGAGGGTTGCAGCAAAGTAGCTAGCTATCTGTACTGAAAAGTAATAAATTAGTAAAAAGAAAAAAATTCAAATTAGAAAGCTGACGAAGTGCTGTTTTCACCTTCCTATACCTTTCAGTCTTGGATCGGAACAGGCAAGCATTAAATGTGTCTTATCATACATAAGAGAGAAGAAACATTCCCTGTGCTGGGGAGTAAATAATGACACCAGAGTAGACATGTTGAGCTCACACCCTAAATTTATCTTGTTGTGTCATGAAGATAAACCCTTTCCTCTCTTTCAGTATGGTCTCCATTCAAAACAGTTTCCTGTGGGTTTTGAAGGTCTTTCTAGTTAAAACACCAAAGTTTAGCTTTTCTCTATATCTGAAGTAGGCCTTAAGTATTTTACACAGTCCTCTATTAAACTCTATAGGGCTAGGTCCTCATCTTTGTTTATAAAGCATGTGTGCAAGAATCTATTCAAGCCCATGATGGGCAACCACCACAAAAGATAGTGACGATATATCTTATCAACTTTTCCTCAGTAACGCCAGATGATAGCATAGCTAAGGATAATTTATTCAGAAGACTGTGAATAGCTGTATATTCTGCCCTGTCCTTGTCATGTAGGTGGATCCATGCAACTGCCTTCACTGGCAGCAGAGGATTTTTTTTTATTGATCTCATTGTGACAACTGAGCAACCCCCCCCTTGTCCCAGTATATTCCTACGTGTCCCTGTGAAGGTTAATGATTACACACTCTAAAGCCCTTTTCCACTGAGGCAGCATCCTGTCTATTGTCATTTTATCTCTTGACCAATAGGTTGAAAAACTACACACTCTTTGGGTTGGATTACTGATGGCAGTACAGTCTTCCTGGTCTGGCTTCTTTTTCCTTGTTCATTTTTTCATGTACATCATCAAAACACACAAAAAACAATACCGAAAGCCCAACTTAAAAATACATCCATACACACACATGCCAGAGGAGAGGGATAATAGCAACTGAAAGTAGTTATTCTTAACCACATATGAAGGACATAATCTATCTTAACACTGATTACCAACAACATGTGATTGTTACTTGCATCCAAACCAGCTGACCAAAGATCATGCGACTAATTTCTGAATGACAGCAGAATTGATTACCTTCAGTCCCTGAAAATATGTTTTTTTAGAAAGTACCCTTCCCATCAACAGAGCCGTTTGTTGGAGGGGAAAGCTAAAGCTCTAAGAGCAGATTTAACATTTTTGACCTGATGGGTCACATGGGAATTAGTGGGCAGTTCCAAAATAAATGCAACAGTCATTGTTATTTGGTTTACATTCATCACAGACTGGAGACACAGAAGGATAACGTTTATGTTACATGACCTCAGAGGAACTGTTGTGTTGTTTGTTGTTGAACAACTGGATACGGGGAGGTGCAGTCCTCCATATTTTATCCAGCAACACATCATTTCTTTCTCTTTCCCAAGCCTTCTTGATAAATGTGGCAATAAGCTATGCACTAATGAAAAGGGGACTGTTGAAAAATGGCATATATTTTTAAAGCTTGGCAACCCAACATATTTCAGGAAAGGTTAATCAATCCCCCTTTCACTGCATTTATTGTCACACTTCATTATGTATTAGATTAGTAGAGTAGATTAGGGTATAACTGTGGTCATTTCCATTCCAGATATGTGGCCCATATGTGGGCTCAACCCTTCCTCACACCTGTTGTTCCGTTCACCTCATCTGGATTAAGGTTTGGTAGGTGGTTGTACCTGCCAGATTACGATGGGGTTTTTTTGTTTGTTTGTTTGTTTGGGTTTTAAATTAAGATAAAGGAGTAAAGTTGTACACACTGACAGGTAATTCAATGACTGGATATTTTTTTAATTGTCTTCATCATCATAGCTACATCAGGATATTCTGCTGATTTACAGCAGCTCATGCAACATTTCAACATTTCTGATTTATTATGTTATCTATTGGTGCAAAGTCCCAGAAATGAAATAACAGATGATGTATTTGACTGAAAACTGATTGTATGTTGTGAATAATGGAATACAAGCACAGAAGACTGTGATCAGACTGTCTGATCAAAAATGCCCTCACTTAACTGGTGATGTGATCGTGTCTTACCATGATTACGAAATGATCTGCATAAAAATATATACATCTTTCATTATAGCAGTGCATGGGAGATGGGTCGCATAGAAGGCACAGCAGCACAAGAGACCATGTGTTTATTGTGCTGTTGCACTAAATACATTCTCAGACTGTGACCAAGTTTAGATTTGTTTGTATACCATCAGCATACCAATGGTGCCTGGTGTTCAGTCTAAAAATAACAAATGGATATAACATAAAAAAAGAAAAACTGTAGGAACCCCAGTTGAGTAATTAATGAATTAAAGGGTTATTCAGAATCCAAAACACTGCACAATGTTTTATAATACAATGCAGCAGAATTTTGCAACTCTGGAGACTTATCGCTGCAAAAATAATGTTCATCACAAATGCAAGGTAAATAGCAGGACTACAGGAATGTGCTGTTGTATCACCAGAACTCACTGTGTGTGGTTTGTCGAGTAAAACAACAGCTTTACAGTTTTTAAGTCACAGCTCAAAGATAAATGTCGTTGTGCAAGAGCAGTTAATTACATTACATTACATGCATACATACATACATACATTACATTACTTGCTCTCATCATCCATACTCATACTCATATTTCCTATCAGACATGGCTGACATGGAATAACTCAGATGCTTCCTCTACTGCTCAGCTGACATCCCTATCAGGAGCAACAGAAGCTGAGAATTTATCACTGAACAATAACTGTAAAGCATACTGGATTTTACAGTGTGACAATTGGTTTTATTTTTAGGTTATGGCCATGAGATGCCGACAAAGAAAGTTAGACATGGTACATGCATTTATTTATTTTACTTATTTACTTACCTCCATTGTAACATACATATGTATATAGTCACACAAGTGACATTACCAAGACCTATTTAAAAGGAAGATAAATTTCATTTTAATTTTGTAATTTACACATTAAAACATTCAGAAAATGTTGTTAACATGTGCTTTCACATGACCTCCGTGACACTAAAAAATACCTTCAAAGTAGGTGATAAAAAACATTTTACTTTCCTTTATACTTAAATGTCTGTTAAATAGTGGTCTCCAACAAACTCCTATCCTGCTCCAAAGATATGGTTATTTTCTCCCGTGCAATTCCCTGCCTTTAAACAATATTGTGCCACATCTCTATTTGTCTCTGCATGACTGAGCACCAATTCAACAGCTGTCAATGAGAAGTAGAATCAGCAGATCTTATTATCTGCTAATTATTTACTGTCACTGTGATTATGTGACCTGTCAGTCACACACTAGGAAAGGACTATACAACACCACAGAGTCCTGCCTTGTGCTGTTTGTCATCTTGTGATTAATGCCAACAATAGTGTGAGCCATGTGACAGTGGCAGGTATACTGACATCATATGATCTGACCCAACAGGTTCTAAAATGTATATGGTCTGTACTTATCTAATCATTGTGAAAACTGTCTAAGTAATATGCAATAACAATAACATGGGGCTGAGACTAAACAATCAATGTGACAGATGCGGTGAACCAGCTTCTTGTGCTTTAACTGTTTAGCATTTAATTAATGTGGTGACATAACCTTTATTAAACTACATATACTGACTGAGAAAAAAGCTTATGGCATGAATTAGGTGGCAAGTACATTAGTATTAGTATTGTTACTTTATCATAGCAAAATTATTATTTCTGTAAAAATAACGCTATCATTTACAGTATATAGTATTTCAAATTTTAATGCATGGCATTTATGTTTCCCACACACGTCTGCATTCTGAATCTATACTTAAACATTATAATTGCCTTCCACTTAAGCTGCATTGTGTTGTAATGACGCACAACAATCTTTGACTGTGACTCTCCTTACTGACATTCTCACTCACCGTGATAAACACTTCCTTACGTATTTCACTGGCGATTCAATGTGAGTCGGGCGAGTGAATGAAATGGATGGATACAGTACATTCTGAATGTCAGCTGAGTGAGCTATTAAGCACAAATGAGCATAATGTAGTAATTAAGTGTATGTATCATTTAACCTAAGGTTTCAGCTCTGGCCAGTTAAATGAAATATGGTAATTTTGTATTTATAACGTTTAACATTTAACACCAACCTTACACCCTGTGTTCCTTGCTTCCTCGATGTAGATTTAATTTCAGAAGTGGATGTAATGATGTAATGCAAAATTGATAGTGATCGGTGAAGCAGTGGCACATTTTCAGCAGTCTTTGAAAGGTTTCTGCCAAGAGAAGAAATCAAATCAATCATGCAACCATAAACGTAGGCGTCAGCTGAGGAATGTATGTGTGTGACATGGACATATTTCAATGGCTTTTTCAGTCTCAATCCCCATTACTCCTTCACACTCAAAATAGGCATGCAGTTCAGCATGCGTGTTTATCACATGCATCTCTCACTGAATTATGACAGGCAGACGCAGCTTGGTGACTAATCACTATAAGGCGCTAACTGCTGAAAGTGAAATATATAAAAAAGCCAGCTTGAATTGAGCCACAACCCTCTTGCAGCAAAACATTTTCATAGAGTATCCAATTTAAATTTTGCACATTTTACATTATAATCCAAACAGCTACATTATAGGAAATTTGCCTATACCCACCCACTACCATCTGCACATGCAGTATACAACCAATCTGAGTACACCTGTGTGCAATACAAATGAAATGTTACATGATACAACATTATACCACCCCTCAATAATTGTATGATTTTCAGTTTAAGTGCAGGTGATTTGATCTTATGTATTCTTAACTGGTTAAATATACTGCTTTGAAAATACAAGACCCATAGTCGTCACCACATCTCAATTTCAGCCTGGGTTAGATCAAATGCAACATGGCTCCACATGGTTGTATGGGTGCATCAGTAGGTGACGTAATGTAACGTGATGTAAGCTACAGTTGCAGCAGTAACTGGGAGGTATAGGAAGAGCCATACTACCAATAACAGAAGGTCCAAAAAATAATGTAATTTAAGAGAAAAACCTGTAAAAGTGTTTTAAATTAACAGAATTTGAAATGTACTTTAGTGTAATGTCTTTTAGTGGTACTGTGAGTAGAAATGGGATATTTACTATAATTGATTATTTATTGTATGTATTGGGCCATCAATGTGATTCTGGCTGATTGAATGGGCAGACACAGTGAGGAATCAGAAACCAGGACTCTCGGAGGAAGGAGTGACCTTTAATGCCAGTATAGCATCCACACTCATGTACAAACATGTAAGAGGTTCAAACTGCTCTCAACTGCCTCAATCCATCACCTCCTTTGATACCAAGCTGGTGCTGCACTATGCTTAATGGATACAGGTCAAAGGTTTGTGCTCATGTATGTGCACGAATGTACACCTGGGCATGTGTGTGTATTTTCTGCCTCACGTTGAAATGGAATTCAATTGCATTATATATTACAGTGTGTCAATCGGGTCAGGTCTTGTGCCCATTCCTGAGATGAATATGATCTAAATGGGCTTGATGGCCGCTTTGGAGGAGTGATGTATTCTAACAACCATTGTCAGCTTGGAAATTGGTTGTGCTGTTGCTGAAAGAACCCTGTAATCCTCTTCACATTGTGTGTGGAAATGGGTAAGTCTGTAGGAGATGGAGAGGTGCTTTGGTTGCATGTACATTTCATTGAGCAGTTCATAAAGTTTGCCATCACCCATCATGACATCAAGGAGCTGCATTACAATTGAGATTGAAATATATTTCTCAAAGCCAAAACACTCTCAGATATGCAGATGTATGCATATACAATTGCAGTTATGGTCATCATAAAAGCAATAAATAAAATGATGCCAATAAGATAGGAGAAGAAGTGGACCTAAAATATTAGCTTTGGTGCTTTCTGAATGGTACTGAGCACATCAATCTATTTCACAGTCTTTATATTGCTTTATTTTCAGGTTTCATATGAAAATATTAAGGAATTTTATATTATTTGCGATAAAACCAATTCATAATTTACCTTTTATTTTGTCACTTACATAAAGAGACTCTAAGCCTCATCTTCATATTGCTTCCTGACTAGAAGATGTAGACCAGATTGTACTGTAAAATATAGTGGTCAAAACCTTTTTTGTCGTCTCGGGAAATAAAATGCAGATCAATATCTGCATCTTTTAAAACACATTTTCTGTGAAAATTGGTAATAATGAGCCCTGAGTTTATTGCAAAGGTGTATATCTGAGCCTTTTTCATATTCTACACAATGAGGCATATGAAGCCTTGTGTAGCTCCAGAGGGAGCTGTACAAAATGAAATAAATTGCCTCAAAGTGAGTCAGCGAGATACAAGTTGATGAAATGAAAAGCAATCTGGTGAGGAGAAAAAGCTGGGTTACCGAATCTCTGTATCTCGCTCCCCATCACTGGAGGCTAGTGGCTCCAGCATGTACATTCACTACTACTGGCATAACACATCAGCGGAACAATAATATATGCCAGATGGCAAATTACACCGCTAATGGCTAATTTCTCAAATAGAGGAAACAAAGGATGACTGCTCTGTTCTTGAATGGCAGTGATGTGCATATGGCTTAATGAATTCAGAGCAAAAATTATTTGGAGTCAATCATTTAATTTTGTGTTCGCGTGTGTGTGTGTGTGGGGGATTCTCTCATCATCACTATTTCATTATGGCTGTATTATGCTGGGTGATTGTTTTTGTGTGTGTTTAAAATTAGCGAGTGACCCTTTTCTGGGTCTTTTAGCCTCACGATACCCTCTAATGACCCCAGCTTCTTCAAACTTTCCTCATTCTCCAGTTTCTCAGGTTTTATAACTCTGGCATCAGTTTCCAGTCACAGTTTCGATAAAGAAATATGTGGCTATTTAGACATTTCCTCTAGTATCTATCCTGGAAGCAACATATTATATGTTATCCAGCCCCTGACCAACAACTGAAATTGAAAAAACCAACATGGCTAAATCCCTACTGACAAGCTTTCACAAAATAAAACTGGAAATTAGGGAAATGATATTGTACAAGCTGTAACTGTTTCCAACAAGCTTATAAGGGTCAGGCCAGGATTTGAAACTAACCAGGTAATTACAGTCTAATGATTTAAAGCATCTTGAGGGCAAAGCACACAAAAGGTAGCTCAATAATCTGTCCAATCAAAACAAAAATCAACACGTCTGGGCTTCATTATGCCCTTTCACTTTTTAGCAGATCATGACACAGTGACTTTCATTTGTCTTTTATTTTCTGAGAATGATGACACTGACTACATCGCAAACACCAATGAGAGCTATGTGGAACTAGTTAATGAATTTGTCAATTATATAATTAATGGAGAAAGTAATTAGCAGATCCATGGACATTATAAATAATTATTAACTTAAATCTAAATGTTTGCTCAGGTGGGTTTATAATCAAAGGTCACTAAAAACAACAAGATGAGGTGTATAATCTAAAAAAGTATCAACCTTATCTGTACATACTGCATAAATTATATGATGAGGAACTTTGTAGTGGAGTACATTTTTAATATATTGGTTATTATATTATATAATACCCTTTTACTTTTTAGCAATAGATTCCAGAACTCCTTCCACCACTAGTAACTTAGGAGACTATTTATTGAAGTGTGAATGTGTATTTTGTGGATGGGATTGTGTAGGCTTGTGCCGGAACGGCTGTTTGTGCGTGTGCGTTTGTGTGTGTGTGGGACTTTCCTCAGCAGGATGTCTGTACTGACCCTGCAGGGGCACTAAACCTGTTTGCTTATTAGTGTTAAGGATCACAAGATATAGATAAACTCCCTCACCCAAAAGAAAAGAAAAAAGACTCACATTAAAGAGTTTACAAGGGGTTTGGCTTCGCTCCTCTGATCAGCATCATCAATGGCGACCATTGATGAATCATTCATTTCAAGCCTACTAGTAAATTACAGAAATCTTCTTTCTTTTATTATTTATTTTAATACATTGGGAACAAATAAAGAACACAAACATCATGTGAAATAAACACACCCCATGTGACACCATACAAGGACGTAAAATGAACATTTCCATTGGAATTTTGGTCATCATAAACTCAGATGGTCCAAGCACCATAAATAAATAAGGTTGCATCTTCTTGGAATGGTATTATACAGTTACACTGTAGTACACACAGGACTGTAAATAGATAGATACATACTGTACATTTGAGCTGGAGTGTTTACCGCTTGGGGAGGTGACCTCTTTGGAAAATAAACCATGACTAGATATAGGTTTGCATCTAAGTCTTGTTTATCAGAGCATGCACCTTTCAATTTATCCTTATTCTCTCTGTATCTTTCAGTGCCTCGCTTGCCCCACTACCCAAAGCCAAGTGTTTTGTTGTTTTTTTACATTATTGGTGTCTTTCTCCTCTTACTTTCAAACCCATTTTCTTTTCAATAATTTCACTCAGAATTACTGTCAGAGATTAAACTGCATCTTGACTCATTAAATAAGAAATCACCATGGTTTAACAGTAATGTTATAATTATAATCTGTAATTAAAAGTATTATACATATTACTGTAATTTTGTTATTTGCAGTAACAATGAAATATTGATAAGTTTATTAGTCATAGTGGGGATAGTAGAGCAACTTAATTAAAACTCAGTCTCAACAGATGTCATACAAAAAATACTACATTAGCTGAATGGACAAATTACAATACAGTGTTTGTTTTAATGTGGAAGAGATGAGGAAATTATTTAAAAGTCACCAGACATCTTACCAAAATAAACATTTCCCAGCAGTCTGTGTGTGAATGTGTTTATGCGAGTGTGTGTATAGAGTATGCAGAGACATGTTAGTCCGCCTGCATGCAACCGTGTATATGTGTGCAGAGATTCTTGCATATGTGTGGCTGTCAGACTAAGTCACATCTCTTTCTTTGTCCCTGTGAATGGAGTTACATAATCAAAACACCAACAGAGGAAGAAAAAGAGGGGAAAAACATTACAGAAGTCATTATGAGATGAGGCTTGTACTCCTACTGGCTCACAGCCATGAGTTGCATAAAAATAGCCCCCTGTGTTGTTATCTCACTGTGGACTGAGGCCAAGAAAGGGAACAAAATCAAAGCAAACCATCCAGTAGTTGACAATTTTCATTTTTAATTTCAGTCTAGAACAAAAGCTGTATGGCTAATGTTAAATATTTGATGTTTCTACAAACATGGTGGGTGTTGAAAAAAGTATTATTTTGGTATTGGTTCCCTAAACTTAAGGTATTACACCGCCTTGACTACGAATTGGAGGAAAAATACTGTAAGTCAGTGCCATAATGCCAGTACTGCAGGGGCACAGGAATAAATCAGAGGTGTGGGGAGATGAAGCCACAGAGAGGACAGTGGAATCACTGAGCAGAGCAGTCCCTGTTCTGCCTGGTATCCTCCTCTGTGACACCTTCTCCCTCAGGGTATTGTGACATCCAGAGGACATGTCTAAGCAACTCTTATCAGCCTTTCAAACACACACACACACGCACACACACATACACAGCGAGAGACAAGCAGGATCATCCCCACTCAGGTCCCAGCTTGAGGAGAGAGCACACTGTGGAGGTGTGCAATGACAAAACTGTTCTGTGAGATTTATTTGACATCTTACCCTTTCAGCACTGATCCATTACTGTTATGGGCTTTGACATGAGCTCATGGTCCCTCTTCAATTCCAACAGACAATTAAGTAAGAGAGATAATGACTTTGATGTGAGCTCCATACGATCAGCGCATATGTGAACTGAATCATTAGGCCTTTGTATCTTCAGACATGCAGTACGCCAGGCACGGTTCATGGTTCATTTAAAGAGGGACTATTTCTGTCCTACACATCATGTGGAAAGCCCTTTAGTAACATATATGAGGGGACACTTCACACGTGTGGCCATCATGTGCTCTCTATATATGACACTTACAGTACATGGCAGTATGGGGACTATAAATGGATGACGCTGTAGCGCAGATTAACGTCAGCACAATTTTTGGCAACTGGCCACGAGGGCATTCAAGACAAAGAGATAAAGTAAAAGAGGTGAGGTATCTGTTGTTGCTGTAATGCTGAAGGGTTAGAAAAGGGAGGGTGATCACAGACCATCTCAGCACATTGTGTTAATGTTAAGAAAGTTGCATTGGAAAGTGCTAATCTGTGAGAACATACCCCATGTTGGTTTTCTGTCGAGTGGAGTTAGGATTCAAAAAGGAAAATTATCCCATTATAAAACAAGATCTATTTGCTATGAGTTATTTACTTTGCAATTGCTTTCAGCCATATTCTGTACACACATGCATGCAAGCCAGACTTTCTGCTATGTGTGTGTGTGTGTGTGAGTGTTAGTACGAGTACAACAGCTGGGGGAAGCAGATGTTACATGGTGTCCCAGGGGAGACAGAAAGACCCTGCACCATCTTGCCCTGCCCCAGTGCTTACAGAAACAAGCTGGCTTAGGGTGAGGACAAGACAGGCTGGGATGCTTCAGGGGGCCAGGCTGGAGAAACCCACTAATCACTGACACTAATTCATACTGAGAGAAGCACCGCTGCATACTGTAACTTGAGCTTACCTCATTAAAAATGCTCAGATCTCCTGCCCTTTCTTGCTCCCTTTGAGTTGGTCTCTCTGAATATTCCTCTCCCCTGTAATTGTCCACCTTTCTTCCTTTTGTATATATTGGTCCAAATTATCTGTCCCCTCACTGATGTCATGTTTTAATACCTTAATCAATTTGTCCATCATTCATTAGGAAATTCTTTCTTTTTCAGAGACCACGTCTGTGGGTCCCTTCAGTTCCAAGCATCTACATCTGAGAATTTCTTGTGAACATAATTCCATGAAACATTGTAAGTAATTAAATGTGTCATACCATGAAGCCATGAACCATGAAGCCTTTACTCAGTTTGTCTTCACAGTTCTGAAAATAGACACAGCCTTAACATTAATATTAATGGCTCTATTTTAACAATCTAAGTACATGGTCTAAAGCACATGTAACAAGTACTTTCAGGGTGTGTCCAAATCCACTTTTGCTAGTTTAACGAATGATAAAAATTGTTGCAGCACCAGGCACATTCCTCCAAAGGGTTGTACAAAATCTCTTAACTATTCGTGTGCTATTAGTGTGTTTTGGGCATAACATGCAATAATCATCAATCAGAGAATGAATCCCTGTGCAATACAAACAATTCGCCTGACCCCTAAGAGATCAGGTGATTTTGAGACCATAGGTGCTGGAATTGAAAATTACAACTGCTTTTTCTGATACCACCAAAACACTTTGCTAGGCATCTCTTTGTTCCTGGTGTAAGTTAGGGCCCTAAAAGAAGAAGCAGTACATGTTGTTGAGGACACTACTGCTGCAGTTGTATTTTCCACAAATGGAGCCATCTGAGCTCTGGCGCAACTATCTGGTGCTGTGTTGTGTCCTACCCATCCATCTGTCCAGTCCGCTGGAGCCATGGTGAGGGGCTGGTCACAGGAATTCTCAACAGACAATTGATTTCACTCACCCACAGAACTTATAACATACACATGGAACATATACATATGGGCAAACATCTACATGCAATGGTGCACAATATTTGCCCATTCCATACATTTTCATTAGACTTGGTGACTAGCACACAACCCAACATTGCTCATTGCACATCAATTTGGTTCATTTCAAAATTCAAAATGAGTGATGGACAAGAGTGCTGTTTGCAAGTCCGTGCATAGCATGAGATCTTATAGTATGGTGGGCTGGGGGGGTTCTGTGCACCTGACTTTTAGCTCATTGTAAGTCACATCACATCTCAGAGTACTTTATGTAGCCAGTACCCTGCACTCATGGTTGATCATGATTCATCTGTTGCTTTATGGGGTGCTGTTTGGTAGAAATACAAGGGTTGTTTATGTTCATGGGCAGGTCCCTGTAGAGTAAATGACACCAATGCCCAACCCCCACCGCCGACCTCTCGTCGTGGCTTTTCATTGCTCCGGAGTGGAGACAGTAAACCGTCAAACTGAATTCTCTGTGTCAAGTGAGAACTTCCAAATATAATAAATCGGGTGGAGGATAAACTGACTTCAGTGTATATATGGGCCAAAAGCTTTCACAGCTTTAAAGGTAATCCTTTTCATTGTGTTCAAAGAGGCCTTGTTGTTGGTCATCATCCACTGAAATTGTTTGACCATGGGCCTTTTTTGACAAGAAATTTCAAAATGCAAGACGACATGATTTTATTGTGATTTTGTCACTTTAGTAAAGGGATGACAAAAGGAAACATTGTGAACATTGCATATAAGCTTTAAAAAAGTTTGTATATTCACAAATCAATATTGTTATAAAAAAATACTAAACAGCACTGTACACATATTACATATATCATTTGCATTAAATGTAACACATTTGTATTTCTTGCTTTTGCTTCCAAGAAAAGCTGTCAGGCTGCATGACAACCACAATTCTAGCTTGTCACTCATAATTATTGCCACTTTATGAGATCTGATCATTTCAAATGCTGCGGTATCAAAGAAACCTGGGTGACCTTGCACAGAAAGGTGGCTGTGTCCAATGCTATTAACGGCTACGTATATATGTGTCCTTTCAGAGGATCCTTTAGCAAGACACTTCATCTTTTCCGACTCACTTTAAGTAAGACCCACAATTAGAGGCCTCAATTCAATCTACATTCAATCTAGAGGCCTTTCTCTCAAACTTTGATGAAAACATTTCAATTCCATTTTTTATATTGAGTAGAATAGACCATTTCACATGTTTAACCAAGTCATACATTCTGCTTTCCATCCTAGACATGTCACTGCTTACATCTTACAACAGTTCATTTTCATTGCGATGGGAATGAAAGATAAAAAAAAGCAATCCCAGGATGTGGCAGCAAGCGCAGGAATAGTCTCACTGTTTGCTATACAACTTGGTTTCATTTAATTAAATGTGCCCTCTACATTTTAATCTTATATTCAACTTCCTGCTATGAAAAATGTGAAGAAAGAAAGAAAGAAAGAAAAAAAACTATTTCATCCAGATACAGTCTTAACTAGCCAGAAAAGAGGGGAATAGTTTGAATGAGAATTTACAGGTAGACCTATTAGATAGATGGACTTGTTCCACTTTTCAGGTCTAGCATTACCTTTAAACACAGGGTGAGACTGAGCAGCTCAGACAGACAAAACCAACTATTTTACACTGTTCATTTTCAGCCTTTAATGGACCATCTGACCTTTTGCCTTGCACCCGATGAAAAGTGGTGTAATATTACTTCACCGGATCACCAGATATGGGGTAACTGCATTAAGAGTGAGGAAGTGAGTTCACTAAAATGTCTCAGTACTGCATGGTAAAGTGCATTCGGACCAGGATTATGGATGTTGCAATATTTCTGATACAACTGTACAACTCGTTAAGCAAGAGATCATAGCTATAGTTTTTCAATAAAGGTTCCCTGAAGGAATTTGAATTTTAGTATGACCCACAGCCCTTCCCCAATTGTGTCACATATGCATGATTATTGCTGTTATCAGCACATTTTGCACTTGGTATAGGACATAGAACCATTATTATTGAGTGTGTTTAACACATACTGTATTTTATCATAAAGCCATCTTGTGATACTGCCAGGAAATGTTTCCAGTGAGGTGAAAGTAAAGAGAAAGCAGAAGCTGCATGAGCTGAACCTAAATAGGCCAGATGTATAGGTACCAGTTGTTGTGTTTACGAAAGTACACATCAATAAACTTTCCTCTTTGAAGTTAAACCACAAATCACAGAAATCAGTTAGGGGGCAGACCTATGGAAGAAGCAAACACAGATGAGCTCACTTACACATGCATAAAAAAGCTACAAGTACTCCACAGCCAAAAAAAGATTTACAGACAACTCCATGAGCCACAAAGAAAGGGTGTTTTTCTGAACTGTACCTATTTTCATTACATTGCAAAACTCAGACCTTCAGTGCAGACCATATACACAGGAAATGGCTTTTTGGTAGTTTTAATAGTTCTCTAATGAGGAATTCCTTTGGAGGCCATCCACAAATAATTTAAAACTGATGCCCGTCACAAACAAAAGGCAAAAGCGAAAGTGGTCAAAAACATCCAGTGCAAAACATTCAGTAACTAGATGACCTTTTAGTGCTGTTAGAAAGGTGCTGTGAATGTGGCCCTGGGCTGCAAGTCAGATCAGCACCACGGACAGCAACCTGGGAAAAGACCCTTAGCATAGTGTAACATCAACACATCTCTGGTGTAAAAAACCCCAACACATTGTGAAACTCCCTCACACTATTCATGCAATTCTACTTACAATGCTAACTAACAAACAAACTAACAAACAAACAGAGCCAAACAAAAACTTCATTGACTGAGGTTATTGGTAAATCAAAACAAAAAACAACGTATAAATGACTAACACTCTAATACATCATTTTAGAATATAAAATTCTGTATGAACATAAAACTACAAAGCTTATTCTCAGTACAATGCTGAATACTGAAACCATCAATCTATGAAATCTATCAGCATGACATACAACTGCCTGTAAGGCTTACAGCATTCCAGTTAGCTATTAAAGTGAATTACCCATTATACTGCACAGCTTAAAAACCAAAACAACGGTGGAGAAATTGCCACAAGCAAACAACAGACCTTCAGCACAGGCTCACTCGCCAATCAAACATCACCAGCATGACTGGAAAAAAAAAATCAATCAATCAATCAATCGCAGCAAAATTGGGGAACTGTGTCTACAGCATGTACACAACACCAACAGCTCCAGAGTCCAAACATATCATAACACCAACGAGAACACCACCAATTTTTGCAAGCGAAAATGGGACATTTAGAAAACAGTGAGCACAGAGTCACAGCCATGGAGACAGACAGACAGAGTGTGTTTGTGACTCACCTCGTTTTCATGACGAGGCCCTTTTCTTTTTTCGCGGAGACCTAATAACCTTGTCCCATAACATCCAGTGGCTGTGCTTGTTGTTGCTGTGATAACTCATCCTGGTGCCTTTGTCTTTGTAGTCTATTGCCAACTCTCCCGACTGCTTCATTTTCAAATGATGTTACCTTGACGTGTTTACCAGGAACTTGGGAGACCGTGCCGGTTCTTACTAATTTGAAAGATGTTGTACTTGTTGTACTACGTAAACTCGACAGGATCTCCTCCACCGTGGTAGGGGCACAGTCACATCTGACACCACAGACTGGTGGACATTTAGCCGCCATTTAATAACCCGGAGGCTCTTCACTCCTTAACGGTAACTCAGTCTTTATCCCAGCCGGGTATCTGATCACTGGCATGGCATAGGTGTTAAGGGCTTGGATCTTATTTTTGCCGTTCAGCTGACTTTTCAGGACCTGCCTTTACCCTCTGGAGGTATTTGGCTGTGGCTGACCTTTGAGCTGCCTCCTCATAATTACCATTTGCCTGTGGGATCCCCAGGTATTTGTAACTGTCCTGCACATCTGCAATGTTCCCTTCAGGTCAGTCCCCTCGGTTGTGATCACCTTTCCTCTTCTAGATATCATCCGCCCACATTTATCTAGTCCGAATGACATCCCAATGTCTTTGCTGTAGATCCGAGTGAGGTGAATCAGGGAATCAATGTCACGCTCATTCTTCGCGTACAGCTTGATGTCATCCATGTAGAGGAGGTGGCTGATGGTTGTTCCACTTCGGAACTGGTATCCATAGCCACTCTTTGAGATGATCTGGCTGAGGGGGTTTAGGCCTATGCAGAACAGCAGGGGGGACAGAGCATCTCCTTGGTATATGCTGCATCTGATGCTCACCTGTGCATTTGGTTTTCCTGAGTCGTTATATCACCTGGTATAGCTCAGTGCTTTACACTGCTGACTTTGGTGCAGGAGGTTGCCGGTTTGAATCCCGGGTGGGCCCGTAGGCATGGCACTTTGTGATACATGCCTACATACCTCAATATGAGCAAAATGATTTAAAAAATATATATATTATAAGCATGTATTTTTGTTCAACAGGTGGTGTTTTCATGTGTCCTTGTAACATGACAAAATGACGTATCATATCTACTTAGATGAATTATAGAAGAATTGGGACCATGATCTCATTTGAGTCTCTGCCTGTTTTTTTAGCAGCAGGATGGTGAGGCTTATGATTTATCACAAATGTGCACTTCACTGTGTGCCATATGACAGTAAAGAATACAAATATAAATAGAGGTGGATTCCTGATTTATTGTTCTAAAAACAAACAGCTTCATCTTGTTAACGTTAGCTGTGAATATGGCCATGGAGTTATGTGATGCTGTGGCCTTTAGAGGAGGAGCAAATCTCCTTCACACTCCATTCATCTCTCTCAGTCTCATTGTGTTTGTCTTTATTCCTCATTCTGTCACTCTTTATATTCTTCTCTTTACCATCTCTGCCTCCCCCTGAATCAAATAGCTGCAATGCTGAAATGCACACCATAGCACTTTGTCATCACATTAGATGAGGCAAATTCGTTGATGATGCAAATTCCAAGGTTACTTTACCTCACTGGATGCTTGTCAGAAGACATTTTAAATATTCAGCTGGGAAACTGTTCTGTAGAAAATGCCAGGGATGCACATATCTCTTAATTTATTTACATTCCAGTAATGCCACATATTTATGCACACATCCTCCTTCATGCCCTGGAAATGAAGGTTGACACGCAATCCCCAGCATTGTGAGACATCATCTCAGGGGTAATGAAAATTTAACATTTATTGTAAATGTCTGTATGCATGATTACAATCTGTGCTCGAACACACACACAGGGAGTTGCTGCAATTGTGTTGCTCTATTTATGTGCCACCATGTAAGCGTTGCAGCTTATAGCAGCAGATAGGGGCCACTGACCTCAGGAGCATCTATGCATGCCAATCATGGATAAAATTGCTACTCAATCAATATCTTACATGTCATACACTGTGCACACAGAAGGACACAAGAAGGGAGCCAGAAAATTGTTAATGTGTCCACAGTAAGACATTATACAGTGGACAGACATGTGCTCCATACTCAGTGATTACAAAATGGCTTCTTGTGTACAATATGTTCCAGTTGACAATTCCAGCAAAGTCTGTTCAACACAGAGTCGGCACACTGGGAACAGCAGACTGCAAGTCAGAGAGTCTCAAAGTAAGTGTCAGGGACCCATGAGATGGTTGTGATTCTTTCTGTATGTATTTGATCTTTTATGAATTACACAGGATCATTTCTACATAATCCCCCTGGGGTTCATCCAGTATTCCCAGTGATTCCATAATACAACACAAATGTATGGTATAAAATACATAGAGTCATCGACTGCAAAAAAGTCCAGAAAAGATTCTCAAAACCTCACAGATTTTTTCCTGATTTTGCACTATCTGTTTCAAAAATAATTTGAGGGCTTTAACTTCCACTCCTTTTAACCAAGTTGTGGGAAATGTAGTGCTCTATCTGACCTTCTCAAAAATACTAATAACCATAGTTAAACTGGCTTTTTTGTGTCTTTGTATGTGTGTGTGTGTGTGTATATATATATGGTGCTAATGCTTTAGTCCATGCAATACCAAAACATTGAAAACAGAGGGAGTAGTAATTGCTGAAGCATTATTTCTCAATGATTTCCTGTAAATTCAAAAATATTCACGTGAATCCATCTGTTACACTGCCAGATAATGTACTTCCAACATACTTATGCAGTGTGATTGTGCACTGTACAAATGTATTTGTATATGCCAAGACTATGTACAGCTGGTCAGTAGTGCTGTTGAAGTTGTGAAAGATTTGAGATGCCTGACACTAAGCAAATCTATTTTCTCATCATTACATCCCTGCCCTGTTATTTCAAAAAACATATGACAATGATTTCTTTTAGCATTTAACACAGAGCTCGTGGAGCTGTAGAATTGTGGAGAAAACATGTCCTATCTCTTTTCTAAATAAACACTACATTCTCTTCACCAAATCTTTTCTCTGTACCTCAGTTAGAGATGAATATTGCTATTAATCTCTATTTGATCTCTTCTTACTGAAATGGTATTTGACTAAAGTGGGTATTTAAGGACATACTCTGAGGCACACTCTCTCTCTGTCTGTCTCTCTGTTCCCCAGCTTACATCTATATAATGTACAAAAAGAGAAAACATCAGTTAATGGCTCTGTAGTACTACAATAGATGATATACCAACCACTAAAGCACAATGACCCATGCTTTACTTAATAACATGGCACTTGAATAAAATGTCTCACAATAATATAGTGGAAGTTACATATGGCAAATAAGAATCAATCAACATGTGTTCAGAAGCGTCAAGCCTGCGATCTCTGCCAAAACTATTAGTGCTTGAACTTTAAGGGGTCAGGTTTCATGAAAAGGGTAAATAACAGCTGTTTTATCTCCAGCAAAAGTGATGCCTTAAATTGTAAGGATCAATACGTAATACTTGCATTAAATTGATTGTATTATGTAACTGAAAATGTATGTGAATGGGTCGGAAAAGTACCAGAGATGTCTTTCAGTATAATGCCATGACTGCAATATGCAGCAATAAAAATGAATTCTTACAATGGAATCAGCAGCTCTCTGACAAATTCTACAAAGTTCTACAAAGTCAGCCTTGATGCTACCAGGCAGTTGCTGGATTGGATGTCTGTGGCTTACCAACCTCTGTAGTTTATGTCTGGCAGTCAAGTTGTTGATCATAGTGATCGTAGTGTTAAGCCGATTTAGTGTTCTTATTTTACTGCCTCTGTTTTGTTTTATTCCACAAACAAAAAAGTGTAAATCTAAGCAAAAAAAAGAAAAAGGGAAAAAGAAGTGCTTTTAAGTTTAACCAACCATGACAGACAAAGGTCTTCTCTGAAGTTTAATTATGCAGACCTCACCTCAGGGCTTCTGAGAGGCACAATGGAGCCTCTTTGTACTGTATCGTTCTACTATATGTCAGACATGCATCACCTAACTAGCTAAAATGTTTCCTTTGACTCGGGTTCAACACCACATTTGGATGGATGAGCTGCAGCTACAATACAAGCAGCATCAGATATGTTCATGTATCAATATCAGTGAGTATCCAACACTGCCACATGTCAGATAATCTGATCGCTGTTTTAGAGATGTTATCGGCATGCCTATCGGATGTAAATGTCAGTCTAAAGGTTTGTCGACAACTTTGGTCCAGACTGAAATATTTCAACTACTACTTGACCCACATAGTGACCAACACTTGCAGGTAATTTCTCCTGACAATTTAATGAAGTTAATGGCACAAAATACCAAAAAAACATGATAATGATTTGTCATTGTAGGAAAACAAAAGTTATGGATACTGTAAATGATTTGGGGAGAGAGTTGTCGGCGTTTCAATTCAATACACAATACACAGGGTGCAGCCATTGATATTCCATTTGGATGGCTGTCCAATAAAATGCCAATGCGGTTAGTTACCATAAGCCCCTTAATCCTATCATCTAATTACCACCAAAATGTTAACCATCAGTCTGTACTGTGTGATATTGATTGGTCTCATTGCCACCATTGACTTTATGACTTGTTTCTGCTGAGTGTTCAATTCAGCCCACTCACATCCACTCCATATTCTCTCTCTCCAGTCTACATTAGTCTGTCAATGGGCATGCTCTCATGGGCACGTGCACGTGAAGACACGTAAATGTCTTGCAGTGTGCATGCTGTACACGCAGTTATGCACATAGCGGGTGGAAAGATGTACCAGAAAAGTGTGTGTCCGGCTGACAGAGCAAAACACAGTTTGGAAAATTCGTCACCTCCAAGCCCAGTTTTTTCTGATATACATGCATGCTTGTAACCGTACAACACTGTACACTCAGTTAAGTGCAGAAGCCTTGCAATCCACAATATGGTATGAACGTAAAGTGAGAAATGACCATTCCAACCAAAAACCTTTGGCAATGTGTCAGTTGTTGTCCGTTAAGATAAATGATGCTTGTCAGGTTGGCCCACGGGCACATGGCATCATCAATATGGAGGACATAAATGAGAGGCGAAAGCTGGAAGATCCTCTTCCTGACCCCATCTGCATGGCCACAGAAATTTTTCCACACTTTCAACAAAATACCTAAAAGTTTTTATGATCCAGGATAGCATTTAGTAGCTAAAGAGCCAGATATTTCCCCAAGGTGTAGGTGATATTTGGACTTTCAAATAAATGTTCTGTATCTGCTGGATGTGTAAACAGACAACCGATTCCTAATAATTCACCATATTAAGTTCAAAGGTGATGATATTCTGCGTTATGTTCAAAGCTTGTTTCTGCTCATTATAGAAGGTTTAACTACTAACTCAACCTGCATCTATATCTTATAGATCTTATATCTTATCTTTTCTCTGTTGATGATGCCAACAATGTGATGTTCATATACAAGGATGATAGAATGAACCACAATGGCTCAGTTTATTTAGCCTATATGCCTATATAAGTTCCAGAATTAACCCTGGGCTTGTCTCTTCTGCTGCTATGTAGTATTTATCAACTAGTATTTACTGCATTATATCATGTCTTAGATTCTTTTTAGCTGCAGTACCGCTGTGAACTTTTGATATAAATAAGAAGTGGGTTTGAAGTCATCTCTCTGCAGGGTCACAGTCTGAAGTATGCACTGTGTTGCATTTGTTAAATACCTCTATAGCTGTCTGTGGCCTTAAGGCTGAAAATGTATTTTCTGAAAATATTGCATGCACATGGGTTGCCTTAAAATGAGACTTAATGTGGGAACAAATTCCCATATTTTGATATTTTCCATTACACACTATGCACAATGACAGTGCCCTGAGCAGTAAATGTGGCCTAAGTGTCTGCTTTGCTACTGTCAGTCAGTACACTGCATGTTTTTTTCTGTATTGAAAATGGGGCCCTTGGGTTCTCTTTAATCAGTACCTTTAGGCTACTTTAAGACTATTCTGTAAGACTACCTCTAAGGCTATGGGCATCTTTTCTATCATTCTCAATAGAAAAATACACATGGATTTTTGTGGTACAAATAGTAAATGCACAATGTTGAAAAACAATCTATAGGTTGACAAATCAAGTAGTTTGTTGTGACTGAATAGATGGATGGATACACATGCACATTTAGGGTTTGTATTGTTCACATATATGAATATTTAAATTAGTTTGATAGTAATTTAAAAAATGCTTTATAAGGAATAATAATATTTTTTGTCATTGAAAAATATTCTATAATTTCATTGATGTTTTGAGCAACCTGATAGAGGTTTCAGGCTCAGTTAATTTCCGGGAATGTGCTACTGATTTAAACACAAATGACACCAGGTGGATAGATCCTCTATAAGATTCAGATTTCATTATGAATTTCATTGACACCAACTTTCTATGTTGTGATATCCTGTGCTTCACTAGGATGACGTGGCCGTCGACAGTATCCGACTAAAAAGACTTATCACTGACCTGAAGTCAGTTCCCATGGCAACTCATTGGCCTTAAATCAGAAGCAGTGAAGTCTTTTACATTGCCAGACTCCACTGCCTGCATCTGCCTGCAGACTTGAGTTCGGCACAGGGCATCTATTCAGATACATCTATATACATCTTTTGTCAGCTGATATAATATGACTTTTTAGGACTGTTGGAATGCTCATACTTCCAGAACTGAGACACAGTGTTCTGGGGGCTCATTTGTTTCCTTTTAATTTGCGGAAGTACAGGAAGTCCATCTAAACATCACATGTTCATTGAGTTATACTAAAGAAAAGCCACCCACATCTCCGATATGCTCTGTAGTTGAGTTTTATGTTTATGTTGATATGCTATATTTACTCTACAGTATATTCTCATAGAATTCACACAGTTCAGTAAGCAGCTTTTGTTCTGCTGTTTCTTGTTTTGTTCTTGTATGACATACAAGAACACAACCCAACACTAAAGGGAAAAGGAATCAACAGCCAGTTGCAATGTTTAATATTTTACTTAATATTTATGCTATTTTAAAGTAAACTGGCAGTTTTTATCAGATAACCATCAAGGTCAGTTGTTCAAAATAATCTCAATTCAATAAAAAACAGCGTTAGGATACAAGTGACTGAACTCTGATTGCCCATATTGGGGGTGCCAAAAGTAAAACCTCAAAAAATAAAAAAGAAATAAAAGAAAGGTGAAACACACATTTGAAATTTGCTTTTTGATTGAAAGTTTGCAGGTCATGCCATCACACTGTGAGTCTCTGTGTATGTGTCTGTAGCTGCAGCTAAAGTATACTCATGTGTGGTAGTTGTCTACGCTCCCCTGCCAGGCTTTCACAGCAGGAAACCAGATGTGGCCAGAGAGTAGAAAAATGGGGTATTTTTTGGGTTTTTTTTCCCTTTTCCTCAGTCTACATGCCGCCATCAAAACAAAGGTTCTGAAAGGCTGAGGTGAAGAAATACCTCAGCCAAATTAATTCTCAGCTTCAGGGATAGAGACTGATGTGCTGCAGAGGGCAGAGAGTCTGCAGGGGTTCACTCAACCAATGAATAACTTCTGATTTCACACGGGGAGTTTCCTGTTTCTAATTCAAGGCATGTTAATCACGCATGCACATTTGCATGCAAGTACATGTACTCTGTATAAGCATGCCACTGTGAAATATTAATTCATCACCTGTGCAAACCAGGATGATAATTACAGTCTCATTTATTCTATCAACATATTTCACTTGCTATTTGGCTAACGATCCTTCAGGGATTCACTCACCATGTATCTCTCAATCTATCATCCAATCATTCAAAGAATATTTTAAGTTGTAAAACAAGTAATGGTCTTGAGTGATGATACTCATTTCCTCAAGATTTAAAAGATTTTGCCCAGGTGACCGACAGGGCATAGATGATTTGGGGACTTGACGAACTGCTAATATCCCCAATACATCATAAAATGTCTTTATTGGTGAGGGACGCCTGGCGCTGTTGTGTCTGTTTTTTCAACAGATAAAAAATAGCTGATATCTGACAAAAGAGATGGAGAAAAGGAGGATAGCAAAAAGACTATAAAACTATGTGTATGCTTAGTAATACACTGCAATTATCAAAGAAAAACTAAATGTTATCACAAGCCTTCCATCTTATCAGGTAGGAAAGTAGCTAAGCGGTTCAAGGTGTGTGTATTGTTACATTGAGGTAAAAACTTTCTAAGAATGTGCTGGTCAGTTTACTACAGAGCTGAACTGGAAATTCTAATTCACTCTTTTGACCCTGGTACCCTTACTTGCCTTTCAACCAGATAGAGTAGAAATATGTGTATATTATACACCACGAGGGACTTACTGTGTATAATTGGGTATTGAATATTAAGTAATGTCATGCTCGCATCCACTGCTACCTGGCATTATTAATTTTTCATGGACCAATGCTGTGGATTTAGACCCCCCTGCTGGTTGTAAATTCTTATTACAAAAATCTAACTGTCGCACAAATGCATTCTGAATCTGACATTATGCAATAAATCACTGCACATATTCAGACACAAAGTCAGTTGCACACTGTTTACAGAGTGATGGCTGCTGAGTATGGGTTTAGTTAGTGGTGGCAAGGTGACGCTTTCTCTTGCTACATCGAACAGCGTAAACAGTGCTTCTAAATAACAACCACTATATATATATTTTTTCTTATCTGATTTTCATATTAAAAATAATTTATTCATGCCCCCCTACCCCACAGACATGTGCTTCCCTGAGTTGCCGTGTGGAGCCACAGCCAACATTAATTACACTGCTGGCTCTGACACTGACATATGATTTCTTCCTCCAATTTAACACTGTTGCCTCCTCATCAGTATGTCCAACGAGATCCCAAGAGATGTTGAAGGGTATTGTCAGCCTGGTGTGGCATTGGACACGAGAGCTTTGCCTGCAGGTAACAGGATATGCTCCCCACTATGACCACACATTAACCTTTTCATGTATTCTAATTACTCGGAGGTACGATCTGGCTCCCTGTCTTAGCTAGAAGGATAATAACCTCCCACTTAACAATCCATGGACTAATTATATCATGCTTCTTCTGAAAGAAGTGGTGAAACTCCACTGGCAGTCATGTTGAAATATGAGAATGTTGTCTAAAATATTCTCTAAAGTCAACATCAGTCATCAATATTGCAATTAAACTAGGTGTTAAGATGGTATGAAGGTGGCACTGAGTTTCTATTTTAACACAAAACGCATGAGAATTTTTTTCTTTGTATCTTATTGAATGATAGATGTGTTAAGAAACTTCACCAGGTCATTGCCAAAAGGAAAAAACTGAACATTTTTACCCATATTACAAAAAAGCGTAGCTGCAGTGGACCTCTTTTTTATGTACCATGTCCAATTTTAGGTTGGCAGACGTTGAATTAAGTACCCGTACATTTATATAAAGATTTACACGACATGTTTAGCTGAGCTTTTAGGTCCTATTTATTGAGACGGTATAAACTAAGGTTTCTACTGGTTTAAAGTTCACCTTGAGTGCATCTTGAAAGTAAAAATAGAAATAGCATAATAACATATGCACAGTTCTTCCCATACAAAGATATCTCAAAAAGTGAGAGCTATTTTCTACACAAGGCATTTGTGTCAATTAGCAACGATAAATTCTTGTGTGTAGCTCTTCATCCATGACAGTATTTTCATGTAAAGTGTCAATATGATTTATTATAGAATTTTTTATTAATTTCTTTTTATAATTCTGCAGTGCTCATCGAGCTTGTATAAAATCTTTTATCCCACAAACAGCACATAAACACTTCACATATAAATAGGAAAAAATACATTAACATTCACAAGATCGTTTCCCCAGTTGCCCACACATTCATAGGTGCCTATCTTCATCAGAAATCCATAGTGAAAATCACAAAAGCAACATTTCAAGTACTACTTTGTACACAGTGAAATGGCAAGAACCTCCGAGAAATTAACAGAGAAAATTAATTTCGGGAAACCAAACTGGGACCATACTTTAAAATGAATTCTTCATAATTAGGATTTGTATTATTATTACTCTCCTGCAAGATAGGTGTTTAATGTTTTAAAATTTGTTAGTTTCGCCCAGTGCATTTCACCCGTGTTAACTTTCTCTCCTGCATTTCTCTTTCTTGCCTGCTTTATGGAGGGGGAAGTTACAGCTCATGCGTCACTTCTCTGTTTTTAATCTTCATTACGTGTGTATGAATATACAGTATGTGTTTTTTTAATAACTGAACTCATTATCATCAGTCATTAATGCATACAAATGTGGAGTCCCACCGAGAATTAAACCTAGTTCAACAGGAAGCTATTTAAAGCATTCACTTATGGCTTCTTACAGATGTCACTTTAAAAACTGAGCCTGTGCCCACATTGCATGGTGTCCCTACCCTGACAGGTACAACTTCCAGCAGAGCCTAAATGAGACAGTGCTACATAGCAAATGAATAATACAAAAGGGAAGAGACAAATTGAAAAGGTGCTCTAGTATTGCTTTATAAAGAAAATTTCCCACACAGCTTTCCTGCTGATTTCCCTTTCCACCTAAACCTTTATAGAAGAAACACCCATGGGAAAAGTTTCTCAGGATCAACAACATTTCACCTGTGCTGGAGACTTCAGATATCCTGTCCATTTCTTTATCTCTAACAAAATGGCATTCATGGCATTCTTTCTTTTTCACAGATTTTTTTCTTTGTTGCTTTATCCAGTGTTAAAATTTTCCTACCCAGTTTTATTGGAACTGAGATTTGACAGCGCTCTTTCTGTGCTGAAAATTCACAGCGGGCACTGAGTGAAACCCCTGACAAAGAAACTTGGTGGCAGGTGAACAAACAAGCGCATGTCACTGTAACTGATAACAGTGCCTGTCTCTCTCTCTCTCACACACACACACACACACACACAAAGATAATGTCCACTGATTGTTTTGATATGACCTGAAACTGTTTGTCTGATTCACAGAAGTTCGGCTTCATCCTCGTCATCCTCTGAACCAGAGGGTCCCTGGCGAACTTCTTCATACCACTTGTTGGTCAGGGTCTTCATCTGGATCCGACCGTGTAACAGATCCTGTCAGACAGAAATTAATATTGACCATGCAAACAAAATAACACATCTCAGAATACAGTAACCTTGATGATCCTGTGAATGGTTTTGGTTGAAGATAAATTATCTTGATGACTTTCTCTTTTTGGCAGAATTTCAAACTTGATTTTCATGTCACTCTCTTTATGAAATCTTCACGACTGACTACTAAATTGCAGCATACATTTTGTCAATCACCATTTTGCAGATGAATTTTGAAGGAAGCTATCCATTTCCTCTTCCCAAAGTTTGTAAGTCTAAACAGAAGTGACTTATAAATCCACTTTACTTCCACAAATGGGAACAAACTAATTCACCTCTGATAGTCTTAACAGAATGCAGAACAGCTATGAGCCTGATCAAAATGGAATGTACTGGCTGACTGTTCAATTAGAGAACATCAAACACAAGGACTGTAAACCAGCATGACTGCAAAACAGGAAATATGTTTAAGGGATTGTGAACAATATGGTGTGGTCTTTCAGATGTCTCAGAAGAGGATTTCTGCCATTCTCTCTCTCTCTCTCTCTCTCTCTCTCTCTCCCTTACCTCTTGTGTAAGTCTGCGAGTGAAGAAGGGGTTAAGGTATTTAGCATCAAGCCACATAAAGCCCTTCAGATCTTGTCTCTGGTAGATCTGAGCCTCGTACTCCTCCTCTGTCAATTCTGATAGGTGCTCTGACTCAATGGTATTACCCTAGAGAGAGAAGAAGAGGGGGAGGAAGGGAGAGTCAGATAGATAGATAAAAAGAAATGAAAGTTGATGGGTCACCAAATGAGACACAGGTGAAAGACATGTAGGAGAGGAAGGTGGATGCATGGAAAAGTCAAAATGACAGGACAGCACTGAGGATGGTGGTGTCCAGATCACATACAGAAGGATGAGGGATGATGGAGAAAGAGCAGAGGGAGCAAAAGTGGAAATTACATCAAAGGGGGCATGAGGGCTGTGAGGGAAAATGGAGGGCTGCTTGGCCTAGTAGCTGGTACCCTGCGGTGTAACACGTAGCTTTGGAAGACATCAAACATGCAAATACTGTTCACAGAAGTCACGCTAACACACCACCATAAGCTGCCAGTGACCTCACTGGTAGGCTGTACTTCAAAGAAAGACCCATTATCTTGAGTTAGAGCTGATGCATTCAAGTGGCACATATAAAGCAATAGCTTGGAGCCTAGTGTGTCTGGGAAGTTATATTAATTCTAGTTGTTAGGGTTTATTTGTGCTTGTGTTTCTGAGTGCGCATCTCTGTGATGAGAGTGGTTGGCTCCCTGCTGATTCAGTGTCCTTCACACAAACCACAATCAACCTTTGATGATTCTCCCTCTGAAGAGAACAATAACAGTCTGATGGCAGATGACACGAGAGCACAGCAATTTCTGTGTGTGGGGGAGGGTGCATGCATCAAATCAGAGTGCTTCATCCATTACCATTTTCTCCGTCTTGCTGAGATTGATGTCTTTCTTGTTCTTACGCCGTGACTGGCTATCCTCAATGTCCATGATGCGGATGAGTGGCATGGTCCCGCCACCCAGGAGGAGGATGGTAAAGAGTACGATGATGATGGTGGTGGTGCCGATTAGCTGACGCTTTTCAATGGGCTCCAGGCCCAGATGAAGGCTCAAAGCGTAGGGGATAGCTCCTCTCAAACCTAGCAAAGACATAGGAACAAGATTGACAGCTGAAAGATGAAACACAAAAAGAAAGATATGTAAACTGAAACCTGACATTTGTACAACTGATATGTATTAATTGCTGCATTTGTTTGTTTTTAATACATTAGGGCTGCAAAAAATAATTATTTTTATTACTGACTAATCTGATTATTTGTTTCTGTTAAATTATTTCTTTTGTCTGGCAGGGGTTAGAAAACACTGAATGATATCCAAAGGAAGATAGAGGTTAACGTCTCTCTCATGCTTCTCTCTGGAGCTCCAGCAAGCACGGGGTGTTTTGTGTCAGTTTCAGAGCCTCTCTTCTGATTCTGACCGTTTTCTGAGTGATTCACGACCAGGTCAACCGCAGGTAACAGACTGCAGCCTCTGACTGTAGCTTGGTAAACCTCAGTGGTAAATCCAAATAATAATGGTCAGTCAAATTCAGACTGAAATGCTCCAGTATTTTAGATCTTAGGTTCACTGTATCATCTCACCACTAAACCACATGATGAACATCATTTTGGGTGTGATCTTGTGGTCTCTGAAAAAGTTCAGCAGGAACGACAAAGGGAAGATGTTCACCGCTCGGCCGAGAAGGACCAGGACCTGCCAACAGAACAACAGCTGTAACACTGATGATCATGGGTACAAGATTTTGTTTAAAATATAAGAATACTTACTATGCACCAGATGACGAAGGATATTTCAAAGTTATGGGGGAAGCTGAAGATGGAGAGACCAAGGAAAGCGAACACACACGTCTCTAAGGAACGGAGTAGAAAAATAGTGGTTGGAGCTTATTGTAAAATGAAAACAAAGGTGAGACTGGAAGAATAAGAAGTAAGTCACTGACCACACATGAAGGCCACTGTACGCAGCGTCTGCTGCATGAGGATCTGGGTGACAGGAGACAAATTGTGATGGGTGTAGTGAGACATCACGATTCCCGCAAACAGGATAGACATAATCCCTGTAAGTAGAGAGAAAACATGCTATTTAAAAAACAGTCTGATTAAGTCAAACATACAAATTTCCTCTTTGTTCCTGTATAAACATGCACCTACCAGACAGTTTGATGCCCTCTGCAAGGCCATAGGGTAGGTATGCAAAGATTATCATCATACCAAACTCCAGGGAAGGAGTCTTCCTCAGGTCAAAGTGTTTGAGGAACTGGTCATGGAGTTAGGGTAATTAAATAAAAAGGGATGAAAATACAGACAGGAATATAAACTAAACAAGCAAACACACACACACACACACACACACACACACAATAAGTCCAGATACAAGAGCCGAGATGAGTCCAGTGAGTGTTCCCAGGGCAGCAGATCCAAAAAACATTTTGAGAAAATAACCCAATGCTTGTAAAAAAGTCTCCCAGCCCGTTACCATGGAGTTGTCTGAGCGTGAAAAGAAACCTTCGGCTGTGCTGAGAGACAGAAAGACAAAAAGAGAAACATGTCAAGTGAAGCCACGTTCTTTGCTGTTATGCCTCCATCTGACCCTAGAGGGCAGAAGCACTGCACGACTGAATCCTACAAACTCACAAGTATGGGGGAGAGAGCGAGAGAGAGAGTGCGAGAGGATTAGAGAGTATGCAGAGTTTGTAATCCCATCAAAATCCTGTTGGCTAAACAGGAGTTGGCTGTATCGTATCACCCCGGTGACTTCACAGGAATGTAATTTGAAGGAACTTATTAGGAACTGTGCCACACAGAGCAAACATGGATTCTATGCGATCTATATTGATTTATTTTGAAATGCACAATGTACATTATATTCTCCTACCTTGAAAAATGCTATTACTTTTATGCCAATTTGGAACTACAAAGCACCAAAACTCTTAACTAAAGATAAATTTAATGTCACACTATTGCTCCAACATGTCCTCCTTACATCTTTTGTAGCAAATAAAAAAGCATAATGGATTTATTCTAGTTACTGATGTGGAAGGACCAGATAAAATCTATTTGTATAAAAGTTTAAATCAAATCCTTTTTACAATTGCCACTTATTTAGACAAACAGTCTGACAGCAGCCTAATTAATAATATGATTTAAATGTTTATTAACAAGCTCCCAAACAAAGGCATTAACTGTGTTTACTGCAATGAAAGACTGGGCCAAACTTTGAAGTAGCTTTTTAACAAAGCTGGTCTGTGAGGTGCTATCAACAAGCAAACTGCCAGGGTTGTTCAGCCTATCAATTATTCATGCATTCGTTTACGCTACTGGGGCGCGCGGACACTCGAGATCACTTTGCACGTTTAACTGTTTGTGAGTAGGAGAGATAAAGCAACAATACCGTGAGCAAGGAGACAGCAGATAAGATGACAGTGATGCATACAGACAAGCTATTCCTGCCAACTGTCCAGCAAACTTGTCTGTCAAGGTTTTGTTTCTGTACTGGTTTGGGGGGTTGCCAATCTGAGGATACAGCACAGTATTCATCAGCACTTCTGAGATAGTGATACTCCAAACAGACTGTTGCCGAAATACATGACAAGCTTTGTCCAGAAATTTAAATATCAGGGTGTCAACGGGACTTACCCTCACTCCCAAAGAGCAGATTTTCTGACATTGATGTGGTGAAAACCTCCCAACAACAATTTAACAATCCTTAATCTGTGAATGCCATTAATGTCATCCACATCTACCAGATTGTCATTTTCAGTTTCAGTTTTTGGACTTCACATTTTAATTTTGATGAAAATGTCCACATATATCTTGTATTTGAAGCTGTGGCTTTGCCACCAATGGCATGTCTGTGGAGATAAAATACATGGCTGGGTCTGTCCTCCTCACTTTCTGTCATAGCGTAATCAGCAAAAAGCGGGTGGGGTTCAAAGTTTGGATGGTGTCCAACTTCACTCTGGCGGACATTTGCAATGCTGAGTGTTTGTTTGTGGAGTCGACTGCACTAGAACAGCTAATTTTCCTTTATTGAAGAATACAAGTCCTCACAGCAGCAGATGATAAAATAAGAAAACATAAAATAAACATATAAAAAAAAAATACTAAAAACTTGGCTACAAGTAATCCCGAGAGTCTGTGTTGGGAAAAAAAGAAAAATGAATTGTAAACACAGTTTTCTGAACACACTGGTGCTCACTGTATTGTCCAATGTCTGTCGTGGCCTGTGTTTGGTACCTCACACATACTTCTAAGCCTGCTGCTATTCCTCATTGTACATGTACCTATGACTCTGACAATGTGTTTCTGTGTGCACAGTGTTTGGGTATTAGTGGTCCATTAATCTACATATATAATCCATATGTGCCCTGCCCAAATTTGCACCCTGGAGAATGAATAAGGTATAACGGGAAAACAGAGACTCTTACTTGGTGAGGACAATAGACACAGCGTCATTGAGGATGCTTTCACCAAACACCAGCATATTGAGAACCGGGTCCACGTTGAGGGCGTTAAAGATGGCGATGGTAGCCACAGGGTCCACGGCTGAGATCAGCGAGCCAAAGGCAAAGCTACAGCAGGGCAGGAAGGAGAGAGAATGAGTGGAGAATGACAGCCTATTAGTGATGAAAAGACACTTTTGTAGACATTAATGTGCTTGAAAAGAAATCAGAAACAAAGGCCTACAGACTGTCAAAGTCAAAGTCAAAATCAAAGACAAACGACACAGCCAGTAGAGACAGGAAAGACGCCACAATCAACCAACAAGAATTTGCTGAATAAGTCTAGGGAAACAATAATGGATGCCATAAATCGAATTAACAACATGTGCCAAATTTGCTTAAGTTTGAATTAAATTACTGCATAATTCTGTATGAACAGAAGTGGGTGCATAGATATAGTACAGTGTGTGCTGGAACAACAGCAAAGAATGAGAGAAAAAAGGCTTAAGTAGCTACATTTTGGGACTTTCCCAACCCAAAATCTAATCAGTACTTTCTTAGCCCATGTCCCAAATTCCCCTCAAATGTCATTAGAATCTGCTAAGTAGTTTCTGCAAGACAAACAAATAAGACTGAAACCCTATTGGCTTTAAATCAGTCACACTTGTGCTTGCCTACACAACAAACAACAGTCCACACTTGTGCACACTGCCAGTCCCATGTTTCTCTTGGATAACATGGGTGTGGAGTTGCATGCTCATATGTATTAGCTATCTCGAGCAGCCGGACGACCCCACTATCTGGAGCTTGCTCAGAGATAAACTCTTAAGCTTTCGAGAGTTTCATTCTTTCAAACTTTACCCTTTGTGCTTTAAAACTTTACACTGAAGTGCCAGTGGGTGATTCTTCTATGGAACACAATTATTTGATTTCCTTTGAAGTTATTTTGCACAAAAAGTTTTTTCATGTGAAAAAGTACCAAAAGTTAAATAGGGAGAGGTTTCATGTTATTCCAATGCAGAGATGTAAGAGACATATTAATGGTAGTTGGATTGGAAAAGTAACACTCACCTGTCAGTCATGGTCATCTTATAGATCACATCTGCCTGAGAAAAAAACAAAAACAAAACTAAATATCAAGACTCAGATAGTGCAATGCTTGTATGCATCAAGATCTGCAAAGGGGGAATTTGTGTAAAATTCTAAACAATGAAAAAGTGGTCTTCTTGAATATTTCTCTTGTATGCGTGAGTAATCATTCTCTGTATTAATAATGCGGCTTTTGAAAAGTCAAAGGGGAACGCTGAAAACATTTCATCAAAACAAATGAACAGTTTCACACTGGCAACACCAGGGCTGTTACCAGAGGCTGCTAAAATCCTCACCTGTCCGAGGAAATAGATGCCTCCCCCGACTATGAAGGCAGAGATAGCTGTGCCAATCACAGCAAAGAGGGTAATGGAGCCAATGTTCTGGAAGAAGTTCCCCTGCACGTACATGGACACACAGCTTAAGTATTCATGGGCTTAGCGCTATGACATTTGGAAATACATAAGAGTTATATAACATGTAGCCAGCATTAAAATGAAAAGTAGGACACGGTACAGGTGGTGAGGACAGTTCTACTGTAATTACACTGAAAGTAATGGAACAGAAAGTATGTGAAGAAAGTTGTTGCCTCTTAAACCCTGTTTACAGATATCAGCGTATGGAAAACAAAAACAAGACTATTAAAATTGTTGAAATGAATAATAGAAGGCTATGAGCCACCCTTTGGCACTTGCGGATTCATTTTAAACTTTATTTATGGTAATATATGACAACAGCGCATGTGATAGATGACACTGGCTAGAACACCTGAATATATTTACCAGAATATTCTGAATATTAATATGTATTTATTTCTTGTTCTGCACATGAGGATAATGTTATTTTAAAGAATAAAACAACAAATTTTGCATTGAAAAAAATACCTAAATATTATGTTTGATGTATGTAGGCTGGCTTGTAGGGTTAGGGTTAGGGTTCGTCACTTGTGAGTACATCGCCTTCATAACGTCCCCAGCCTTGGTTGTTCAAGTGAAGGACCCAAACCAAGTAAATTCAGCTTCATGGACACTTTCTGTCGTACCTTATGCAAAGAGTATCCAGATTCAAAGATGATGGGTGGCAGCAGCAAAAGGAAGAACATGTTGGGGCGGAACATTTCCTCCTCCTTTCAGGAAAGAACAAAGTTACATACACTTCACATTTCAGAGTCCAACTGGTATAAAGCTGGCAGCAGAAAAATAAATCCTACAGCTAATCAGCACTCCCATATAGGGTCAAATTATGTGTATCTCACCAAATAACAAAACATGTGCTTGTGATTATCAAGTAGCCCTCAACAGACATTTCCAAATAACTCATGACTGACTCATGAAAGTCACTTCCCTGATCACCAGCTCACTTGATACTAAGTAACAGAGGAGGTGAAAGGGTGACGAGGAAGGCCATGTCTGAGCTGTTGGTAACAGCCAGTAATCTGACCAAACATATTTGGATGTTGACTCAAGGATGACACACACACACGCACATCAGGTGCTTGTCAGGGGGGAATGGTTGTCTGCCGGCCTGCCAACTCATGCATGAATTTAAAAACTACCACACTGTCACACATACTGTAAGAATGAAGTGAATACCTACAGTGCATATGCTTTTTTTAAACTTCTCTCTCTCACACGTATACAGAGTGAGAGTGAGAGAGAGCTGGAGAGACAGAAGGAGAAAGAGAGAGGAGAGAGAGAGAGAGAGAGAGAGTACCCCAGTGACCTTAGCTCTCTGATTATTTCAGCGATATAATGAAATCATTGTTGCTTCTCAGCTAAATGGGCCAGCCTCCCAGATCAGGCGCTGGCATCATGTGCCCATGCATTACACTCTGGCTGCCAATGTGTCTGTGCATGATGCACCATGTGTTCTTGTATACGCCAATATGGGAGTGTGTGTGCGTGTGTGTGTGTGTGCATAATATAGAAGCCGATATACTGCATCCATTAATGCACATTAATGGGGAAGATCTATTTCTGGGCTGCAGTGGACATTGCAGTCATGTCTGTCAGAAAGATGGAAGACAGCAGGCCTACATTTACTCCATCCAGTCAACAATCTCTCTCATTGTATTACGGGAGCCACGTTTGACAGCTGTTAGAGCCTGACTCTCAACTGTGACAACCACAAAAGCAGTGGGAAGGGAACACTTCCACATTTGGGCTTCTTTTTTTCCAGAAATGGGCTATTTCTGTGAGCAAGTTATCTGATGAATGATTTCCTGCCCTTTAACAATCTGTGACAGATTTGATCCCTTTCTTCTGACAACCACTGTTCATCACCTATTATTATCACCAATTATTTGACATAAACTACCAAAATGTGAATGCATCAAAAGTACATAAGGGATAGTGCTGTATAGCACTTTAGCGGAGACACGAAATAACTAGTTTAATCGTCTTCTGAATTTATCATATATTATCTATTTCTTCCCATCTAGACAATTATTCAAAGCTGAGACCCAAAAGAGCATGAAGTGATTGGCAACTGAGATGAGACAATACCACAACCCACTGCTTAATTAAAAGCCATGCAGTGGACTGACTTTTGCCTGTCAAGATAGCTTTGGTTCCAGTGATAAAATTTGTATGACACCAACCTACATTATTCCATAAACAAGCTCTTAAAAATGGGCCGGACATAAAGGATAGCCTACAGAGGACATATGCTGGAGTGAAACGCTGTGCTCCTGCATCCTTTGTTCTCCATTCAAATTTCTGGGCAAAGTAGGTCAGCGAGGAATGCTTCCAGGTTAACACTCTTTCTTGCCATTTATCTCCAAAAGAATTCTATCCCTCGGGTCAGGTGAAAGGTCAAGAATGAATACTAACACCTGAGACAGAAGAAGCTGCACTATTCCAGGCAAGCACTACAGCCAGACATCTACAGCTGTACTCCTGCATGCCTGCATGAAGGGATACCTTTCACTGTCACAATATAAGATCAAGCACTCTCAGACTTTACATCACGTCAACAAAGATTTACATAAGCAGACATCTAAAAGCTAGTGCTTCTGCCAGTTTGTCGATAAATAAAGATCAATTAAGGATTAAATCATTAGCAATTAACCTGTCCATTAGTCATGAGTCACATATCATTTAGTTAATGAAATGTCAGAAAGGAATTATGCACAATTTCTCAGGGCCCAAGGTGACACATCTTCAAATTAGCTGTTGGTTCAGGAAAACAGTCCAAAGCCTGAAGATATCAATACAAAATGAGAAAAATCAGAGGCTGAAATCAGCAAGTTTGCATTTGTGTTTGATAAATAAAGAATTAATACCAACTGTTGCTGATTGATGCTCTGCTAAATGACTTATCAATTCAGCACTAGATTTTAGGTAAGGCATCACTCGACTGACCTCCTGAAAGCATGAGGAAAGATGTTGGCTGGCAAGGGGGAATCAGATTTCAGCATATTGATAGACAGCAGAGAAACGCATGGTATAAAAGAAGGAAAGATGAAATGGATAAATCCAGAGAGCGGAGGACGGGCGTACACCAGGGAAGTGCTGAGACAGAGCTTGAGCTAAATGAGAAAAGATGAATGCCAGAGATGAAGGGAGCACAGTTAAAAGGGGGTCGAGAGATAACAGAGAAATATGAGTGGGGAGGATGGAGAGACCTTCGTTCAGAGCACGGGCTCCCTGGAGGCTCTGCTTTGACACGCTGTGACATCACCACATGGGAAAAAGGCCCCTGAAACCACAATTAAAACTGCTCTCCTTGTGTGCATCTCTCTCTGCGGCGTGGGAGAGATCTATAAAAAGTATGTGCTACCCTTTGGGGCTTAAAACACACCACTGCAGTCACTGAGGGAAAAAAACAGAGCCTTGATTATACACTGCATGCTGGAATGCTAAAACAGAACGAAAATCTGATTATTATCTGAAGTACACTGTAGATGCAAATATATTCACCTATGCATCTCTCTCTGTGCTTTGCCTAAGAGACAAATTGCTGCTACCGTGTTGCTTTGCACCAGCACGCTATTTCCTCCTCAATCTGTGTCAGAGCACAGGGGAGAGATGGGCAGATGAGAGAAAGGGAAAAGCAGTGAATAGTACCACAAAGGCACATACGGGAAAAGCTTCTCTTCACATGCCGGACTGCAGGGAGAGGACTAGAAATGGAGAGGCGGGAAGAGAAAAGGCAAAGAAAGCAGATTGGCGATGAAAGACGAGGGGCAAAGCCAGTGATGACAGGATGCTGCCGCCTGAAGGGTTTGCACACCCCTGGTGGTTTGTAAGGAGGTCTTGGAGGCTTGCTTGATCCGCCAAGTGGGCCACCTTTAGAAGCATGCTACTTGGAGGAGATGACGCGAGTCTCAAAAGAGGCCATCTACAAGCATCCAGTTTAAACGTGCAAAATGAACTGGTATTTAAAAAAAAAAAAAAAAAAAGGAGGCTAACTGTGACTGGCAGTTCACCAGGGTGGATAAATGCCTTCCATTAACTGTGATGGACCTTTAAGTAAGTGCACTGGACACACAACTTTAAAAGTTGTGTGTCCAGTGAAAAAAAAGAAAAAAGTGATGTTGACAGAATCACAGTTTTGCCACTGGCTGTGTTACTCACTGAGCAGGTTACACGGTACATCCTGCTCTTAGGGGCTCTCTACAAGACAAATAGGTCAGACATAAAAGATTTGCATCATGGCCTGGGTCTTTTGAAGTCTCCACTGACCTATAACCACTTGGCACATCTGTGCTCCTGCAAATAAGATGCTGCATATCACAGCATAACTTCATTGTGCTGCACTCAGACCGTTTTGTGAGGAGCTATGTCGAGATAATGATGAAGGTTATGAAGCCACAGCCTGCAGTATATGGACAGGTGAACAGGTCTCTCTTGCAGTAAGTTACATACAGACACTGAGATAGCAGTGCAAAGATCCACCGGACAGGGGGAAATGGGGGGGAAGGGGCTCCGGGGGCTCTGGTTACCAGTGCAGATGACTCAGCATAATCCTGGGGCCCCCAGGCTAAAAAACAATGGGTCCCTGTGTGCAAGAAACACTGACACAACCTGTCCCCTTTTACTCCCGCCCCCCTCACATCTCTCTCTTTCTACCTCTCTTGTCCATTTGTTCTCTCACTCACTGGCAGAGAACAAGGAATGTTAATTAAAGGCTGGGATCCAGGAGAAAAAAGGGAGGGCTCACAGGGACACCAGGGGAAAGACACCAAGCAAAGAATAGTTTGTGTCACTGTGGATAGGTAACAGAGTGGAGATAAAGAGATGAGATTTGGAGTAAAAAAATAGTGGCCAGGAAATGAATGACTGAGGAGAAAGATACTGACAAAGAGAGAGATGAAAACTGCAGCACAGGGATGCCAGATGTTTGCTGGGCTGGGGTGGGGTGGGGTGGGGGTGGGGTTTTCAACACTTTGCTGTGGGACAAATTGCATCATTCAAGAACTAGGAAAATCATATTTTCAATAAGCCAACAATTCAGCTGTGCTGACATTTCCCCGCTGACCTGTAAAGTTAAAATCAAGAATATGCTGACTGTTGTTCTTTTACGTACAGACTATACACTGACTAAGATGCAATATCTACACAGAGTAAACCTGCAGGTGTGTGCGTGTTCTTTTCAGGTTTGTGTGTGGAGGAATGTTGGCGTTTTGCTTCACACTAAACGAATCCCACTAAGCACCATTAATGGCGACTTGTGTCTTAGTTGTGAAGAGGAAATGGGGCCATTGCAGTGAGAAGGAGCTGTGGAGCTGTGTGGGGACAAGTCAAACACTATACCTTCCAGTTGGCTAGTTCCTGGAACTCAATAATCTTGATGAAGCCTCCCATTAGAATCCCTGGAAAGAGCATGGAGACAAAAAACAGTATCACTGCTTAAATATTTTACTACTTCACATGAAAATTTCAATATGACCACAACACAGACGGGCTGCGAAACGGAGGCAAAGTGCTATTTTAGTGGTCGAAGCAAATACATGGCTGGCAAACGGCCACCACAGTTCAGGAATAAATTGGATACAAAAGAGTGTAAAAGGGTTATTGTCTTAGTTTGTGTCATTGAGAAAGTCCCCTTGGGTCTTCAGCTCTCTTGCTAAACAGCCGCGCAGAAGATTAATGAAAAGGGCGTGGAAAATGCAAAGACATGCAAAGGGCAGAGAAAAAAAGAGAGATAAGAAGGAAAAAAGAAACTAAGTATGAATTAAAGCACTGTGTAAGACCCAGATATAGAGGCGATGGAATGGGCCAGTGTAGAGGAAGTCACTGAGAATGATGAGATGAGAGAGACAAAGTGATGAGGAAGGAAAAGCAGTCCTTCCTGATTTGTAAACAGAGTGTTATCTCTCCTCAGCAGAGTCCCCCCTGCTCCAAACACTGAGAGGAGCTCCGTCTCATACCCCGCATGCAGAGCATGCAAGAGGAAAAGGCCTTCAGGGTCCAAACAGATGTTTGCTACCTGCACAAACATGTAAGAGGGGAACAATGGAGGGATTTAGAGGAAGTGGAAGTAACCTGAAGGGGACCTCGCTCAGTAAGCAAAACTGTATCTATGGGAAACCTTTATGCGACAAATAACTGCTTAAATCAGAATATGAATGATAATATTTGGATAGCCTATGTGTCAAAGACGTGTGTTTAATTTACATGAGAATTATTTTTGCACTGTAACAGTACAAAGGTCTAGATGATTAACTCCATGCTCGACTGACACATTGAGTCAATAATGACACACAATATGGTTTAGAGAGAAATCTCAAGAAAGAGAGTAAAAGAGTGTTGGAAGGACTTGATCGTTTACACGAGTAAACGATCAAGTCCATCGAGGCTCTAATAAAAGTTGAGCGTTCTGGCACACAAATCCTGTTTGATGTACTCAGAGTGCTGTACCCAAAAAGAGGATTTCCTGGAGAGCATTTAAAATACAGAAACATTCTGCATTCCAAGACTCTGCCAGAGCAACCTGTTATGTAAGAAGTACTCACCAAGGGACACGACCGCCACGCTCTCTGGAAGAAAATGCAGCTTGAACTTGATAAGCAGGTGCACCAATATGATGCAGATACCTGGGGTGAATGGGGGTAACAAAAAAAAGCACAGAGTGAATTTACTTCAAACAAATGCATCCATGCCCGGACCCCCACGTCACACCAACTCAGATCAGCCCAAAAATAGCCCCCACATCGTACAGTGTTAAGATCTTTTCTCTGTCTGCTTTCCTTCAAATAACCTACTTGGACTATCCAAGGACGTCTGTGAAAACCACTTGACTTCCTCTCGCAGGAAGTCAACATGTACATGGTCAGAAATCTCAGTTGAAATCACATTTGTCTGACTGTAATGATATTTTATGCAAATGAATTCCAATACACTTGCTTGACATGAGTGTGACTACAAAGCAGGTGCCTGATGTAACAGTTTCCGAGACTTTACAATAAAAGATAATTGTCCCCAATAAAAACACAAAATTAGCTTTTGACAGTCCCGTAGGCAACTGTGTATATCAATGTGCTAAATCAGTGTGTACACATATTAGCATAATTATGATGCCAAACCCCATGGCCACAATGAAGTAAATGGCAATTCACACACGGTAAAAATTCAATGCAGCAAATGAGGTAATCACAAGACGCAGCATATGCAACACCGAAGCAAGCGAAGGTGAGTTCATCAAAGCCGGACTGTTTTGTCATAAGGGAGATGTCAAATTCATGCCTAAGTAAAACACAGACTCTCCACAAGGAATGGAGCATCATGCTGATATGGTTTACAAGAAATGCTGTTTCGAAGCAATGTGTGGTTTCTCGATTGGACTCTGAGGCAGTTTCTATACCATCTCATTCAAACCACAGGTGAGCCGGTATTAATTTCTGAAAATGAGCGCCTTTGAGTCCCTCAAATGTTTGGTACAAGACAGAATAAAATGTATGTGTATCGACAAAGTGAATGGGTTTAATTGGAAGAGCTGTGCATAATTTATGCCATAATCTTGGGATAAAACCCCTTACAGTGATAAGCATGTGACATAAACTAAAATTGGTGACTAAGTGATTTATGGGCACTTTGTGTGTGCCTAGAGAAGCATTTCATGACCACCAACATATTGTGTTTCCACATCTTCTCCTTTTATCCACTTCCTTAATCCTGAATCTCCATCTACACACTCTATTACTTCCTGAATGAGGTCTGAGATACACATTTTGCAAGAGCAACACAAGATGGAGTCATTCAAGTAGTGACAAGAAGGCCACCTACCAATAACCAGAAGGCTGAAGAATATGGTCAACCCGCTGGACTGCTCTTCCTCTTGGGCCTTCACCCCTGTCTGCACGGGCAGAATGGGCTTGGGGGTTGGGGGTGGGGACGTCGTTGGCTTGACAGCAGGCGTTGTAGAGTGGAGGGTCTCATTGCTGTTGTTGTCAGTGTCATTGGACTTACTGTAGTGGGACAGTCAGGAGCAAAAGCAAGTTGGTGTGAGGCATACAAACATACATAGGTTGTTTAGCTACGTCAAATGAAAAATTGCGATGAATGTCAGCTGTTTATGTGAAGTGTGTTGGCTTTTAGAGTGCATTTCACAGAAACCCTGCTTTGCAACATTACGAATGAAGCTATAGCTAACTAGCTACCACTGGGCTAAATTTCTCCCAGAGACAAGAGTATCGAAACCAGTCTTTGTTGTCTCAGACCTGACAGACTGTCCATCCTTCTGTGGGACGGTTGAGTCTGGTGCATCGTCTGTTTCGTGTTTTATAACTTGCTGGTCTTCAGCTGTGTCCTGTTTTACATCTCCTCCGTCGTCAGCTCTCTCGTTCAGTTCCAGCGAGCTGTCTCTCTGAACTCGCTCAAACACACATGGACTTACTAACAGCAGCCAAATGGACAGCAACAACACTTTACGGCTGAGGCCACTCATTGTCAAACCAGTCAGTTTGAACCCAGACTCAGCGGTGTGGAATAAAAAAAGGCTGTCAGTTCCATGTCGACAGCTCCATGTATGTGTTGACATCACGCCTGCATTTCCTGGTGTCACCTTTGCAGGGAGTTGTAGTCTTTACGGTACACGGACGGCATTAAAGGACGGCAAAGAAACAAACAGCTTCAGTTTTATGCAACAAATTTTGTTCAAAATTGCGTGTATATTTTTTTTCACAGTGAATAAAATTTAACTTTGGATGTTGCACATTAAACATCGATGTTCACAAAACTTCTTGTACTCAACTTCCCAGAAATCACTGCAGTGTAGCGTCAGCCGTCCGCCTGAGGGTTCATGGATATTGTAGTGTTATTTCAGACCACACCAACTGTGAAGTACCGACAAATGTATGAAACACTAATACCCGTTCTCACATTCTAATGAGTTATATTTGTTTACCAGGGCCACAAAATAATTACACACACCCTTTTAGACATAAAGCTCAAGCCAGTTTCAGAGTAAAAGTAAGATAGAAGATAAATTAGCAATGAAATAATTACTTTTATTAGTCATAAATTAGACCCCTAGACTTTTGCAAACTGTGCAACAGCAATACATCTATTAAAAATTGATTTTATTAAGCGATTATCCCTCCCATCTCAAAAAGTGACTGTCAGGTAAAAACAGATGTTATCTATGAATATGTTTGAACAATCTAAAAGGGCATCTAGGATACTACACTATACTACAATAGAGACTATTTGCATTTTAGTGTGGACAGTATGTGTTCCTTTTTTAACCATCATGACTACATTAAGACAGTATCTTATTTGTGTGGTTAAGTAAACTCAATTTCTTCACTAATCGTATAAAATATTGGAGCATAAAAATTGATTTTGTAATCATTGGAAACGACTGACACGGCACTTTGGATGGGCTTAACAGCCCGAAATGCAGACACATTGCACATTTATAGCCTAAGAGCTTTTATATGGTAAAACAAATGTAAAATACAAAAACAAATGTAAAATCTACTTTCAACTCCCCTTTTGCCAAACGTGTAGTTATTGTAATTTAACTTGGTGGGGGACAGTTAAGGTAAACATCTTGTTTGGGATACTTTTTTTATCTATATTTGCTCGAATTTTTCATGCTCATAGGCGATAACGTTATGATGACGTCGGAACGAATCTTTCGTCGCCAGGTTACGCTGTTTAACGGTGTGAGCACGTACATGTTTGTTGAATACTGTGAGCGGCCACTTTAGGTGCTGCTCATTTTGCGGAGGGGCAGTTCCATTCATAGGGCTGGTAGGAAGACAGGCGAACCGCTCCAGTTGCCTAACGCCATCAGCGAGGTAGTGCTTGAGCTAGATGATGGTCTCTCACTGAAAACCACCAGGCCAGGTTAAACCCGCGCCGCTATCGTCAGCCGTTATCGACGTTGGGCTCGCACGCTGAACAAGAACCGAACCATCCTCTCAGGAATGGATCTTGAATGTCTTGATTGAACATCGGAGGTCCTGGCACCCCTGCGCGACCTACCGCGGAAATACACTGACTTCCTAGTCGACTGGTTCCTCAACGTTGACGCAGACCGATCACCCTGCTCGGTTCATTTAACCCAGACCTCAGTCCGCGGACTTATTGGCTCCGGCATCTGGACGCGTTGGAACTGGTCTGTCGTCGTTGTAGATACGCTAGCGTGCCTGTGTGTGTGTGTGTGTGTGTGTGTGAGAGAGAGAGAGAGTGAGTGTGTGTGTGTGTGTGTGTGTGTGTGTGAGAGAGAGAGAGAGAGAGTGAGTGTGTCTGTTTTTTTTTGCTGCCTGTATAATGCCGACACATTTGCGATTCCGGAGAAGGTCATTCCTTGGACTTTTATTCCTTTTTTCACTATCCACCTCCGCATTGTACTTCATCTACTCCGCCCCTGGAATCGGTAAGTCATATTAAATGTAATCTTGATATTATTTCAGGCACTCAGACGTTATGATGAAGTGAGGCTGTTTGTATGGGGGCTGTTAGGCAATGTGTGACAGCTCGGCTTGCCACTGGGAGTGTTGGCAAGGGATGGGGCCATGCGCCTGTGCTGAGCCTTGATCTCCCCCAATCGATGATGAGACAGAGCTGGATGCTGGAGCTCAGCTCTGTAATATGCATGTACCTGACCATGATAATAATAGTGGCACTAATGAGCATTGTGGCGACTATAATCATGCTGATGTTAGCAGGCCTAACAGCTATGATTAAAAGGCTTATAGCTAGGACTGGGGCCACAGGCAGAAATATGGCATTATGGCTTCGATTTGGGGTTCATTGTTGGCATCCATGAATGGGTCAAAGTTCACCCATGTCTATGTCACAAGCTTCCCCCGTCTGACTGGGCTTTTGGCCCATCAGTGGTGATGTAGAATCATAGGCCTGAGTGACATTTTTGGTTTTAACTTAGCATGTAGGTAACTGATGAGCTAGGCACTCCTGACGTCATTTGCTGTCTGTAAGTCACATGCAGCTTTGCAATATCACATGTCCTGAATGCCTGAATCAATAATTCATTAATGTGCTTCCTCATCCCTTCCCCAGTCTTTTGGAGTATCTCACCTGCCCTCTCTTGCAGGCCTTCCAGCTCAGGTCATAGTCCACCCGTCCTATCAGCCTAGATATATAGGGCCAATAATGTTCACTGCTTTGGTCATTATCAGCCATGTCATGCCCAAACATCAGTTACTTTATTGGAAGAAAATGTGTAGAACTTATCTTGATGCATAGCACTAAAACTGGGACTTTCACCCTTTTCTGTCCTGGACTCTGTGCCAACCAGGTCTGTAATAATTTTCCATTTGAGAACTCCAATGAATGTGCAAGTGAGCAGCAATTGTATGGCTGCCTATATTCTTATATTTATGACTACAGAAGAGGAACGTTCACAAGGAAGTGTTTGAGGAAACACAAGGTGCAGCGAGAAGTTGGCTCCTGTGAACTTTTCCGATTTACTGCTTTAGCCTGCGCTGGTTGGATATCCTGTTGTGCTGGCTGAACCAGCATGTTTTTTAGGTTGGGCTTTCTTGAAACAATGTTAAACAGTACTGTATCTGCTCATTCAAAAAATAATACACTAATGGACCATTGTCAAGTGGTCACATGTAAGTCAATAACATTTTAATTTCCATCAGTCAATAGATCAGGGTTGCCAAACACGAAAGCCTTTTGTTGTTGGTATAGGGGCTGGCTATATGAGTGAAATAGTGTTTATGTCATACAAGTGCAGCCTTTCTAAAACATAAAAGGGAAAGCTGGCCCTTCTTACTCATCAAAATGGCTATTGATCCTTTCACACTTTATACCTGCTGTGGACAACTTAATCAATAACTAAATCAATTCTCACATGGAGGACACATTACTGACAGGAATAGCCAGTGTAAGTCCCAATAATGGAGAGCAATGATTTCTCTAAATGTGAAACAAATAAACAGATAAATTGTTGAGCAACTTGGGTAAAAGCAATGCTTCATTCACTTGTTCACTATTTCTCCAGTATTGATGGTGTCTGGTAACTGAGAACTGTGTATCCATCCCCCTAGGTGTTGAATAGTGTAGGGCTGTAATGGCCACGTGGTTTACTGGGGGTTTGTTCAGAAACAGAACAAGGACCAGAAGCACCAGTCCATTAATTATAGATGCTAACCAGGAGCAAGGCGGCTTCTGCTGCAGTTACTAAAAGCTACAGTTAAGTCTTTTACACGTGGGGTGCTGGGGTGAGCAGCAGGCCCCAACAGGGAAATCAGATGGGGGTTGGGAGGCCGTGCTTAAGAGGAATAGGAATTTTTACACTCTGGTAGTGATATTGATGCATGGACATTAGCTGAGGTTTCCGCCCCTGTGGTGAGGATAGCACAAGTGGGCCTGCAGCTTGTCAGACAAACAAACAGAAGCAAATGGGACCAGTTAACAAAATCGTTTTAAACCACAGCGCAGCATTAGCATTGGATTGAACTTTCCCCAACAGAATACATCATCTTTAGTGTCTTTGTGATGCTTGAACCTCCTGTCAGATTTCTCTGTGTTGTGGACATACTCAACGACAAAAAATAGCTCCATCCAGAAATTTGAAAGATAAACCAAGCACTGGCATATGCTGCATTCAGGATTTTTAAAAGTGTTGAGTACTGTTAGTTTTTGTCTGACAAACTGCAGCTTTGCTGAGATGTCCTCCTTGTGGTTGCAGCTTGAGCTTACATCTATACATCAATATTAGGTCCAACTGACTTCAGCCACCATTCTGTATGTCTGAAGATCTGCCCTTTGAGGCCAGGGGAACACAAGGATAGTTGTCACAGTGTGGGGTTCAAAGATTGAGATATATTTTACTGTACTGTAAAAGGTATATAAGAAAGTGCATTCCAGCATTCCTTATCGTCATTGTCTCCCAGCATGAAACATGAGTTGGCTAAAGTAGTGACAGAATCTTCCCATCTTCCTGTAGCTTCCTATGCTGGACAGCTCCTCAAATCAGAGTTTGGTGGTATAGCAGCCACACTTTGAATTTCAGCAGCTTTGCTGAAAGTGTTCTTAGAGGAGGGGCACTGCAAAGAATTGGTGGAATAATTCAGAGTAAAGGACAAGGAGAGGACGAGGGGGGAGTAGAGAGGGAGGGATGAGAGAGATGAGCCAAGTTTTTTTCCTTCTGCTGGTTTGCACTTCGGGGAACCCATCCAGAACACCTGAGCAGGGCTTCCTGCGATACCCAGGTGGCCTCAGTGCAGAATGCCCCAGTTTCATAGCTTAGTCCATTTCTCTCTCTCGCTCCCTCCCTGTCTGCTTCTCCCTCTCTGTGTGTTTTTCTGACTCCATGTACTCATGCACTGACACCCCAGCCTCGATGTTGCCCCTGAGCATGGATGCTGACTGATGCAAGCTGGGGATGCAGGGCACAGCTGGGCCTGATTGCAGCTGTTTATTTAATTAAAACATGAGAGTATCCCACTGGAGCGAGAGCTAGGGAGGACACAGGCCCTATTTATAGGTTTGAATACAGATGCAAAACACACACACACCTCCACATCCGGGGAGAGCAAGGAAGACAACAAGCCAGGTGCTTCCCTTTGTCTCTGAGATCAGGCTCATGCTATCGTCTGAATGGTTTGTGTGTGGGTGGGTGTACAGTCCAACAAAGCTTCATCAACCCATTGCTAATGGCCTTCACAGTCTCCACATCTCAACCCAATTGAACACCGATGGTAGATTTTGGAAAAACTTCTAGGACAGCGATCTCCACCACCATCATGAAAACACCAAATGAGAGAATAGCTTTTGGAAGAATTTGCATCCCTCCAGTAGAGTTCAGAGACATGCATAATCTATGACAAGCAGGCAATGAAGCTGTTTTGAAGGGTTAAGGTGGACCAACACGTTACTATGTCACTTTATATTGGTTTCTCCATTAAATAGTAACCCATCTTTATCTCTGCAGGTACCCGACCAGTACAGTGTCAAGAGTCATTGCTTCACAGTGTGAAGCAATACAAACACTTAAGTAGTCAGGAATTTAGAAATACAACAGGGTTTAAAAGCAATTTCAAAGTATTGTGAACAGTTACAAAGGTGAGCCAAGGAGTTGCCACCTTGCTTCAACTAACAATAAAATCATTAGCCAACAGCAGTATAGCTTTTGATTTTATAGACTTGGTAATTAGACATTTGGCTTTGTCGCAACCGTACGGTACCTCTCAGTTCCTCTGTAGTTCACTGACACTCTGTGCTTCATCGACATGTCTTCCTCTCCACATAACTATGGTGAGGGTGGAGACTGCCAGTAAGTACATGTCTCAGAGGCAAATGATAGCCATCTTTTTTTGAACGTAAGCACATCTCCTACTTTAACAGCCAGGTAATAATTGTAGATCTGCAGGCGGCAGGTCTTCAAGCAGGTTTGCTTTATCAGCAACCATTATGCTGAGAATAAATAATGATAAACATACTATCAGCTGCCAAGTGCAATTTTTGTCTGGCCCTTACTTTCAGACTTTTTAGATTATGACTGTGTAACTGTAGGATGATAAGTCCAGTGTGAAAGAAATGATAGGTGTGGAAAGTATGCTATCATAAAATGAAAATTATAAAAGTAACAATGGCTTGTAAAATTAGTTTTTACTTCCATAGATGTTTGAAATGGCTTACCTATGTGTTGCATAATTTACCCAGAAAAAACCCACGTGAACCTAAGCCTTTGATTGCTGAGCTACAGCATCCCATAATGTTCCTACTCTGCATTTGCAGCTTGTCATACAGCATTTTCAACTGTATCTGTTGAAACTGTTTAGTAGTGAAAGATACTTAATGAAAACACTGAAAGATAAGGTAATTTATGCATTATAGGTTAAGGACAGACTACGAGGATTAGTATAGTAATATATTCTGTTAAAGAGGCAGGGGAGTTTTTTTGTTTTATTTTTTAACCTTTGCTACCATCTGGTATTTCAGCCTTTTGGAGTTTATGACATATAAGTGCACTTCATACTACAGTATATGACTGCTGATGGTTTGAAGGGATGTTGTTCAGTTACATGTGGGTATTGTGATGTATCACAGTTGACTTTCATTCAATATATTACAAACTGCAGAAACTGCAGTGATACTGATGCCTGATTCATCTGTAAACATTTTCCATTCAAATGTATTATTTAGTTTGATACTTAAATGGTAAATGCTCTCTCACACTACCCAACCTACCGCAAGGGATTTATTTCTGGGGACAAGCAGAAGGACCATGTTTTTCATTTGTGCTAGCCTAGCTTTCCTCCCCTACCTTGTCATCACTTTCACGGCAGATATACAGCAGGCCTATTCTGTGCTATCACTCTGTGGCACTGCACTTTTTTCCACCCCCACTGCTAGTGGACATGCTGCTCTCGATCCAGTGTGTTTTCGGAGAGAGCTGCTCAACCCCAGAGCACTCTTGACATTTCCTCTGGTCGCACCCACCAAGCTGTGTTGGAGCGTGAACATACAGCTCGTGATTGTCCATCCACCTCTGTGTATGTTTGTTTGTACAGCCACTTCCTGCAAAGCTGACTTACCAGCGTAACAATGAGTGGCTGCTCACTCTAGGGACATTTGAATCCTAATTTGAGTAAAACCTGGCACTAGAGGCAATACAGTGAACTGCTGATTGTAAAGATGCTTTGCATAAAAAGGAAATTTAAGAATAAAAAATTCCAAATCGTCAGCCTAATAGCATATCTGCCTAACTCATTTTTTGGCCGAATTGAGATATTGGCCTTACTACCCCCCTAACACTGTTGCACCACCCTAAATAATTGCCTATGTCCTCACCTAAAAAAATGATTCAGGCAGATAAGCTATTAGGCTGACGAAATGTAGCTCGTCTTGGCCTAAATTATCATGCATTTATCCAGCAGTGTTAAGACACTAACCTGTCACTCTGGCCAGCTTAATGGGGGTAAATCATTAGCTTTATTGAGGAGGAAGAGTTAGTGTGCAATTTACTGCTCATTGAACTTTTGCTCACGATGCCTGGTGGATTAGCTAGCTCTGCAGTGTCAGATAAAACATTTACTACTTTTTATAGAACACAGACCCCAAATCACTACTAGCAGAAGTTAAAATAAGTCTTGCAAAGTTGTTTTTAAGTTCATAGGTATCAGAAATTATGGCATAGTTGGTTGTAACCATATTACTCAGTATGGACCAGACCCTAGCACAATTCTACTTGCTGGTGGAGTTGCAGTGTCTGTCATTGTACCCTGCAGTGGTGACAGAAGTGTTGTGTATTTGTGCATATGAGTGCAGATGTGTCTACAGAAAGTGCAGGTTGATGTCTGAGGCAACACTTGCAGCCATGTGTGCTTGGTGGGACTGCTGCTTCTGTGCTGAAGCTGCCATTAATGCAGTGGTGCTTCTCCTGCACTCTTAAAGTCATCCATCTCTGGTACTCAAGGCCCACTGTAGTGCTAACCCCCACCCTCCTTCTGCTGCTTAATTGATCCATCCTTTCAGCTCAATCCAGCCAGCCTCCTAAGGCTAATTTCCAGCAGCTAGGGATAGCCAGGGTGAAATATTAACTTGGTGCCAAGCTGCCTCAGATAGATTCCGCTGTGAATAAACAACATCTCTATTTAACTTCTGTGAAGTTCTTTGGCCATTTAAAAATTGAACATCTCTGATTTAGTAATAACGAATTAAAAACTGTATAAGATCAGAATGAAAGGAAAAGCATAAAAAGCTGGATGCCCAGCAGTTCAGTCACTGACATTCCTCTGGCTGAAGCACTTAAGATCTGACATTTGACATTTTCACTGCAGTTGCCATGGTTCTCTACGGGCTTGTTCCCATCCAGGACTTATTCCTTTTATTGTCGCAGCAACCACAGAAACATGCCATCCTTGTTTCCATGATGATCTGGGTGACAACAAATCCCAAAGGACACAAGCATTACAGGCGCTTTGGGACATTGGCATGGACTGTATCTTTGTCTGGGACATCTGTACGCTGTAAACAGGTCATTACATCTTTATAAATAACCTCAAAGAACGCCATATTTGTCTTGCTCTTTAGCACTGACAGGTCAGAACAACACTTACCACATTATTTAAATAAACATGTCAAAATTGTTATTTCTGCTTCCGTCCAGAACTCTTAACACTTGTGTAACTGCCTGCAGTGGTCGCCTTTTACGTTGCTGTATTTTGAATGTGAGTGCACAGTCCAAGGACATGTGACTCTAAACACTCTATTAACAAAGGAATTTAGTTAAACATCAATAGAGTGGGAGTTCATTGCACCTTGTGAGCCAGTTAGAGGCATGAGGAATCCTCTTCAAGCCTTTTGATGTGATACCCTACCTGCTATCCTCTATCTCACACCCACGCACACATACTAGACACTTCAAATATAGAATACTGAGGCATACGGAGCATATCCATGAAAATGACGTGGATTATGTAACTGTTTTGATCGTGACACTGTAAATTCTAAAACAATCTGCACGCTTGCTTTTGTCTTTATGCCTGGCTTATAAAGGAAACTGCTTCAGCCAATGTTTTCAAGACAAGTCTGTTTGTGGATATTTGTAATTGCCGTAGCCAATAGCTGGAAACAAGATATTAGACCTAAACTGCGATAACATGCTATGCACAGATCCATTAAGGATCAAGTTTGAACAAATGCTTTAGACCTGGTGGTGCCGATGCATTATAATATTTACTTGGGTATGAACAAGCAAACATTATTTGAATCTCCTGCTTAAGGTGAATGGCATTGCGTCACTGCAGTTCCTCTCAGAACAAAGCTTCTTGGGTTTATGGCTTCACAGGCGAGTCGATGATCCTCCCAAACATTTAATGAACTAAGTCAAAGACAAACCTCATGAAACTGCATGTGGGTGAGTCTCCCTTTACTAAGCAGGGAGGGTCTGTAACACCCAGCACCCAGGCAGATGGTGAGTAACACACATTTATTTATTTATTTTCTATACAAATTTACACAGTATTGATTCATTGATTTACCCTTCAATGAAATAGCCACTCCTGTGTGGAAAATTCTACAGTGAACACAGTGACCGTTCTTGTTTGATTACTCAACCACAGCAATTCTCTCTCAACCTGTTAAATGCTTTAATATACAAAAAAGGTACAATACAGGCACATCACTCCATTTTCTAGCCTTTTGGCATTTGACCTGCTAGAGTGCTAATTTGGGTGGCATGGACAGGCAAAGTGCTGAACAATTAATCCATAAACCATTCCTTATTGTATTTCACAAGGGAAAAAATGTGAAAATTAAACAATGCATCATAATGCATTTTTCACATATTTAAGTTTTCATTTTGTATGTCTTACTGACAACTCCAGCTTCCCTAAATCTAAGTCCCTGTTACTGATATAGTTTCTGATAGATATAGATCCTGTTTCCTGAAGTCTGTTTTGTCTACCTGTAAATAGCAACCCTAGGTGTTCCAGAGGTGAACCTTACACACATAGCAACCCTACTCTACTTATCCTGTTGTCTGTAAGGTGACCCATGTCCGAACCCTATAGTCTAGATATTTAACCACAGACAGATGGTGGAGCTGAGTGCGATGGAGGTGTACGAGCGTGTCGATGGAGAGTTGTGAGTCATTTCAGAGGCAGAATGAAGGTCTTGTGTTGAGGTACTAATCATTTATGTAACCTAATCATCCATCAGGAGAATCCCAGTCTTTGTTGACCTGGTTTGGGCCTCCCTTTGTTATTGAAACTGTTACCGTGGTTACTTTGGTCATGTGTTTGAGGGCAGTCGAACTGTAACTTGTGATGAGCTGGTGCTCTGCAGTGATGATGCCAGAGAGGCTTAATCCAAAAGGCGTTGTTGATATAACAATGTTGTGATGACTGGTGGAGTACTGCTGATGATAGGGATGATGATTGTGGCAACCACACCTGATTTAAAGTTTGCTCACAATAAGTGACTACTGAAAGTGTACTCTGTCTAAACCTTACTTCTGGACAGGAGCAGACAGCCTATTGTTTTCCACACAGACCTTTTACATTTTTTTATGTCCAAAACTAATTACATAAAAAATTATAATAAAAATTATAATAATCCTTTGAAGAACCTTTTGTATAGGGATACTGCAAACAAAATTAAAAATATACTAAAATGGCTTATGGATATTTTTCAAGTTGTAAGAGTTATAGTTTGAAGTCTGGAGTCTCTCCTTCTCCAGGTTTAAAGAGGTGTTTTTATGCTAGCTGTCTCCAGTGCTGTATCTGTGTGGGTCAAGTTCAATTCTAATGCACTTTATGTTGGTGTGGAATACCTGAGTGTCCTTTAGTTCTCATAAAGTTTCTAAAGTTTCTGTTTCTGGAATCTCACTGTGATCCAGCTCCATCCAAATTTATTAAGGACAAGATAAGATTACCTTTAAATGAATTTGATTAACATTTTTGATCATAGGATAAAGCTAATCATATCAACTCAAGGCTCTAAGTTAAGAGCCTTTGTTGGACAACATAGGCAGGTCACTTCAGTTTCACAATCACGTCATTCATAACCAGACAAAATAATTAGTTCTGTGAATATTCTGGAATAATTTGGATAATTTAAAAACTCAATAAACATTAAGATGTGTGTTTTCAGCAGTATTTCTTAACACCTGTTTTAAAATTGTGTTAAGCTGCCCACACTTTTAGCATAATCAAATGACATTTTACATAGTCCTTGTTAGCATTTAAGCTAGTGAACTTTTAGCACTAGTGTTTTTTAGCATAAATCAAGTGTAACTTCATTGTTTTAACTGAATTACTTAACACTTAAAAAAACATGCTTTCCTCTTGTCAAAGGTTCCACTAAGACTGATGGTTTGCCCTTTCACCTTTACCAGCATGACCAGTCAGTGAACTGACAGGAGGCGAGCTGAAGCATTTGATTTGCTAACATGAAAGTTATCTTGAATTCATTGACTGTCTAGCTGATCAACAAACCTTTCTTCTTACCAGTTAAACTGTCTTTAACTTAGATGTGTAATGTGAATGTTGATTTCAGGTAAAACTGCATGACTTTTCAAACAATATTACAGAGATTTCTTTATTTTCTTTTATAGCTAATCTAACTCTTGGCTACACACTACAAAAACAAAATGGTAGGGGCTATGCTGGTGTGTCTGTGTTGTTACAGGTGCTAGCACAATAATGTAATACATCTAAACATGACAATGTTTATTTTTTTTCATCTCTGGAAAATTATCACAGCAGCTTTTGTCTCAATGTGTGCAAGTGAAACAGCAGCATTGGGACAAGGCTAATATGTAACAGTGTGCTCTACCTGCAATACAAGCTATTTGATTAAGCACTGTAGCATGCTGTGGGATGACATGCACTGTGTTTAGTGTTTAGCCAGGATCTACTTTTTGTGCTTTGTCTTTTAGCTGACCCTTCTGTGGTGTCATCCCCAGTGGTCCCTTCTAAAATGACTAGGAGGTCATATAATTTGATGCACTTCTATTGACTGAACACAGATGGTAATGCAACTCTCTATTACACATGCCTGCTTTAATCTAAGGAAGCTCAGGTAGATCATCATTTTAGGTTTGCCATAGCAGCAAAGGCAAACAATCAGCGCAGAACCTGCACTGGAGCTTCATTAGAAAGGCTCCTCTAATAAAACCTCAGGAGGCCAGGTTAGTTGATTAACAAAGCATATAAAGTATATGGCTGCAGCTGCCTGCTTATAGCCACCATATAATCATAACATAAATTCAACAAGTTCTTATTACCAGCTGCTTTTAATATTATACTTGGCTATGGCCAATAATATTAGACGTTAGATGGTCAAGTGGCGAAGTGAGATACCATTCATTAGATAACTGTTTGAATGAGCTCAAATAGTTCAAGCTGCACAAAATTATAATTACAATAATTATAAGTCTTACAGACCTAAATGGCGATTGAATGTTCCATCCATCTGTTTGCTACACCGCTGATCCATTCAGGTGCACAGGGGTGCTGGAGCCAAAGACCTTCTTGCTGCTTTTGACCATATTTATCCAGAGTTCCTCAACTACACAACAATCAGTTCATCATCATAGAATATTATATTTAAATCTCAAACCCACCAGCATCTCCATTGTTATTTGGTCAGCAAACTTAACTTAAATGGATAATATCTTCTCTGGAGTTTCAGTAGAATCAGTGTGATGACCTGGATTCACGTTGGCAGAATTTAATTGGTTTGCAGCTTTAGATCTGAAATTCATTCATCTTCTTACTACTCCTTTCAGCTATTTACATAACATTTAGTGAATTGAAGCAACAAACTGTCTTTCAGACACTACACACTACACACTTCAGACACTACAATACTTTCTCAAGTATTAACTGCCCCAACTGGAGCTACCAAGCTCGTAGAGAAGAATTGCCGTTGGGTATTATCATCAGATGATAATTAGAGAGCTGATAAAATTCTCAGTTGCTTTAAACCCTTCTAACTGATGTAGACATCCATTTAGACAGGTATGTATGTTTTTTCTACAACTTGCTCAACTGTATGTAGCAACTGTGGCAGTGTGAGGCAGAGGCAGTATGGTGTGTGTGTGTGTGTGTGTGTGTGTTTTGGTGGGTACTGGTGGGATGTGTACTTGTGCACTGAGCAATAACACGAGAATGTTCGGGACAGCTGCCAAATCTAAAATCAGGCGGAAATGAAGGGAACAGCGGGGCCATTGCAGGAATCAATCGCAAATCACCGGACCGCTGACTGTCTCATTCATTGTAAGCCCCTTGATTTCACTGGTTACTGATGTCAACAAGACTCTGTACACGTGTGCCTTTATTTAGTAATAAGCCCTCTTTGAAATCAGCAGTTGTGAAAGGATGAAACAGGGCTGGGTTAGAAACTGAAGTCTTAGACAACAGAAAAATGTAAAAAAAAGCTGTGGCAAGAGAGGAAGTGATGCAATCAACACGCAGAGAGATAGAAATCAACCGCGTGTTGATTTAGTGACCTGCAGTGTGATTGCATTTGTCAAGAGATGAAATGGATTGGAGTTAAAGGTTGATACAACCTGGAATCTCTGTCCTTCTCTTCACATTCCATTTGTTAAAAAAATGCATTCAAAAAGACAAGGAGAGCAGCAGTGGGCGGGGAGGGGGAAAGCAGGAGAGAAAAGGTGGTGGTGGTGGTGGTGGTGGTTGAGGGGGTGTGGGGGTCACTACCACCTGCAGGCACACTAACTACAGCAGCAGAGAGTCAGTGGAAGACTGCCAGACGACACAAGCTCCAAAATTAAGATCCTCATTGTTCCTCATCAGCACCAGTGTCTGTCTACTCAATTAAGTTTGAATGCTCAAGATTTGCATTTTTATCAACAGCGCTTTCCTCCAGCAACATCAGATTATGCAAAATGAAACCTGAGAGCTATGACTCTCTATGACTAATTATTTTTGTACCTTGCCGCTTTACAAGTACGTAAGTACATTTTATAGCACCTTTCGAAGGCAGACATCAAGTGCTTCACAAAGGAAACAATGAAGGTTCACACAACGAATAATATCCTAATTTAAAGGCAAGTCAAATTGTATACAGTTACTTAAATTTAAACTTGATTTTTTCTTATGTCTTCTGTGGATTTAGTCTGTCTCAGTGTCTATTCTCTGATGTGATCCCAGACTGACTCCATGATGCCGAGATCAGGGATCTGTGGGGGCAAACCATGCAGGACTTCTTGTTCTTCTTTTCACTGAAGATAGTTTTTTTTATGACTGTATGTCTGGGGTCGTTGTCATGCTGCAGAAGGAATCTCTCTCTCTCTCTCTCTCTCTCTCTCTCTCTCTCTCTCTCTCTCACACACACACACACACACACGCACAATCTGTTTCCCGCTCTCACTTTCCCCCAGATCTGTTTTCCAGCATTTGCTCACAGCAGAGTGAAAACAAGGGGTCCTGGCACCACTGTGTCATTTATGTAATTCTTCTCACAGCGTCTGGTCCCTGTGTTTCTCTGCCATGTTGTGTCTCTGTAGGCACAGTGACTCAAGGGAGGGTTACACATGCACACAAACATGGGGAGAATATGCACACACACACACACTTTTGCAGATAGCAGAACAGATGGAGGGACAGAGGGACATAGTGACTAGTGCAAGACCAAAAATGAACTCAAACTAGACCTCATGGTGTCCCTGCTGGCGTGCGTTAGTGTACAGTAGGCTGTGTCAGAGTGTGATAAGATATTTGAGAGAGGTCTCTTATCCACTCTCCTACAATACATTTTCAATCACATGTAGCTTTCAACAACACTGCGCATCATAATGCATCTTCTAAATGTGCGTTATCTTCTCCACTCTGACTTCTTTCTTCAGTGGTTAGGAGTGCCAGTGGGAAAAGTTAAACAAATTTACAGTACAGAGGGCAACACTGCTGAGGTTAATCAATCAATTAGTATCATTGATTAACCAGGCCAGTTCAAAACAGCCTTAAAGCTGAAAGGGTGAGAAGGACATAAATCCCTGTAAGAAGCTACAGTTAAACACTAACTGTGTAGTGTAAAGAGTTGTAATAACAGTATTATATTCAGCCCCCCCTACTTTTTTGAAGTGGTAGCTGCCCAAGCCACACCCAATAATAAATAGAGTTAAGTATAATGCTGCTGATGAGTGCTTAGCCACCAGTTCACTGTCATGAGGAAGGGAGTTTATTTTTTTAATGGCCTTAAAATGTGTTTATGTGAATTAGCATCGTTACAAGGTAGAGACGCTTTGTCACCTTTAAGAAGGGGCTTGGTGAATGTAACTAAAATGTAATATCTTAAAAAAAAACCAACATCAATCATCAGTGCAATTCCCCTTATTGTGAGCAGGAAGAGATGTTTCTCTCTTAGAGCTCTTCTTACACAACAGTGTTAAAGTTTGGTTGCCATCACTTCGTTGTGACACAGTGAGCCTCAATTATTTCAAAAGGTTTTTGACAGGTTTTGCACACAAACAGTCTGCCATCATTGTTACTCCTGCAGCCTCAAGCTGACCTTTGACAGTGGAAAGCTCGAGGAATATGATCCTACATTATGTGATCATTCTGGTGTTTTGGTAGCTCATGGTCACACGTGAATAAAATTTAAAAAAGTAGGGAGCACAACGTGTCAGAACATGGTGGTTATCATTGAAACAAACGCTGAAATTTCTCGTTTACAAAAGCATGCAGACCTATAATTCAGTAACTTGGAGAAGACAATTTTGGAGCAGTCAGCTTCTGGCCTTTTTGGGTTAGTCTCTGCAAGGATTGCACACCTGGATTTGGGCAGTTTATCTCATTCTTCCCAGCAGATCCTCTCAAGCTCCATCAGATTGGTTGGAAAGCATGTGTGTGCAACCTTCAGGTCTCTCCACAGCACCCTATGTATTTGTGCACATTAGGATTTGCCTGTGTTCAGATCACACTAGCTTGTGGGTGTGGACAACAAAAGCAACATGAGGAGCTTAAGGAAGTTCCCACATTTTCCAAGGCTCGTTCAGACTTTTTCGCTGGTGACACATTGGGATTTTGGACTGGATGCCCTGACCTTTGCCCTTATTTGAAGTCACACAAATTTGCTTTTTTACAAAAGAAAGAAAGGAAGACATTAGAACACATGGAGAGAAAAATTAAGTGCAAAACCTGATGTTTTTCTGAGAGGAGAGAAGGCAAAGAAGTGTTTTGGGGGAGAGACGACAGCTGAATGAATGAATCAAACTGACCGCAAGAGAGGAATTTGGAAAGGAGGAAGGGGATGGAAGTGGTTTTTAATGTTCTCAGGAAATGGGCACGATGCCAGGGACTATGTTGAGTACTGACGTCATTTCTATTGCAGTAAATGAGGAGTACTCAGCCTGTCAAAGAGATATCTCCTCTGAGAATCTCGTCTATCGTGCCTCTTTTTTCCCCTGTGTCCTTTACTCTTGCTCTTTCTGTATCTCCGTGTAAGCCAGCCAGGCTGTTTGTATTTCTAGTCCGATCAAGAAAAAGCTCTTTGGAAATGTTTTTGAATTCCTGTGTGCGTGACGAGGGTTCTGGTTGATGCAGTTATGACGGCCTTCCTGGCATTGTAGTTTCTCACACACAGTTATTTTCAGTTAGTATGGGTGTGGTGCAGAATGACTTGCGTGTGTGCGTGTGTGTGTGTGTTTGTGTGTGTGTGTGTGTGTGTGCAGTGCAGCTGTGGGTTTAGATGAATCCTCATGATCTACTTATGACTTTTTGTCATGTGACTACAACTAGCACTGGGAGAGTATTGTCCCCCTCATCAGCTGCAACTGCTTGAGTTCATGTAGGTGTGTTTCTGTAAGTTAGCAGTCACGCAAATACATTCACAGAGCACCACGATTTTTGTATTTGCTCTGGACGGTCTTGCAGTGGCTGTTGTGCCCACGGCTTCCTTTGGCCAGTGTTAGTACCACTAATAGATTCATCCTTCCTTCTTTCCTTGCTTCTAACCTCTGCTCCTTTCTTCCTGTGGTGAACTGAGGCATATGCCTTGGTCTTTCCAGCTGATCTGAATCTTGATTCTTTACTGTTAAGCCAATCCATAGTATGTGAGTGACCTTCCCATTAACTGATCACATGACAAACAGAGAGAACAAGAACACCAGTGTAAACACTGCAGGCTAAGCTATACAGTTAGCTGGCAGTTTAGTGAACATATGGGGAAAAAAACAACAACTAATGGAGTCTAATAAATAATAGAAAGGCATTTCTTTTATTTTGTCCACCCCATTCATATCAATGAGGGGAGGCTAAATAACAGAAACACCTCTCTCGTGATGTCCTATTTAAAATGCTAGACAGAGCACGCAGAGGAAAAGGATGTCAAGAATCTCAACTATGTCTTAATCCAAGTCTAATACTAAGTGAACATTGCATAAGGAATTAGAATTGTGGCAACTCTGGCATAAGAGTTGATTTCTGAGCAGATAATCCATCTTTTTCTCCTAATCTTTGTTTTAACTTTTATCTTTTCTTCCGAAGACTACGGGTATGACATAAAATAAAATGAACGGGATTGGTTCTCCAGCATTTATATTATTGTTTCTTGACATCCATTTACAGAGTGATCTCAGTTTGACTGTATGTGAGCTTTGTGAGATGGCACTTTGTTCCCTTGTACCGGTGTATGGTTTTGTGAACCAAAGGAGGATACAGCAAGTTTATGCCTTTACATGTACAGCGCAGCCCAAAAGTCCCAGACCACTTCATGTAGACCCCACTGCGTGTGTCTCTGGAGGTGTGCAGAGAAGGGCCGCTTGAGAAGGCATTACGAATTGCTGCTTACATAACCTTAAGTTACCCATGACAACAGGAATGGATAGGGGAGGAGTGAGCAAGATATGAGGAGGAGGAGGAGGGGAGGGATAAATTAAGGCCAAGATAAGAGACAGTTAGTGAGACTGAACATAGATAAATGAAAGGGGAAGTGAGATGTTTCACCTTAGACAGCAGTAATCTTTTTTCACAAGAATGCAAGATTAAATAAATAAAGCACATTGTTTGATGTAGTGCCTTCTCTCTTTATCAATTGGAAATATGTAAGGAGGAACAAAACAATGGTTGGATGGCATTTATAACCAGAGTTTTACTGTGTTTTCTGTTGCATGACAAAGTAATGGGCAAAACAGCTGTACAGTGAAATCCTCAGGATGAGAAAACATCAGCTTCTACTTGTCATAATGGAAATAATGAATGCACAGTTGATTAAAAAAAAGAGTGGTAAGTTAGTTAATAAAGATAATAGATTATACACATTAAAAATACACAATACCCTGCAGGTTTTTATCAGACTTAGTAGTAAGTAACTGTGTGTGTTTTTGTGTGTAAGTGGCATCAAAGCAGGAAGTCAAAATGCTGTTTATCTGCACAGAACAAAGGGTGTGTGCCTTTGTAGCCTCAGGGTTTCTCACTTACAGTGGGTCATAGGAGGTTATAACATGCTTGTGCCTTCAGTCACCATTCCATGCTAATCCTAAGCATCCTCAATAGATCAATCCACTCCAATTACAGTGGTTGTTCCAGTCAGCTGCGAGGGACTCAGTGCTAATGTTTTGAGGAATCGCCTGTTTATTTTCCAATAAGCTATTGCAACAGGCTACTAAATCATGCATGGCTAATTTACGGCATTACATTACCGATACTGTCATTAATTCAGCTTTTAAGCTAACATTATACACTTTTAGCATTCCCTGACGACGTGCCCATGGTGCCCTACTTCCTGGTCATCTGAATGCGTGAGTGAATCTGTGTGTCACTGATATGCAGTGGCAGTAAAAAATGACCCTTTCTGAGAGTGACAGTTTTAAAGCCTGAAAGCAGTGTTTCTTTATATATGTACGGTGTGTGTAGTTGTGCGCGAATGTGTGCATGCGGCATGCAGAATTCATTTCTGCTGCGGGGGGGGGGGCTTTCAGCTCTTATCAGCGAGCTAGCAGAATGGGACCAATCACCTCCCATTGCTGAGCTATCAATGTTGAGTTAATTGCCTTTCAGAGGCAAAGCAGGGCGAGGTGTTATGCTCTGCCCCCCCCCAATTTGTTGGCTTCTTCCTTTTTTCGATTAACCTCAGTTACAGGTTAAGGAGGGTCCATGCCTGGAGTTGTCCCCATAAGCCTGCAGTCCATCATTCCGATTATTTACTTAAAACGAAAGGAACAAACGCACTTGACGGGAAGTGATACAAACCACATTACACAGAGACAGCAGCACGGAGAGATGAAGCGGGGAGACAGAGGGGAAGGCCAGATAAGTGGAAAGATGGAGGGATGTGGGGAGAAAGCGAGAGAGAAAAAGAGAGGGAGAGGTGGGCTGGGCTTGGCATGCGGACAGTGTGTTCTGTGAGAGCTATAGAGGACAAGGTCGTTGAAGGTCTCTTGTCGTGCTTCATGGGTTACAGTAGGGGTTTCTGATGGGATGAGAGCGGTGTGGTGTGTGTGTGTGTGTGGGGGGGTCCTGGTTTACATGTGTATCATGTAGTTGTGCATTAAAGCAATGTCCCTTGCCAGTTTCACATTCCAATGCTCTTTGTACGTGTGTGTGTGTGCCTCCTCGCTTACACAGCCTTGTGTCGTAGCCCGCTACGGTAGCATCCGCTAAACTCCAGTTCTCTCGTGTCTAATTGCATTTGTGACAGTTGGTGGCCTTGAATACCTCGGTTACTAACCATCACTACGGTCTACAGAGCGCTTGTTTGATGAGAGAAGAACTGCCCACTGCTTTGCATACAGTAGACAAAGCGTTCACATTCTCCACCTCTGCGCTTGACGACTTGACCCTTGAAAGGACCCAACAACTGACCGTTTCCAAAAGAGACCCAAACACGTTTCAAGCGAGAGATTCCAGTTTTCCCTGCGCTGCAGGCACTGGAAGCGGTTCAGCGTGGTACTTTGCTATATGCACATGGTCAGTCAATACACGCCCTGGATTCCATTCCATCTACTCCATTTTGTGTATCCTGGCAGGCATGAGGAGGAGATACCAACGTATCAAAATATGTTGATGCCTGCAGGACTGGATCACACTCCATAAAGCTCCTAGCATTTTCCCATCACATGATGCCTCAGAAAGGCCTCAATGAATGAGCTCGTGTGTCTGCGCATTTGTGCAGACGTATGTAGGCATGCGTGCTGAGCCACTTCTGCATGTTACAGTGAGAGTGAACAGGATCGACCCTGCGTTCTTGTTTTCCTTTTCAGTGGCATTATCCTTTGTAGATTTGCTCCAGCTGCACTGTAATGTTTGCGTGCCGCAGAGGTAAAATGAGAACATTGATTTCAGTTGCTGCTTAGCCCTAGTCTCTAGTCCTACATGCCAGGCAGTTTGTATAAAACAAGATGAATGCAATGGAAACTGTAATACAATTACTAATGACAAATCTCATCCTGCGGATTTCTAGCTGAGTGGTATTACACACATGCACAACAATGCTCGTGCAGACGTACATCTGCACGCTTTTACTGAAGGTTGTGGATCATATTGGCATTGCTGTAAGATAAATGTCAATTGGATTAATGGCCAGGGATTGTGCAACTGGATACAGATTCACTGAAGCAGTGATCCCCAGTTGTGTTGGCATGCTTCTCCAAGTAAAGACACAGAGGTAGTAGTCAGTGATCCTGAAAGATTTTCCAGGAATTGTGGAAATATGGTGTTTCCCAGTGTTGTGTTATTGGTATTTTAAGCTTGTGTGAGTCACCTTCCCAATCAATGCCACACAGTCATTTCCTGTGCATGCAGTTGTGTATTTTACATTACATTGCACACCCACACATTGTGGTCACTGTGTTTTTTTTGGGGGGAAATGACACACTTAAATACAGGCCAAAACATGTGGTGCTTCTACTCTGTAAATCTGCCTTTTATTATTTTTTTTTACCTGTACCAGACTAACACACTGTATCTGAAAACTTCAATCCACAGCTACAACACGCTGGATAATGACTTAAGATTCACAATAATAAGACAAAACATTTGTCACACACCGAAGGAAGGGACCACACAATCATTTCAAAACCAATACCTCTGTGTCTTTCTCCTTCTTCAATACGTTGCGTCTTTCTCCTCCCACCTCCCCCATTAACATTCCAACAGTTGGCTTCTCTGCAGCGGTTGGGAAATCCCCCGCCTTAAGTCACCAAGGCAGATTAGGTAGAAGTGTGTGCTTACACTAGAGTTACTCCAAGTTGAACTTGCTTGAATGTGGGAATAGCTCAAACCCCAGTTGACATATAAGCACTACCATCAGGGTTAACTTGTGTTGTATAATGTTAAGACATTGGCCCTCCCCCCGTCTGCTGGGTAGCAACGCAGAATAAAAGATAATTTACTTCTCTGTCTCTCTTCCCTCCATCCACAGTGAATGAGTATGTGTTCATGGTCCAAGCCAGAGGGATCCAGATCAGAGAGAATGTGAAGAACATCGGGGCTCAGGTTCTGGTGCAGGTGGTGAGAGGGGCTTACAACGTCAATGGCACAGGTAAAAACATACACACCGAGGTGTCTTAGGAATACTTACTGTAGCTCATATGCTGTCTCTTATGCAGTTACATGTGCACAAATGCAGTTTCCACCCTGGTAAAAAGAAAAAATATATATATAAATAAAAAGTAAAGAAAAAGAGTGTATAGTTAAGGCATCAGTGAAAGACATACACAAGTGAAAAGATAAAAAGCATTGCTACATAACAGCTGAGCACATAGGTGGAGTCATGCAGCTCTTAAAGTGGTGATTTTGACAGTTGCATATGTGTGGGGCGATTCCAGATTATTCCTATGACTTCAACTTGAGCGAGAGCGATGCTCCTCCCCCCACATACCTCCCCGAGGGCTTCACCTACCTGCCGTCACAGGTTTGCCCTGAGAAGCTGCCATCCATGAGTAAGTACACTGTTTTTGTTTTGAGGTTTAGTTGTAATGCTCTGCTTTGATCCTGGCTCATGAGTCTTAAGTAAAACGCCAGTTAAGAAAATGTTTTTCGGTGTCCTTGGTTGACCTTTAATTACTTTAAACAGTTTTCTTGGCCCTGTGAAATGTTCCCTTGAGGCAATGTTCAGTGTACGTACATATTTGATCTAATCACGAGCAGTGTAATGGACGTGAGCTTGTGTTTTATTTCAGCTTTGATTGATGATGCCTGCAAATATGTTGTAATGGCACAGAATAGTTTTACCCAGCAAATTTTACTCCACGTTGCTCAGCCGCCACAGGCTTTGACGAGTGTTCTCTTTTCTCCTCCTCCCTCCTTCTCCGTACCTGTTTCCATTTCCCTTACCTTATTTCCCCCCTTTTCCTCTTAACTATCTTATCTCATTCACATGCACGTCATGGCTCTCTCTCTCTTGTTCCTCACTCTTATGGCTTTTACTGCCTCATACACTGTGCCACACACACACACACACACACACACACACACACACACAAACAGAGGGCAGGTTGGAGGTGAACATGAGTGAAGTATCCCTGGAGGAGATGGAGAGATCCTTGCTGGAGGGAGAACCTAGCATGGCCCCAGGAGGCTACTGGAAGCCCAAAGACTGTTTACCCCGCTGGAAGGTAAGTGTGGCTGTGCCATCGTTCAAAGGAATGTTCACTGAAAAGCATTGCAGTATTTTTTTTTATTCTGGAACCAGACTCCTCTGCTGTGTTCCTTTATTCCATCACGCAGTTTTTTTTGTGCCATCTTGCCTGCCATCTGTCTTGTCCGCCCGTCTCTCACATTCATTTTGCCCTGAGGGGCCGTATATGTTCTGACAACCAACTCTCTACCTCTCTCTCATCTGCCACAATAGGCCACGCATTGTCTTCGATACCCGCTGGTTTTTGTTCCTTTCTGCGACAGTTTCCCTTTTTACTGCGCTTCAAAAGAGACTTAGAAGAGGAACTGCCATAGCTACCACTCTGTCGGAAAAAGCAAATACCTTTCACAGACATTTAGCGCCTTATGATGGACACGTGCCAGAGCTCATTGAGGAAAACAGATTTCAAGAAGTCTTTGTGTTTTTTTTCGTACAAATAGTGCAGTTAACTTGGATGCACAGATCTGCTTTATGATTCTGGTGTGTCCTACAGCATTTCAGTTTGTTTGCACATGCACGCCATCTTGTCATACTTACATATTGGGTTTTTCTCCATTTTGTCTCCAGGTGGCGATCCTTGTCCCGTTCAGGAACCGACATGAACACTTGCCAATCCTCCTGAGGCACCTGGTGCCAGTGCTGCAGAAACAGAGACTGGAGTTTGCCTTTTATGTCATAGAGCAGGTATGTACATATGTATTCACAGAAACCTGCAGAGATGACCAGGTTCACCTGAGTGAATCCAAACACTCAGTGCAACCTGCAAAAACAGAAATTGAAATAATAATATCAAAACATCTCTTTTTTTTCCTCAAGGCGGGCACAGAGCCATTTAACAGAGCTATGTTGTTCAACGTGGGCTACAAAGAGGCTATGAAGGACCTGGACTGGGACTGTTTGATCTTCCACGACGTGGACCACCTCATGGAGAACGACAGGAACTACTACGGCTGCACAGACATGCCCCGACACTTTGCGGTCAGACTCGACAAGTATTCCTACATGTGAGTCTTGATTCCCTCTCCACGGGCATGTACAGTAAATGTAATCCTTGCTTAACATGAATTTAATATGTGCAACCGTTGCCTCAAAGGCTTCCGTACAATGAGTTCTTCGGCGGTGTCAGTGGCCTGACGGTGAAGCAGTTCAAGAAGATTAATGGATTTCCTAATGCGTTCTGGGGCTGGGGAGGAGAGGACGATGACCTCTGGAACAGGTGAGGGGAGCTTTTGTATTGGTTTTTGTTTTTGCCTTTGCCACACAGCAAGGCTGACCCTCCCCCACCCACCCACACAGCTCACAGGCAGCTATACACACAGGGCTCTGAATACACAATGCCAAAATATTACTGATTGACATGTGTATAGGTTGCTTTATGGAATGATCCCTTTTGTGTGCATTTCGCGTGAAAATCTTTCCTCTCCTATTTTAGGCCAAGATGACGTTGCAGACATTGTTGTCAAAGTGACAACAATTATGCTTTCTATTAAAAACATGATGATGAAAGTCATCGCTGGCATACTTGCGCCAGTGTACTGTGTACAGTGAGGATTAATGAGCTTTATATCTGTTTGTATAGGGTGCGGTTTGCCAACTTAACTGTAAGTAGACCACATGGGGAGGAGGGACGCTACATGTCAATTCCACATCACCATCGTGGGGAAGTCCAATTCCTGGGAAGGTTAGTGTCCGTGCATGATCAGCTCATTCACACACAAACACCCTTGGGTTAAAAGTAGAAGCTGATAATTGGAGTGAAGCTTAGGTTCATGTGATGTAAGCCAGTCACATGAAAAGCCAGAGCAGTAACTTTGTGAGAATTTCAACTCTTTTAAAGACTTTGCATGTGATGTGTGCTTGCATGCTTCAGGGCTGAATTCCGATCATGCCCCTGCTGCTCAAATTCTTTGTAACTTAGAGAGGCCCAAAGAATAAAATGTGTCTTTATTTTGAGGCAAAGGTATGCAGAAATATGAATATGAATAATTTCTTCAAAATGAATTTGCACTTGTTAAGCTTCTTATAAATGGCCATGATTGATCCAGTTTGGTACAGCGAGGGAGCCGGAGAATCACTTCTCTGGAAATAAACATGCAAGTGTCATGCTCTGTCTAAACCTCAATGATTCTTTTGATGGCTGCTAATCGAGACACAGTGTGGGATGATGAAACCTGTTCCTCTTCATATGATCTCACACATTATGAATGCTCTGGCGTCACTCAATCTAGCTTGTCAAACCTGAATGTTAAAACCTTACTTTGTATTGCACTGAGTGAAAAGCTCTTCTCTTCTCTTCCGACAGATATAGTCTACTACGCCACTCAAAGGAGAGACAGAAAGTGGATGGCCTGAACAACCTAAACTACTCCCCTGTACTGTCCAGGAGGCCTCTCTACACTAACATCACAGTCAGCTTGAGCAGAAAGCTTGCACCCATAGCTGACTACTGACGTAGGCACAGCTGGACTGCAGACCACCTGGGAATCAAAGTCCTCTGGGACATCAGCCATATCTCACCAGTTGCAGCACTGCTTAGGACTTTTTAGTTGATTGATTCTTGGCTTTGTTTCTTTTGTTCGTATGCAAAAAAAAAAAAAAATGAAGACTCAAATAAGTATGTTGGATAAATCATATAAGAAAATAGGTCGCACTTGTTTGTGCTACAGTCCATCACTCCTCTCATCTGGGCTTATCCAGTCTTCAGTCTCCACATGCCTTTTGCACCATTTTGGCCTTCAGCATCCATTCATTCATTTTCTTATTCAGCCCTGCACTGTTGTGCTTGTCTACTGAAATAGGCCGTGATATATCCGCACATTCAAGTGCACGTACATGCCACACATGCACGCACACAGCAGTTTTACTTACATGTGCTGACATGGTCCCTGAGGCTTTGATTTTTACTTTGCTCTTGCAATTCTTATTTCTACAAATGCAGTAAGCCTGTGAAAACCTTTGCATGCATGCACGCACGCACGCACACACACACACACACACACACACACACACACACACACCCATACACACACCCACACACACAGCAACTTTACCTGCGTGGACTCTTGCAGCTGGTTCTGCAGAAGGTATGCCAAATCTACAAGGGAAGATGGCAAGAGAAAATTATATAAAGAGTGTGCTCAGTCATGCATACTGTATGTGACATAGTGTATCCTCCTGGAGAATATTAATAGCTTAATCATCTCTTACCAACTATATTTTGTCCTGTGAACATACCCTTTCAAGACTGTGATGTTTGTGTTTGCATAGATGCTTTGGATGTTTTGGCTGCCTGGTTGTGGCTGTATGTAGGAGAGCAATGCTCATCCTGTTAGCAATAAGCTGTAATATCTGACAGCAGAACCTAGACCCGACTTCCTCACTATACAGATGCAATAGCATGGGTGCTATCATACCCTTATTGGACTTCAGAGGAGTGACTGCATATGCAAACTTCACATTCAGCACACGTTTGCCTAAGCAAACACACCGCCCTCTACAGAACCTGTGTGTGTGTATGCGTGCGTGCGAGCGAGGGAGAGCTATGCAAACGGCCTGCGTGTATTCTGTTGTCAGTGCGAGGTCTTCAGGGTGACCTCCAGGAGACTTCACCCAACAAACTGTGACAGACTTGACTTAAGACCTCACTCTGTGTGCAGTGTGTAAGTCCAGGCCAGGGAGAGTAAACAGTTGCCGTTTTATTTTTAGATCCCATATCGTTGATGTTTACTCACCTTCGTTTTTACAGAAGAGAATTGGAGGTAGAAAATACTTGATTGCTGTCACTGTCACTGGTGTTTACAGAAGCCTTTTCTTTGTTATTTTTTCAGATTGTCTAGTGTTTGTAATACTGCTAGCCAGCCCTCCATCACTGTGGGTGCTGTGAAATCTCTTCAACAACGTATCAATGGCTGCCTTTATTTTTTTTAACTGACACTTTTTATCATGACTTGGATAGAGAGAAGCAAATCTCAGTGCTTATCTGAGATGTCAGGTGATAAACCACTGAATAGTTTTGAAGCCAGGTTTTGGCCCGGGAGTTTGTTTCTTGGTCTCAGTGGCGTTTTTGTTGGATGGCGTGCAGGCTAACTGTGCTTTGACGAAGACTGACAGCATTAATAGTACGCAGCAGTTGCTAAAATGTCCCTCCCTGAGTTGTGTGTTTGACAGTGTTGATTTTGAGTAAAATATCCCAATACTGTAATCCTTAAAAAAAACTAATACACACACATACAGACACTTTCCTCACTGGCTGTCCTCTTGTCATGCAGCTATTTCATTTCACACAAATCGCCTTGTACGCATTTCTTAAGACGTATCTTTGGGGGAAAATGTGGGTGGTTGACAAACTGTTGTGTTCCCACAGTGAGATTAAGAAGTAAAGAGGCTGGACCTCATTTTATTTATTTGATCTTTTGTGGATTATTTTCTGGAATTGTTCAGTTTTATTTTTCTTGCAGTTGATGTGATGATTTAGTAGGTGACATACTGTGTTAGATGCACTGAAACTTGTAGTTGTGCGTATTTGTGTGGGATTGTGAGGTTCACGTCTGTGTAAACAGGGGATTGTTCCGTTACATTGAAAGGCAGATTTCCCTCTTCAGAAATGACAGGAGTAGCTGGTTTTGATGGATTGGAACAGGACCCCGTAGCCCGGTGTGTATTAATCTGAGGAACAGACACGTTGGAGGAGGCCATTTTGTGTGACAACCACAGGAAGAGCAAGACACCTAATCAGAAAATGCTAGTGGTCACTGTCTTTCACTGAGCACCTCTTTTATTGTAATTGATAATCAATGGTGCTGACCTTCCAGAGCTCCTTTTGAGGGAGTTTCTTTGTACGTGCTCACTGGAACAGATCCTGACATCATAAAGGCTCGTATCGACAGGCAAAACATCCTCTCAGCTTTCATGGATCCGTCATTTAATTCCAGGCTGCATATAAGTTTATATTCTGCATTTTTACAACCATACATTTGTGAACCTGATGCCTTTTCATCCTGCCAGGTGAAGCTAATATGTGTATTTGTCCTCATGGTTCATAACTACAAGCAGGAGCACGTGTTTACATCCTCGCCAGTCACTCAGGAGGTGCCCAGTGGAAGGTCATGGACAGGAGCAGGGTTTGCATTAAGTTTTCTTTTCCACGTGTGTTTGAGGGAAATGGCTTTCAGAAGTCTAACTGTCTGCCATCTAGGCTTTGAGGTTTTTGTGTTTCGTTTTGTTTTCCAGCACTGATAAGAACTTCAGGTTATATAGATTACCCTGGTTCTTTTTCATAATAGTCCATTGATGAGAACATGACCTAATAGAGACCTGGTTGTGAACAGCTTACAGGTTCTTTTCTAGTTCTTGACACTTACATGATAAACTGTATATTACCCTCTTTTGTATTGCTTTAAATTAAAAGCTGAGTGGACACATAGCAAAAGCCAAATGGTTTTACTTTGAGTGTTGAGGTGAAGATTCAGACCATGAGGGACCTCTCAATATACGGAGGCCCTATGGATGACATAGGTATTCTTAGAGTCAGTGTTAGGCTCTATACTACACAACGCAGAACAAGCAGCTTCATCACACCATATTCCAAAAGGTTGGTTTTCTGACTGCTGGACAGCTTTGTCCAGCAGACTTAGTAACAGGAGCAAAGCAGCCTCTTGCTTTTATCTCGAAATGTTATGTTATCAGTCGGTGATGAGAGCATGCAGTCAAGTCTTGTTCCCGTTTAAATACACCTGCGTATGGTCTCAGTCAAGACCAAGACCAAGCCTGCTGCTCATTAAACAGGCAACATTGTACCATAATCTCACCTGCTCTGATCCATGCTGTGCCAGTTTAAATGAAGGGACCATTCTGTGGGCATCTGACAAGACTGGCAGCCTTAAAGCTTCTTAATTTATTGCCTGTGTTTTTTCACTCAAGGTTTTTTTTTGTTAATGTTTGTTTTTATAAGCAAATATATTTAAATTGACAGATGTGCATATCAGCATAATGATCGTTGTAAATATTGTTGTGTGTAGTGTTTTAGAAATTCTATAAGGTCTTAAATCACTGCAGATGCTAGCATAAAGAACAAGGCTTTAGAGGAGTTAGGCTTCGGGGCGGGGGGTGGGGGGTTATCTGGTGCCATTTTAAATGCTAGTGAAGCTTACACAGCAACATCAATATTTTTACATCATCGCTTCCCAGCACAGCCTTTTTTTTTTCTTTTTTTTCTTTTTTTTAGAAATTAAAAATAACCCTATCCCATAAATTTTAGATTCCTCTCACTATCTCAGATGTGCTCTGCATTCCAGAGGCCTCCCTGCACATAATTTGCTGTGACAGTAGGAGAGACATATCATGGCAGACGTAGGCATCAATCTTCCGCTGAAGTTCAGTGCCCTTGTTTCTGCATGTGATGTCCTTTTGATACTGACAGCAGTTGGGGTAAGGTGTAGGTCAGAGGAAAGCACTGCAGGATAGCGACGTGTTAGCCAAACACACCATATGCTTACAATGCAGTGAAACAGAGGCACTCAAACCAGCGACACAATCTACTCCAAAATTTACATCGATTTTTTTTTTGTATGAAAGCTAACTACTTAAAAAGAAGAGAGAAAAAGAATACAGATTGATCAATTTAAAATCTATCTTCTCTGATTGTAAGGAGAGAAATTCTCCTTGAATTGAAGCCATTTGAAACCACTTGTCAAAACTTGATGTCAGCCTTACGTGGATCTGTTTGTGTATCGGCATATTATCTTTTGATTATTGAAATTTGTATGACGGAGATTTTCTTTTATACCATCATTGTTATTGTCAAAGTACACCAATAAAACTTGTAAACATATGACATCGCTATCTGCCTGTGTGTTGTGCTTTCACGTGTGTGTGTGTGTGTGTGTGTGCGTTGACATCCCTCTGTTTTCAGTGTGTCTACCGGAGCCGCTGCCCAGGCATTTCCTCACAGTGTGGTGAGTGGCTCTATTTTAAATGTTCAGAAGAATAATGTGGTTATGCTGCCAACTTTTGCACTGCAATTTTAAACACACGTACACACAGACGTGCTTCTTGTAATGAGATATTTAGTTTGCATGCCATTACTTTAACAAAACACAGGGTACAGCCGAGCCACAAAGCATGAGCTGCCATTGGAGCACTAACTGCTGTCAACTTTTTGTAGACTGCATGGATTGTAAACAGGGGATTATAGTAAACTGGAAGAGTCCAAGATGATGTTCTGCTAAAATTAAAAACTTCATTAACTTCATATTATGACATAAACTGTTTGAGTCCTCCAAATATTTATGTAAGGGACATTAACTACCTTTTCACCACTCTGAGAACTGAATTCCTGTATGAGCGCACACAGGGATTTGCAGAAACGGCATCACATCCTGTCTTGAATACTGACATCCAAACAGAGGATTATTGTTTTTTGTATCAGACAGTCGGGCTGGGGCTCTCGTGATCCACAGCTGTTAACAAAATCCCAGCATCTTGGGAACAGACTCCTCAGTTTTAGTACTTTCAATACTCTCACTTACCACTCTTGTCACGCTGACTGCTGATAGTGTGTGTGTGAGTATGTGTGTGTTCGCGTATGTGTGCACATCCCGATCCTCAGACAAAGATGATGCTTGTTGGAGATGTCCAGCATGTCATCCAGAGGGTAGAAAAAACGGAGAGCAGAATGAGACGCTTTGACCAGAGGTCACTCAAGATTCATTGAATCAGAGCGGCTCCAAGCCTGCGGCAATTAGCATATTAAGTGTGCGTCTCTGCTAGTTATCAGAAGTGACAGTTGATAATTTAATTATGCTCTCAGAAAAAAAGGAGATGCTAAATGGCAGGGACTCGATATATACATGGGAGGTTAAATATATTTTCGCTGAATTTCTGCATCATTTACCACACAATGTTTCTCCACAAAACACAAGAAAAAAAATGGCTATGGCAGTAATTAATATGATGGATTGTATTTGAAAATGTGCAAAAACGCCGCCATTTATCCCTGCTGAAAATGCCCCTGCTTCTGTCCTGCTGTGCAGCAGTGCTGTGTGCGAGGGAGAGAGAGAGAGAGAGTGAGAGGGAGTGAGCGAGAGACGCTTGGCAGAGGCACAGCGCCTGGCTGGAGTAGCCACATCTTAATGGAGTCTGGGAAACACAAGGCTTTGGTATGCTAACACCAGTGCCACTTAGCTGTCAGACACACACAGAGGGCAGCTCTTAAGATCTCAAGAGTTGTCTTGACATGTGGCTACAGCACACGCCAGGCAGCATGCACGCACGCACACACGCACAGACACAAACACACACACATCCATTATTAATTCATCCACACGCACTCCCTTGAGTATTGTTCCCCTCAAAGTCTTTGATGTCATCAGTGGCGCCGTTGCCGTTGTGCGTCTGTTTCACTGCAGTTCTCCCTACAGAGGGTCTTTAACTGGAGTCTGCATCAGGAAGAGGCTGAATAACTGAATGTGTGTTATTTCACTGCCGCAGAATAGCGTGTCGCACTCTTCATCTACGCTCCTGTCTTTGCGTATGTACGTATGTGTGTGTGCATGTGTGTGTGTGCCTGACAAACAAAACATGGCCTTTAGCTGTCCACAATTTTTAGCTTTGTGTATATCTTCTATATGCATTCAAAGGCCCACGCTCTCATTTCTGGTTAAATCAGATGTTTGAGTAATAGAGCACAACAGTGCCTTACGGGATGTTGTGTGCGTGCGCGCACGTGCATGTGACTATGTGCTGTCTCATGCATGTGCAAAAATATGAAACGGAGAAGAAGAGACACCACAGTGCCCATGTGTGGCTGTCACGTGAATGTGTAACATCACTTGGTGTTACATAACTATTTGTCATGGTCTCAGGTAAATGCATTGCCCAGCTTTACAACATTCCCACGCCTCTTTGATGCTATTTTCTCGATGCGTAGTCCCCGCTTCTGCCGTCTCTTCTCCAGGTCATGAACAGGACAGTGTTGTAGAGTCCTATTTGTGTTATATGCTTGCTCACATGCATCTGAGCAGACACGCATTTTCTCCAGCCCCTTCTGTGACTCCTGCCTGCTTTCCTGTCAGGATAGAAGGGACACAGCAGAGGGACAACAGGATGTGAACACATCTGCTTCCACTTCTCACAGTCTTCATCCTTCTTGATACTGCTGTGTTCTCTGTGTTAATGTCTTTTCACATCCCTGTGCATCAGCTCGAGTATTCTTCTTCGGTGTGCTCACTCTCAGCTCACCTGCATCCTAAACTACCTCCATCCTTTTTCTTCCACATCCGTGACTGGTTCAGGCTGAGCAGGGTATTCCAGACGTCCTTCTCCCCTGCAACCGTGCCTGGTACACCTACAGAGGGTGGTGTCAGGAGGCATCCTAACCATATGCCCCAACCACCTCAACTGACACCTTCTAAAATAGATCAGGGGCTGTACTCCAAGCTCTCTCTGGATGTCTGAGCCACGCACCCTATCTCTAAGGCTGAGCTTAACCACCTGATGGAGGGAACTCGTTTCAGCTGCTTGTATCTGTGATCTCATTCTTTTGGTCACTACCCAAAGCTCCTGACCATAGGTGAGGGATGGAACACAGACCGACTGGTAAATTGAGAGCTTTGCCTTCCTGCCCAGCTCCTTCTTTACCACAATGGTGCGGTGCAACCCCAGCAGTCCTGCGGAAATTGCTCTAAGCCACCTGGCCATCTCAAACCCCATTTTACCCTCACTCCTAAACAAGACATTGAGATCCTGTCCATGAAAACCACGAACAGAATCAGTGACCAGGGACAGCCTTAGCAACCACACACAGAGAAGGTGGGTTGTAGAAGGACTGGATGGTCCTGTAGCAATGTCCTCAGCAACGTCCAAAGCCTTTCGCATCTTCCACACCCGGAACTTTGCCACTAACTGGCTCAGCGACATCCCCCAAGGATATGGGCTTCCCCCAAGTATCCAGGCCTTCGCTCCACCGACTGACAAAATCCCCAGTCCAGGTCAGCAGTTCTCCTCCCCTGGTGAGCACAGCCTGGGACAATATGTGCTTTCCCCTCCTAAGGTACCGAATGGTTTGCAAAAACTGGGAAAGTCCTAAACACCCTAAACTGAAAAAACAACACTCATCCGTTGTTTGTCCTTTCTAATGCTCGTCGACAACATTCCTTTTTCATCACTCATGATTTCTGTCTCCCATTAAATGTTATCCATATTTGCCTTTGCCTGTGACCTCCACCCTCTATCTGCTTTGTATTGCCCCTCCAGCATTTTTATTTTTATGTCTTGCCTCTGGTTTTCATTATGCTGTGAATGCTTCATCCTGTTCTGGTTACTTAAGAGATGTTGTCTTTACAAACTATGTGCTGATGCCATACAGAGGTCCTGCTGACGGTGCTTTGCTGGTGCAGCGTCAACTAACTTCTCCATTTCACTCAGCTTCATTCATTATCGCCCAGTCTAGCCTGACCCCTGACTCAACAAACACTTAAGTATCCTCCACTCTTTTACCCAGAGACCCATCATCCTTCATGCAACACCAATGCTGTGAGCTGGTATGTTTTGCAAAATTAGAGGTTGTGCTGTACTCATGCCACCTTAATTACATTGTCATCAAAGGAAGTGAAGTCAAGGGTTTTGTGCAGAAAAAAAAAGCTTACTCTGAGCAGTCACACCTCAGATTCCTTCAGCCAATATGCTGTGCAGCACATATTAATGATACATTCTGGTCCCAATTACAGGCCGACAGCCAGTTAATCAGTGAGAGATGTTTGCCGTCTCAAACTGTGTGCTTACATTCTGAAACCTGCAGAGACTGCACCCTGACGACAAGCTGAGTCATAATTCAAAATGTGTTTCCTGTCTTAACTCTGTGATACTGATATTGAGGGGAAAGAAATGTGATGCAGCTCTTTTAAAATCTCACGTTCAGCTGTTCATTATCTCGCAGGCTCAAACGGTGACTGTTCATTTGTCATGGAGACGTCAACATGGGAACTTTGGTCATAGCTTACTGTCAACTACTTACTGTCAGCAGCAGTCAGCCGAGTTGACCTTCCACAAAAACTTGACTCTTTTTGCAGAGTGCAATTCCTCAGGATCATTTTAAAAAATGTCAGTTTCATTGAAAGTCATGAACAGCCACAAAAGCATTTTTTTAAAACCTGCTCAAAGATAACAGGAGTGAGACAGAGGGATCTCAATTCTCTTTGCACCCAACAAACCTTTAGGAAATCAAGGCGCATGTTGAACCCATCTCGAGCACATCACGGGGAGGTGATCTTCTCTGCTGCCTTCAAGACGTTGATATGCTGGATCTTACCTGTAAAAAAAAAATAAGTTGTTCGGGTGCAAACCTCTGTGACCTTTTAGACTGGACTAATAGGGAGTTTCAGCTTGTCGCTGCAAATGTTTTTATCGCCACATAGTTTGTGCTGATAACTGCGATAAGCACAGACAGATTTGGCACATGAAGAGAAGCCAGAAGAGGGTGAAACCGGTTGTGTTTCTTATATAACGGCTATTATCCATGTTTGTTTGTGTGTTTTTTTTTTACAGCTATCAAACAGTGACTAGATGATATCAAAAACTGTGTATGAATACTGACAAAATGTCAAGTCACAGCTCCTTATAAGTATGATAAAATGTTTGCCTTGGCAGTTTGCTACAGCTGAAACTGCATCACAGAAATCAGGGTAATGTATTTATTACCAATTTCTCATATAGATTTTACCCTATTAGCCCTTGGAGGTCTTTGTGATTGACTGTGTTCTTTTTCTTTCACAATTTATTGTGTGTATTTGTTGGCACACAGTATTTTTTCCATTTATTAAAAAAAAAACAAATAAATGTGGGACTTCTAACCATGCTCCACGTTATCTTCCATCTAGATGCTGCATGTAGTTCCTTACAGGGATAAATAAAGTTGTATCTAATTGATCAGAAATAAACTACAGCCCACATGCATATTGGGAAAAAAAACAACAACTAAGCTGAAATTGTTTCTACAGAACACTACCATTCTAAGTGCAGCCTTTGTGTTTTACATTTTATTTCTCTTTCATCTACCAAGCCATGTGGTGTGTTGTCACTGTCCCCCAATGGTGAGTTATGGAACTTCTCTGCAACTTGGAGCAATGCGGCAGGGATTCTGTCACGGCTGAAATACATAGAACGTTTTTAAACATGACGTAAAACGGGAGCTTACAAAAATATGTAAATAGCACCAGGTTGACATACAGTATTCTTTAAAGAGACCAGACACGTCTCCACATGAAGGATGTGGAGTGTGTTGGTCAGTAGAAACCCATAGCAGCGTATTAGTCCGATATCATTCACTTTGCTTTGTTATTATTTCTCTAATACAATTTGACATTGTAACAATGCAGTCACTTCATATAAGTTAAAAAAAGGTAAAATATGAAAACAAAACAATCATGATCAGAGAAAAGGAAGACAAAACAAATGCCCTATAGAATCAAATCTCAAGGGAAAATATTGCCCAGCTATACAACCATAGGTGTGTCTTTGTATTCTGTCTGCTTCTCCTCACTTCACTAAATACCCAGAACATCTGGAGGCACCGGGCAGGGGAGCTTATGGTAAATGACTTTCACCGGTTCAGTTAATTTGCATCTGTGCAGATGGGACTTGAAAAAGAGAAGAGGGAAGTAGAGGAAGTCACTTGAGCCTAATGAGAAGCACACATTAAGTTTCTTTTCAAAAAAAAAATCTGTAGCTCAGGTGCTACTGGTCTCCTTTTTGGTTGGCGGCCTCCTTGGCGCAGTCTTTGACCTCTCCTTTCAGCTCAGCTAGCTGCTCTGAATGGACGGCCAGGGTGCCGTTCACCTGGGCCAGGTACGAGTCTGAGTGTCTCTCGAGCTCTGCCCTGATCCTTTCCAGCTGCTCTGCCAGCTCTCCCAGGTTGCTGCACTGGCCCTCTACCTGGCTCACCCTGCTATCGAAGTCCTTCACCTCTCGCTGCACTTCCACCGCTGTGCTCCTGCAGCCCTGCAGCCCCCCGGCCAGCTGTCTCCTCAGAGCCGCGAGTTCTCCCTTAAGCTGGGCCAGCCGTCTCTCGCCAGCCCCCAGGAGGGAGGCTTGGTGGCCTACGAGTTTGGTGATCCCTTGCATCTGGTTGACTAGCTGATGCTCTCTATGCTCCCAGGTGGTGTTTGCGTGGCCCACTTCACCTGCAATGAAGCTAATGGAGTCCTTTAGGCCTTTCAGGGTGCGGTTCACAGAGTTGATGTTGACTTTCAGCAGGGTGATCTCTCCCTGGACGGATCCCTCTATGTCTTCCTGCGCAATCCTGAAGAGCAGGTTGTGCAGGGTGTTGTTTAGGCGGTCCAGCTGATTAGAGTGGGAATCCAGGCGATCTGCCATCTTCTTTTCCACACGTTCACATTCCTCCTCCACTTCGGCAACACTGATGCCCCCTGCTGGTGAGGTGGAGGGCGAGCAGGAGGAGGTACAGAGGAGCTCCAGGTCGATTAACTGCTTCTGAATGCCATCCAGGTCGCCCTCCACTCTCCTCCTCACGGACTCGATCTCCGTCTCCAGCGCTGGGACCACCTGGCCCTCCAGGAGCGCAGGTGCCGTGGCATTACTCAGCTCCTCCACAGCCACAAACACTCTCTCCTCCAGGGTCTTCAGCTTGTCCTCCAGCATGGTCTTGATGCCGTCCAGTCCACCGGGGAGCCCTCCCGCTCCGTCGGGCCCACCATCTGTGGCATTGAGGCGGCTCTCTATGTCCACCAGGCGGGTCTCGATCAGCGTCTCCACGTGGATGCTCTGGTCAGTGAGGGCGGTCTGGAGCTGTCTCTGAGATTCTGTCAAACCTTTCACCGACTCCTCCAGCAGCAACACGCGCTGGGACAGGCTGTTCACCTGCAAAAATCAATAACTTATTAGCTCAATGGTAACCCAATAAAATGTCCAGTCATACAGGATTATAATATTCTTGCCCTTTAAGAGGCACAGTCTGGAATTTATAGCATTTACTTGAAGAAACTTCTACTTAAAGAACCTATTTACTGCATGATGCTCATATCACGATCACATCCATATCATACTTGTCCACAGCAGCTCTCAGTCAGGGTGAGGCCTTGGATCTGCGCCTGCAACGAACCCAACTCCTCCCTGAGCCCAGTCTCTCTTCCATCCAAAGTCTGCTGAATCTGCTCCTGGCCATCCATGTGCTCCCTGTGGCACTGCTTCTGCACCTCCCCAATCCTCGCGTCGCAGTGGTTCTCCAGACCGGACAGACGACGCTCGAACCCATCCAAGATCTCGGCCCGCACGTCAGCCAACTTGGCGTCCAGGATTTCGTCGAGGTGAGCGGTGGAGCCTGGGCCAGGGATGGGCCTGCCTCTAGCTCCCTCCAGGAGCCTTTTCAGCTGACCATCGTGACCAAGGACCATTCCCTGAAGATACGTACAGGTGAGAAGGGGGAGAAAAAGTAGCGTTTTATTAAACCAAAGGGAGAGGAAACTGAGGCCTAATTTGAACAAGGTGTACGGATATATTCAGTCAATCTTTGTACGACCATGGTAGTACAGTACCTGAATCTCTTCTAAAATGTGAGTCTTGGCTCGTAGCTCATCCCTCACTTCCGTCACTCTCCCTGCTAAGTCTCCTAATCCAGTGAAGCTGTCGCCTCCTTCCAGTCCATCATCGGTCCCATCCGTGATCACCCCAAATCCCACACTGGAGTCAGGCACGCGGGCACCGCTGGGCAGCAGAGAAACCAGGATTTTGTTGGTGTCTTCTCGGAGGGACGTGCGCAAGCGCTCTTCGAGGCCAACAACCACCCCGTTGAGAGCTTCTAGGCCCTGGGTGAGGCGACGCAGGTCCTCCTCCATCCGGTCCAAACGTTCCCCAGTCACTCCAGAAATCCCAAACCTGTTCCCTGTATTTCCAAGGATAAAAAAAGAAAGGAGAGAGTGGGATTTTTAGCACTGAAAAGGGAATAATACAGTGCTGAGGGTTACAGTGGCGCCGAAAATATGTGCACTTGCATGCACAAAAGCAGCACCCTTGGAATTTTAACAGCTTAGCAATAAATCAGCCGGAGTCTGTTATCACCATAGTTTGGTTTTCCGCTTCCAGCCGGGAGTTGTCCTGTGGGTATTGGTCTGTGGTCAGGTGTGCTGGGGAAAGGTTTGCCCGGCTCCAGCTGGCCTCCTCCAGGCTTCTGGTCAACGGGAGGTCTGGGGCCATGGGGAAAGCCCTTCATCCCCGGGCGATGCGGCAAACCGGCACCTTTGAAAGGTGGCATCATGACGTCGGGCGATGACGTGGGTCCATCGTAGCAGTTTTCTCCAGAGTAGCCAGGGCAGCATCTCCACTCCAGCTCAGTCACAGTCTTAAGACCCACCTTGTACTTTGGTTTGTAGAACGTCCTGTACCTGAAGGAAACAAGATCAAAAACAAGTTACAACTGTGTTATCAGGGTCCATCAGAAGTGTTGCATTTGTTTTTACTAATTAAGAGCAGGACCAGAGAGATGGAGCAATGGAAGGTGGAGAGCAGGAATAAAGGAATGAATATCTCCTCTCTGGGATCAAACTCAGATTATGGGGGTGATTAGGAGATTAAGATAATTCAATTCTCTCTCACTCACAGTGAATCAGCATTTTTTGATTCTGTACATTTTCTTTTGTGCTACTCTCACAAAGGTGGGCGGGTAGGTAAGAAGCAGGTCTAACTGATTCTTTACCAAAACTGAAAACACTGACACCACTTCCCCTCCAGTGGCGTCGCTCTGTAGAAAAACTCACCGCAGACATGCCTGCAGCAGAGGACCTACACATCACGTCAACACTAGAGGGCAGCATTGATACAGAGCATGATTCATCATAGGACGTACTCCATGCTTCAGTTTGCTGAGAAGAAGAATGTTTAAAACCTCACAACTAAACTTCTTAGGAACCAAAAACTGAATTGTCACAGGCTTGTCCCTTTGCGTTTTGAAAGACTCACATGACAACAGGACACTTCTGACCCCAGATGCACTTGGTGGTGTACTCAGCCTTCACGTAGGTAGCCACGCCATCCTGCATGGTGCATGTGATGTTCCTCTGTACCACGTAGGCACAGTGGTTCCTGTGGGGACAGCAGCGCGACATTAGAGTTGAATAAGTTGCATAAGTACTGCAACACCCCTCTGATTTATGGCAACAGTCCCTCTTTCCCTGAGACTACATCACCTTTGCTGAACAGCAACAACAACCGTATCATTGTGAGAATGTTTCAAATTAAAATGTGGTGTTACAATGTGGTTTAACAACGCTTGCAAGCCTTAACAATGGCCCACTCACTCAGTGTAACCCTAACACTTTGCTTCTGTACCTCTCATTCAGTATCAGTAGTTTGATATGTTGTTCCTTTGTGGCCTGATTTCTTATTTCCCCTCTTTCCTTGTAACTTCTGTCCTATGCAATCCTAAAATAAAAAGCCTGTTCGTGATGGTCGCTCCTTCAGATGATATTTATTCATTTGAGTAAGCGCTATATATTGCATATGATTAAATTATGATGTGGGATGTTTCATGTGCATACTGTTGGCGCTAGTCGCAATGATGACAGAGGATGTTTGCTCGGAGCTCTTCATCTGTCTTTTGCTTCCCTTTCATTAAAAATGGTTATGCGGCAACGATAAATATTAGTGAGTCTGTTTTCAGACGTATCCAGAATCCGACACATAATAACTTCACGAAAACTACTTTGAACAGTTGTTGCATCATGCTGGAGCTGGACCTTCTCTCTCCTCTCTAGTCCCTGCCAGTGCAGCTATAGCAACTGCTAAATGTTCCCCCGGCCCCCGAGCAACACAGGAAATGATGATCTGGGCTCTTTAGGCTCACATGTGAAGCATTTCTTACATTCAGAAGGGAGTATTTAGCAACACATGCAGTACTTAACGTTGCTCCACAGCTGTTTCAGGACAAATAGAAGTGTTTGGAGGGGCAGGGAGGGGACACCGGGGGGGCCGAGGAGAGCCTACATGCCAAGTTAACAGGTTCAGAGGGCTAACAGACAGCAAAGCCTGTCAGGGGCTGTGAGAAACCGCTGCACCGCTGCTGCTTTCTGCAAACCGCTGACTGCGTCGACAGCGTTTGTGTGTGTGTGTGTGTGTGTGTGTGTCTCTCTCCTGTGTTGACATATGTTAATATCGGTGGAAGGAAAAGGGGCAGGCGTCAGAATGACAGAGCTCCTTTCATACCGGCCTGACAACATGCTGCCAGGTCATGCGTTGTTAAGGAAGTGGCAGTTATGACCTCAACTGATGCGGTATAATGGGAGATCTTAAAGCACTTTCACCTCACGCAGACAATTTACTGCTGGTTGCAGGCAATGTTTTCCTGTGTGAAAAGAAAACGCAAGGAAATCTGGCTGGCTTTTCCGTATCATATGGTTTATATGTATATGAGTTGAAGGGTGCATGCTGGATCCGATGACTCAAATGGTGCCGCATCATCCTTTCTGGCACACTTCCCCTTCTTAAAGAAAACTCCTAAAACATGGATTAACTCGTGCACTGTTAAAGTGCTGCTAATAATTTTCTTTTCTTTTCACTTGCACCACCAACCCCACCTGCAGGCTCTTTACTTTATGATCCCTGAGGAGGTTTAAGACTGATCACTCCCTCCGCTCTCATCTGCTTTGGCGCCAAAGTAAATTAAATCGTTTTCACTTGTGAGAGGTCTGGCACGAAAATATTTTGTGCAAGATCACGTTCACATGGTGACAGTAACAGAGATTCCTGGATTCAAGAAAGGTGGCCATACTGTCATCCAGAGCATATCAGCACTTTCGCAAGTGCGTCAAGTATTAAATGGTAAAAACTAGTGTGAGGGGTTTGTGCTTTCCCTCACATAAATGACAGATTTATTGACAGCTCCTTGATTGGTGTTTTGTGCCTGTGAGAGAGGAGGAAAAAGCTTCAATACAGGCAAATAAAAAATTAGCGGTAGCTGATAGAGAGCAGACTAAATGCATGATCACGCATCCGTATGCAGCGCAGCAGAGGCACGGCTCTCCTCATGTTATGCACCAGGCCAATCAGTGGCGCAAAAAGTGCCCATGTTCACCCATTTGTTTGTCAGGTGCACGTGTGTGTGTGTGTGTGTGTGTGTGTGTGTGTGGGGGGGGCAGTGACCTTCATATATGCACACAATGACTGAGAAGTGCAGGAATCCAGATGTACATGAGAGAGAGAGAAAAAAAGCTTTCTCCTGTGCATAGGTCTCTGTTTCTGCCTCTCTCGCCCTCTCCCCGAGCCTGCTCTCTGGCTGTTTTCACAGATCTGTCAATGTCATTTGGGTCTGTGAGTGATATTTTATCCTCAGTGTCTTACAGACAGAGGGGTTCTGGCTTTGTTAGAATCAAAGTTGAGTGCTGAGATAAATCCTGTCCCTCTAGTCGCTCAGGCCAGCAGCAGGTCACCTCCTCCGCTGTGCAAAAACAGATCTTTACAGGACAAATGTTGAGTTTCAACTTAACAGGTAGTGATGTTGTGTTGGAGCTGTACGCGCTGATGCACAATGACGCACGTGCACATGTTAGACATGTACGGTGTTGGCTGTGGCCCCTCCTGGCTCTTGGCCCTTCCGTCTGACAAACACAGCGGCCGCACAGCTCTGCGCGGTGAGGATTACAAAAGCTTTATCTCCCGAAATACGAAACCATGATGTGAGTGGTCAAAGGTGAAGAGAGAGAAAATAAAAAGCGCCGTCTTTATTGTCTCCGCCAGGTCCAGCTGCTGCAGGGTAGGTGAGAACTTTGTTCGGGCTGCTTGTGTGGGAGGATCTGGACAAGGCTTAGCTAATCTGGACACTTGGGGGATTGGGGGGGGCGTGTGTGTGTGAGAAGTCCCGATCCAGTATGATCTGAGATCAGGGGAAGAACATGCAAAAGCGAGGAGAGGTGGAGAGGAAGGAGCACCGACACCCTCCCAGCTATTTTCACATCTCACCTCTAATGTGGCATGAGTGTTAATACTTTGTGGTGTTTGTTTAATCGCTCGCGGGCGAGAAGTGGGAGGGGCCAGTCGCACACAATATCACAGTAAGGGCCAGACAGTAAAAGTCATTTAGGTATGATGAGCCTTCAACTTTAACTGTGCCTGTGGGACAGACAAAAGCATCTGGTCAGAGTGAACTAGGGGTGGAATAGCGAAGAAGGTCAGAGGAATAGGAAGTCACCGGCATACCTAATAAATCCTGAGAGTTCGCCGCCGTGCTAGCGGTGATGCAAGGCTGCACTTCAGCTATTGACCCCCCCCCCCCATTGCCACCAGAGGGAAAATGTAAGCATCACCACAGTCATTAGTAGGCTACACATTATCTGGGGGCAATAAATGTCTTACTATGGTAAACCATTCAGTAGTTTGTGAGAGATTTGTGGGACAAAGTGTGACTGGTGTGTCACTTGTAATTTGCATACTTTTTAAAGATGTCTCACGTGTTTTCCTCACTTCTCTCTTTCCGCGGAAATCAGCAAGAAATCTCTCAAGATATAAAACCAGAAAGAAATACGTGTCCTCAGCTGATCCACACCCTCGCTGAACCACCCAGCCCCAGCTGACCCGACTGATTGAAAATCTTCAGTGTACTGAACTCTCTCGCGCACCTCCCACCCTCACCTGACCTGCTCTCCTGCTCCCCGAGCAATATCAAAACAGTCTTCACCCCCTTTTTGCCATGACAGGAAAACCTCACTCTCTTGCAACACGCCTCCCCCCGACCGCCAAAATATTGTCTTTTTTCTATCATTGGAGCATGTCATTTTTTGACTGCTAGTCCGGTCTCACTGTAAGTATTTCCAGTATAGCATTACAGTTTCTAAATGGCTTCACCGCCTCCCAGGGGGAAAGCAGAATTCCCATCTCAGATTCTCACATGGAGCGCTTTCAGAAAATATTATTGCTGCTCGACCTCCACCCTCTGCTGGGACCAAAACAACTCACCTTTCCGTCGGCCTTTTTTTTTTTCTCTCTCACAACCTTCCGTGCCTCTTTTTCTGCAAAATCTGCAATCTGCAGGTAATCTCTGTTAAATTATCTAAGCATACCAGTCAGTCTTGTTTTCCTACATTTCCTATTTTTCATGAAGCCCCTCTTACCATGGCCCTGACACCTCAGATTCTTTAACTTGCCACTTTTCTAACCATTGCCTGACTTGTTTTGACACCGTCGCACTTAAGGGCCGACCTCCTTCATTACTAACTACCCTCTCACCTGCGGGGTTTCTGACTCTTTGACCTCAGGCCACTGCTGTTGCCCCTGACAGATTTACGAATAGAGCGGGCCAGATAGAAAACCACGCGAGACCTTACCAAGACCTTTAACAACCATCTCTACAGGCTAACAGCTCTCCTCCGGGGCCTTCATCTGTTTCCATGTACACTTTTAATGATTCCCGTTCTAGACCAACTGGCAGGTCTTGAAGGCCCCGTGGCGCAGCGCTGATTGACGTTGCTCTCGTGGCTACTGATTAGAGTTAGAGAAAAGATGTGATACTCCCAGCTCTACGACCAAAGGGGATCGCTCTGTCATTCATAGACGGGGTCAGATCCGAGCCAGCTCTGGTCGCTGCAGCTTGAAGGCGAACCGTTACCGTTACACGTGCTTCAATTTTGGCTGTTGGCCTCTCGTCGTTGTGACAGCACTGAAACCATGTGGGTGGAGTCGCTTATTCATTTTTGGTTAGCGCCTACTCATTTTACTTTTAGTTGTTAAAATTCAATACCTAAAACAAGGTGTCATAAGTTGCTTCATTGGACTTTATTGCTTTCTTCCTCACGAACAATTGCCGCCTTGTAATTTTCTCTTGGAATACAGTAATAAGCTCAAACACTGGTAGTGAAAAAACACACCGGTAACTTTGCTAGCTCAGGGATTTCCCAAAGCACATAATCTTCTTTGAGTAAGAATAGCTCTCTGTATTTTTTTTAAAAATATAAGGGTGGAAATGGAAAGGTTGGATTTATTAGACTGTCTGCACTGTATAGGCCTTGGGAGTGAAAGCAACAGCAATGTTTTCTGATGCTTTATTGCAGTCGATAGCTGCCAAGCAAACCCATGCAACACACCGTCAGGAGTCACTGTATAATACTGGGGTGTTGTTAAGAAAAGATGGGTGGCTTGACGGACCAGGAGCTATTTTACAGGCCTGTGTATCAGATGAAAGCAAATCCACACAGTTTCCACTGTCACGCTGTGCATCACATCACACATCAGGAAACAAAATCTTAAAGGCATGACATTTTAGGAAACAACATTCACCTTTTTGCCAGGAGTTTGATGAGAACCACTTAGCTTTGCTTAGCACGAAGACTGAAAGCAACTCTTCAATAGTGTTTAAAGATAAAATAATAATAATTTGCCTGGCACCACTTTTTAGTAGTTTTTTATACTAAGTTAGTGTACATCATTAGCGTGGCAGCATATTTCATGGAGAAATGTGAGTGTGGTATCAATCTTCTATGCTAACTCAAGACAGGAACTCAGTGCATCACCCTACAGTTTTTTGCTTGGGGTCACTAATGTGGAAATTTGGACATTTTTACATCAGCCAACCGTTTAAAATGATGAAATCCATGTTCACTGCATAAAAACCCCAAACATTTTAGCAGAAAGCAGTTAAGTCGTATAAATATGTGTTGGTAGGGAGCTTGGGAGTTTACTGCCCAGCCTCTATGACCCTTAGCAGGAGACTGGCTCCATTCTTGTTCTCCACTGGACACTCCACGCAAACTTATGATGGCAACCCATCACCTCTGACCTCTTACCAACTCACTGACCTTTCACCCTTGGCCTCTGTCCCATACATCATCGAAACACCATCGGACGTCTCTAATCTGATAACCGCAGATGTAATCTGCTGGGATCCTAATTGATTCATACAACAGCCATTTCCCAGCGATGGGCAGTATTTGGCTCTTGGATTATGTCCCACTTCTTGTACATGCTGAGAGATGCTTTTACTGTTTTGTTCTTTTTTTGTGAATTTCCCCATTTTTGCTCTTAAAGATGAAGATGCAAAAGAAGAAGTAAAGAAGTAAAAAACAGACAAAGATGCCCCTCAGGAAATCTGACCCCTCAAGGCCACCCATGCACAGGTTGAGGCACAATGCATTGCAGTGGTAGGTACGGCACTGCAACTGTAACGCACTCTGACTGGAGCCTGTATATTCTTTCACAGTGGCAAATGGTGGTGCTGAATGAGAGGAATGACTGTGAAATCAAATCGCTTGCTTTCGCTACCAAAACACAGATGATAAATCAACACGAAGAGGGGAGAGAAAAAAAGCTCTTTGGTGCACCACAACAGCTGAGAATGTTTAAATATCTCACTAAAAGCAGGCGTGTTTTGTTCATGTGACAGTGTGGCCGGTCAGAGGCAACAGTAAGTATTTACAAGCCGTAAAAGCACAAGTGAAACCCTTCACAAAAACATATAAACAAACATGCACCCAATAATGTGCGCACACACTCAAATAGGCACTTTCTCACACACACACACGCACGCGCGCGTCATAACACGTGTTATTTTTAAGTCTCTATTTCCACTGACCAGTCAGGCTGACAACAACTGAGCTCATATATCTGTGGTGGTGGTCTGACACTGACACGTCCCCGGGGCCCACTATGTCCGAGGCGGGTCAGCAGCTCTTGTATAAACACTATAGTGGGACTCACGGACACATGTGCAGGAACATCACCAGCTACCAGCGACAAGCATTCGCTGACCATCTGTCGCTCCCGATCGGCTGCTTTTTGAACGGCCACTGCCGACTCGATCGACCCACCGCGGGATCCCAGCTTACAAATGTGTCTGGCGTTAATTGGCCTGTGTGAATATAAATAAACCTCTTTGGCGCCAATGACCGAAAGTAAGCGGACGCCACCGTCACATGTCACCAGCTCGCAGTTGGACGGTGCTGGACGAGGATGAGGACGAGACCTCTGGCGTGCTGCGTGCTAACGTTAAGCTAGCAGGTGACGGTGGATAAACATTTCCAAAACATACGCCGGCTACTTGAACCACAAGATGCATCCCTCTCTTTCTATTTGGGATAAATAAAACGGAAACGCGTCACGTGTGGCCGTGCAGTTGTTTAAAGGCACATTTGACAAAGTTGTACAGAAATGTGAGATGTAATGAGTCGCCTCAAGTAACCTGACTGTCCCTGATCGAGGCAATGATTTTGGCTTATGAGAATTGCCGAGAGACCAAAAGGTGTACATGGTGACTGGAGAAGGTGAGAAGAGGGGTGGATTGAGGTAGGTGGGGAGGGCCATGTGGACATCCCATTCAGGTTGAGGGATGCTGAAGGCTGATGGCCCCTCTGTGAGGGGTGAAGATACATGGATGACTAAACAGGGCTGGATGATCAACAGCCGTCCGTGGCGGTTTGGGTGAAGCAGCAGGTAGCTGGGGAGCTGTCCAAAGGCATAACAGCTCTCAGGGGAATCCAAGCAAAAGAGATGGGGCGGGGGTTGTCAAAGAGACCCTGTGGGCCAAACATCATTCTCCTCGATCCAGGCAAAATATATCCACAAGGCTCCGTTTCATCTCACAGGTTCATGACTTTCAAATGTGGTGCATGGTATGGGATTGTTATTCCTCTCTGCTCATGTGGTTTGACTGAATATCAGTCCACTGCATTTACATCACAGATCACCAGTTAAAAACAGAAGATCCTTCCTATTACTGGAAGAGTTTTTTTAAAAAACCCAATTTATCAGAAGCAATCTCAGTATAAACTCAGTTTTATCAAACAAAGATCGCTCCACCACCCCCCTCTGGTAGTGGGTGCCCAGCTGTACTGTAAGTCTTGCTTCTAATTATGCCCCCCCCCATGCACACACACACACACACACACACAGCGGCTGCGAGGGATCGATACCCTTGTCGTCAACTCAACACACACGCCCCCCTCTCTGCGCCGTGAAGCCCATAATGACGGCTTTGTTTTCACAACGCTGCGTGTCATTGTTGCTCTTTAATGTTTATCCCCGGCCACAGATGGTAATAGGTGTGAACCCCAGAAAAGGGCTGATGGCGAGTACGAGAGAAACAGAGAGTCAATTCAGGGATCTGTTACCAAGCTGATGCCCTAACTAAAACCATATTTCTGCAGCTCGCCAGTGACATGTGTTTCTCAGGGGAAATACAGTAAGAGGTGGGTCCTCCTTGCAAGCACTCCCGCCATTTGGAACGCTGTTTGAAATCAATACCTCTTTTTTAAATTCATGGGAAGGGAAATAAAAAGTGCACTGGCGCCTGCGGCATGTCCAAAACGGAGCACTTACTTGTGACGGGTCATGGGCTTGTTCGGTAAATGGTGAGGGTTGAGTCCAGCCTTGAACAGGTTGTATCTGTTTCCATAGAAAGGGTTGACATGGCCTCCATAGAAAGTTCCTTTACTGTCTGCCACAGACAGCAAGACTGCTAAGAGAAAGAACTGTGCAACCAGTTGATGCACCTTGGTCCTCATTGTGTTTCCTCTCTTTTTCTGAAATACGCTACCGGCTGATGAGGAAAACAGGTTCGAGAAAGTGAGAGCCGCAGGTTCCCGGCGCACGTGCAGTCTTGTTTTCTTCAGCGAGCCCTGAAGCTGACACGGAGCCCAAACAGCTGGAGCATCAGCAGCATCTTGCGCCCCTCGCGCCTTCACCGACCGCACTCTGAGCACGCAGGACAGAGCAGGGGGAGAACTAGCGAGGCTGGAGAGGGAGGGGAGAGGAAGAGGGGCGAGGAAAACAACACAAAGGTGTGCTGGAGGAGGGGGGGAGGCGAGAGAGGACAGGAGGAAAGGAGGAGGAGGAGGAGGGAGGAGGAGAGCATGCGAGTGTGTCTCTAGGAAAGTTTCAGCTCCCTGCACGCCCACATGCGAGCTTCCGCGCGACCCGCTGGCGACGCTCGTCCCACCGAGTCCTCTGCACTCTGCATGAGTGAGGGGGTGTGCGCGAGGAGCAGCGTGCTGCTCCGCTGCCTCCGAAGGGGCCGGCAGACAGACGGCCCACATTTGCATATCCAACCCCGACTCCAGCCTGGTGGCGCTGCGCAAGAGAGGGAGGGGGGCTGGCTGCCAATATAATTTGGTGACTGTCTCTCTCTCCCTCTGTCTCATGCACACGCACAAACACAAACGCACATGTAAAAACACACTCCGATCAGATTCTCAAGAAGAACAACCAAAAAAAGTTCTTATAGGTTCTCTTTCGATTCCCCTCTCCTGGTCTGTCCCTTTTCTGACCGCTCTCCGGCAAAATGTTGTTGTCTCTTTAATCCTTTCACAAGTTCATTTCTTCACCCTCTCCCTTTCTTCGTCCATCTGCTCAGCGAGCAGCTGTACATGAAAGCGCGGCCCCAGCGTTCACTCTGCGCCGCGTGCGTGGCCGCAGCCGGCTAAGACGCCGCAGATCAGGACACAATGGACCTCCTCCTTTGCCTCACCGCGGTCAGTCATTAAAAATCCCAGCCACAGCTTCGGTCGCGGCTCACACCCTGACCCCCTGCTCATGTGCAAACGCACTTCCACGTAGTCCTTGAATTCATGCTCAACTGCCTCCTGTGTCTCTCAGACGGTTCCCTGTGGGAATTACGCAAATCAACCGAGTCCCTATAATGAGGCGGTGTCAGTGTTTCATCGCGGTCTGAATAAAGGTTTGTTGAGCCATGGAAGATTTCTATAAACCTCGACTACAGGGGAAACCAGATCCATTGATGGCATTTTCTTCAGTTCCATTTTTAATAAGCCCTTGTGACATGTCCCGACACACACTTTTAGAAGAAACCCACAAAAGCAAATTTTTGTTCGGTGAATACATGTCGGGCCTTCTTTCACACTTCAAAAATCTACTGCCGCCTCTCGCGTTAGTGCCGAGTAACACCGAGAAGTCGTGAAGTGAAATTCATTTGTGCATATGGAATAGATCTGAAACTGTTGGTCCTGACAGCCTGGTGACATCCTGACTTCTTCTGTGCATCCGCACATATTTGTTTGTGCCGGAAATGATCCCGGTTTCAATAAAACTGCATCACCGATCACAGCGCTGGAAATTCTGGTGTGACCCTGCGGCCAAAGTAACCCGCTGACTGGATCATCGTTTACTTAGTTCTCGTGTTAAGAGGATGCTGAAGCCCCAGCGTGACCGATTGTGACAGCGCGGCTGACTTTCAAAGCTGGGAAGGAGGACTCATAGGAAGAGGCGGGTGTCTGAATGGGCCCCTTTGTTTGGACGGTCGGTTTTGCAGTGACTTCTCACCTGCGTGCGGCCTACCCTTCTCTATTTACTCTTCATTTACAGGTCAGCGTGAAAGAAAAACACACTGCTTCCTGGTATGCAAGGAGACACTTCGCGTGAGCGGTCGAGTTCCCAGATATGGACCCGGCCACGGAAGTGTTGGATCTACAGCATCGAGCAGAGTGGGCTGGGCTGGAGGTCCCAGGTGGATGAACCAAGTGCTCGAAAAGTAATTTTGGCATTACTGCTCTCACCTTATTCCATACATACAATACCCATATAGCGTGGAGTCCCGTTTAGAAGATTCATCCTGTCGCTTCAGAAACTGTCACCTCACTAGAGCAGGGCGACGGCGAAAAGGAAAACTGTTCTAAATCTTCAGCCTATTCTGGCAGACAGCGCCGCTCGATCTCTCACAGAAATGACTGGCACAATTTCGAACAGACGTCTGGAGCGTCCAGATGTCACGGGAGAGGCGAGCGTTATCGGCAAATCTCTCACTTATGTTTAGTTTATCATCATTTCAAGCAATTACTGAAATTGCATCCGCCTTATTGGTGAACAAATAATCCAAACACACACACACACACACACTCACACAAAACACACAAAAAACAAGCGCAAGAACCATTTAGCAGGACTGGAATGTTTGCAGCGTACTGTACTGTATGTACGCCAGCAGTGAAAACCATGCAAATTGTGGTAGATTTAGGGAGATAGTGAGCGCTTGGTCTCGCTCATTTTACCGCTCCTGTGGTCAGAACGGCATTGCACAAGGAATTATAAATGATATTTTCTGCTTGAATTATTAATTAGTGAACCGCATCGCTCTTCGTTGGCCGTAAGCCCCAAGAGTCGGGGTTTGTTCCATTTACTCTTCTTTTCTTTCTTTTCTTCTCGGGCCGTTCTGCCAGTACTGGACTTGATGCCTTCTGAGCCACATCTGCGAGTAGTTTCAGATAAGTATTCTTATCTGCTCCCCTTGACTGATTCCATATCCTGAATGGAAATATGTGAAGAAATCCATGCACCTTCTTAAAAGCCTGCAGCCTCATAATCATTTGGCTGATACGCTCCGGCCTTTATACTGAATTCAAGTCAGTGACAGTGGGGCAAAACTATTATCCTGCAGCGCAATGTGCAATTTCCTCATCTTTACATGGCTTGGGCTGAGCATATATACACACACACACTCGGTTGTCAGTTTGTTAGGAACACCCAGATCAAACTAAGTCCTGCAGTAAATCCCACCTTCATGAACAAAATACTGTTTGAACTATAACCTGAATGGAGGGAGGGTTTGTTGATAGGGACTGCATTAGTTTCAGCTATAGGTGTTCCTAACTGAGTGCAGTATCTAGTTCCAAGTGACATTCAGCCTTTGTCCGTTTTTTTTTTCCCCTCATCAGTATGTAGAGTCTCTGTATACGATCCTGCAGGGATCGGAGACGAAGTGAATGAACCCACTTCAGTGAAATGGGACACTGCTCAATTAGTTTCATTGGCCTAATCCCTCCATGAACCATCCCCATTATTTGCTATCAGTCCTCTCCAAGAGTTTTACAGGACACACTTATTGGATTTAGACACAGGGGCACAGACGTGGTTGAGGCGATGTCGAGAAAACGGATGGATGCCAGTTCAGTGACATCAGCTCCTTAGCGATGAGTGGGACGCTTGAGCCTTTCTTACAGTAGTGACTTGGGAAGCGGCCCAAACATAAAGAAAGGGAGCGCGGTTGTCATTTATTTTCTCATTCCCAAGGAAAGCGGGTTGGTGCACATGTGTACACAAAGTCACTCCTTAGCGCCAAAGACAAGCTGGAGCTCCTGCCAAAGAGCAAGGCAACCCAGATGTAAGTTTCGAAAAGCAGAACCCCGCTGCACTTTATGAAAAGAACCACCCAGCGTCTACTAAAGGAAATTTACATGCAATTAAGGCACTTGGTGTGTTAATTCCTCGGGGGAGCGACCCTCCATCACTTCCACCATAAAGCCTGCTCGTTAACACGTGACACCGACAGTTAAATCAGGCCGCCCCCTACAGCAGTTCAAGATGGACGGTGATAAATTACCGGCGCTCGCTCCACTCGGCGGGCAGTAAAGACCCACCGGTGGTTTCCAACCAAAGCGAGGGGAAGTATTGTGTATTGGCTTGGGGATGGTAAGACTTCAACTTTCCTTCAGAGGAAACTCTCCATCACGAGAACACACGGGGCACGTGGTGGAGGTCCATTTGAAACTGAAATGGGGAGTTCACTTTAATCTTTGTGACTGTGTCGGTGAAAGAGCGCTTCCATCTCAAATGAGCTCCTGTTTTTTTTTGCAGGGGTCGGGGGGCAACGACTGCACTTCTCATTTCGAAGCGCGGCCTTTTCAAGCAACACACCAAAGAGCAACCACTGTGGATTCAGCCATTACAGGCCCTCAAATAAGGGAGGGGGGGTTAGGGCAAACAACACAAGATTTTCACAGGGGTCAAAGGGGCCTTCCTGTGATGGAAACAGCTCCTTTTTCCACAATAGGACCAGGAGGATATGAACTCATAAAGACGTAGGTGTGGGAATGGAATGGCATTTCAACAGTCACTTTCCCCCCCCGCTTCCCTCTGCGTTCGCACTGGCCCCAGAGCAGCTCAGCATCAGGTATGCATCCGTCCAGGTCCGGGTCTTCCAATAACATCAAAAGCTGGCGAATGGGACACGGAGAGGGCGAGGGTGGGGCTGCCTGCGACGCACAACGGAGGGGCTCCTCGCTGGGGCTGCGGCTGCAGCAGCCTGTTGGCTGAGCACGTGACAACTGTCTGAGCGAGAGCTGCAGATGACCCGTACGCTTCCCGGAGGTTTCATCGAGGGGAAAGATGAGAAAGCTGGTCGCTGGGAACTCTGTAGCTCTTTGTTTGAGGAGCTCTGTTTGACTTTCTGTCACTCTGTTGCAGAAGAAGTGCAGGATAATAACTCAGCGTTATGAACCGCTGGTCGTGTTTCATATCCGTTTATAGTTTTAGACATACAACTGCAGTAAAAAGACATTTTTTTTTAATTTAACTCATTTGGGTCAGACTTCCGCCATCTCACTTTTTACCTTGCTTCATAAAGACCATGAAAAGGAAATGTCGCTCTGATAGTTTTAACACAATCACCATGCACCGACGCAGTTTATCCAACACAGCGTTTCAGTGGCCGGAATGATATCAGAGTAAAGCCAACTAAAGAGCAGTGGCTGTATGCAGTCTCTCTGATTTATGTGCCCATCCTATGAAGCGTGAGCTCACTCCGGCTCGCGCAGAATCCACACTCTGCCAAATGTGGTCGGTGCGACGCGAAATTACACTGGATTTGTAATCAATGCTGGCGCTCCGCATGCACCGACATACATACACGCATGGGCTTCACTCCCCCCTCCAGTTGGTACAATAGTCTGCATCCAGTCCACATCTGGTTTACATCAGAGCCAGACCACCACCACCCAACATCGATCTATCATGAGAGACACACACACACACATTTCAATCGCACTCATTTTTAATACCTCATCGTGGGTTTTTTGGGTTTTTTTTCCCCAGAGTGAAACACAGAAGCACAATGTCATACCTCACCCCCCGGCAAATAAACCCGACTTCTCTTCGCTTCCCTGTGCTTAAGACACGGGAACATACAGCAGCCCTGACCTGCCGCTGGGACGCATCAGCATATAGAGGTGCAGACCCACACTTTCAGCGTGTCGGCATGTGCGTGTGCATGCAAACACTTTCGCAGTTTAATTGCTGGCCTCGTGTTTTATTGTAAACGCTGCAGAGCCGGTGGGGGTGCAGCGATCTGCAGAAAATATGAGGTGTGCTGAGATGAACGCGCGCTCACAATGAGCCCCTTGTTTCCTCAGCAATGTGTTCTCAGTTGCAAAGCAATTAAAGACCGGTTTACTGGCCAGGACTGCTCTTTTCTCTGACTGTGACGCAATCCTCCAGGTTTGCCCAGCTGAAGGCTGAGTGACGGGCGAACGTGCACGCAGGCCGGGACAAAAACAGGAGCACATGGACCGGTGCGTGCGTGCGCACGTGCACGGGCGCCCACGCGTCATTTAAGCTTAGCCAGAGTTGGCAGGAGGAAAACACGCTACGTTGCTGCTGCACAAGGCATGCCCTGTATGTGGCTCTTACTTTGCCAAACTCACAATAACGACAGATTTAGATGAGTGACAGAAACGCTACGGCGGAGTCTAAGTCATTCATGTTTTGACTCGAGGTAGATTTTGCTGAACACAGAGCCCAGTGTTAACCTTTCATTCAGGCAGCAAAAGATTTAGATGCAAGGGTGGAGTAGTTCATAGTAGTGATGTCAACTTGCACCTGTTTAACCTTTTTCACAGATACCAAAAAAAAAAAGACAGAAAAGGATTGCGCTTACTAACTCTCCCTCACTTCCTTTGCAATGTTTCCTGAATGAACTCATTGTTCTTTTTTAAATTTTACTCTACCCAGTGAGACTGGGCTGGACCTACCCTGTAACGAAGCAGTCCAAAAAGAAATACTGTAAATGCACGGGTCATATTATGAATTCATTAGTAAAGAAAAAGCTCGCTGCTACAGCAAAAGTAAATCTTTGAGCGCAAGTATATTATTGGATCTCGGTCAGCGGGATCTGAAGCTCAGACTGGTATGTGCAGCGCAGTTTGTGTGTTTTCGCAGAGGCTACCACACCAGGTCGATGCGTCTTATGATAGCACTGCGCAGTGTGTGAACGGGGGCATAACTTTCTCCATGTGTACAAGACGTGGTCTTTACCATCTTTTTTTTTTTTCCTTCCACTCTCTCTCTCTGAAACCTCTCCAGCAGCAAAACAGACACACATGATGAAGAAGGATTATTGTTATTTGGAGAGACTTGAAACAGGGTTCCACAGTATTTGGCCCACTCAGGGTCAACGGGTTTAGGATTTGTGCTGTGACTTAAATGGGTGATGGGGTGGAAGAAGCCTTGGCCATAATGCCCCCCCCTTTTTTATTTTCTCAGTGGAGTACGAGAAGTCAAGAATAAAGTCCGCACCACTGTTAGCTCGAGTCTCTCATATCACTTTAGATTGTTTTATCGCCCTTAAACGGAAATAAACCAATCAAATAAATGGGCTTTAGTTATTTTCTGCTGATAACTGCTCGTGTTGCCCTTTCCTTATCTACGGCAGAGGCTGGAGCGCACAATAGCGGCCTTGTTTTCTCGTCTTTGTTCTCTTTCCTGTGGCTTGTGGTGAAAACAACAGGAATGAGCCAATCACTCTTACAACTCTGTCTAATGTGTTTGTGTGTGCCCTAATTTGTGCAGGCCGATGTGTGTGCGTGTCTGAGTGCGTGTTTTTCCCACACACACTGGGGGGTTGTTAATGGTTCACATGAGGTCAACACTTAAAAGGGTCATAAACTCACAAGACTGAAGGCAACATGGCCTTTTCCTTGCCCATATCCATGAATATCACTCAAAGGCCCAGCGGCCCTCATTCCTCACCACCCCCCTGCACCGGCGCAAGAGGACGGTCGTCTTTCTCTTCATTCCTGCTTTCACCTGCCCCCTCCTCCTCCTCCTTCATCACTCTGTTATAACGGAGGAATGTAATCCTCGAGGCCGACCAGCACGGCCCTCCAGCAACTGCTTGGCTCCGTTCCTAAGCTGATCCAGCAGTGTGTTAGCTGCGATCGGCGCCGGTGTCGCCGCCCTCCGAAACTCTCGGGACTCGGTCCAAAACCACCCTTTATACGACGAGACCAGGCACCGGGAGCCACGATAGCTGCGGTCACATGGCGCGTGTTTGTCTCATTCTGACTGAAACGCTTCCGACTGAAGATTTCTGCGCCCGTGGGATGTGATTTAATAAGGTCTGGCATTTCCATGCGCGCGCCGACAGGCTCAACTGGAACAGACGTGCGACGTGACGCCACGAACGCGTCACGCGTTTGTCTTTCTCGGTGGCCATCTTATTTCTTTTGGCACCGTCTCAGTACACTTGGGCGATTTTGTCAGCAACGGCAGACGAAATGCACGGAGGCGCAGTGAAAACGGAAAAATACTTGACAAGGTAAATAAACCATTCCAACGAAAAACTCTCCAGCCGGCGGAGAAAAGGCTAGGAAAGGGGGGGAAATGAAGCAACACCCGAGGGATGAGAGCGAGATCCCGCCTAACGATGACAGCTGATGCTTACGGCATGTCATTAATGCTGCAGCAGACTGACCAGACTGCACCGAAGTACGGGAATTACAACGTGGCAGGGGGATCACCAATGCCAGCAGGTGTCCTCCTGTGAGAACCATGAAGGTCTGCATGGAGACTGTCTCCCCCCGGTTGTTGTGGACCAACCGAGAGACCGATCGCCATCCCCAGCGCAACACTGCCGGCATGCCCCAAAAACAAATCACAAAGAGAGAGAGACATTCCTGTACATGAACGCCACCTCAAAAGACAGGAATTCTGAACACCACTAACATCGGTGTCTATTTAGGCCACGTCAAGCTGATTTAAGCCACGCCGGGGTGGATTTATTTCGACAAGCCTCCGGAGCTGCCAGCACAAGGGGGTTTCACAACAGCGACATTCTGAAACGATAAATGAAATCAACACCTCCCCCTAACTCAATGAGAACAAAAGAAAACAGAGGGAACCTTGTGAAGACTATACGATTTGCCTTCTTTGAGAACCACCGGGCACGCTGTCGTATCACTGCACGGCAGACTGTTAAACTCCCGCAGGGCTGAAATGGACTGCATTACAGCCTTCACCTACAGCAGCATCAGCAGCGGGCATGAAACTGGGGTTTAGGCCGTTTAACACTGGTTTAAATTTTGGCCACGAAATAGCGTCATCGCTCAAGGTACAGGAACGGCTTGTTAGATTGACATGTGAGTCAGGAGAGGACAGCTCATTGGTTGAGGAAACAAACATGTCGTTTTGACCACACGATTTCATGTTTTGGGCTGAGGAGAGAAAAAAAAGGCCTCGTTTTAAGACAGTTCGCGCCATCGGGGAACTTTCAGGAGAGTGAATTTGTTACTTCCACATGCAGGCGCACCGGGAGCACAGTGAATACGTGTCCACAGAGCTCCACAGTCCTGGTGCTCTGGCTGTGTGTTGAGTTTATGATTTATAAACACCACTGACGGAGAAGAAGAAAGAAGAAAAGAAGAGAGTTTGGCAGGAGCTTGCGGGCCAAGAGGGACGATTTACCGTGCCGTGATCTCGGAGCGCTATGAAGGCTTTTATCACTCCGGTGGAATTGGCATCGCTGCTTGTAATCTGTTTCTCTTTCTGACCCTCACCACCCACACATAACTCCCAGAACACACACGTACTAAACATTTACACGAGCGCTGTTGAGCAGAAAATACAGCAGCCTGCCGTCGGTGACATTTATGAGTTTCATAAATGACTTTCTGAGCATTCCGAGGAAAAATGGGATGCTGAGTGTGTTTATTTCCCGGACCACAAGTCATCGCTTCGGTGGACTCCTCATCAACTAAGTGGAAAATGAGCGCAGTAACTGCAACACTTTGTCGCTTTCCCTGTTGCTCCTCTTAAACGCAAGACCCGGTCGACTGAGTTCATACGCGGTAAACTTCAAATTAAAAATTCAGTCAACTTGTGCCCTTGAGAACCCCGCTTCTTCCCTTCCTAATTTCCTGTAAGCAGAGCAGACATGTAGTAAAGCGGGCCTCATCTGGGCCGCAGTCTCAGGCTGCGGATGCCAGGAACCCCTGGCCTGCATACCTGAGGGAGCTGAGACAGGACGGAGGAGTCAGAGGAGCAGCATCAAAGGCGCCGCCCCGCAGTTCAAACACGGCGCCGGGCCGAGGTTCCTCACCAGCCTCTGAGCTGCAATCAGCGCCACGGATCTGATCCGTCTTGGTGTACTGTTCGCGAATGGAGATCATATGCCCCCCTCTATTTTTTTTTCTGGACTCTAAGAGGTTTAACTCGGGCCTGCATTTACAGTAAACCGGGGAATAAGGAACAGGAAGGGAAGGATCACAAAGCTCTCCACCACTGCCCTGTCTTTCACTTCACTCAGGAGCACATGCCACAGAAACTTCTATTAAGGGGTTAAACAGATAAACAGATGCATGTGTATGTTCAACCTTCAGAGTGACAACCTTTGTGCATTATAAAGACATTTTGGGATGCCCTCTTTAAAAAAAAGGACCACTGTAAGTTGTAATAACTGGATTTGGGGGTCCCCCCCCCCCCGAGATCACAAAAGGGGCGGAGGTAGAAATCTCGAAATGACGGAAATCACTTTAAATACCCAAATAGATTAGAATATACTTTCCGCCTATGGGTTGAGGTGCTAGAACCAAACACTTGTTCAACCCAGAGATAATGAGCGCATGCTCTTGGACGACCTTTCCTTGAAGGGATTCGTGTCGCTGGACTCGTCTGAAAAAGGACGTACGTGATCGTGTGAGAAAGAAGTTAAATCCTGCTCAGTTCTCGACCCCTGCACATTTTGCGAGGCGCGAGTGTCAATATTGGAAGGTTACATAAATAACTGCACCCGCCAATCCCAAAAAGTGTTTGGTTGAGACATACTGATACCCTTTGCAAAACTTGTTTCTTCTTTCCTTCCCCCGATAATCCCTCGATTGTCATTTTACCAGCTGCACATTATTAGTCAGCACGTTGAAATTTGTGGAGTTTGTACGTCCTGTCCTCTCCTCTCTACTCCCACTCACAAACACAAAGTCGCACACTGTGGGACAACCTGCTGCTCCACACACCTGGCCGAGTTCTACCAACACGCTTAATGGATCACACGTGCCACAGGCTGTATTGGCACTTGATTCCAGTCGCTCTCCATACCCCGGGGCCAAGTCTAGTAAAAAAAAAAAAAAAAAAGCTTCTATAAATATGGCCAACTGTTTCTCTGGAGCTCATAAATCTGAGAGAGCTGTATTTCTCTCCACTGTGGCATCTGGCGTCGTTCGTCACATATGTGGCGAGCAATTAGGTATAAAAGAAAACCAGGAAACCCAGCGGAGGCCGTGCTGGCTGGTGCCAGCAGCCATTGCTATGTTAAAGCGTCACCGCAAAGAGACCACAATCCAGAGACTCCAGTGGGGTGCAAGAGAAGGGGGGGGGTTACTACAAAACCAAAGTATTGGGTCTGGGAAATGACATCATTGCTTTCCTATGAACGATGTGGCTTGAGTTAGAGCGTTCTTGTTTAAGGCCACCACAGGCTAACAAGCGTTTCAGGTTGAGCATAGATGGCAATCAGAGCCCTTAGAATCTGTACCCTCAAACAAACGGAGAGATACGGCGCAATGACCGGCGTGCACACGCAAGCGCAATCCCGCGTGTACAGTAATGGACACTGGGATAAAAATGGCTCATCTGTGTCATTCGGCATTTTCTGTCTCTGGCCATCTGGGGCTAATGTATTTGTGTCGTCTTATTTAAAACGGCTCCGTTCAGCACCAAACCAAAAAGCTAAAACGGGGCTTCCTGTGTCACACCCAATCACTTCCTGGTGCCAGACACCGTGCTGCAGCAGGCCTACCCGAGTAAAGAGGCCTCAGGCCACATTTCAAGATTTGTGAGGAACACCATTCTGCGTACTATAAATACTGACATACTGGAAAGGAACAATGAATCTCAAAGACGGTTATGTGATTTTGATTACAGCCCCCGCTAACTTGCCGCACAGCCTGACAGGGCGGCTCGAGGAGTCAGTCGGGACAGAGATTCCCACTCTGGCTCCAGAGACTCCCCAACTCTTTCGATACCTAAACCAAGCGGGAGTCTCTGCTGCATCTGTTTCCTTTCACGATCTAGCCACAGTTTGGAGGTTTCATAGCGTGGGGGTCAAATAGCAGAGCTACCGTCCGCACAGAAACTCTATAGAACACACTAATGACTGTAGACAGAACAGGACACAAGTCAGGCCTGTGGTACAGAGCTCTGCGAAAGAATTGTCCTACACAAATGTTCATAGAACTGTCTGCAGCCAATGCACTCAGGTTTGAGTTTTTTGCGGTTAGAATATGCCCGATACAAGGTTCAAACAAAAACCTTTTGAATATTCCATCTGTTGTGAGTAAAGCATCCACCTCTACCTTTCTCTGGTCCTCTTTCATTGGCACCCCTCCCATTTCTCCTGACTTCCTGGTCTGGCGTCTTCAAAGTCGCGGACCACGCTGCAGCACGCACCTGTGCCAATAAACATAAAAGCCTAGCATCAGAGCGTACGTATGAGCAGGCCAGCAGATATTCAGGCGCGGTCACACACAAACACACTGAGGGCCAAAGGTGCGGGTTTTTTTGGTTTTGTTTTCTGCATATAAATTGTTTGGGGTTTTTTCTCCATTAACACGAACGTGTGTGCGACACAAAAGATCCAGCAAACTTGCTCACTTTTCAAACTTGCGTCACAACATGTTTCTGTGTGTATGCTCAAAAGAGAAGAACTAACTTTTCCAGACGCACACAAGCGCTTGCTTCTGTCGAGACGAGTACCGAAGCCTTAACGGGCAAGAGCGGCGACAGCCCAAATGGGAACTACATTGGACTCTGCATTGGAAGAGGGAGGGCCTGCAGAAGCAAATTCTTCCTATTAACAGGCTGCCCTTTCCACTCGCTATCCCCACAACAAACACAAAATAGCAACAAAATGCTCTCGTAATGGGGCTTTGACCTTCCCCAGTGGGAAAATGCTTCTGAATGCCAGGGTAAGAATAGGGGGAACAAGTGTGTATGGACCAAGAGTGGACTGGGATCAGTGATGCACGTCGAGCTATCGGACCCAAACTCGTCAACCCGCCGACAGTTCGGTCCCATCGCTCTCCAAAGCCTCTCAGCCCCCCGCGCACCTCCCTCCCCTGTCTATGACATTCTTTCACTTTGTATCCCACTCTTTGCCTCTAGTTTCTATACGTCTTTCATTCATGCATTCTCCTCCTCTATGGTACGTGCGGTAAAGCGAGGGGTAGATTTCAGGAATGCCATTCACAGCCTCTGCATCGAGCTTGAGGGCTTGAGCAAAGGGCCTTTCTCACACTGAAACCCAGCCGAATAGACTGGGTGCAGCCTCCACTTGAATCGAGGTGCATCCTTTGGCAGAGGTCGAACCTCTCTACAAGTCAAATATGTCCCATGTCTACTGCAGACCATGCTTACTTATAAGCAAACCTCAAGGTTCAAATGCCATATCCTCGTGTTAAGAGACTTCAGCATCGACCTTTGACCCCTTTCCATTAGAAAGAAACGGCAGCGGCAAGTTCAAAGGGTTACAGCTCATATGTGAGGCATTGCTGGCATTACTATCATTTGAAGGGTTACTTTTTTTGTTTTTGTGTGCAGGCTCAAAACACGTGCGTGCGCCCATGTGCGCTGCCTCGCGTGACGATGTTAGTTCACTTGGCATTTCACTCTGAGTGATAGTAACCATTCGGTGCGCAGTCGAAGCCAACACTTGGAGAGCCTCCGTCACGAAAAAAAACCCCAAAAAGAACGTAATGCACCTAAATTGGACAAAGCACAATGCAGCTTCTGTTGTTGCAGTGAAACTCGCCCCTCTCTGTCCCCAACACACATCTGCAGAATCATTAACAGATGTCTAAAGAGCCTCCTTCAGGCCGGCATATCACAAACGCACACCTTTGCTGTATGATTCCCCTTTCCTCAGTCACCAGGGCCTGGCTCCGCTCCTCTGCACTTCCTCTGTGCCATCTCCACTGCCTGCGAGCTGATGAGCCGCACGCAAACGCTCACAGAGAAAAACAAATACGTCGAAACTTGCTAATTCACACATGGCTTTGTGCTTAGGTTTATCCCAGTCAAACAGGGTCACAATCACCAGAGGCGCATGACGCATTTCTCGTTTCTTCTGTTGTTTTTCTTGCAGAGATTTCTTGTGGCAAACATTTGCATCTGTAAAATAAACAGAAGAAGTGAGAACACCACTACGCAAAGCGTGGCTTCCGAGTCACTTCTACTTCTTTCTGGGGGGTGGTGGGTGAAAGCACATTATCAGGCAAACAACTTTCTTTTTTTGTTTAATCGAATCAAGCACATTTTTGTGTCTGTGAACCATGTTTAGCCTCTCGCAGCCCATTAAGTCACCCGCCTGAGGGAAATGGACAACCAACGCGCCCTTCATCAGCTGTGCTCAGAAATTATCGCCTCATAATTAGCGGTTCAGGTTTTTGGGAGCCAAGCATTAAGTGCAAAAGGTGCGCCAGGGCAAGTGCTTGCCAGCCAGTTAAGTTGGGGGGGGGCAGGATTCGGTGGAGTGAAGGAAAAACTGGACAGCGTCCACAGTGAGACACAACGCCCTCAGGAATTTACAGTTGGTCTCATAAAGCCAATGAAAAGCAGAGCTCTGAAACAGCAGGCAGAGTCATCTGAAGGGGAAAACACTGGGAGAGACGGACCAAAGCGCCAGTTAGAATGTCTGATTGGACATCAACAGGAAGGGCACGAGCGACAAGAGGCACGGGACATGACGAGACGTCATTTGGATGTCACCCATGACGAAATATGGCTCCATTTGTCCTCGCTAATGATCAACCGCCAAAGCTGGTGCATCAAAACTGAGCGGAGCTGCTCTTAAACACGCCACTACTTGGCGGCAGGATCAGAGCAGCCGAGTTCAATTCAATTTTTTTTTTTGAGCAAAGTGATAATATCTATTAAGGCTTATGGGATTAGTCTCGGTTAAAGGCGAATGCTGGAATGTAAAAAAAAAATAAAATAAAATAGCTCAGTTTCTCCGATTGATGGGCGCAGAGTGGCGAGGCATTCATCAGCTCAGAGAGCTCAGGGTGAACCGGCGTAGCTGGTCAAAGCTGGAACCCAGCGGCACCGTTTGGGCCAAAACTAATGGAGTCCTGCCACACACTACCTCATAACCAGGATTTGGCTTGGTTACACTGGCTCTGGATTAGTTGTGTGAGAGAGGAAGGATACGAGGCAAAGCCACGGACTATTAACCATCATAGCAGCTGTGCTGGTGCTTGTGGAACTGCACATTAATCACCACGTGACTGTGTTAAATTTCGACTCCGTACACTTGTGTGTAAAGTGTGCGCATGGGAGTCCTGAGAGGGTATGAAAGGGGCAAAAAAGGGAGAGATGCGAGTTCAAGTCCGAATCGCTTCGAAAGCTCGGAGGAAAGGGAAAAAAAAATGATGTGGACAAGAAAGTCAAGTGGTCTGGAGCCAAATGATCTTGAATGAATATGTAAACAAAGTTGAGTTGGATTTCCATCAGACATCTGAATGAACTCCAGGTTGCTGCTGGTGCTGGCCTCTCACTTCATGTTCCGATGTTAAATTAGCAGCACTAACCACTGAGGCTTTCCAGGGGACAAGAGGAGAACGGAGTGAAGGAGACAGAGAAGGATGGAGAGACGGAGGCTCGTTACGGAGATGGTGCAGGAGCCGCTTGCTCGCTTTGCTTTTGTTCGCTTCGGCATTCGGCCGGTGTTTACCATTAGCACGTAGGGTCAACATTCAGACCCGGGCCGCGAGGCTTTCTCTCTGGGCAGCGCGCAACAAAGGCAGGAGTCCTCTAGTCTGCACAGGGAGGCCCCCAGCCATGGCCTAAAGGGCCCGAAGTCAATTCATCAATCGGTCCGCCGGTTCATCTACGTCCTCTGCCCATGTGTGACCGCAGAGGACAAACAAGGGCAAATATGTAAACCTCATGACTCTGTGTCTACAGGATTGGACAGTGTGTGTGTGTTGGTGGAAGGATAATTGAGGACATTCTGCAGCAACAACAACAACAACATTCTCCGTCTGAAGCATGACGATGCGTTCATTCAGCCGTTTGATGGACTAACATATCAAGGAGATTGAAAGCTATTAGTGACCCGTCTCTGTTGTAAATGTCAACAATAACCACCACCCCCAAGGCACCTTTCCCTCAAGGTCCCAAAGGCACAGCTCAACATGAAACCAAGAGAGAGATGTGTGTCTGGTTCTGCCTACTTAAGAATATAAATTCATCATGTAATTATTACAATTTTTGTGCACTGAGCTCAGTTGAGACTGAAACCCCTGTGAGCCATTCAGGAAAACATAGAGAATGTGAGCAAGAAGGAATGAAGTGAGATTGACAACCCAACATCAGTTCATTTCTAACTTGAGGACCGTATGGCTGCAGGAAATACGCAGCACAATTCTATATTAAATCCTGAAAATGATCAGATAACGTATGAGGGAACCCACATGTGACAAATTTGTCATGAATTAAACCTTCAACTGCAAAACTGTTTGTTTTTCTAATCCATCACTGGTGCAGCCTGGGAACTGGGATTTCACGTCGTTTGAAATCGTTATTTCCCAGGGAGCTCTCCTCCACCAGATGTCAGATATTGTGTGAGTTAGGCAGCTCTATCTGTAACATTGACGCAGCCCGATCCCATCAATTCTAAAGATAGATGAAGCTATCATTGCTTGAAAAGGGGCTGCGCACATTGCTGATTACAAACGCGGATTCAACACTTTCTTCATCCCGGCACAGCTCACACGCAGATGGTCAACTGGGGAGTGATACATCCCGGCTCAAACTTTTGGGAGCCATCAGCGTCAATAAATGACATTTTTCCCCATGCCGCATGCCTCTCGGATTTGGAGTGGCGCGCTTCTGCTGAAAGCCCTTTCCTGTTTTTGACTCTCAGATCCACAGCCACGCTGTGATCACGCTGCACGCTGAGAGAACCGTATCCACAGAGGATTCATCGCCCGCACGCCAAATCCTGCTCTCAGTCTAAACATCCTCACGCTGGATATCGAGGAGGACACTTCTCTAAACTCTTAATGGTCAGGTATGAGGGTAAGTAGTCAAATCAGTGGCATATCCAAACCGCTCACTTACTGGAGGAAGTGGTTATAGAAAGTCAAGGATTTGTGAGAAGCCCTGTTTTATATCCAAGTATGAAACAACAATTGGAGTGATGGCTGGGAACTTGGAGAGATTTCCGTGGGGTTTGAAGTGGAAAACTCCTTGTCTTGATGGGCTGTTGACGACGGCGAGTGGGTTGCTGTAATCCGGGTGGTCAAGGCTCCCAGCTGTCCCAGTTCCCCCTCGGCCATGCCAGCTGGACGCAGCCAGGCCCTGGGAGCCGCTGGGACCGCGGGGACACGAGCCAGAGACACGGAACAGATTTCCTGGTATGGTTGGTAGAATTAGTAGCAGAAGAGGCGCAGCTCAAAACATCCACAGGATTGGCGATGCCTTTGATGGCAGCGGCTGAAGACAAAGCCAGCGGTAACCGGAGACTCTGGCACCATTCTCACGTGTGGAACAAAAACAAAGGGAGACGATGCAGCGCCATATGAACGAGAAAAGGATAAATAGCTCAGTGGAATCCATGGAGATCCGTCCAGAATTGGCTCACGAGGGACGGCTCTCATAACACTTTCTCATTTTGGACTGTAACCTGCGGTGCTGCATCAGTATCTCCGAATGCCTCCGCAGATTACCTCAATTACAGCGCATTGTCCCATCTGGCGCTTCCAAAGGCCCCCAGAGCACATAACAGACTGTCTGTCATTGAGTGCATGCTTGTGTGTCTGTGTGTGTGTATACAATAAGTGTGCATTCACACATGATTGCTTGTATGAGTCGTGCGTGCACGCACGGTGCGTTTGTCAGGTTTAACATATCTAATGAGAGCTGCCTGGCTGCTTCACATCTTTCTCCTGCCTGTGTGCTCTCAACATGTGTCTATTTGAATAATTGGAGCATCATCTCTGTGAATGCTGGAGGGGTTCGGTTAAGCCAAGAACAGGAGCTTATGTCATCAGACAGCGTACCGAGGACAGAGACGAACCAGGAGACGCCAGATGCCATATCTTTTCAATTTCGAATTTCGTTTATTCGTCATTAGAGACATCTGGAGGGGGTGAGACGCATTCTCCAGTTCTCCATTCTCCAGGACCTCAGACAAGATATTGACACATTGTCTCCTTCTTTTATCATATTTAATGTCCTCTGCTCTCCTTGAGACAATTTGTATTACATAATCACAATGCACTGGTACTCTTCCAGAGGGTCTCCGCAAAGGCCATCGTTTGTGGTTCTGGCGAGAACTTTTTTTTTTTTTTTGGTTCACTCTGCATTGTGTGAAGGTTGACAGGCACCGGAGAGCCGCGCAGATAAATCGCCCACAACAGATACTCACATCTGCACACCAGAGATACATACTAGTAAACACAGGAAAGAAATGTCGGGGAGAAGGAGAGGGTGACACGTTTACATTTCCTAAGGCAATAACGGACAGAGAGGGAAAGCGAGAACATGTGAAAACTGTATCTTGTGGTGCCTGCCTGCAGGGTTTCGTTGTGACAATCTGCATCACAAACTGGGAATAAACAAGGCCAAAAAAAAGGGGGGAAAAAGGAGAAAAAAAAGAAACACCACTGAATTTCAATCAACCATAAATCATCCCATTGCGCAAAGCCCAGAGTTGATTCAACCCAGACACAGTAGTCAGTTACGTTTACCAAATTAAAAAAAAAAAAAAGAAGAAAACAATGTAAAGACAAGATTTTGCAATTCTCAGTAGTGGTGATGACAAATGCGAATATTTTGTTTTCAGTTTGTTGTCTTCAAATAACACACAGAAACACCTTCTGGGCTTCATGTGTTTGTCTTTATTTTATCCAATTTGTAGCCATGTAAGTGTTGTATGAGTAAATAGAGCTTTACTTGTCACCTCCCATTGGGCGATCTGTGTGTGTGTGTGTGTGTGTGTGTGTGTTCGATCTTCACTGAGGCCTTGATGGTGTGGCGCTGTATCGCTCCATCTCTTGGATGAAAAACCTTATTTTTCCTCTGCTGAGTGTCTCAAGGGGCCTCCCAACTTTATCACTTCCAGGCAGTTAGCTTCGGCCACCTGGGAGCTCAGGGCGTTGAGTCGTCTGTGTGTGTGTGTGTGTGTGCGCGCGCGTTCCGGTCCGTGTGTATTTGCATGCTTGCCCACATGCACATTTGAGGGTGTCGAGCATATAAACACAACAGAGTTCAACGCCAGCAACGAGAACAAAAAAAAAAAGAAAGAGACAAAGACATCTGCGATTCCCCGACTGAAACACGAGAGTAAGTCGAGTCCCGCACAATTTGACCTTTTCTTCTCTTAAGCAAACACTCAGTGGAAACTCCTCGACACAGTGGAAAGAGAATACAAACACACATGCACGTGGAGCAGATCGGGTGGAAAGTACTTGCGCTCCCCGGTTTGGGAGAGCTGAGTAATCAAGCCTCGGGATCAGGAGCAGCGTTACAAGTCTGCATCCTCACTGATAAGCCAGAGCCCTTCTCCTGTCAAACTCTCAACTCTTGGTTTCACAAAGATGGACAGAAATCCTTTTTTTTTTGGTGAAGGTCTTGTGCAGCTTTCCCCACAAAAAAAAACACCCCAAAAAACTCTCGCAAAACAACAGAGACCCTGCCTAAAATAATAGTTGTGAGACTGAACCTGCACCAAGTATGAATCTTTTTAATTGCTTGGAGCTGGTACAAAAGCCTCGAGTGTTTTGTTTTAAATATGAATCAATCAATGTGAAGCAGCAGCTTTTAAAGCATCCCGGAATTTTTCAATCGCCATCATTTAGCTGTGTATAATATCCGCTGATGAGGACTGACATCACGGTACAAGCAGATGCTGCACTTGAAAGCCTCGGAAGGGACGGAGAATGAGATCTGGGTCTTATTAAAATGCCAGAGACCGATACAGAGAAGACGCTGGACTGTGGCTCGGATGTGTCGGGTCAGCAGAGGAGCAGCACGATGTGATTATCGGTCTGGACTGTCTTCTTTCTCGTGAAAATGAGTCGCGCAGCTGCTCATCATCATTTGCGGGACGCGTTAGCTTCATTCGCCTTCGAGATATCGGACGTACGCACAAACGGACATCCGTTTACAGCTCACACGCGGACCACAGCACGAGGAGTCAAATAAAGTCCAGCGCACTGGTATGCAGACGCGCACATGCACGAACGCAAACGGGCACCTTTACAAAAGCGGGGCGGCTGCAGCCGCTACGGCGTGTTTGTTTTCGCGCGGACGACCAATTCCGATGGGTGGACTTTCAAAGCCGTCTCTAATCCATTTGATTAGCTGAACCCAAGAACCTGGGCTGCAGACAAAGAGCTCTTTCACACATGCGGCCGCTGCTTACAGCTACATGTGATCTCAGGAATCTGAACATCACAAAACATTTTTTTTCTGAATTCCACCTCCCTTCTGTCCTTCTTGCCGTTTGTGTTTCCCTCAGTTGTCTCCACTGATAAGGAAGCCGGAGCGTTTCTGACTTAATGTGATGTATTGGCGTTTTCCTTTCCCCCGTACTTTGAAGATGACAATCTCAATGTTGTTGTTTTTTCTTTTTTTAAAAGCTTTTCTGTTAAATAGTTACGCATTCCTCTCCAGGAATGAAGTGAAAAATGAGTACTGATGTATGTTAAGGGGGTAAAATAACACAATTCATTTCGAACACAAACTGCAGCCTTAAATTTTACCATAGAGCCAAATGAACTCCTCTTTCCCTTGACTTCCCTGTGGAAGAATTTACTGCAAGATCCGATATTTAGAGGGATTCTCCTGGCAACTTAATTTTGCGCTTGGCGACTCACGAGACATTTAAAAAAGAATGGCTGGCGTCGACGCAGCCAGATATCTTGACTTGTCCTTTCCCACTGGTCGATATTGGATCCTTCCCTTCGCGCAATGCAGCTTGGTAGCATCCCTGCTCGACCCTGCCTGATGAACAGCCGCGTCTTAAACCTCACGCCTCAAGTTTGTAATATGGATATGGCGTTATCTTGTGAACGCACAGTATCGACTCTCGCGACAACCTCCCCTATAACACGACAGCCTCTCGCTAGCATCAGATAACGTGAAGGTTCGCGACTCATTACAGTGGGAAACGTTCCCATCTCGACCAACCGTTCATGACATGAGCCCAGCATAATTTCACAAGACTATTTAGTTAGCTCACTACACGTTCCTGATTGAGAAGTTGCTAATTTGTCTTAAGGCAAAAAAGAGAAAAGAAAGGCAGTGATTTCAGTCTCATCTATAATACTGCTTTGATGAGGAAGATTTATTCCAGCAGCGTGGGGAAACTGAATGTGTAATTGCTCAGATTCCTATGTATTTACATCTGAAAGCCACCGCAGAGTTCTCAAAGTTTGAGTGGTGCAACAAACAAATGTGTTTCAGATACGGGATAGAGGCAGCAGAAATGCATTCCTCTCCGTTACTTTAATGTCAGCGCGTCATTGACACGACGGCTCCCACATGTTGCCATCTCTGGTCCTGAAGCTGATTCGGGAAGAGTAAGGGAGGGCGCCTGTGCTGCCGGGGGCCTCTGACATCACATGTCTTATGTTAGACGTCCACAAAAGATCCCAGGGTGGACCGCCACGGTCAAACTCGCGTGAATACCAGCAGCCCTTCGAAGCCTAAACACATGATCCAATGAGTGAGGTATGCATTGTTGTAAAACAGCGGTGATGAGAAAACCACAGAGGGACCTTAAAACCTGCAGCGTGAACAGTTTTTTTTTTTTTTTTTATAAGGTGTGCTTCATCACTGGATCAAGGTTTTAACAGGTCCCCAAAGTTCACCACTCATCCCCTCTCGGTTCCCTCAAACCCTTCAGCTTGTAGATTACAAAACAGGAAAACATGCTGAGGGAAAGGGGAACATCTTGTATTCATAGCTTCTGCTGGAGCTGACAAACAAATTCTGTGAACGTCAGAGTCCAGCACACTGCAGGCTACTGAATTCTTCCGCGATGTGAAGGGACTGAAAATGTGAAAAGGGAGCGTCTGTAGGCAGCTTTTTACGAGAACTTAAGAAAAGGGGTGAACACAGATGCTCTTTCACGGCTGCAGTCCTCCTCCTTTCCCACATCTGCAGGCATGCATGAATGTGCACGCGACCGCCCGCCCTCTCTAATGGAAAAAGTTGTCAGACGACAACATTTTCATGTGACTGCTGCAATAAATAAAACAACTGCATGTCAAAACATTTAATGAAATGTACATTAGGTACCATCCCCATAAGACCAATTTAAAGGTGTGTTCCGCAATTTAATAGATTGTTCCAGACCAAAGCACCTGGGAGAGGCTGACTGAAAGTCTGCCTGCCTCTGTGTGTGTGTGTGTGTGTGTGTGTGCGTGTGTGTGTGTGTGTGCAGTATGTGCAGGTTGTGCAGCATATGCAGGAGTTTTATGTGACACAGAGGACAGGCAGATCTGGGTTAAGGAGGGAGTGCCGGTGCGGAGAGCAGGCCGTCTCCCGTCTCTCGGGTCCGTCTCTGTTCTGCTTGCCAGAGTCACTGTGGCAGCAACAGCTTATGAAATGTTTTCCCAGGGACAATGACAGCAGGTCCTGAAACACTGCTGCCTCCTCTTTCTGTACAGGCCGCCAATGCAAAACACAAAAGCAGTATGAAAGCAATATGTAGCACGGTGGGCTAAAGACACGGAAAAGCATGTGGGCGGGAAAAGAAACAAAAGTCGGTTTGTGTTTCTGCTTGTACGCACATGTGCCTATCGCCGCGCTGATAACCATGACCGATTTCTATCTGAAAATATGGCATGGTTGCATAAACAAAATGTGCACATCATATTCTTTGTTAACGGGAGATGTTTGGCTGCTTATCAGGGTACAGTGCTTTGTACATCAGTCGTCCGGAGCTGAAACAGATAAACCATACAGCCTGTACAAGCCTGCAGTACAGTGTGACAGACCTGTGGAGCTATCCAGGTCTCTCTCTCTCTCTCCTAGCCAACTGTGAGTCTGTCTAGCCAGTCAGCGTGAGACATCTGGGATGCATTGGACCCGTGGGGGGTGGGGTGGGGGTCAGCTGGAACATATCAGAGCCGGGGAGATTAGCAGATCTGCAATGTGTATATGGGATCCGACCTGTCCTGAGCTCTTAAGTCCTCCACTGTCCAAGAATGATGACAAGGTATGGGGGGGGGGGGTTAGAAACTGTTCTGCTGTAGGTTCACTGCCATGCTTCACTACGTGCACTGCACAAAGGTGGTGTGAGTTGTTGGGATAATGTCTTTTGGGATAATGCAAGTCACAAATATAAAATAAAAAAAACAACAGCAGTGTGCTAAAAAAAAAAAAAAAAAAAGGTCAGATGAAGCTGAATGCGAGATGAGAAGTCATGTGGAGACAGATGGGCTTGCGCTGCAGTCGAGCAGGAGATATGGGCTAAATCACTTATGGACGGAGACACAGAGTAATTTCACTCTTGATTACAAATAAGAAGTTTGGATTCCAGCGGAAACCTCGGAGCGGTAAAGAAAAGAAGAAGCCTGGAAGAGCTTTTTTTTTTTTTTTTTTTTTGAAAGGCTCGCTCTTTCAGAAAGTTAGCTGTATGTGTTTACACAACATCCTAAAGAGTGGCCAGAAAACACTTCCAATCCCTCAGACAGTAGCTCGGGGATACTGGATAATGGAATCAAACACCGGGACTCGGCCAGCGATTCAGTCCAATCCCACTCTCACTCAAACAGAGCCAACCTCTGTGGACAGGTTAAACCAGGTGTGGCCTGCCCGGGGCCCGGGGAGCCCGTGGTTAGATTTGGAGCTTAATGCGTGGGGACAGATGTGTTTGATGATGGTTTGGGGGGTGGGTGCTGAAACTAACGCGGCCTGACACCTGGATCCGACGCTGATGATGAGGATATTTGGACATGTCTTTACCCTGTAATCCCTTTATGCTTGGCCTTAACAGATGGAAAATGAAACGAGTAAAAAAAAAATAAATAAATGATGTGTCAAAAACCAACTTTTTTTTTTTTTTTAAATCTCTGCTCTTTTGCTGCAAACCTCTAACCACACCTGCCACACACCACCTGTTTTGACTGACGCCAAACTGACTGTCAAACTGGACGGGGGTCACCGTTGAGTCAAGCCCCTGAACGTGAGACTGATCTTCAGGGATTCTGACTGTGGCCGAAGTTCAAATTGGTGTGTTTGGATATGAAGAGAGCATCGTTCTGCCCGGGCACCTGAGAGAAACTCCAAGGCGGCACGTCCCCCGTGTGAAATGCAGAGGACGACCACAAGAGCAGCGGTGTCGGTTTTCAGTGTTTTTAAGAAAACAATATTCATCATCCCTGCCAGAAAATCAGGATCCACCCAGAGATAATGGAACAAAACACAACGAATCCCAAGCATGCATGCACTTTTACACCGACGATCCCTCCCCCTCTCCAACCACACACACACACACACACAGACGGAGTCAAACCCAGCTTCATGCGATACGTTTTGGGGTTGTTTTGTTTTGCAGTTGTATGAAATATAATATGTTCTCACAAATCTCATCTGTGAAACTGCTTGCTGGTGCCCAGCACCAGAGCCGCGTGTGAAATACGACACAGAAATTCCACGTGAAGGTGTCCAAGCTCAACTACGTGACCTCTCACAGCCGCCGATCCGCGCTCTGAATTTACAGCTGAGTTGGTGTTTCGGATTTCATCCCTCCCACTGTATTTTCTCTCATGTCCGGCCAACACATCGAAAGCATTTTATTCACATACTGCCTCCATGTGCTCAATGTGCTCGATGTGCCCTGAGCTATTGGCAAAAATCAAGCTGCAGAGCGTGCACAGGTAACTTGCTCGGGACCTGTGCCGTGTTCTGCGTCATTACAAGCAGATCCATAACATGCAGGGCTCAGGGCTGCTAATGTTTCCTGATAAGAAGAATGTAATGAGCGCGAGCACAGCAACCCCCCCCCCCCCAAGCAGAATTAGGAAATAGTTGTGTTTCTTTCTTTTTTGGGTGACCCCGTGTTGCTCTGTTACCCCCTTTGGTTCCCAGACTGCATTGTGTTCTGACCCATCTTCCAGTTTTCTGAGTTTTCACACAGTCACAGTACATCAGTGCCTTACGTCATCCTCAAATAGCTGCTAACGCTTTAGCATGCCGTCCCAACTAATTAGAAATCGTTCAAGCAAGATGTTGTTCACGACAGTGACTCATTGTTTTCAGAGTGTAAACAGCACACTGGAAGCGTGTATTAATCACTCGTGACATCGACAAAGCTGAGGCAATGCAATCCTTTTGTACGCTCACGGTCTTGCTGGAGCGGGGCTTTTGTATGTGCAAGTGTCACAACAAGACCACCCAACGCCGTGTCAGCGCCACTTAGAAAGCCCGAGTGACTCAACAGACAGAAATGAAATGCAGTCAAATGTGGACGTGAGAGCGAACGCTCAAAGCTGTTTAACGCTGAAGTTACAGTCAAAACCCTTAATAAAAAGAAAGAAGAGTTGACGATAATTTATTCCTTCTGTGGGATCGCACCCCTGACACGACCTCTTCTGTGGACATGAATTTCGGGAGCGAGTGACGATGATGATTTTTTTTTTTTTTTGCAGTACTGTCTGGACGGGCAACAAAAGCAATTCATGAAATGGGTTGAATTTGAAAGAAATGGGCCAATGTGGTCGTGTCATTCCGTTGTACAGCATGTGGTCTGATTGCTAACTACATCACTCAGAGGATTTTAACCACATATGGAGTGTCGAGGTCACAGGGCTGCCCGTCGCTGTGGGTTTTAGCATCACAGGTCCACCTGTCATGCTGCTGAATCACTAACCGACTCTGTCTTGATGAAAATGTCAGGTCAGCTGCTGCCGCGGGAAAAGCCAGATCCCTGGGCTTCGAAGTTTTTTCCACAAAGAACTCCAATTTCAGTCTGACTTTAACCTGACTGGCAATATTGGAGGGATATAAAATTTTGCAGGGAGAAGAAAACAGCTCGGTCACTGAACTTTCTCCATACAAATGGCATTCCCCTCCTTTCCGTAGGTGCACATCCCCTCAGGAAGCCGACTCTGCAACCGTCCTGTCGCCGCAGGATGATCTGATTCCCGCAGCCTCCGGTGCATCCTGGAATTCCAGAATTCCAAACTCAATCCTCTCCCTTCCGGGATACCTCTCCACTTCAGTGGGGGGGGGGGTTTCCACACAGCAGCCTCTTTGAAACTGTCCAATTCAGCACTGCTCTAATACGAAAGTCACAGGTGGAGGCCTGTCCCGCGGAGGAGCTGTTAGACTCACTGTCACACAGCTCACTGACTCACAAACAACTCATGACCTGTGCCGCTACTTTTTTCCCCTTCACCTGCCAAATACTCCTTTGTCAGCGCAGCTAAACACACGCAGAGCCAATTTTTCTAATTATTCACTAATGCAAATTGACAAGTTGGATTCCCTCACAAACAGCGCTGACCTCTTAAGGCACAAGAGATCCCCAATTTGTGCCTTGGACCACCAAGATCCTGTTGCCTTTCTGACCTCTGACCTGACTGTTGACTGTTAGTTTAGCCACTGCCCCCCCATGGGTTTCTACATCTGTCAGCATTTCATCCTTCTCACTTTGACTCTCTTCATCCAAAAACATTTCATACTCTGTTTCCTTCTCCACCTTCAGTACATTGCCGCTGTCTCTCTCTCTCTCTCTCTATTTTAAAGAGGCAATCCATTGTAACGACCCTGTTGATGGACAATCGAGAGCCACGCCTCTGTTGTGTTCTGCAGAGCTCCCGCAGTTGCTATGGTCTGACGGTGCCTGTGTGGCTCAGCACGTCGACACAGGGTCACCGTGATGACGGAATCGGGATGCAGCATTCCTGCCCCTGCGTGGCCTCTTGTCAAGAAGGACTTCTCATTATCCAGGCAGGTATTCCCAAGACCTCGGTGTGATTGGGAACAGCTTCGGCAGATGAATGGAGGCTGCGCGGGAGTTTGACTGCAGAGTCACAGGAGTCAAAGTCACTTGAGCAGCGGCGTGCAAGCGGGCCGTAAATCTTGCGTCACAAAGGAGGGCGAGAGCACATTGGCAAGGTTATATGAAAAAAAAAAAATTACAGGCCACGCATCTGGTTAGACTCTTTATTAAGGTGAGGGTGCGTTTCATTGTTTCACGGCGCCGCAGCAACAAATTACAGTCGCTGGGGTCTTTAATCACGGTCGAGCCCCAGTTCATCATCGGTTAGCCGCGACAGAAATGGCTGACCTCCGTGTATTGAAAGGATCAGTCACAAGAACGGCAATCTTCAAAAAGGTATGAGGGCAATCCTGACATGGGACCTCACTCTGGCAGCCTATACTGCACAATGGAATTAACAAATCCATCACTTCTACCTTTTTGTAAAGAAAAAACAAAAAGCGCAAGTGTTGCTTCATGGTGACACGAGGAGAGACGTCACCTCATACATCGGAGTTTCGAATCCATTTCACTTGATCAGTTATGAGGCTGATAAACACATTCAAAAAATTCCACCGCAGTCATACACCCTTGGTGCATACTAGGTCCACAGTTATGCTTCTTTCTAGGCAATGTGTAGTCATCTTGGACTGTCGACGGTCACCCTCATAGTTTCATGGCTGCCGCGACAAATCCGGAGGGGGCATGGTCGATCGCACATCGGAAAATGAAGATTACAGAGGTACCAGAATGCGAAAGAACCAAGAATCCACTGCATCCAGTTTTTTAAGACACAGTTTAAATCCATTAACCAAACACCATTAAACCACTGTACCCTTGCGGTTTTAGTTAGTCTCACTTCAGGCTCAGCGCTTTTTCCTCCCAGCATTGAAATCCAGCAGGCCGTCTCACACAGGTCTGACTGACACATTGTCAGCGATAGCCAAACATAAAAAGTCACATCTATTGACACAGCTGGCTGTTTATGAGGGCTACAGAGAGGTAAACTGAACAGATAAACAGAGATACTTGGCTCTGTGGCCTGCTGGTCAAACAAAAGCCAGATGCTATCCTGGCTCCCCGTATTATTTCCCATATTATTTATTAACTTCACTCATGACCCATGCCAAGGATTTCCAGAAATTTTACTTTCCACCAGCGTGCTGCATCCAGTTCAGCATCAGCCAGACACCATCCATAGCCAGCCTATGATTTTAGGGTTTTGAACCTTTGGGCCGACCCGATGGAAGCCCATTCAAACAATTCCTCCCATCTATTAAAGATGAGTCCAAACGGACCCACAAAGCAGTCGAGCGGCATTTAGCGTCCGTAGTGCCCGAACATGTGCTGTTCAGAGAGACTTAAGCTGCGCTTGCAACTCCAAGGACATCGCTGTCCTGTTGCTGCTGATGTAACAGCAGCCGCTGGCCAGGCTGTTACATAAGCTCTGGAGCCACATGAAAAATCCAAATTGGAGATGAAAATCACTGAGAATCTCTGGTCACTTCTACAGAACCGTGCAACTCCTCCTTACACAGGCTACTGGCCAAGCACATCATAACAGCTCTGCATTATCCCTCTCTCCCTCTCACTCAATATGACTGCCATATGGAGGAACCGCAAATCACCAGCTGAGGGGGTGTGTTTGCATGTGTGTGTGTGTGTGCGTTTAAATTGTTAACATATTAACGTGTGATATCTGCTAAGTAGATGTGCATGTGCGCACCCAACTGCCACATGCTACGTAGGTTTAGATCTTCCCGAAAAAGGCCGTATGAATGACGACATTCTCTAAACCCTTAACTCAGCTTTGAAAGTGAAATAAGACACAAACTGCACTGAGACTGCAAAAGTGCCGTTGTTGAGATTCTCCCTCAATAACCAAGTCCCTACGATGAGAACGACAAATTACTCCCGATTTTAGGAAGGCCTTGTCCCTGTGGGCCAAGTTGATGACACGTAACAATAACTTATATGATTGCGATCATAAAAGTGAAAGCCAGCTCTCCTGGTGAACGGCCAGGAATTCCAAACACGTTCGACGCAGTGAGTCAGAGCGCCCGGCGTCATGCACTCGTTCAACCCTCCCTCCCTCCAGACCGAGAGATCTGCGGGAGCTTCGTGTGGCTTACGCCTGAGCCGCACAGCAACCCTTCATGCAGCATCACTAAAAATAGTGTTATATCACTTAAATGACAACAGCCTAACAAACAGTTAACCGACTCCCTGGCCACCTTCGGTAAGCCCAGTGTGCGACTTCAGCGCGGCCTTCGCTGCTCCATGACTCCACAGGTTAGGCAGTCTTTGGATTGCACGGGGTTGGAGGTCACGGAGCTCCCCGTTACCTGCTGTCACCGCACATGAATCATATTGCAATTTCTGACATCACACTTTGTGTCCTTTGCCTCCAAGATGACAGAAACAAACAAAAACAAAGTGCGGTTTTGACGCGAGGCTAAACCGCTGGATATTTACACAATGTTGGCTAACGAGTTAGCAGACCTGGCTTCCGGATTTGACCTGGCTTCCAATCGTTTCAAATTAAAATGGCAATACCATGACTGTCCTTCCCACAGCAAAAGCATGACCTCTCCTCCCAGCTCGGGATGATTAGCAATATAATCCTGCTCTCATAATTTGATTTACAAGATTGCTTGAATGCACATGTTACATTCCTCCAACAAGCAGCAAGCTATTGAAAGTCAAGCATGGTAAACAACATAATTACTGATGAAATCTCATGCAGTGCTGCTGGATAGGTTTCCCTTCATGTTGCCAAATGGATGGGAGTCCACTTTCAGTTATGAGCACGCACACACACACACACACACACACACACACACACACACAAACAGAAAGAGACATGCTTACTGTACTGAATGGCATTGTACAACCCAAAGCATGGCCTGCAGAGTTCTCCAAGCGTTACGAAGCTCATTCAGCATTAAAATAAAAGAACAGCGGAGGGTAGAATATATTTCAGAGCCAGGCATTGTAACCACAAACAGATGGGTCCTCTACCACTGAACTTAACTGATGGAGGAATGGAAATAATTTCAACTTCACCAATCAGAGGTAATGGAGGCTAGTCCTCCCCTGACACCCCTGTTCTAATTAAGTACTACTGGGGGTGTACACTATAAATCCTTGGTTGGTTAATTCCAATGTGAGCTGAGACTTTTGGACTTTGACTCGCCCCTGCATTTGTACCACATGACCTGACCCTATAATTGTGCAGAGCAGGCCCTAATTGTACATTAAATTATTGTGTGCATTTGTGTGCACAAGGGCGAACTAATCAAGATATGTAGCTACTTTCTGCAATATCAGCAAGATCTCAATCCCACTTTGTCATTTGTCTGATCTTTGACATCAGTAAAACTCTCACATTTTAACCTGTATGTTTTTATATGCAGGGTCAGAAACATGAACCTGAGCCAGCACGAACGCCTGAGTAAGAGCATGTGTTAATGGTGATATGCTCCTGATCCACACAGAGAGAGAAAGCCAGGAGAGCTGGTCAGAGTCATTTCCCCAGGAAACAGCCTGCGTGCACCAAGTTGGCATGCTTTGCCCCCTTACATTCCCCCATTGCAAGGGATTAGATCTCTGCACATTTAACAGGGATGCTTTCTTTTGTTTTGAATGTCTTCTTTCATTTGCTGAGCATTTTTTGGTTGTAATTGTTAATTAGATGAAAACTTCTTCAAGACGTCTGGTAGAAGTCCCGTTAAGAGTATTTACTGCATTACATGCTAACATGATACAGCCAGGAGAATTTGAAAATACAAAGATGGAAATAGAAAACATTTGAAATGAATCAAGTGCATTCCGTTCAGGCAGTCGTTTTGCCCGCAGAGGGGAACTGGAGAGAGAGGGAGAAGGGAAGGAAGCTTCAGTTTGTTGGATGCTGGTCAGGAGCTGAAGACAGCACCAGAGGCTGGTTTTCAAAGGTTTGGAGTCCACTTGGTTCTGTTAATAATGCTGAAAACAGCTCCGCAGCAGTAAACAGTGAGAGAGCTGCAATCAATCAGCACTCCATGTAGTAAACAGACCAATTTGCCACTGGGGGATTTGTGGAAGTGATACAGTCACCTCATCATTTGTTTCTTGGCCACAAGAAAATACTTGATGGTATATAGCAGAAAATGTAAATTACACTGTGTTCTCTGACACTGGCAAAATTAAATATGGTACAGTTTATTGGATAAGAATTTCCAAAAGAGGATCCAGAGGGGATTGGAGGAGGTCTCTTGAAAAAAAAAATCTGAAGGAGTAGTTAACTAATATTCCACTTCGCTTGCAGAAAAATTGGGGGGCGCCTGGTGGGTACCGGGAAACACACACTTGCCCACCACTGAGACCCGGGTTCAGTTGAGGGCAGCGCTGCTTTTGTTTTGGGTCTAATCGAACACAACTGTCTACTGCACCAGCAGGGTGCCTATCGGGATGGGATAAGGGTTGGGGGGGTAATCATAGCACTCGCTTGCTGTACATCCTCCCGCTAAAGCTGCTTGATAACGAGTGAAAAGAAGTGGGTGACGTCACCAATGGAAGAGACACACCCTCCCCAAGACAATATGGAGATTCAGGGGGGATGAGGAGAAAATGTTTTTCTTAAGTATTCAGAAATATAGATAGATAGATTTTATACAGATGCGTTGCTTCTCTGCAAGAGTACGCAATCGTTCCTTTGCTCTTGACACAGTAATGCAGATCAGTACGACGACGAAGCTGTGCTGACGACCAAGTCAAAAGATGAAGTGCTCCAACAATTAACAGACGGCGGCGCCATAAAAACACGTCTCATCATTTGAAACAATATCACCCCTGGGAACACAAGACGTAATGATGAGTCCGACTACACAGCAGCGAACCATCGCAGTGGCATTTTTCCAGCACCGTGCCTTCCGACAAGAAAATGTAAATTCGCAAGGACAGACCAAAAAAAATGCAGTTACTGATTGCATTGCACAAGCCATTAACCATTAGCAGCAATTTAGCATGGTGCTCATTAGCATTTAAACTGTCACATTTTTACCTCTAATGCATTTTGCACAAATCAGTGAAATGAAATATTGCACAAATTTACATCCTGCAAGTGGACATTTCCTTTGGTTAACCACAAAGTAGCGGTTAAAAGTCAACTTACCAATGAGATGAATTAGCACATTCGCTTGAAACATGGCATCGGGCCTCAGTTCACAGACAGAAAAAGAACGGCGTTCTTTCTTTTTATCCACGCTGTGATTTCATATCGATACAACACATTAACTTAAACTGAGTTGCTCTATTGTTATGAATTAATCTCATATGACTCCAACAAACACACCTGTCTCTCGTCAGAGGTTCCGCTAAGAATGATGTGTTGCCCTTTCACCTCCACCAGCGTGACCAGTCAGTGAACTGTTGGGAGGCGGGCTGAAGCTTTTGATTGGCTAACGTGAATGTGAACTTGAATTTATTGGCTGTTTGTTAAATTTATCAATAAACCTTTCCGTTCACCGGTTAAACCGTCCATGAATGTTGATTTCAGTTAAAACAACTGCGCACACCTAAGTTTAAGATCAGTATTCAAACATTAAATATATGTTATAGGTATAGGTATAGGTTTTCCCCTTAGTAAATGGCCAACCCACTTTGAATGAATCAGAGGGGAGACTAAATGTAAAGCAAAATTAAAGCTCAACTCCAAGTTAAAATCTGTCCACTGGCCTTCTGTGTTTGAGCCAGATTCTCTTAAATTAACATCATGTGATGCAATAGCATGGTTAATCAGATGTGTGGCAGAGGTGAGGACTCAAGGCAGACTTAAGTCAAAGGCTTGAATCTGATGCCTTTATACTTGACTTGAAAAAGATTCCCTTCTGAACTGGAAAGACCTTTGCTTTCCTGATGACTGACATATACTCTGGATTGGTCCAACAGCAGTCGATCACACTTTGTGAGGAGAAGGAAACAGTGCATTTGGTGGTGCAGACCACGAGACTGACAACAGATGGTACATCACATTATCTCATTAGTTATACAGACTTTGCTGTGGTCAAGACAAAACAGACAACAAAATGCAAAACATTTGGCTCAGAGATCACAGTTAATTGTGCCTGATAATTCTCCTTTTTTAATATTGCATATGAACTATGTACCCTACAAGTTCAGAGCCATCTCCAAAAAGTCAAGAAATATTTGTCAGTAACCCTGAAACATTGGTTATTGCTTATTTTTCAGGGTCATCCCTGACTTTTTTCACTGTTTCACTACAGATGAATCCCATTTGAACAGAAACATGTCCATTTGGGGATTAGATCATTGTGCATTCAGCTAGTTAGAGCAACTACTGCCAGAATCAAACTGTGCTTTCACTGACATAAAGTAAATGGTCTTGATTCATACATTTGATCATCTGCTACACTGTAAATAGGCTCCATTACATAGTTTAAAAGTTTAATATAAAGACTGAACCACCCAAATAAAATGAGACACAAAACTCTGTTCAGGGGGGAGTTCTCGGGATTACATTTCATCATATGAGAATGTGTGGAACAAAAAGTTTTCCTTTTGGGACTCGATGAAAATTTACCAAAAAAAAGTGCATTACAATGCAATGCATTGTACAATGGGCATCATTGATTTTATTGCATCATCTAAAGCAGGGATCAGTTTCACTGAAATTAAAAATAAAGGATTTACAGATGGAGAAGCTTGTGTAAACATAACGTGTGCATGACAGAAGGCAGAGGAGATATCCTGACTCTGACTCTGTTACAAAGCGCAAGAACTAATATCCATAAGTAAAGAGGGAATTGAAGATGGACATATAGGAGTGGGTAATGTAAATAAATTGTAAAAAGGCTCTTTCTATTCATTTGATCATTCAATGTTACACTTTTCTACCATAATCTTCAGGCCTCTCTCATTATCTATAGTGCACATGGCAATCAAGCAGCCAGTGGAGTGAGAAGAGAGAGATGCCTTTCATTAAAAACATCAAAGAGTGTGTATCATTTCCCAACTTGAGCGCTTCACTGAGCCACTTGGTGCATTGCATGCCTTATTAGATGGGTTCATGTTAATCCAACTGTAACCAATTGCACGTTATTGTTCACGCTAATTACTCCGTCAAAGGAGGTCAGTCTCTACTGAGCTTGCTTCAGGTTCACAGCAGTATGTCAGAGGTCATAGTCAACCAGGGTTGAAACTTCTCGCTCAAATACCCACCTTCACCCCCACAACACCACCCTGCCTCACCCCATCATCCCCCTTCACTCAGCAGCTTGACCTATATTCCCTATACCGCCACAGCCTGGGAAAGATTAATTTGCAATAATGGGCAAATGGGGTTGTCATTTGAGATTTGAGTTAATACGCATACATCCGCTCCCCGTTGTGGCCCTGTGACCTGTGCGTGTGCCCCCGTCAGTTGAGAGCACAGGTATGCAGGGAATTCTTTCATGGCTGACTCAGGCAGACACTGCAGATGGCTGCAAGCAAGAAGATTCGCAGGTTAGGAGGTGAGGACCGCACTTCATGCTCAGATGAATGTTTGCTCAACCTGGGATCATTTATGAGAGGAACCCAAGCTGGAGGAGATGGTTATGTCTCCATCATCTCTATCTCCCAAATGGATAATCTTTTCTCCTTCAGGGCTCCAGGATACAGTGAAATACATGTAATGATGTGGAAGAATCTAGTAACCCCCCTTTGGTGCAGCATTAGCCTACAGCTATCGCTCAGCACCGTCTATCGTCTGTCTTTAACCCTGATTTGTCCTGTCTGGTTCATAAGAAAAAGTGAGGAGGCTCCTCATTTCACACATAATAATCTCATTTCACAGCCTCTGGCACAGGGTCAGAACAGAGGGGAAGCACAGAGAGTTGTGAAGGAGGTCCAATCACATGGTGTGTGTGTGTGTGTGTGTTAGGGTCCTCTTCTCTGTTGAAGCAATGGGATAGATGAGTTTCCTTGTAGTAAAATTTGGGGTCACATTCAAAGCCAGTGTAGGAAGTAGTGCACTTCCTTTTGAGAAGCTCTCAGGGTCAGCTATAGCACTTGAAGATCAAGAGATCTCTCTGTCACACATCCACCTCAGAAAGCTGCACACATCTGTCACAACTGTGACGGGTCAGGTTGGACTTGAACTGCCTGAGTTAGTGCCTGCGAGTTTCTATGCTTGATTGTTGAGGACAACAGCCAGAAAGTTAAAGAAAGGGTCAGTATTGTTCTCCTTTTCAATAACACACATCTAGCATCACCATATCCACTCCAGAGAATAAAAACACAATTACAGTGGAAAATATTGCATAGCATGAAATGGCCTGATAACATAAGCCACGACTGACTAGTTTTGTGGTCACATGCAGTAGGTCAAATGCAACTCTGAGCAATGAATGAAATCTGGTGCCAAAGAACAGTATGGGATTGTGCATGTATACATCTTGGTAGATATGAAATCATACAAATCACTGAGTGATCTTTATCCTCATATTTGCCCTGAACCTCCTGCTGCTGTTCCTGAAATGTGCTTTTTATGACAAAGTAAAGGATGCATGTGTTATTATAATGACATAAAATGACATGTATTATAAAACATTGCAAACAAAAAACAGCTGCTGCCAGTGCCTCTATTCCACATACCCTACTGGATGTGCACTTCACCATACACTTGAAAAATTGTAATCATACACGTGTGCACATACAGTACTTTCAGGAGGGCCTGCAGGTCTCCCACTTGGCTTTCACAAACTGCAAAAGGACTGTTGCCATAATACAGTTTGGAATGTACTCATAGTTGATAGGTGGATCAGTGTCAATAAATCAGGTATGAAGTGTACAGTTTAAGCATTGGCGCTGGAGCTGGATGTTGGTTTTAAAGGAGAGCTATGGTATGACCCAAGGCGGTTTAAACAGACTCTTTTGTCTGGCAATGTAATCCTTCATATGACACAGTGCTTGCCAAACAAATCTCACATTTTAATAAAGACAGGAATTCTTCTCCAGACTGTGAGAGGACCAAGCGTGGATTGAGTGTGATGCTGGAGGGAACGCATATTTCAAATGCACTGCCTCAGGGAAGGACTAATAAGTAGGTTTGACATGGATCATTAGAGGGCTACAGTCCCCACTACACCTCACTTGTGCCCCTATCGTCCATGCAGTCATACAACTTTTAACACACAATCCACGATCTGACTTGTGACCTTTCTGTCTTTCTTTCTCTTTTTTCTTATAGTTGATATACTTGCACAAACCTACAAGAAAGATTAGCATCATTTATTAAACAAAAATTCCAACAGATAATTGTATTGTATATATTAAGTACACCCTCATAATCTCATATTGTTCCCTTTAGCAGAAATCATGTTTTGTAGGCATTTGGTATAATTGCGCACCTGATCTTGCTAAACAGCAGCAGGTGTCTCTGATTTGCCTGTCCAGAGCGCATCATTCCAAAAGGCCTGATCTTGGCCTATATGTTCACTGGCTAACTAGATTTTTGCTCTTTTTGGGAAACAAAGGCTGGAAACAAAGGCTGGAATGCCTCATATGCATGTCAAATTGATCAAAATGCATATGTCATATTCTGCTCACTAAGATAAATCAACATATAACTGTAAAAGTATTACTTATCATTGAGTGTTTATTCGTGTTCTTTAAAATTTTTGTCATAAAATCTATATGATTAAATCACCCTTCCAATCACCACTGCAGTTTGTTTGTATTCAAAAGCTCTGGAAAGAAAACAAAAATCAAATTAAAATCTCACTTTTGCCATTTACTTGGTAAAAAAATGGAGCTCTATGATTGATTTTGTGGTCACCAATACAACTACACACAGCTGCATTTTAGAGCAATACTAAAACTAGCCAATCACGTGGTGAAGACTGGAGGACAGAGATTTGGCTGGCTAAGAAACATGTGGACACTGTTTTACTCGTGGCTTTTGCAGCTTTGCAGAATTCTTGTGATGTATTCCTTTCATCTAAAGGCAAACGTGAGCTTTAATTTCAGGGGTGAGATTTAGTGTGAGCAGATCATAGCTGTGTTTTGTGGAATTTCTATTAAAATACTGACATGATTATATGTGGTCACAGTTAGCCTCGACTCAGTGTAATTCAAGTTATGAAAAATACCAAAGCTGTAAATATTTGCCTGTTCACAGCTTAGCTTTAACATCACAACTTGGCTTTTTGCATTACAAACAATTTATCAAAACAGAGCAACCCGTCAAAATTTCCAAGATCCCCACAACCTGGTCCCTGACCCCTGGTCCCCCTATCTACTGAGTCCATTAATAATGCAAAATACCGTCATACCTATTGTGTAGGATCTCAAGCTTTTCACTGGTGACCAGCAGTACTAATGAATTTCTGTTTCATTTAATTCCAATTTAATATTTCTCCCCCTCAGCAATCCTCCATTTTCAGTACCAAGCCTGGCAGCTATCATGGGTAAAAGTTTGAGTAAAAGTTCATCCTCTCAGACATATGTTTGAGAGTGTTTTACTGGTGGATTCGATCCTTCCCATGGTGGCTTTAAGGATGGTTGCTTTTCCTATCTTTGAAGTGATTTTTGTTTAATGAAGGGAAAAAAACATGAGCCTCCCAGAGTAGCGACAGTATGGATTTAGCCCCTCATCCAGGGATCTTAAAGACCAACAAATCTCCAACCTTTACTAGACAGGATATGAAGGATATCTGCCACAGCAATCACAAAGCATGTGCCAGTCAAACACGTGTGTCTGTGTGTGTGCATGTGGGAAAGAGAGAGGGAGTGCATGCATGCACTTTTAAGTACATTTGTGTGGTTTGGATTAGCAAACCCTGACATGCTGATCAACAGACTGTCTTGTATTTTCTCAGGCTATTGGTTATTAAGGTAGGAATTTGTGCACTGGTGTCCCCAGATATCTAAGTTAAGACAGACTGTATCCACTTAGCACTGCAGCACTACTGCTGCAGCATGTCTACAACTGAAGCAATTCCCGGCTGGACCCGTCAGGAATTCTGTAGCCCCAAATCCTCCTAAAGCATGTAGGCGTCAGCTGTGCATCCCAAAGGGAAAGGAGGTCTCACTGCTTTGTATGGTATGTATACATGTGATGTATGGCCTCACAGCCACCAACCCCCTTTTTGTCTTACGAAAAGTCAGGATCTTTTCTTCTTAACATTAAAACCCAAACAAGCACATTTACAATAAGCTCCCATGTCCCTGCTGGGACTGAGGTCTCTCCCGGGCGTGTGAAATAATTGTGTGAAAAGCTGGACTTCAAATTGGCTGGGTGTGACCGCCACCAATTCGCCAGTCATTCCATTGCTTTTATGAGACTGACAGGGCTGCCAAAAGAAAAGGAGAGTGAAACACTGCTTTGCAGATTAAATGAGACAGGGAAATAAACAAGTATATTCACATAGATAAGGCCAAGCACAAACAGCCTTTAAAGAAACAAGTAACTTCTGTGATTTCTATCAAATATCTATTCAAATCAGTGAATTTTCTGATTATTCAGTCTTCGTTACTGTGGACATTATCTCAAGTTCTCCAAATTTAACAGCAAGTGTAACAGTGCCAGCAGCTGTGTGGAAATGCGTCAGTGTTTCAATCCTTCACAATGTAGAAGTCACTGAGAATATCCAGACTTTGGTCAATTTGATCACGATATTTTTTTGAGTTTCCCCAATTTTTTCTTATGTTAGAACATCTTTATTTACAATGGTACAGGTAAAGAGATACAGTGGTACAGTAGGTAGGTACAGTGTAGGGAGACAGGAGACAGGAAAGAGGAGACGAGTCAAAAAGTCAGCAAACTGACTCAGTACTTTCTGTTATACAACAATACCTTTCCAACATTTGTTATCATTAGCCACCATGAGCTACTATTTACTCTCCATGTGTGACAGGAAAAGTTTTTCATTGAAAATTTACACTGACCTATTTTGATTGTACTAAAACCATGACCCACATTTTGGCATGCCAATATATTACTCGTATCACCTTTTCAGGGAGGAAAGTAAAGAGCAAGTTGGATGTTTGTCTGCACAGGTCAGAGAGGGGACGGACATCCAGCACCAGTCTTCTGCGTGAAAGCACCCTTTACGTTCTCCTCTCTGACCATTAAATATGACCAGATCACTGCACACATTTCTGCCTTTTTGCAAGTCTTTGTTAGTCTACCCATGAATCCTGGGAGCTCCGGTGTCGGGGGGGCAGGAAGACATGCAGACTGGAAGCTGTGAGAGTAGAATATCATTAACCATAAAGCAGATCTTCACTCTGCATCCCTGAATGTAACTCTGCATATGGTCTGTGCTGTCTTTTCTGTAGAGCCAGCTGCATGCGACTGCTCTCAATCAAGTGTTTACTTTGGACTGGACATCTTCCCTCAAGAAAGAACAAGAACAAGACACCCTGAAGCTGAACAGAGAGGTGGATACACATGACAAGCTCTGACACTCCACCTGGTAAAACATAGGAAATGGTTTAAGTGTGTGTGTCTCAAGCACACACATACAGATACATACATAAGAAATCACTCAACATACACATGTATACACTTTTTTGAGGGCAATGTAATATTCTACTGTGGGCTCAGAAGCTTAGAAGAACAGTGTCAATGTAAACCTAAGAATAGAACTGAGGCTGAAGATGTCGAGTAAGACACAGAGATAGCGAATACTAATTTAATACTAATGTTTTTGTTCTGCATAAATACAGTATTTTGCAAATGGATTGACCAGTAAATCATGGAGTTTGAGAATCCAATCTAGCTTTAAATATTTATACAACAATCTCCAACATCACAGGCACGTCAGGTAGAAGTCTTTGACTCTCAGGACACTCCAGTAGCTTGTTTGCAGGCATTCTGTGGGCAGTCAGGGCCTGAGTTTCATTAGCCTGCTGTGGTTCAGTGGTAATGTGGATAGTGGGAAGGCTCAGAGCAGAAATGTGGAGCCCGTCCAGACCAGGACTGAGGCCAGTGTCTGTTTACTGGCCAGACAGCATGGGTCAGAGAGGTAAACATCCCCAACAGCACCAGACAAAGCCACATAACAGACTGAAGGTGACAAGGGCAGAAGGGAGCATCGGGAAAGATTGAAGAGTGTTTGTGGAAAAAAGTATGAGTGATGCTCCTTCTGGGTTTGCTGCAGAGAGAAGGAGCTGTACGCCAAAGTGTTTGCGGTTGAAAAATGCTCTGTTGCAGCTTTTAGTGACATCATGGCAGATGAGCAGCTTCTGCAAGATGTTAGTGTTTTGGGTTGAGTGATTTAAACTGCATAATTATCTGTAAGTCAACATGCCACAATTATACCACACCTAACGTGTTGCTGGATTGTTGCTGATGCCAGAAGACTTTTTTTTAAATCTATGATTTAATAGGTTCAGTTGTCTCTTAGTTTTGTTTGCAATTATGTGCTCTCTGACCCTGGCCTCTTCAAACCTCTCCCATGTCAGCTTCACAACCCAACCTACTCATTAAAGACTCACTGAATTATCAGCAAATACTTGTCTATGCTTAGCCCTCAGGCTGCATATCAGATCTAGGGCCATTATCTCCTCTTCACAGTTCCGTTAACATCTTGGAATAAATTCAAACCACTGTGGTCATATTTGCATACGAATTTAAGCCAAATTTCAAATTTAATGCCAAATGTCCCATTCCTGGTAATATCTAATGTCTTCCCATGCATTTGTTGCCAAGTCTTTGGCGTTGTATCAACCCTTGCACTGTGTGAATCACATGGCTGTGTTTATTGCCTGTGGTCTAACATTGATAGAGAAATGGCCTCCTGTGAGCCAAACACGTGGCCACCTGGCTCCAGCAAGCCTGGCCACAACACGGATGCACACACACATGCACTGACACACACACACACACTGACAGAAGCTTGTCCAGTTAGAGAGACTTAATTGCAGTGGTGAGAGCAGCAGGACAGGACAGGAGACAGCTCGGGCTCGGATTAGGGACGATCCACTGAGATGAGTCCGGGATGCTGGCCAGCGACACTGAAGGAAAGTTAGAGCTGGAGAGATGGAGGGAAAGACTTTAGAGAAAAGGGTCATTTAGAGTTATTTACTTAATATCCCTAATAAACTTACCCTGATGAAAACTGATGTTTCTTTTGGGTCTGCTATTGGTTAAGAAGAAATTTGGGGGTGCCGAGATTTCAAAAAGTGCTGAATAGAAACAGGACAGCAAAATAGAAAATTCTGATAGCAGATTAGACCTGACTCTCGCTGCTCTGGTACTCTAAACGATGGTCCCATAATTCAACTCAAGCTGAGACGGGGAGAAGCAGAGGGATGGAGGAAGTGGAAGACGGTAGTAAAGAGTGGGATGGGGAAAAAGTACACAGAGGAGACAGGAAGATGGAGATTTACTGTTGTATTAAAGCGATGCGGGAATATAACAGGAGAGGTGGGGATTTTTCTTCGGCTATTTAAAAGCTCCCTGTGTCCCAAAACAAATCCTGTGCTTTTTCAGAATGAGCTATGGCTTGATCAATGGGGGAGGACTATACAAACCTGCAGTGTTCTCTGAGAGAGCTAAAGAAGTAACAGGAAAAACAGGAAAAGGAGAATAAACAATTAAGACAATGCAGAGCTGAACAGCAAACAAAGGAAGAGACTGAGCTTGAAAAATAAATCAATCAATCTTAACTCAAGGTCAGTTTTCAACCAAAGAACTTGCATTCACTCGGATAAGACGCTATAAAAACAGTCATTTTACTTATAGGAAAACACCACTGTGTATTAAATGTTTGATTCTTTTGCTCCAGGGGGAAAATCCTCTCACCTGCTGATATCATATTTCATGTTGGGGGCAGGAGAGGAGGCACGCAGAGGGGGAATTTCACAGAGGGCACAGACAAAAGAGAGGTTTCTGTATTTTCAGGCCAAAGAGGTGAAAAATCAAACGGACGAAAGCAGTGTGTGTCTGTGTGTGTGTGCTTGAGTGAGAAAAGTCTGAATAATACATCAGAAATCTCTGAATTATTCACAAGGTGGAGTGCTCTAGTGCAGGCAACAGAGGGTGAAGAGAAACGAGGCAAAGAGAAAAGCACAGAAAAATTGATAGAATTCAAGAAAAAAAAGAATGGGAGAAAATGGGAATGACTTGAATACCCCGCAGAAAACAGAGGGAGATGAATGTTTTTATCCTCATCTGAAAAGGCCTGGGCTGAGCTGGGTTTCCCTCCTGCCCTTCCTCTCTGCCCTGTAACCATTCAGCAGGTTCTCCCCCGGGTGTGGGGCTACCAGGAGGGGTCTGCTTTCACCTCAGCACCCTCACACACACAGAAAGACACACAACTGCTCAAGAAAAACATGGAAGAGAAAGTGAGCAATAGTAAGGGAGATTGTGTGTATGTGTGTGTTGGAGGCGCAGGGATATTCGAATCCTTTCTGCTGTGACAAGGTCTGCCAGAGTTCATGCTCTGAGTGCCACAGCCAAAGACAACACGCACTCACACTAAAAATGGAAGTTAGAGATCAGTCATCTGATGGGCAGGTGGGGGTGGGGGCGGCAAAGATATCTGATGGACTGCAGGCCGGGAATAGGGACCCCCGGAAAGGATCTTTACCGTCTAAACCATGCCTCATTCAAATCAGCTCATCCAATGTTTAGTTAGGTTCTCAAGGATGATCTACAGCATAGGCGCAGACACTTTTATGAGCTCCGTGACAACAGCGGGACATGACAGCCGAGGTCGTGTCTGCCTCTGCTGTGCTGCCATGTCTGCGAGCGTGCTAATGACAGCATGGGCTCACCTCTGCAACTTTAATTGGCCAGCCTGCGAAATTTTATTGGCCAGCTGGCGTGTCCTTGCTGTACACGACCAGAAAGGCAGACACACAGACACTGACAGACACATGTCTGCTGACCAGACCACAAAGGTCTACCGCCTTGTTTTTAGCTCCTGCCTTTAATCACTTCAGCAGATCGCTATAACAGAACATATTGTTCACACACACACACACACACACACACACACACACACTCCCCTGGCGTGTATGAAATTTCCAGGAGGGATTTTTTAACCTCGTCCATCCTCGCTTTTAGTACCCCTCACCCGCCCCCGTCCATATGTCTGGGCACCAAAACTCAAAATGTGTGCACACACCCCAACACACACACACTACACTATACACGTCCTGGGAAAATGTACACGTGCCTGCCTCACATTTGGGTCATGCGAGTCAGACATGTGAAGCCCCTCTGGTGCTGCAGCAGAGAGGGAATACAGAAGATTCACAGCCCGGTCATCATCGCACACACATGTATAAGGCAGACGCATGTGAGGGAAACTCCAAGACAATATAAGGTGAGAGAACGTAGCAGCTGGGAACTGATGCATGTGGACAGGAGCAGAATCCACACAATAGACGCACAAGTACAAACTTTTCATGCTAAAGTCATATGATTTTTTTTTTTGGTCAAGTCATTTAAATTCTATCCAGAAATATTTGTGTTCACTGTTGCACCTGGAAAGTAAAGGTTTAAACTGCTGACTTGTCCCAAAGCAAAAACCGCACTGCCAACATCTGTAAATATACTATTTGCCAATGCAATCTCCACTCGGTAAACACTCTTTACACTTCAGTACCAAGGCCTTTACCCATGCAAAATCTTACGACACGGGCAATTACCATTTTTGGACAAGCAATTCATTATAATAATGCATCATGCCATACATCAAAGTGGTCATAGAAAGAAACAGACTTCACATCAGTGGGTGAAAGACAGACAGCAGGAAACCCAATGACAGCCATTCATGTATAGGGAATGAGGGAAAATGTTGGAATGGAATATGAAACAACAACCTGAGATGAAAACTTTGACAAAAGTGTTCAAAGAAATGCAACGGCACAGGGTGAGGCAAAACAGCGCTCACTTAGCACTGGATGTCTGTGTGCTGATAATCCTGCATATCTACCAATATATTTATGATTCCCTACTGTAGCGGACACTGCAGTTGATTTATTGCAGAGATGTGGGTGATCAGCAACACATACACACATGGGCGCGCACGAGCACACACCAACATCCATCCTCCTTGCTGCTGTGGAGGGGGGAGGAGAGCGGGCGAGCGACTGGGAGAGAAACAGAGGGGCCTGTGTTTACACTGGCAGGGTGAGCGGCTTGTGAGCCCCATGGAAATGACCAGCTCACATCTGATGGAGAGAGAGCCGCACCATGACTGACGGGGCCTGCTAGGCTTTGAGGTTCTGCACAATCAACGCAGCCCTTTTTCCCAGCGTGCTTCACTCCCCAGGGCCGTCGCACCACACGAAACAAATAAGGGGGATTAAAAGGAAAATGGTTGCCATACCGGGAACATGGAGGAGGCATGTGGCACAGAAAAGCTGGACACTTAATGAGCTGTTCACCCCACTCGCTATACACTGTGATTCCAGCTCTAATGGTGGCGCCTGGAATGCCAAGGACGTCCCAGTAGTGTCATTTCTGAGACTGTCTTCGTTGACAATGTACAGTATTTCATCCCCAGAGAGGAAAATGAATCTACAAATAATTGGCGTACATTTCCTTCTGTGTTGTGCTGATATGTTTCCACCATGTGTTCCAAGCCATTTTCTCCCTTTAATTGCATTCAAAAGGAAAATAACAACCAGCGCAGGGCCCCAGTGGTCCCAGAGTGGACCACAAATGCAGGGCTGAGCTTCTTTTAAGATGTAAGCAAATGTTCAAAAGAAGGAGTTTTCATCATTAAGCCTAGCATTACCATTCATTTCACAATACCATCTGTCTTCTGGGAAGAGAATGGATTTCTCTTATTGGTATTTGGATCTCCATCAATGGGCCCAGTCTCTATTGATTCAGATAATTACATTAGATGGCTTTGGTCCTTTTCACAGCAGCTTTATGGTTATAGATGGGTTCATGGAGCCAGGACGATGTCAAAGCAGAGACGTCCAGCTGGAGAGAAAGAGGTTCAGGAGGGGCCGACTGAGATATCCGGGAGTGAATGGATTGATGGGGCAAGAGGCTAACGCAAGGCCTACTCCATCCATCACAGTCAAAGCATGCACAGCTAATAAAATGCATGTAATGATGTTAGCCAGTTGATCCACTTGTTATCTTTGCAACCCGTACTTATTCATCCACCTGTTATTCCTCACAAATCATCTTGGTTGAGATCAGAGAAAGCTGCGATAGTTTCCACCCCGACAGTCTTGTTGTGCACAGCATCCGCTGGCATGTCCAACCCGAAATTAATTTTCCCAGCTACAAAAACAGAAGCTATTCATTCTCTGTGAAGACACATTTGAACTTTTGGAATGAATGTGCAAAGGAAGCTACAAGAAATTGTAAATCTTCCCAAAAAGCATATGACTGCCATCTAGTGGAGGAGAAAGAGACGTCACACAACAACTCGACACAACGGTAATGACATATGCATAAATATTCTGTGACAAAACTGACATAAGGCACTACACAGCTATTTCATATCAAAACTGTTTTTATTCAAGAAAACTTTGGATCCAATTAATCTTTGAAGGGTAACACTTAGCAAAAGAAAGAGTTCTGAAACAAATTGGTGAGATTGTGATCATAACATGTGACCAATTTACCATCTTAAACCACAACTGACACTTTCCAGTGTGGCTACATATAATAAAAAGGGGTTCAGGAGCATAACGCAACATGAGTAAAAGAGTATATTCTCACTATTGTCATCAATCAAGCAATTGTCAATTGCCCTCTAACAAAACCCGGTGTATATTGTGTAGAACTTTCATATAGCTGGGTGATCAGTAAGCAAGTTTACAGTTCACTCATACACAGTTATTTTGTGGTGCTTCTGTGCTCTAACCCCGATGAACATTACAGGTTTGTGCATGATATTATTTATAGCTGTTACCATTATTTAACTCTTAAACTAGTTCAAAAGACATTTTAAAATACTAGGGGATTGGTTTTAATTATAAATGATGCAACTCTGGCTATAAAACCACGACTCAATGCAAGGCAACAAGCTTGTTGAGCTTGAAGGAAAGCACCACCAGAGGGCAGCACTGACATTTAGTATACTGTATCTCCGCCCTGACACTAACACTTAGGGATGACTTAACATGTTTGCTTTGTAAATGTACACAAATTGTACCAATTATCTCAGGCCTTCCGAGAATCTTTGGATCTGGGTTTAGATACCAAGCTTTACGGCTTTCCTTCAGTCTCAGATGGTTTCAAACCTGCTCATGAGTCCACAGCGGAGTGCTTTCCATCCGCCGTAACATCTTCAGGCAGCTCCACCACTACAGGGGCACAGTCATCCATGTCTGCATCGAAATCCCAGCGAAACTTCTTGGTCAGGTAGGCTTTGAACTTCTCTGCTCTTTTACGGAGTGTGCCGTCCATGCCAGGTCCACTGACAAACTGGAAAAAGTCCTGTGAGGACAACAAGTCAGTCAGAAATGTGAACGTCTACAGAAATGACTTAGTTGATGCTTTGAAACTGCTGTTGATTGCCATCATGGCCCATGTTGTGTCTGCGGCATGAGACGCAGACACAACAAAACAAATATTTTTCAAACACTGTTTCCTTTAATCTGGATTGATTTTGGATTCGGACTGCACCTGCAGTGTAGATGTGAGGAAGTTGTCCTGTGACACAATGTCCACAAAGAAGTCAGGCGGGATTTCTCCCAGCTGATGGTAGAGCACAGTGATGAGCCCCAGGTAGAGGTCTTTACGCTTCTGCATGGCCTCCTCTGAACGACACAACAGAGCCAGGAGACGCTTCCAGTGCTCAAAGCCCTCGTACACATTTCCAATAAGGAAACACACAAAGGCAAACTGCAGCTCGCCTGAGGATGGAAGAGAAGAAATTTAGGTCATTTAAACATATAGAGTGACTTTACTTTAACTGTGTGTTATTGTGATGATCTTATATTGGTATATCTAACACTTACCTAGCAAATTGAGAGGCTGCAGCTCATGGTTCTTCTGCAACACCGTCTCCAGGGCATAGCTCAGGTCCAGACTGCACTGGGTGATCTCGGCCGGGGTCGCACCAGGTGGGTAGGTCTTTTGGGGGATTGCAGAGAAGCGCAACTCTGTCCCTTCCCTCTGTTTCATCCTGGGGAGTCTGTTGAGTCCCTCTCTCATGCTCTGACAGGCTGTGTCATTCCTTGGCTGCTCTGCCCTGTCTTTGGTGTGTCTAAACTCAATCTCAGGAATGACGTCACTGTATGCACGTACTCTACCAGACAAAGGCTGCAGGTTTTTGGCCACTTCTTCACTCAGGCGGTCGGTAAGGGACACCCACTTCCTCATCACCTCGTAAGGATAAGGGCCCAAGTAAGGATCCAGCTCTCGCAAGGTCGCCCGGATGCGGCTCACTTCCTCTTCGTTCTCAGAGGCTGAGAAGTCCAGATCTTCTTCTTTGGGATCCCAATTTGCTAACAGGATCTCTTTGGGTTTGAGAGAGAGGAAGAGCCCCGTCTTTGGGCCAATTTCTCCCCCACAACTTGGTGAGTTCACAGAGCTGTAGTGGAGGAAGTGCAGGCCTGGAGGGATCATCTTCACTCCCCGGAAGCGAGGACCCACCTGCCAACTCTTGCAGTCAATCCCCAGCTCTGTGCCCTGAGGAACACCCAGCAGCACCAGGGTGGCTCCCTCCTCAAACAACCTCAGAGCCACCTCCGGGTCCATGTCTTCGGTGCTGCTGCTGGCCATGAATACTAGACCTAAACCTACTAACTAAACCAAACAAGGCAAAACAAGAGCTAAACTCCGCTTTCAACCGTTACATGAGAGCTTCTCATGTTCAGAGTAATCAGTCGGATTTCGTCGAAATGTGCACGCCCGAGAGTTAACGCAAGATGCTGCTGCTTTTTCTAAAGGTTTTCGATTAATGCAGTTTACTCGCCGCCGAAAAACAAAAGCGAACAATATCGCAGAAATAAGAGGTGCGTTTCCCCCCCAAAGAATTAGTAGTGTTAGGTTCCTCCAACAGCGGTACTTCCAGCGGCGTCTTGTTGTTGTTTCACATCGTGAGGAAATCGTTTAATCGACCCTGTGCAACATATAGTGTGCTCCGGACAGAAACAGTACTGTATTGAAAAGAGTTCCAGTTCTCAGTGAAGTCTTTTTGAAAACGACGTTTGCCGATAAACATGAATATATTGCCGCTTACTTTCAGTTATATATTCAGTTACTATAATCTCAATCCAAATTATGTTATTGATTTTCATTATACTGTCACTAAGGTTAACAATTTTCCAGACATTTCAGTCCCCCCCTATTGCACCATGAGGATTCCTTGAAAGCAGTTCAAGGTCAAAAAGGTGACACAAAGTCTTGCTCTATTTATTATTTAGTTATTAACTTTGTTCCTTTTTTCTTTCTATTCATTCGTTTATGTAGTGCCAGAACTAGCTGCAATGGTTTTGTACATACTGCAAACAAAACGAGTCTGCCATTGGCTTTTCATATCACACCACTACCACTTTCATCACTATTTCTGCTATTACAACTACTAGTAGTAATATAATAATAATAAGAAGAAGAAGAAGAAGAAGAAGAAGAAGAAAAATAATAATAATCATCATCATAACATTAACACATAACATTTAACCTTTTTATTATGCAGTATATACTCATTTCATGGGAACATTTCAAATGTATGATGACATACAGCTTACAAACACAAAATAATGGTTGTTACAACAGGAGAGACCTTGGAAAATGTACTTTTTCTGAAAGTATTTTAATGCATTGTGATATTTTAAGCTTATCTGTGGTTACTATAAAACTGTTCCATAAAACAAGGAACACTGCTGACATGCAAAGCCTGGTAATGCAAAAAACACTGAGAACTTGAAAACAGTAAACATTCATGACATTGCATTCGAAAAACAACTGACTAAATACAGTGGCTCATTAGTCCTGTGATATTCTCTGTTTGATGCAGTAAACCTTTTATACATTTACTTGATTATCTTCATGACAAAGTAGCAGGTTTACAGTAATCAGGAAGTCACATTACTTTGAGAGCATATAGACACTCTGTAGTTTCTGCCAACAAGTGATCAGTGCCTTGATAACTTTGATTACCCTGATCCTCTTTCTCTTCTTCCCACGTATTTTCTTAACAGCTGAACATGAGGTTCTCTTCTCCTGACAACATACAACCAGAAGAAAGGTATTGTTAGGCTATCAAAAAGTTTGCCTCCACCCTGTTGCTTTAATACTGTTTTATCAGAATACCATTATCAGGAGATATTTGTGTATCTTTGTATTGGTCCTCTGCAAACTATTTTTAAAAATTAAACAATAAAACTCTTTGAAGTCCTCCTCCTTACCAGATAATCAGGATTGCAGTTGTGAATGATGAGCTGCTCCATGCTCTCCAGTGGTTTTTCCAGGTCAGACTGCCGCTTGCCACTGTTCTGACACCGTATCTGCTGTGTCATACCATAGATTGAAACCAGAATACGATGTGCCTGAAGAAAATAAAACAACTTTTCAAATAATCCCTCTAGCCCACCCTTATGATGTTACTATACTGTACAACAACCCCAAATTACGCCTCACAATTCCCTTGGGGAAATCCTTCCTTTGCATTTTCCAAATTCTTCATGTGCAGCAGCCACAAAGGTAGATTGTGTGAGAGGGTCTTGTGAAATCCATCAGAGTATCAGGACTGTTATGAGTTATAATTACCCTGTCCATGGTGCTGACAGAGTACATACTGTAGTGTCATTTACCTTTCCTTGGGGACAGGGGTCTCTGTCTTTGGAGTTATTAAATGACCGTGTCAAATTCTGCAAAAGAACAACCAAACATGGATCCATTAAAAGAAATTAAAATTGCTTATTAATCAAACGAGAAAGAAAATTAGACTGCCAGTAAGCCCGGTACAGTGAACACAGCGGTAACCACTGGAGGGCAGCCTATCATCAGATATTCAAACATTGGTCTTAAGCGTTTAATGCCAGGTGCAACTTAGATAGATAGATAGATTACTTTATTCATCCCTGAAGGGAAATTATGTTGTCATAGCAGCAATCCGGTACATTAAAATACAATAGAAATACAATGACATAAAACACTGAGTTAGAAAAAATAAAATAGAAATAGGAGTAAAAATTAAAAAAATAATAATACGAAATGGGACAAGGGAACTTAAAAAACTTTAAACTTTAAATAAACTGACGCACAGGCCGACGCACAAGTAAAAATGTCTCTATTTAAGTTGGACATAAAGCGCACAGAGTCTTAATTGCAACAATATTCTTTTACCAGATTCTGCAGCTCGACGAAGATGACTTCTCTGTAGGAGCCCAGTATTTCTTTGTAATTACATCTACGTTTACCAGAAGTGTTGTCCAACAAGAGAACCATCAGGACAGTCCGGAGTAGAGTTCCGGTCAGACACTATAAGAAAGATTACACATATATTGTGAAGGAAAAAACGTCCACACAAAATTGACCGTCTGGGAAAAAAGTCCATGAATCATTGTGCACTGCTGCTCGGACGCACAGTGCACCCCAGCGGCATCCGCCCGTCACCAGCCGATTTAGAGTCCATGCAATAGTGACGAACATCACTACAGCGCTGTTGACGGTGGTGTTGTACACAGACTTGATCATCAGCGGCGTAAATACCCCCTATCAGCTCAGTTGCTGCGTAACTACGCATCAGATGTTAACGCCACACTCACCATTTATCATGTTCTGTTGCAGGATCCCTCAGACGAGCAACTCCATGTCTGCCAGAACCAGGGGGATCCAAGGAGTTTGTCCTGATCCAGCGGCGTTCATTGTCACCACCCCCCCAACCCCCAAAGTAGTTTTGGTTGCACTTCCTCTGGTGGATAGTCTAACACGGTGGCTCATAGACTTCCGATGAAACGTTCCCGTGATTTCCAACACCAAATGCCTACCCGTCATGGATTGCTGACAGCGGGTTTAGGATTTCATCAAACTCCAGTCCAGTCAAGTCGAGGAACACTTCTGCAATCAAACACTTGCCTTCATCCTTTCGGTTTCGTTGGAAACGATGCTTAATGGATCCGACATCGTTTCAGCCAAACCAAAACCTTACCAGAAGCTACAATGAAATCCCACAGAGAACCGCTGAAACGCTGACCGTGCACGGGAACTGCATGGGTAGAAACTTGTGGACTGAAAGGTCAGAGACGTCACATCGCACAGATAAGCCAACTGTGCGCTCTGAAATAAACACGGCATTCACGTCACAGCAAACTCTTTTACAATACAGCTTGTTTGGGCAAAAGAGGGAAGGGTGCAACAAACATAATTTGTTTATTGGATTCCTGCAAAGAATTTTTCATTTCATTTCAAGCGAGCTGTTTAAAAAAAAAACCCAACAGATTATTACAACATGAGAAATAACGTAATAATCTCTGACAAAGAGTTTATATACACTGTCACAACATGTTGAACAGACAAAGCCAAATCTGTGCCTCTAACAAAATACGTCACTACTACATATTCACTTTTGAGTTTTATATTGGTACCTAATTAAAATGTGTGGAGTTCTCTTTTCACTTTGACATTAAATCATCATTGTTTGTTGGTGAGTACAACAACTACAATTGAAGTCTGGAAAGAATAAAAAATAAAACAACTTAAGTGGGTTCCAGAGAAAGACAACTCCAGGTAACGGTAGCCGAGTGTGTCCATAGCTGTTTCCCTGCTAGATTTGTGACTGCTGGAGTCTCACGGGTGTTTTCAGTCCACATTTCCCGAGTCTCAGAATGTGTTCTTGATCTTGCTGGCTACCAGCGCTAAGATCTCGCCTGTCTTCTTCTGCCAGTTCAGGACGTGTTTGGACTCAGCGCACCACAGCTCTCCATGGCGGGGCTCCGCATTCTCGCAGCGCTTGCGCACCTCTTCCTGTTGTTCCTGATAGGTGCAGAACAGTGAGATTTGGCACGCACGCACACAGTTTTATGAAGAATGCATCAACAGCACATAAAACTTGGTTCAGCCAAAGTCACATTCATTATATTTATATTATGTCACTTATATCATTACATGTCAGTCGTGTGAACTTTATAAGACAGAGGCACTCTGATGCTGCCTGATATTTAGCTGCAATGTCTACTGTGTACAAACACAAGTCTCATACCCAGATAAGGACAGACAATAACAAAATTCTTACTTCGGTGCCATGTTGCAGCTCAAACTTGTAGAAGAGAGCCCAAGCATCTCCGAGGTCTGGATCAATCTTTACTGTCCTGAGGAACCACTCTCTGGCTTTGGTGATCTTACGCTCACTCCAGAACAACCTGAAAAGTGTCAGACCACATGATTAATCAGTAAACGCTACGTAAAACCCGCACAAACAGCACAGCTTATTATTGAGAGGCAGAGCGGAAAACAGTGGAAAGACGCAGTCATACTTGGCTACAGCGAGCAAGACATGGGGATCATGTTCACACTTCTTCAAAGCATCCACGCTTTTCGTCTTCCTTTGGGGTCTGGCCTCCAAAAACACAGCCTCAGCCCATAGGATACCTTGAAGGAAGGAACAGGGAGAATTTGAAATTATTGCTTTTGTGTACAAAAGTCTGGAACACGAACAGGTGTTTTGACATTAATTACAAGACACAGTCAATTCTCCTAAGATTCTCCTGTAATAAAAATTATACAGTACATATTAGTGAAAAAGTTAAACCAACTACAACCATATACAGTGTCCTCACCTGAATTGGGGCACTCCTGCAGGGCTTTGGCCATCAGTGTGTTGGAGATGTTCTTCAGTCCGGCCCTGAACTCCAGTCGAACTGACTCCAGCCTGGTTAATGTGATCAGATACACATGATTTTAGTTGCACAGTTGCACAGCCCATCAGTCCAGTTTGGGTCTTTGTGCTGCTTTTAAATAAAAGTTGTTGTTTCTCTTATGTAACTGTGGTAAAAGCCCAGAAGCAAATGTTTTAGATCCCAAAGACCCTCCCAAGGAAGGAAAACAACTGACGGAAGAAAACAGGGAAGCCAACTGAGAGCCAAAGTAAATATATTCAATTGCTCAGTCCACAGACCTCACTTTGGACATCCCTATGAAGATGCTTCATACATGATTGATTACGGTGACACATTTCAAAAAGCTCCCTCAAACAGCATCTCTCTTTTCCAGAGGTGTACCACACTTTCTTTGTTGTGTGTTTTCTCACCATAGCTCAGGGCTCTGGGGGTTCTTGAGTCTTGCCTTCTCCAGGATGGCTCTGGCTCTTGTCAGCTGTCCCACTCTCTCTTCAAGATGAGACAGCAACAGCCACAGAGGCACCGAATGGGGACACTTTTTCAGCTACAGCAACGACAAAGTCATAAATCGATTATCATCTGAAACAGAAATGAACAAAACTGCTGCAAGACAACACCTACATGAACCTCTCCCCCAAACACTCACCCCTTGGTTGTAGGCCTCTCTGGCCTTGTCCATGTTTTCACACTGCTCCTCTATCTGGCCTCTCATCATCCAAAGTTTCGGGAAGTCCTCATAGTGTTTCAGGGCCTCGGTGCACAACTCCTGCGCAGCTTCTATGTTTCCCAACACCCACTCCAACTTCACCGACTTCATGAATACCTGTGGAGATCACAAACAAACGCACAGTCTGTTCAGCCACGGAATAGGTTCCCCGCAGGCGTGTAATATACTTGACACAGAATAGCATTGTTGAAAAATAATTTAAAACAAGTGACAGACGCACAAGCCGAGAGCAGAGATCTCCGGACCGGGAGTCTCAGGACTTTGAGCCCATGTGGTGTATCCCCCCCCCCTTCGCTCCAGTGAAGAATCCTTCAAAAACTTCCTGGATCGAGACACCGCTCTGGGATCACTCCCAAAATTTAATCACATCTAATTTTTTTTTGCGTAATCCCGGTAACAGACAAACACGAGCCATTCCGTAACCTCCTTGGTGAAGGTAGTATTTTCATTGCAGCCAAATTTATGCAACACAAATACCTTGCGCCCTTTCAAATGTATCAAATACCAACTTCCCGAGGCGTAGCCGAAACTGCGTCATTAACAACACACGTCGGTCTTATCTGATAATCAGTGGGGCCAACATTAAAGCTGTTGGTCATATATGTCAGTAACTAAAGGGAGAGCAGCCAGGTCGCCTGATGCACAGAGTGATAGTTTGTAAGAGCACCGCTGACAGCATCTTTCAACCTGAGGTTGGTTTTGAACCGGTGAAACCTGGCAAGCCTAAACCTGAGGAAAAACAGTGTGTTTTGTAGAAATTAGCTCTCGTACAATGGAATATCACATTACTATAAAACACAGGCTTTTAAGTGGAGAAGAAAAAACCTGATACAAAAGCCATGGCCTAAAACATGGGTCAGAGCTGTGTTCATCCCAGCATTACTTAATGAAAAACAAACTAACTGTTCTGGTACAGAGGGTCATGCAAGGACAGTGAGAGAGTAAAAGGACAGGACAGTTTAAAAACACTTCCCCTGTGCAAAGTAGCAGCCAAAGGTTTCTGTGGGATCAATCTTTGAAGAAAAATCTCACTTTCCTTTCTTTTCTCTTTTCAGCGTTTTTGATAATCCAACAAGCTTTCCATTGACAGACGCATTAAAACCTGAATGGGGAGACCATTATTTTTCTGAGATGATTTGTGGAGAGCAATTCTGATTAGATTACGAAATAGAGAAATCTCTCCTTTTGCTTTCAGCCTCACACATACTCACCCTGGCTGTCGGGGCGCTGCTGCGGGCCTTGGCCAGCAGTCGACGGGCTCTTTCATACTCATTATTCTCGGACTCCAGTTTGACAGCGGCAAGCCAGATCTCTTCACTGTTAGGGTTAGCCTGTAGAACGTACGGGTAAGCGGGGGAGAAACGGAGGAAAGGGTAACACTTAGTTAGACACGGGCTCACATGGACAATGCGTGAACAGGTCAAGAGTTCGCCGCTTGCGTCATCACCTGGAAAGCCAGAGCGAGGATGCTTCTGGCTGCGGGCACATCCTCGGCCAGCCACTTGGACTTGGCTCCCATCAGCCACAGGACCTCCGCCTTGGGACAGTGAGCCACAGCCCTCTGAAGCAGGGCCTCCAAAGACTCCCTGAGAGAGTAATGGATGGAAGGAGCACAGTGGCAGTTAATGAAGCAGAGTAAGGTTGAGAAAACCAGAATATTTGATACAGTGGTTACTTTAAAAAAATAAAAAATAATAAATAAATAAATATATATATATATATATATATATATATATGAAAATTGTGAGGAAATAAAGTACCTGACCTCTACATTTAGAAAAATAAATCTGGTCACCTGGTGCCATGGTTCTTCTCGAAGTAGGCAGCTCTAAGCCAGACACTTTTTTTGCTGGGGAACACCTGCAGTGCGTGGGCATAGATGGCCCTGGCACACTCCAGCGCTCCATGGGCCACACACTGAAATATAAGACGAGCATATCTGAGCAACTCTGACAGCAAAATGAGTGTGTGTGGGACCTGTGTCAGGGGTCTACTGGTACTCACGCTCTCTGCATCCTCCATCCAGGTGTGTTTCCGGTCCTCCTCCTCGATGCCGATGCCGATGACGGCCCTTATCACGGCCTGGCAGGTCGCCACGCTGCCTGCTTTGTCACACTCCTCTGCATCCTGCAGGACAAGAAGGAACATTGAAGAGGAAAGTAATTGGTACACAGCAGGAGAATGGAAAAAAGTTGATGTGTCTTGGCACAGATGATTTTCTTTTGCAGGAAAGAGCAAAGGACCAGCTCAGGGTGTTATTACAAAATGTTTCTTTTAAAAAAAAACCCCAAATCCTGTCATTCTGAAGTTCATCTAAAAAGGTGTACTGGAAAACAACCTCAATAAAACCAACCACAATCACTACACACAGTCAAGGACAGAAAAGAGCCTATGATTGCAAAACAACTGGGAATTGCAATAAAATGCCAGGAACTGTGCTGGCTTGTATTACTTTGACACCCAGATGAAATAGCAGAGGGCTACTTATCAAAGTATGCTGGCATGCTCTAAAAAGCTGACAAAGAAATGACGCAGTCAAAGTTTAAAAGCACAATCACTTTCTTCCCCTGATAATTTTCAGGTTTATTCAGAAGCATAACCCAAGAGTTTGAGACCAATGTGAAAAATCCCAGCGGTGTGTTCGTCAGCTGACCGTAAATGAAACTGCAGGCTGGACTTGCTCCCGCCTCAATGAGCAGAGCTGATGTATAATGTTGAAAACACGCACAAATTGCACCACAAAATACAACTCTGCTTCATCGTCAGTGACTCATTAAGACAAAGAATACCATGTTACCAGCTTATTAGTTACAGCTGCGCAATCTAATCCAAACAACGCTGTGGCTCCACAACACATCCAAATTTTGTGAAGCTTCGAAACTTTCAAATATTGTGTAACGTGTGGCGCAGTGTTGGGACCACCTTTCAGTATAATGCATAATCTGGCACTGATTAAATATTAAATATTTCCATGTCAAGTCATGCCTCTGTCCTTTCTTACCCTGAAGATTTTTTGAGTATATATACACACAAGTATATACAGTATATTTTTAAGATCTTCAGAAATGTAATTATTTATTCGGCACAGCTGTTTGTTTTCCTACAGACAGCTGCAGAAAGCCCTGCCCTCTCCCTCACGCTGATGTCAGGGAAATCGTGAGGCCGCAGGAACATACCTGTATCCACTGCTCTCTGTTGATCTCCACACCGTTGGCATGCAGAGAGGTGATGGCTCTGTCAATGATCTTGTCGACCATCTGAGTGTTGCCATTGGCCTCCTCCAACTTGGCGGCAGTGATCCAGATGTGACGATCGGTGGGAATGTTCTCTCGGGCTTTGTTGAGGACACGACGGGCGTTCTCGTACGTCTCCAACCGGGCCAGTGCCAGCCACAGCTACGAAGGGCAGACACAGATAAAAAAAAGGGGAAGGCGCAAAGGTTTGTTCATTGCATTGCAGTGTGCGGCATCCTGTTCGTAATATACAGTATGTTATGTTTCGTGCTGGTGGAAAAAAAAAAACTGCAATGACAGCACATGCTCGTCGTACCTCCACACTTGTCGGGCAACACTCCACAGCTCGACTGAGCATGATCCTGGCGTCCTCTGGCTCCTCCAGCTCAACGGCTGTCTTCCAGAGTCGCACTGACTTGGACACGTTCTCCAGGGCTATAAGACAAGATAAGATATGGGTAAAAATTACACAACTGCTAAGTAATTCCATCGAAACTCATATTCTGAGTGGTTTATAGCATATTAGCAGGCCCCTGTGTTGCTCAAGGCAACAAACTAACTCACAAAAGTTAAAACCCTTGAACCTCATTGCAACCGATTGGCCATTCTGTCACAATGACAGCAACATTTTAATGCTGAAAACACACACACCTTATTTACACGAGCAACGCATCGTGTGCAGGGGCATAAAAAAGGAGGCGGAGACGCGACAGACTTCGGCGAACACACAAGCGGCGAATACGACACCATAAAAGCAAGCACTTAACAGCATATTCTGCAACAGCAGTAAAGTTCAACAGCGATTGGGAGGTAAGGGAGAGTATTCGGTGTGTAACGAAGACAAGTAAGGAGGGGTAACTGAACATGTAGAGGCGGAGAAACCACTTCCACAGAGGAAGCTCCACATCCATCTCTGTCACCGGGGTATGCTGTTGGGAAATATTAGTGCATGCGTGTCTGTGTGTCTGTGTGTGTGTGTGTGTGTGTGTGTGTGTGTGTGTGTCTGTGTGTGTGTAAGGGCAGTGACACCATGGTTCCGATAGGGTGCCTGAACTCGACAAGAAGCCAGAACACAGCTGCCAAATGTAACTGCTGTAAATGTTTTATGCAAGCTTATGAGTGCAGGGAGTGAGTCGTTCTGTGTGACTGCCTTTATGACACAATGGGCAGATTGAGACTGGTTGTGAATTTTTGCCCTGTGAAATTAGTGTCTTCCATTTGGCAGGGAGCCTTTGAGTACTCATTCATGCAGGCACTGCTGGGCGGGCGGAAAAAAAACCTCTCCTGATGACAACGTAACAGCAACATGTCTTTTCAAAACTTCCACACACGGCTTTCCTTGCAATCTGACCGTGGACTGGAGAGGCCAACAAGTTAACAAGTTCAAAATGTGTCCTTGCAGGTGATATTGCCCTTACCCTTCCTGAGGACTCGTTTCTTGGCCCTGACATCTGTCTCCAGCTCTGCGGCTCTGATGTAGATGCGGACAGATTGTGGCAGGTGGCGGACCGCCTGGGCTACCACGGCTTTAGCTGTGTCACCAGGCTGGAGCCGGGCTGCCTCCAACCACACGTCTTCACTCTGGTGGGTAGAAAGAAATACTTACAGCAACAGGAGGGCAAGAACCAATATCATCCCATTAGACATGATAGGTTTAAGACAAGCAAACTTTACTATAGCCTAGAGTCTGGATGAGCTAATGATGTGAACAGGCCCTTATCAGATTCAATGTGCTGTCCATCATCCCTCACCTTAGGACACATCTCAGTGCCTTTCATGATCAGGTTCCTTGCCACCTGCAGTTTGCCAGTCACCTCCTCCAGCCTGGCAGAGGCAATCCAGGCAGGCGGGTGATGGGGGTTGGTCTCCCTCACTGATTTCAGCAGCAGACGAGCCTTCTTAATGTCACTGAGCAGGAGGAACCAAAAATATACCATCAGACACACACACATCTTGGATCTTGGATCCTCTGGTGTCGCCGTGACATCTCTACCTGATATCCCCTCCATGTGTGGGGATCATGGAGTTGAGATCCGTCAGGTAACCCTTCGGATCTACCACCGTCTGTCCGCTCACAGAGTCGGATACCTAAGAACAGATAAAATGCAGACACTGAGCGTAAATGAATCCTGTGTATCAGGAAAATAACAGCAGCAACAGTACGTATCGCAGAACATACTAAAAAGTGAAAGGGGCTGTGAATGATGCGGCAGTTACCTGGCTGAGCCTCATATCCATGAGTGTGTTCCTGGCCTGACCGATTTTCCTCATGTCCAGCTCACCGGTCCCTGGCGTCATCAGTCCAGGGGTCATACTTCCTGGATAAGGGGTGTTCAGACCTCCCAGCTAGGGAAGAGAAGAAACAATCCCAGTTGGGAAGAGCATTATCCTCTCAAATGATGCATGTGTATGAAAAATGGCTTCCTTATGCTGTAGACTGAGTTACAGGGTAGTACATTTGGTTAACTTTCTAAACAAACTGTGATTATGTTGGCTTTCTACTCAGTTATTATATTTCTTATGTTGTCTTATGTTTCCTGTTACATAGTACATGTCCACTGATTACATGATTGCATGAAAAAGGAACCTTTGAAACTGATGGGATCTGCTTGTTTACAGTGAGATATTTCTGACTCCTGCTGGTGCAGCCTGCAACTACATCATACCATCCACTGGTGTGTCGTTTTTTGCATGTTTACTGACCCCTTGCAGAGGGTCAACGGTGGTGTGGTTCTCTCCGGTCTGCAGGTGTTTAGAGAAGAAGCTGTCCGGGACAGGCGTGAGTTTTTCATAGCGGGGATTCCTCTGGCGCTTGTTCCTCGCATCTCCCACCTCAGGGATGCTCAGCCACTCCTCCTCCGTCACCTCTGCCAGCTTCCTCTGTGACGACATAAAAAAGGGGAGATTAAAGACGCATAAGAAAGAGATGTGACTCAATTTAAGATGTCAGCAATTAATATGTATAAAAGCATATTGCTAATGATATTGCTATGATTTTCCTATTTAAAGTATTACCTCAGATTCATTATCCTTTATTGTGTAAAGATTGACTCAGCTCTGCTTGACAGAAGTGAAGGAACCCTATTGACTCTAGACTGATCATTTCAAAACCTTTGTACCTTCAGGTCTGAAAACTGCTGCTGGATTTTGGGTCGTTCCATACGGTATTTCTCAATTTCTTCCTTTTCTCTCAGCTCCCTGAAAATACACAAGAAAGATTCAAAAATTACATTCACTCAATTGCACAGGACGTATGACATGGAGACGCTGTGAAAAAGGAAGGGGTGAATGCTTTCACTCTAAAACTCAGGGGGGAAACAGACAAATTCTGATTATAACCTTCTTTCCTTGCGTCGCTCATCCATCCTCTTGTCCAGCGCTGCATATATAGCATCTGCTTCTTCATCGTCTTTCTCATAGGGCCCACTGGAGAACAAGCTACCTGCATATCCGTTGAACTACAAGACAGAGCGCAATATAATTTGATAATCATGACAGAACACACCATATAAGCATTCATACACACAGTTCAATTTTGAATTTTTAATGAATGAATCTTCATTCATGAATTTAAAGAGATGCATAAACGATAACAGCAAGAGAAGATCCATTCATAGGCACCTCATCATAGTTGGTGTCGTTCAGATCTTCATCATCATCGTCCTGATTCTTCTTCATTTGGTCCCCAACCGTCCTCTTCCCAGGGGGTGCATGTCGGTCATCCACAGGATCGTTGGCATCACGAGCAGGACCAATATCAGATCGGGTGGTGAAGCCAGTTGCACTGAAGAGGAGCAAGGATATCACATGAGTATACACAGGGCATGCAACTCAAGATGCATTCAGCATGCACATGGAAATTCAATAAGAAATTGAACAACCTTATCTGTACTTTTCAGCAATGCTTTGATCATTTTTACTTTGGATTGCCTTGCATTGTTTTTGTTTTTACACAGGGGGTTAAACTGATATAATGAGAAAGAGGCCATCAAAGCAATGCAGCACATGCTGGATTTGACTGAAGCATTAGTAATTGTGTTAAGGTATCAGCTGCTAGCATAGAGAGCGTTACACACGCAGGACAGTTTGTTACACCATTGACTATCTCGCAGACAAAACTTAGCTTGTTAGCAAGCTAGCTAGCTAAGTTAGCTCACCCTCTGCCGAGACCGGGGACGTAGCCCAGCGGGGCAGGCATGCCAAGGAACGGCTTCTTCTTTTTCCCCATGAGCGGAGAGGCGAGGGGCATTATCGGTGGTCCGCCGCTGGCCCCCGCCGCCCCGCCGCCTCCCGCTGAGGCTTTGGGGTTACTTTTAGGCGCTTGTTTAGCAGTAGCGCTGGCCATCGTTGCACCAACGACGAGGAGGAGGATGAGGAGGCTCAAAGCCGGATAAACAACAGTCGCACTTCCGTTACCAGAAAACAGCGGCGCCATCCTCCTAGAAATACCTGTTGGTGTTTGTAACAGCGCCCCCCACAGGAACTAGGTCCTGTTTGTTTTATTTTTTCTCAGTATGGCCTTTTAGTTTAAAACGTTGGGTGTACATCGTAAAACATGGTCGCCTCAATCTCTCGCGGCGTGACAGTGAGATTGAAACTATTTTTAAAAAATAATTATCATAATTCGTGCTGATATCAGTCCACCAGTAAAGCCACACGAGGGCGCCACATCCTGGAAAATAATAGGCCTAATGAAATATTGCACTTAATCAAATGGTATGGGTGTTCATAGATTAATCTTCCTAACGCTTAATGTCAGTCTTCATATTTCATGTGTTACGACTACATCATATCATTGATATGTTGTTTCTACTACTACTACTAATAATAATAATAATCATCATCACCATACAAATAATTGACATAATCATAATCAAAAGAACTTATTCATTTCTTTGATTTGTTATTTTTTAAAATAATTGTTTGTTTTTGATATTACATATTTATTACATTATTGTAATATTCTCTTCATTTTCCTAGGGAGAATAATGCAAAAATCTAAGGAATATGTAGAATATTATAGTAGTACGTAATAGTAAACGTAATAGTCTGATAACTTGATCAGGCATGATATGATCTTTGTACATTTTATGAGGAAATTTCATTTTTCTCCTTGACTTATCAAGCACCAATAGGTGCCAGTCCAACAATGCCAGTCATGACATACAGTATATAACGTAGCTCACATTTGTTTAAAGAAGCAGTCATGCCCTAAAGGTTGCATATTGCCCAATAAGCCTTCCCAGTCTTCATCATCTCAGGGCCTTGCCATGGCTCCTTACTTTGAAAGTATCATATTAACCAGTAAAAGTATTTTATCGGACTGTAAGTGAAGTGTACTCTGGCTCTCTGTAGTGAATACATTACTGAAATAGTCTTCAAGCCATTTTTTCTCAGAGGGTAAATTTACATGTGTATAAGTCAACTGAGCCATACATAAGGCATACAGCCATATGAGTGAAAAATATTCATGTTGGAGATTCTGTAGTCATACATGAGACTGTAAACTGCAATAAAGGTAATTACATTCTAACATGACATTTCTGGGTTTCATCCCTTGAGATGAAGTGAGGCTATTCATCAATTAGCTTCAATCACGTTTAATTTCACTCACCCATAATCTGAGCCTCAGCCCAGACCTTTACATTTTTCTCCATTTACATTGCCTGGCGGGTAGACATAATTTCACTCCTGGGAGAAGATGTTATGATGAAAATTGGCTCTCAGACACATTAGAAGATATATAACTCACACAGCTGAGGAAAAATTTAAACATGAAGTGCGATTCAAGCTTTGATTTCATCCAGTTACTGCATTGCTTCTTTTACTTTCCTGTGATTATTTCAATGATCATTTCAATTTATTTCATCATTGTGTGCTTTTTCAATGAAGGAAAGGCAGAAGACAGAATGCTTTATGTGTCTGCATGCTCATCACAGTACTATCCCATGGATAAGTCTCTTTAGGAATGAATGAATTAATAATACAGGCCATTATTAACAATGAGAATATCTTTCAAAGCCTGATCCAAGCACATATGTGGTCAGTCTGCTAAATTTGCACAATAATTGATGCATGTATCTCTGCTGAGACTAACACATGAGTGGCAGCCACATTATTATAGCCAAATGGCTGAAGGAGGAATTCAACATAACGTGACATAACTTTTGCATGTAAGACTATAGTGTTTCCATAAGAATAAGCATATTCAGCAGGAATCCACCATACTCCACCACACACATAGCTACAGACAAAAGTGCATTAAAATCTGCAGCTGGCAGTGGTAGCAGAAGATAGCTGATATCTGCTTGGGGGTCGTGAAGGCAGTCTCAGTAACTGTGCTCTCGCCTAAGCTAGGACTATAATCATTCCCTTTGATGTGCTGCCATAAATCATTTGGCAATGCTTCCTGTAAATGCAGCTGTGGACTGGAAACAGTGTCAAGAATGAAGAAACTAGCTTATCTGCATATATTATACATACAACATAGTATCATGATACAGAGGACTGAAGTCACTGAGTTCTTCACAGAATGTGTTACATTTGATTTACACTGAAGTTACAGCTTTTAGATTTTAAATATTCAAAATAAATGTCAGAGTTCTTAATAGAAGTTGCAATTGTGACCGAGAGTCTATTCATAGATTTCTTTGCTGAGGGCAAAAAAGCAATACCTTCCTTTGGTTAGAGTTAAAGTAAACCATTAATGTGATTTCTCTATGTGAGCAAAGCTGGAAAACAATAATTAAGCAGCTCAGTCTATTTTTTCTAAAGCAAAGACTAATTACTTCATTTGAACAGAATTGCATTTGGGATGAGGGAGATTCACAAAATACTATCCCTCATTTTGTGACTAACACTTTAATTTGTGATATGGTGATAAAGTGATAATGGTAATACTGGCAAATTGAAATGTGTTTATAACACATTTCAAGCCAAAGTGTGTTACTGAGTATACAACAGTGTGTGTGTGTCTTTCCATGCAAGCATACAGTAATCTGCATGTTTATGCATTCGTGTGTGTGCTACTTTGCATGGATGCATAACTCTGTTTAATCTGTTTATTCAGTGCATGTGACACAGGATGGAGGGGAGGACCACTGAACTATCTGTCCAAACAGATGTCATAATAAATATATAGAATGTAGCTGGAGCCGCATGGAAGCAGCAGAAGTAGTGTATCCATGAAATATCCCAGCAAATAACATCTTTTCCCATTTATGGTCCACTGCAGTTTGCAAGAAAGAGGCACTGGAGGAGATATGTTGAGGTGATGGGTTTACTGATGCACTTTCATGCATCACCTACAAACACACAACTAGACACACAGACAAGAAATGCAGACACATTATTCATACTGCCTGAGCTGCATTTTGAGTTAATTTTAGCTTGTTATTCCCAATGATACATTGATACATTCAATTATTGTCTCTTAGTTGAAAGAAGTCAACAAAGCATGACTTTGAACATGTAAGAAAGTCCTGGGAGGATTCATGATTTATTTAGCACTAATTACTGACTGTGTATCATTCTGAAACAAAGCAATGTGTCCTTAGGAAAGGACAACAGTAAATTGCTATTAGGGCCTTTCTTTAAAAGTGGCCAACCACAGTTGTTTTGGGCTACATATGTTCAAACAGTATTTATTTTATCCACTTGGCTTAGTGTGACAACAAAGCTTTGAATAAGGACCGTTCTGTAATTAGTCTAAGGCAGGATTTTTAGCATTTTAGCTACAAGGGAAAAAAGGTGGTGGATTTTGTGTTGTGAATACTAATGCAGTGGCAAACGTGATATACAGTATGTGCATTGTGGGTCAATCATGATGGAAATATTTCATTACACTAACTGCCATGTAAGGAAAAAGATCCCTTCCACCACTCCTCTCCTTAAGCAGTGATAGGGTCACCTTGAGTCTGCAAGTGAATACTTGCATGGCAGAGACCTACAGAGGCACATTCAATAACACTAAACTCAGAGGGATGAGGGATGGATGATGTGTTCTCCAGCTATAGCTTCTCACTTGCTGTCACAGCATCCCTCTGCTGCCATGATACATTTCTCCTTCTAAGCATTCAGTTTTACTCTGTGTGTGAGAAGAAAGGGGAGCAAGTGAATGGCACCCATGCTGGTTTTGGTGAGAGGTTTTCATATTTTTCACAGTCATACAACTCTGACAGCAAACACAATCCAGTGCAGGGTTGATTTGTTTCCCTGGTGTCTGAGCAGATGAATGAGATTATTGACTGAAGCTGCTATCCTGACCTGCTGTTTGACAGAGACTGGTATTTAGCTGGGTTATTTTGACACAGTGGATTACAGACCATATTGCATTTAAGGGGGGGGGTGAGGAGAGCATGGAGAGCTGTACAACATGCATGGACAGCAGAAAAAAAATGGAAGTATAACAGGCAGAATGAGAGAGAATAGATGAGTGGGTTTAAAAAAGAAGCATGAAGCTTGAATAAACTTGGATTCTTTCCAATCAGATTCATCCCTGACAACACAACACAAAGACATCTTTTTATAGACAAAGATGACATGATGATCACTATCCTCTTTATCTTCCATTTCATGCCAGAAAAAAACTCTCTATGTATTGTCTTAACCCAGCCAGGGCACAAATAATGTTTGGTATTTGTTCACAGTTTCAGTTCTCTGCATTCAGAGAACTGTTCTCTTGTGGAGACTTGCACAGATTGCAAGGACAATAAATCAGAATTCAATGATACTGTGAGTTGATTATTTTTAATGAACTGCTCTGTGGTTGTGGGTAACATTAGGAAGGACTAAAACAAAAAAAATATGCTCCAGTTACACATAGTTCATTCAAGTATATTTTCTTTAAATATACTCAGTTCTTATGTACATATTTTATGGAACCTATACATTTTTTTAGTATACCACTACATGTGCAAGTTATTACTATTTGGCTTTAATGTCTGAACTGTTCATCCTGTCCTGCCTCAACTAGAGGTCATCCAAACTGATAGAGACAGAGATGTTTAATGGGTGACTGCAAAGGTCATAGCATAAGATAGACTCATCAAACCATCCTTAAAGATATAACACTCCTCAGGACTGAAATTGTTCATTTAGAACACAGTATCCATTTGTGGTGTATCAAGTGGGGCCAAACCATAGCAAGGAAATGCCCTGCTTCTACTCGCTGACCATGAAACATATTAAAGTCTTCCCTTTAAGTGTTTCGATTGACTCTGTCACTCACTTGTGACATACGTGCACACACACATACAACATACATATGGACAGATTGCCAGCTAGACAGATGTACTTGAACTGACATGACATGCATAGTGTGTGTATGAGTGTGTGTGTATGTGTGTGTGTATGTTGGGGGGTAGGTATGTACAGGTCACCCTCACTGTCTTTTAGAAGACTGTGGTCATTTGCATAAGAGTGAGGTCACCGTCAGCGAGTGAGTGGAATGAGAATCACTTCTCATCCCTCTATCCCTGCACATATGTGCTGTGTATATATACACACACACACACACACACACACACGCACGCACACACATTCAGGGTGCAGCGTGGGAGACAAGAGGTGACGATCAGGTCGTGGCACTGGGAGTATATCTTTCAAATAGGTTCTGTCAGCAGCTTTTGCTCCACATCCTGAATAAATCCAGAGCGGGGACATAGCTTTCAAAGGGGAGATCTCAACGAATATGAACTTAGAATTACAGAAAACTTCCCCAGGTCTCTGATTAGGAAAACAGCTCAGGGTCAGAACTTAACACTATTAAGTGGATTCCTCTCTATCATCGCCACTCATCTCGGTGGAGTAAATAGCTTCCTGTGGGAATTCATTAGATTGCTTCCACTTCCACCTGAAAGAGCCCTCTTTTTCAGATCAGATTAACTGCAGGCAGAAGAGAACTCTTATGTTCTATTGAAATGCAGCCTCTTTGAATCTCTTGTGTTTCTCAGCATTTAGATGCACTCAATGTTGGTCTGGTCTTTCCTCAACTGTTCTTCTCTTTTCATTTTTTCTGTTCTGGTTGCCACCAGTATTTTGTTGCTGCCAACTCTGGGACAGCCATTCACCATGACACCAGCTTTGGCAAGGCTGATGCCACACTTAAGTATCAATAGCTTCTCTATGTCTCTTGAGGAAGTGCTCTCTCCCTCTTTTTCCAGCACATCCTCAAAAGGTTCGTTTTTTCTTCACATTATCAGCCACTCTGGCTGTTTTCAGTACAAGCATAGACCACTCTTTTTGGGGGTTTCCAAAATTTCTGTATGTACATGTGTATTGATATTATGCATATTGGGTTCCACAAAATAAAAAAGGTGTCTTGGCATGAGCAGGACAGGCCATATGTTCAGTAGGATCATTTGTTTTTGTACATGATGTAATGTATAGTCTGCATGGAGAGGCCAGCAATCCCCATTCCCTCATGTTCACATATGCTGTGCCACAAAACACTAAAAACAACATCCCTTTCCACGACAGTTGCCCATGTTTTACCTACTGTGCTTCTGTTACGTGACACCCTGTGGGCCAGTACTCAGCAGGTCTTATTCCTTGAATGCTACCGATTGTGGTCTGTTGATTATTCACTGTCTGTTCTCTGAATTAAAGATACATGCTTTGATTGTTCTATTCTTTATAGGGAAAGAAATCTTTTCAGACACAACAGCACACTTCTAAATTCAGCTCTGTCTCTGAAATTATGAGTTTGTGCATGCGTGCACGTGTTTCTCTGCATACCTGTGTGTCTGTGTCCACAGGAGAGTGTAACATCATTTATATGAGTGTGTATGTGTGTGAGTGAGTAGTGCTTCTCGTCCCAGTCAGCATGTGATCCATCGAATCCCAGATGAACAAGCTAATCCTTTGTTCCTTGTTGGTCGCCCTTTGATGAGCCGATGCCTGGGCTTCAGGAAGGGGCCCTCATCTTTCCAACACATACTGATAAAGTGTCTTGAGGTATTCAGTGACGTATCTAACTCCTAACCCTAACCCTAACCATTCTACAAAAAAAGCACAGGTGCAGAACAGTCTGCACAAATCTAAATGCCAGATGAATGAATCAGCTGGGTATGTTGTGACTGACAAAGCCTGTTCCCTAATTCTCTGCTTTGAATTGAGGCTCGGCTGTTTGACGGGCAAATTGTAGCTGACGTGGGTGTCCACCACAGGGGAAGGCTGTTTTTAGGCTTTTCTCCAGGCATCCAGTGAATTTCTGTCTCGTGTCTGTCTCTGGATTTGTGTGGTTGTTTGAATAGATGGTAGCAACTGCACATGCTGTCAACTACTCTGGGGGTTCATTGCAGTTCATCACCTTAAGGGTCAGTCCACTGTTTTTTTAAAAATAGCTGCATGATGTCCACTGTAGATCTGGAGGGAACTTAACACTGAAGTCTGAGAACCCTTGATGACATTGTCAGTGTTATATCATGATGGGCTTCAGATTCAAAATATTGACAGAAAGCCTGTGTTACAAAGTGAAGGTGTTGAATTTGACAAAGGATTCTCCTTTTTGTATTGTATTTGTTCTCATATTTGTCCCCAATCTTAATGGTAGTGTAATACTACATTCCAGTATGTGACAGCCTGGATCTTACTGTTATATTTTTTGTCTATTATGACTATCCATTATAATAATACCTGACTCAGTATCTCCACTGCAGAACTGGTAAAATTTTGAGTCGAGGGCAAGCTGTCATTAGTCTGCATAGCATAGCTGATCCATATTGTCAACTTGCTTGCTGACTTACTTACTGTATTCATGAATACATACAAGTTTGTTTACATTGTTTTGAGATGGAGGCTCACTTTCGATTTTGAGTGTTTGAAGAGAGAACAATTATTGAATACACAATGAGGGTGTCTGCAAGTTTGAAAAATGCAAAAATAAAAAGACATAGTGTGCACTGTGCAGTTTTTATTGCAGTGAGATACAATAACAGCCTTATAGATTCCCAGGAGACTACTTTCTCCATTTACTTTCACTCAAAGACAAAAAGTGTTTCAGAAGTCTCTACAGTTGAGGTGAGGAAAAAGATTTTTTTTATTATAATCAACAGTCATAAAGGAAGGAAATATAACAATTACATTCAGGTTCACGGTAGCTTTAATTTCCAGTGAAGCACCAACACAAATACTTTGGTCTGGAAGTGGAAAATTACGACTGGAGGGGCAGACACGTACTGATATATACTGAAACTTCCTTTGTATTCTTTGTGTGGTTCTGCTTTATCAATGCAGTCTCATCTCACCGTAAAAAGAAAAAAGTATTCTCTATATGTATATTAAGAGCTTCTGATGGTTGCCAAAATAAGTGGGGCGTGTGTGTGTGTGTGTGTGTGTGTGTGTGTGTGTGTGTGTGTGTGTGTGTGTGTGTGTGAGAGAGAGAGAGAGAGAGAGAGAGAGAGAGAGAGAGAGAGAGAGAAGTATCTAGTCTGTATCCAGTAACAGCTGGTGTCGGGGCATAATGGCATTTTGTCCCCCGGCGGTCAGGTAGGGGAGAGGGGGGCGGAGATTCAGAAGGTGCCGATAACATATCGGACTGGCGGTTCCCGGCGTCCCGGACAACAAATGGCCGTGAACCGACTGAGACAGAGAGAGAGTGTGTGATCTAGGTTTCTGTTCTCTCAGCGTTCGACTCCAGCCAGAGCTGGCTCCATGCTCACATAGTAGGTTAGAGAGGGCAGGGAGCGCTCTTTATCCCCAACAACGGTACGTTTTATTCGTCTGGCAGAATAATGGGAGAGTCCTGTTGACACAACGGAGAGATACACGCGGAGACCGACTATGGCTGTGGACGGTAAGAGCGCTCATAGGCGACTGTTATTTTCACTAAGGCTTCCTAACAAGCCCCACAGTATTCATACAGGGGTGTAATGTTCATTAACTTCTGTGTGACCTCAAATTACTTTATGATTAAATTTAAAAAATCTCATAATATACCTTAGGTGTATTTGACGACATTTCATTTCATAAGGGCACGCGCTTTTTTTCTGAAATTGAATAATTATATGAAGGAGTTCATCCAAAGCGCTTATGATGTAGGATGCAGTAAACATCGCCACATATAGAAACTATAGAATGTGTTTGATTTTGGAATGGCCTGCATTATCTTCACGAAAATATATGATCAAAGTTGTTTCTGACAGGATTTCAAACGCTGTTAAGATGAAGGGTTAATGTTCTTTTTGTTCTGTAAGGTTAACTTTAATTTGACATAATCCAATCTGAGACTCATCAGTTGAGCGATCCATACAGTCAAGTAGAGCTGAAAATCTATCTATCTATCTATCAGAAAAGTGATGCAGTGCGCTGGCATAGTTTGATATTCAATGCAGCTAAGTAGTCTCCAAGTTATTTTCGTTTCCTGGGAGTCGAGCTATGTTACAAGTTAAGTTAAGACCACGCTATGGTCTTGTATATTTGTGGGGCAGCACCTGGCTCACCTGGATGCATTGCAGGCAGTGTTTATTTTCTCTCTTTTGTGTGTTTGGAATGTGGAGCGTTTGACTGCAACTAACCATTATTGTCAGAAAATAGTGAAGAATTATTTCAAAATTTCACAAATCACAAGATAAGATCCAGTTTATGGTTTTATATAAGCAGCAGTTCAAAATCAGTAAATGCTTAGTTAATTGTGATATGAAACAGAAAAAAAAACAGAAAATCATCATCATCAAGAAGTTTTCAAGTTTTGCCTGAAATATTTCTGAAACTGTTTTGCTGACTGAAATACAGTAGTTGTTGATCAGTGTTCTGATTAATTGATTAATTATGAAATATAAATTAGTGTCAGCCCTAGTGTGGCTCTCATAGCAAACTCAAAATTTACATCTTTACTGGAAGTGGTTGCATTTTATGCATCATAGGCTTTAAACAAATGTCTTCTCAGGCCTCTTAAATGTCTCTCCCACTTCCCCAGCTTCAGGGGACAAAACCGATTAGCGATTAATATCTTGTGCATGAAAAGCTCTTCTGCGTTTTGGGTTTGTTTGTACTGCTGTTGTCTCGCCCCTTTCTCTTTCCCTGTTTTTGCCTGGCTGATGTTTGCTCCGGGCTAACTAACCAGAGTGAAGCCTGATTAGAGCCTCTCTCTCTGCTCAAGGGCAGTAATGTGTGCGAGAGCATCAGTGTAGTGCCAAGTTCGTTTCCCATCTGTCCTCTGTCTGCTGAAACAGGTTAGCTCTCTATTGGCATTGCTGCAGGTAAGATACAGATATGCATATATGCCCAGTGACACATTGAGCAATTTATAATTAATCCATACTTTACTTAAGCATCATTAATTTACTCAGTGCCCTGGGCACTGACACCACACTGACAGTGTGTTGTGCCACTTAAACTTTAATGAGTGTTGGTCCAAAAAGACCGTAGCTCTGTTTGAAGACCAAAACACAGGGTTTGATTTACAATCCCTGGCTAGGGATCTCGAAGATTCGCTAACACATTTTTTTAAATCCTTCATCCTATTTGATGAAGAACTGAATAGCTAATAACTGTTGGCACGGATAAAGAGTTACAATTAAAGATGTCAAATATGTGTTGAAAAATGGTCACATAAATCCCTTTCTGCTCCCCTAAAATGGAGAGACGGCAAAATTAAAGTGCTCCACACTTTACTGTGGGACATCCTGGATCCCAGGTTGTTAACTGTTGTTAACTGTGACTGTTTCAGCTTGGGGATGTATAGGACAACAGGGAGAGTTGATTGGTAATGTTTATATTTATCTCCATTTGACAGGAGGTTGCACTTTCATTGTTAATTGGGCTTACAGCTCCAGATCTGTGACACTATCAATTTTAGGGGTTATCTGCATTTTAAATGGCATAATAAAGCTTTTTTGGTCTCATCTTCATTTAAATTTCCAAGATTTACATTTTCCTCCTTGATGTCTTCTGCACAGTGAGTCACGCTATATAATTATATTCCCCTCTATGTTTGTCTATTCAGAATGGGTGAAATTCATCAGATGTTTGCTTAAATTGCCCAGGACATCTGGCTGTATTGTAATATCTGAGATAAGCAGCCATAAAAATTATGCTAGTGGGCCATTGTATTGCCCAGTGTACAACATCCAGCGCCGGGGATTCTTTTTCAGAGTAGGAAGCTAAAGAGAGCAGCATGGTTTATCCCATATTTCACATCAGGAATAAGCATGGGGGCAACCCAGTTTCTTTTAATGTGCGCTTGCATGTGTGTCCACTCCAAGAGGCAGCCCTGGCTAAGTTCAACATGCAGGATATGGAGAGATTTTGGCTGATGCTGAAAATGCCAGGGTGACTTCCACTCATCCATGTACTGCTAGACATATGCACACACAAAGCATTAAGGGAGCCGCTGTGCTCACCACCAACCTGACAAGCCCACACAGAAATGAGCACACACCTGAAAAAAAAACAACTCCAGTGTCTCTCTGAGCAAAGTAGGTAGACAATCCACTGTAGGTGGCATGATGGTGCTGCTGTCTTAGTGATGGACATATGAGTAGGAAAGGGGCTAACAGATGTGGGAAAACATGTATACAGTATGTCTCTCAATAAAAGAAGATTCAATAGGATTTTCTTCCTTAAAGGAAACTGAAACTAAATAGAAATGAAAAACACAGATGCCTCTTCTGTGAAAGGTATTCGAAGAGAATATACAGTATGATCAGGGGTTTTTTTTGCTTGTAGTCATATTGGCAACCATCATTTTACCACAAATAACTGACATTTACAGCTGTCTTATCTTCGAGTGAAGTACAGTATTTTGATGTGTTAAACCTATAGGAACTGCTATGGTACCGTAACAGTTTCCTAAAAACCTCCACAGCACACAAACACACCCTTTCTTTTGATTGGGTGCCACAGTCCTGTGCTCAATCAGCTGTGAAATAGTTGCCCACTTCCAGTGGGACGCTACTGCTTTACCACAGGATTCTAATGTGTGTGCCTCGCATGTGTTTTGGGCCATGTGTGTGTGAACATGCAGATGAAGCAGAAGGGGAGCCAGCACCTCAGTGGGTGGGATGATGGGGGAGACGGGGGTTTGGAGTGTTAGCTTTACACAGACAAATACGCCCTTTGTTGTTTTTCTGGCGTGTGTTGCGTCGCCTGCTGGAGACAGCGTCCATTTGGTGCATTTGGTGTTTGAGCCAAATGGCCTCTGTGGTAAAATAATATCGTAATAGACTGTTAACCCTCTCGGTTACACTGGAACGGTTGGGGTTATATGTCAATTTTATGTTAATGTGTGTGCATGTGCGCGTGTTAAAGAGCATGCAAGCTGTTAACCTCTTTCACTATCATCATCGCCTGTTTCCTCACAGCAGGGCGTGTGTCACTCAATATAATGCATGGAGAATCCTCTTGTTCACACAGATGCACACACACTCTCCTGTCATCCATCATCAATTTTCTGATGCACCACAGCTCTCCAGCTGCAGCTGATCTGAGCTTGTGGATTTTAGACTCACAGAGAGAGAAAGAAAGACAAAGTGGACAGAGCAAGAAGGGAGACAGAGGTGTTTGTATAAATTGGTACGTTGTCTGACTGTTTAAAAAATGCATTAACAAGGGCCTTGAAACCTGCTCATACTGGGAGGTTGGTTAGTTGGTAACACGGGTCTTGTTTTCAGAGTTTTGATCATAATTTCTACTGGTTTTGGTAAGTTTTCAGACAACCAGACAAGCTCACAGTTTACCTAAACCATTTAACTCTGAGATAAAAACCAAAAGTGAGCACAGCTGAAATGTTGGCAGCAGTCCCTCATTAGAGAGAAAAACTTGGATGAAGTGGATAGTCAAGGTTGAAACAGGAAATAAGTGTTAAATGTGTAATCTTTCAAGTAGGTTTGGTTAAACTGGAAATTTATTCTCAACCTGTATGATTGTGTCACTGATGACATTTCTTGTCCCTACTGATTGATTGGTATTCCAGTACAAGAGGGAAGACACAAATGGAAATAAGACCCTATACAGTTGCAATAATCAGGAATTATCCTTAAAGGAACTTACAGTATTTGTAATGCAGTATCTCAGGGTGAGGGCCCTTAGACTGCTCACTGTAATAATAAAATAATAATTTTATTCAAAACTAGATATCCGTTAAAGAGTTGATGATGATGGAGGAAAAACATTTTCATTTAGTTATTGAACAGATTCATCAAGTGGCCCTCTCAGACCATCCATCAACTGCTGTAACCTATGACCCACCGCATTTGACTGGGATGGACAACGATTCAGGTGTCAAACATTTACACCCTGGTCCTACAGCTCCTTCAGAGACTGACGAAGTGTACAAGAGGAGAAACCCGCTAAAGTGTAAATCAGCAGTGGATTAAAAGGAGCAAAGTGTGGTAGTTTTTGGATTCTGTTCTGAGGTGTCGTACTTGAACTGTCTCATCCAGTCTGCCCTTGCTACTAACCTTGCCATCACTTTAATACTTCCAGAAACAATAGGGCCTCACCGTTCTGATCCAGTGCCCTTGTCCCGGGTCCAACTTCGCCCCCACCACCCCCTCCTCCTTCTCTCCGTCCTCGTTCCTCTTTCTGAATTAGAGTGTGCACAGGCCCATATCCAATTTCTCCTCTTTAATTAGCATTCTGCACAGGGAGAGGGATCAAGGGAGAGGGACTGAAAGGGTAAAGGGATGGATGAAAAAGAATGATGTAATTTTTCAGAAGGATTGCACTAATTAGGTATAATTTCATACAGGGGTTGTATCCCTCTTGTACCGCACTGTTGTTACTTACTGAGTTAATACAATAAACCCAATCACTGTCGCTCGCTCCCTATTCTCCTTGCTGTATTTGTCTTCCCACACATGCTTAATCAATTCAATCAATGTGTTTTGGCCTTTCAGATAAAGCATTTGTTCACTTTAATTTTAGACTTTAATTATGTTAGAGGAATTGTAATGACTTCATTTAGAATTTATGAATGTTGCCCATTGTTGCTCCCCATCATCACCATCTGTCCTGAGAAAATGAGGTAGCGCCAAATGCGATGAGGCCACGTTCCCCTAATATCTTGTGTCCTCTGTCTCATCCTTGGCCAGATGTCTTTCAGCCTGCAGTTTCAAGGAGAGCAGTCAACCTCTCTCCCCACTCGCTATCCTTCCCATTAGAGTCTGCTAAACAAACACCCTAATTAAGTGTGGCCTTGTGCGATAGGGTAAGCTTGGAGCTTTTCACTCTTTGTTAATAAGTTGGCCTCCTCCTCCTCCTACCAAGTTCGAGGGGTCAGCAGAGCTTGTGGTGCAGATTACCCATTAAAAACCAAATGGCTAATGGCTGCAGCTACACCCTATAACATGCCATTCATGCTCACACACTCAGGAGCACAAGTCACGTTCATCCACTTGAAAAGCAATTACATTACCACTCGCAATCTTAGTAGCGTGATCTGTGGCAAGTTTGATCTGCATGTGAGATCGCTCAGACCATGTGCATATACAAACCAAGTATGTACGAATGTGTGACTTTGAAATTGCATATGTTTCAGTCTCATTCCAGCCATCAGTTATACCTCATCCAAAAATAGAAATCAATTTTTGGTTTCTGTCCTCCCCTCTTATCAGCCTTTTAGCTGTTCCCTTTCTCTGTGCTCCTAATGTTGCCGCTCCAGCCAATATTTCACACTTTTTTAAATCGTTCTCCTGCCATACGACTCACCTTCTCTCGGACTCCTACTTCTCTATCCATTCTTCCACCAACTCTCTCTATCTCTCCCCCTTCTCCTTTGTCCACTGATGTGTGTTGTAACAGCGCTCCTGTGAATATACAGCTCTGACAGAGTCTACGGCCTCCTCTGGCTGTCACAGTGCTGCTCGAATAGGCCCCGAATTTACCATGTCAATAGGCAGCCAAGTGTCAGCGCGTCAGCTCCGGGTAGTGAGAGTTGTTTAAATGCACCTCAACTCTCTGTGACTCTCTTTAACCCCTGGAACTAATATGCTCCCTTCTTTGCTGCATTTTCTCACATAATCACTGCATTTGTTGATTTGAATGTTTCCACTTAACTGCACTTTATTCCCACTTCCACTCCTCTCTCTTTGTACTTTCTCTTGTCATCCTCCTGTGGTGTCTCTCTGGAGTTACATTTAGAAAGAAAATCACAGCCCCTCCCCTATCATGACAGTCCCACAGTTATTTGCATGCTTATTCAACATATAGGATTTTGACCTTGCAAATTTCCCTTTTTCCCTCTCACACTCACTGAATCCAAGGGAGGCTCTGGCTTAGATCAAAAAATGCCTCATGCCAAGGAAAATACATATTACTGAGATTTATAAAGTCCTCAGACTATGTGGATATTTGTGATTAGTGTAATGTGCAATGTAGGTTTGCTTTTGCACGTACGTATAATTTGATTTTCTGCCTTTCAGCCATAAATAAGAACTGACTCTGACTCTGATTTTCTTAATGTCATAGACCAGAAAATGTCCTGGAGGCTGAACAGAAGAGATCGCTTTTAGCCTAAATCTAAACCACTACCTTCCTGTGCCTCTTCCTGACTTCTTATTAAATGATTCATTCTCAGTAAGAGATTGCAGCTATGATGCTAGAGTCAGTCTGTTATATATACATACAAATCATATTTTATATATATATAAAAGTCTTCCTTTTTTCTGGATTTCAAGACCTGTTCTTCATCCTTGTCTTTTACTGTGTGCAAGTGAAGCTGAAATCTTTAGATTCCATCTTTGTTGATATGACTATTTTTCTTTTTTTTTTTTTTTTTTTACCATACTTTTCTTTGGATTTCTGGTTGTATTAATTTGTTACTTAAGTCTTTTGCCTCCCTTATGTCACATGGTCAGAAAACTGGCTTTGACTCTTTGCACTCATTGTGTACAATAATGGTCTTTTGAGTGTCTACACCCTTTTGACCTGATTTTGCTGAAATCCACTGAGACGTGTGGCTGTTGTACCTTATCCATAGATTAGGAGGGATTTGTACCACGAGAGTCGGCGATAGAGGCAGTAGGATGTAGTTGTCTAAGTGCTGCATTGGTCACAAAGGCTGTTGGACTGAATGACAGAAAAAATCCTGCAGTGATACATGTAGAGCAATGTAGTGTTAGGCTCTGTACAAGCACCTGAGGTGTTGTAAGACTTCTGAAGGTCTTGACAAGAAATCAACAGCCATCGCTTCACCTGTCCCAGTATATTGCCCTCAAAGCAGTTATTCCTTCTCACTCCACTTTGTCTGGTTTCTGTTTGTCCTCCGGTTCTGTTGGGATGAGTCTATGAAACTTTGCGTTAGAAATAGTTGTTATATTGAGCTAGGAATGACAGATGTTAAAATAGAAGCAAGACCAAGCTATTGTTGCAGGAGGCAACCAAGGTTACAGGGCTGTCAGTCAGAGTTAGTGAGGGCGGGCTCTAAGCTGTCATCCCAGTGTTTCCGTCTCACCCTACATATTAGGTCACTGGTGTTTTGTAGGCTTTGGGTCTAGGCAGACGTGCATGCAGTGCATCTTCACACATAGCTCAAGCTACATAAATAGAGTTTATGCACTCGTTTGCATGAGTGTGCACATTAGCTATGGAGGGAAAAAAGCAATGCAGGTCACTTATTTAGTTTGTGGGAAATTGTACCTTCAATAGATCATCAGCAGATGAGACAGATTAAAACTGGCTTCGAGAGGGATATCAGCTGAGATGGGTCTGAAGTGCAACAAGGAGGTGAAATAATTAAGCATTAGATAATGGCTGACAATCAGCCACTACAATAACATGAGTAGTTGTATTGGTAAAGACATGGGTGGGTGTGTGTGTTTGTGTTTGTGTGTGACATACTAAGGGAAGTATCAAGTAAGTGGTGTTGCTCATGCATGTGATATTAATGCCCCATTGTTAACGTGATGTGTTTGCGGGATAACTGGAGTGTGTTTAAGTTTCTGTGTGTGTGTGAACTGAATGAATAAATGAATGTGAATCCGTTACACACACCATGACAAGTGGCAGTGGCAGTGTTAACAAGCCAATACACACACACACACACACACACACACACACACAGGGTGATTAATTGGCGGGTCTCTATGAGGAGCCCAGAGCAGTCTCTACTACATTGTGCTGTCTCTGAGACATCTGGCATCATTAGAAGTCAACATCAGGGGAGTTATCAATAGAGAGCTAATAGTGTTTGAAAACCTGACATTAAGAGGTGCTGTGATATATTTGCCACAGAAAATGGGTGAAGGACCTTGGTTCTAAATCACCTAATTACATTCACCATTACCACTGTATAGTGATTGTTTGTTAATCAATTAAGTTACTTTGTCAAATTCACGGACAAACAGACATAAATGCATTCATTATATGCTCAATCGTTATCATCAGTAACATGTCAAATTGTCAAAACCCCACCTTTAAATGACTTGTTTTGTTAGATGCATACCCCAAATACTGTTCAATTTATAGTAACATACAGCTGAGAAAAGCAACAGATCCTAAGATCTGAGAAGATGGAACTTGAACATTTTAGAACACTGATAAATGGCATCTGTCTTCAGATCATGTCTGTATGATAAATACAAAGCTACAGCCAGGGGATTGTTAAATTATCGTATGCAGACTGGAAGCCATAGGAAAGAGCCAGTCTGGATTTATCCAAAGGTAAAATAAAATGTTATGTCTTGTTTGTTTATCCGTAAAAAACAGGATATGTAAAAACAAGAGGTGTTCCATAAACTGTAATTTTTACAATTTCTATGGATTAAAAAAAGCTTGATATGATTCATTAATTTAGAGCTACTTCAAGTAGATTACAGATTTTTCCCTGTTAAGCTGAGTTAATAACCTCTGGCTCATATTTAGTGCACAGATTGCACTGATTGGTGTCAGTTTCCACACAACTCATGGGAAAAAAAATAGGGAAAAAGTTTTTTCCCAAAAATGTTAAATTGTCTCTTTAAGGGAAAGACAAGGTAAGAAAACCACGAGGAAATGGGTAAAGAGCGCGGGTCGGAGAAGAAGAGAGGAGATGAATGAAAGACGGTGTGTGTATGGTGGTGTGTTTACAGTAGGACTGAGACTGAAAAGGAAATAGAAAAGATTCCCTTGAGATCTTGTGGCCTGGACAAGAAGCTCCCGCTGGGACTGTATGTGTACTGATGTGTGTGCTTGTCTGCATGTGTGCATAAGGGCTACAAAGAGCTATGATTCTCTTCCCCGTTTCATCCCAAACTGCCCGCTTTGTTCCAGCTACTGTCTGCTATGTGCGTGCGTGGAGAGGTAATTGGCGTGTCCATCTGACTGAGTCCTGGGCAGTGTTGGAGCGGAGCTGATAACGTGGCAATTAAGCTGAGAGAGACAGACCCCCAATCAGCACAGCACGCTGCTGAGACCCACAGAGACAGGTAGGACTGCAGGGAGTGAATACAGACACAGGGAGAATGGCGAGTGCCCCCAGGTGTGAGCTAATTTGTCTCACTGTTAGACTGAAAACAAGAGAGCCCCTGAAGGGCTTGTACCGAATATGGCTGCCTGTCTTGTGCACACTAACCATGCGCTAGGAGACACCTGTTAGGTGTCGTTGTGTCTGCTTTCAAACCCAAACTGCACATTTTCAAAAGAAGTACAGCGTTGACCAAGGTTTGGGTTTATATCTTGTGTTGCATGTTGAAATAATCTTACTTACTTACTCGTCTTCATCCCTTGTGGGACATAAGGCTTCAATGAGCTCTCTCCATCGCATGTTGTGATTCTCTCTCTGGCAGGTTCATCCTTTAAAGCTCCTGTACCACAGTGTACGCCACGTGTTTTGGGGTCTTCCAGGTTTTCCTTTTCCAGGTGTTGTCCATTTTAAGGCAACTCTTGGGATGCGGGTTTGCTCCATCCTTAACACATGTCCAAGCCATCTTAAGCATCTTAATGTAATGTCCTTGGTGATGCTTTGACTGCTGGCTTTCTTGTATAGTTGTTGGTTGAAATAATCTTAGAACAGAGGAAACAAAGCAGAGTTAGTTTAAGTCTCTGATAGTTTTTGCCACAGGATGTGTTGGATTCTCCACTCACCTGCCCCCCTGGATCACATAACACAGGAGTACAAGAAACTTTAAAAACTCAAGGGATGTCAGCCATATTTCATCTGGCTGACAGAGGTAGTACCACCACCGAGTTGCTGTTTCCTATCATTCATGCTGCTTATAAATCTACAAACTAACTCCCTGTCGGCCATTTTCATTCTCTTCCTATCTCAGCTCCGAATTCATTGGCACATTTCCCTTCTCTTTTCTCGCTCTGTTTACCTCTCAGCTTCTGTAGAGCATGAACTTTTATCTCCCCCCCCCAACAGCTCTCTGCCTGTTCTATAAGCCTATTTCTCCTATTTTCATTCATTTTTATCTTCTTTTATCCCCCACCCTGGCCTCTTTGTGTGGATGCAGGCATGGTGTAGAAGAGATTATCAGCCAACTCTCACAACAGTCATTTATTCACTTCATTGTCTGCAAATCCCTCACTGCTCAATAACCTTTGTTTGTACCAGTGTGTGTGTTTGTACCTACATTCTGTGCCATCGACTGGTTGTTAATTTTGACACGCTACATTGCTCAGACATTTCTTCTCTAATAGGTCACGGAGGTTTATGAGCACTGACATACATGCACAAACAAAGTAGGGTACTTGTGTGATAGTCGTGGCTTGAGGACACTCAATAAAGTATTGAGTGCTGAACTCCTCCACATCCCATGCTCTCACCAGGCCACAGCGTGAGAGCACCGCATCGATTTACAGAGCACATGCGACAATAACAATGGATTGTAGTCCATTCTCATCTTACCGTGGGCCAGTGTGCGTATGCGTGAGAGACAGCTTTCGCACATGCTCCACTCGGTTTACTCAGGGACCCTCTGCAGACAGCAACCGTTTCCTTGTGGGCAAATGCAAAGAGTTATAATGTGAGACTAGAGGGAGCTGGTTTCTTTGTGGTCAGCAGACAGAATGCACCAGGTCTCTGCCTGAAGGCCTTGCCGGCCATCATTGAGGGTTTTTGTGTTGTGAACTCAAGGAGCTAGCATCCCATATTTTGCTTGTGTAAATCACTTCTTTGATTTCAGTTTACGGGAAAAAAGAGGATTGCAAAACCTGCTTGTTGGATAGCTCCAGTCACTTTAGAGTTTGTAAGCAACCCATCTAGATTATAGCTTGTGGTTCCAAATAATTGTCTTAAATTGCACATTATTATAAAAGATCACATTATAGTGACATCATTTTTGTAGTGACCTGCTAAATTACTAATTTTCTGCTGTGAATTCAGCATGGTTCTTTATCAAAGCCATCATGCTGAGATGGAAATTTCAGAGCTTTATATTTCGGATCCAAACATCTGTTAATCCACTCAGACAGAACATTTTGCCAGTCAGGGGAACAGCTGTAAACAAATTTTAAATATTTAATAAACCAATCTTGCCTAAGCAGAGAAGTTATGTGCTTCTGTTCATTTCATTGCCCACGTTATTTAGGAATCTTTCCAGTATAATACAAAGGAGGACATTATGCATGGAAAAAACTATGGAGACATTTTGGATCTCAGCATGTACTGAGATTTGAAAGCTCAAGAATAATGTATTATTTTTATGTGGCAGTAAAAACGACTGATTCAGCATACACAAAAGAACACTCTGGCAGCGTTCTCTCACTTTTATTAAACTGAAATGTCAGAAATCTAAAATTGTGAGTTTGAAAGGCAAAGCACAAAATTTTAGATGGGATCTTAAATTTCAAATGTATTCAATCAGTAGAGACAATAAGGCAAGAAACTAGTTTGATCAGTTAACAGTTAACTTTGACCTTTCACGTTATTAAATTATTCAACCAATCAAAGCAGTCACAATTTAGCCTAACGTTTATGATGCCTGCCAGCGGATGCCACAGCCATGTGAAGTTAGAACTATTCAAATAAAGTTATGCTCTGCCTGCTTGACCTTTTAATGTCATTTTCCTCATTTCATGCTCTGTCTCATCTGATGCTTCAACCCATTCGGAAGTCCTAGGCTAATTTGGATGGATTCGTCAAAGGTTTTCATAACAGTGACTACAGTGTAGTGGGTATGTGTGGAAAGACTGATCATCTGCTTACCTGGTCAGTTAGGCTGGCTTGTCCAATAATGATTCAGTATCTCATAAACAAGTTCGGGTACAGATAATGTGCACACTAAATGCTTCATAAGACAAACACTGATGCCTTTTATTCCACTGTGATGATTATACTATAATACATTATGCAAATGCAGCTTTTCTCTGATCACCTGAGTTAAGGTGTGTGTTCCTCGTACCTAGTTACCACAACAGTGAAGGATGAACACAGTTTGGTTTTTGGCTGACTGAATCTCTGCTGGATTTAGATTCAGTAATTTACTGGAAAGTAAATGAGACAACACAGTGTATGCATATCCAAAGTAATATTCTCAATTTAATTTCAGCATGTAGCCTTCATTACTTCAGTTGTCATTATATTTTTGGTATTCAGCTTGTATTTGAGTTAGTATGTACAGTATAAAATACATGTACAGTAAATAGTTCATATTCTCAAACCAATACAACATGTAACTGGAATACTCCACAAACCAGAACAAAAAATAACCAAGTTGCTTGTGCACATGCACAGGCACTCATTGATCTTGTCTGTTCCCTATAGTTTGAACAAGCTTGATCACACTTCACATCCTATTACTCGACCTCGTCCCTCTCCTACTTTTCCTCTCTTCCCCTCCCATCTCTTCTGACATTCTCTCTGAATTATCGATTGTCGGTGAGATGTAATCTGTCCTGTATTATCATGAGGCACTTGGCTTGTGAAGGGGACAAAGTAACAGAATCACACAGATCTCTTCTCTCCTCAGCATTGTGCTTCCACTTCTCCTCCTTCTTTTCCCGAGGCAGTTAATATTCACGTTCTATTCTGATGGATGATTTTTCTGCTCTTCTCCATTTCTTGGCCTGTCATCTTACTTATTTCTCCATCTCTCTGTTCCTAAATCCACCCTGGGCTTTATTCCTTCATCCGCTTAAGAGGGGCACAACTATGTCAGACCTCTGTGTCCCATCTCATCTTCTCTAGTGAGTTCTTTTGAGCAGGAGTGGATGTGACAGCCAGTGGCCTCAGGTTGAAGAGTTAGGTGGACTGTGTCTGTGTGTGCCCGTCTGCATGTGTGCCTTTTATCTAAAGTGATCTGTAATTGTATGTTCTCTGACACAGCGATGGATAATCAATAGTTCTGTCTGTCTCTGTGGAAGTGCAGTGGGGACCAGAGTGGAAGCTAAAGGAATGAAAGTCATCCTGTCCTCAATGCTGGACCTTCCAGTTTTGCTTTTGTTTTTTTTACAGCACTGGCAAAAGAGAGGAAGACAAGGTCGGCCTGGCATTTCTCACACCAGCCTTTCTTGTTCTCTGCTCTCAGAGTGCAGATGGACGTCTACAATGAATCATGCGAGAAATGCCCACTCCACCTGCGTTCAGGGCTACACTGTGTATGATGAGCCATAATTGCCCTGCAGTTTGAATCCAGAACTCAGCATCCTAATGGCTCGCATGTACGGACTCTTTGCAGCTATATTTAGATCCACTAGCCGAAATAAAAGCAGACAGGGATTATACAGATGTGTGGACACGCGAGTCCTCGTGCTGGCAGTGTGAGTCACATTCACGTATGCATAAGCATGTCGACGTTTGCTAACACAACATACACACACACACACACACAGAGCCATACACACAGATTTAGTTGGCATTCTGCTCATGTGTGTCCTGATGAGAGTCGGATTGTTGTTATCATCAGTCAGCCAGCGTAGTGGAGGACCATTGTTTACTGCCATTTCCCTAGCTGCGTATTTCCCATGACACTGATAGTTTGTGAAAGGTAAACCTCAGCCCCTGCTTCCGCGACAATGTCTCACGTCAGAGTGGATAATAGACTGCAATGCATCATGGGAGAACCCCTGGGGGTCCAGGGTTTTATATTTATTTTTAAAGCTGCAACCAAATTCTTGTTCCCCCACCCTCCATGCTCTTTCAAAGTGGAGTAATTTCATGGCTCATTCCTGAGGTTAAGATGGGGCTGGTGGAGTGGAAGAGTTGTAAATAGCCCTTTGCTTTACTCTCAACATACTAGAGGACCAACAAATCTGGATCACTGGCAGATGTATTGGTGGAGCTGGCATTACTCGTCTGTTTGATGCTATATTTGGACTCCAGGTTCAAGGTACAATACAGAGGCATGAAATCTGCATGATGAGGTTTCATCCACTTGCAGATTACAGAGGAATGAGATGACTGATTTTTTTCCCCCTTTCCTCTTTCACATAAAGCTTGCACTGCAAATGGAAATTTTATCTTTGAGCTGAATAAGAGGTGGTCGGTATAGGGATGGAGCATCATGTGTCTGGAATACATGGCCCCCTCTCTGTGATGCCTGAAGGTGGATTAGCCAGACCACTTCAACCATGAGAGGCTGAGGCAAACTAACCCGTGGCCCCAAATTTGATGTCAAAGTCAAAGTCAAAGACAAAATGTGCCTTTATTATCAATCAGACCATGTAACAGTAATTACAAAGAAGACTGAAATTGCATTTCTCCAAACTCCAATGTGCAGTAATTAGGCTAAAATTGAGACACAACATAACATAAAGTACAAATAGACAACAACAGATGACAATTTAACACAACATATACTGACAGGCAGTGAGTTACAGTTTACCGTTTAGCGTGTGATTCTTCCTGAAGTCCACATTAGTACATTATTGCTGTTGCAATGGCATCATCAGTGGAGGATTTGGGACAGTATGCAAACTGGAATGGGTCAAATATGGCAGGTAGATTGGATGTTATGTGGACCTTGACCAGCCTTTCAAAGCACTTCATCATGATTGGAGTGAGTGCTATGGGCCGGTAGTCGTTCAGTGTTGTGGCTGGGGATTACTTGGGTAGCAGTATGATGGTGGTGGCTTTAAAGCATGCTGGTATAATAGCTTTGCTCAGAGAGGTGTGGAAGATATCTGTGAGGACTTCTGTGAGTGAATCAGCACAGTCTTTGAGCACACACCCAGGTATGTTGTCAGGACCAGCAGCTTTCCTGGGGTTCACCTTGAGAAGGGTCCTCCTCACACCAGCAGAGTCCAGGTGAAGTGTTTCATTGTCCAAGCAGAAATGGGCTTTTGTTGGTATGGTGGTGTTGTTTTCTTCAAACCGGCTGAAGAAGGTGTTCAGTGAGTTGAGGAAGTCTGTGTTGTCCTCGCATGGTGGGGGTGCTGGCTTGTAGTCAGTGACTGATTGGATGCCTTGCCATAGGCGTCCTTTCGTGTCCGTGAAGTGTGACTGGATTTTCTGTCCATAGATGTCAAGGTTATGCAAAGATTAAACTTCTACAAAAAGCCTATGCAGCAAAATAGTCCACACGGACTAATTTAGATGTTCTCTTTTGGAGTCAAATGAGTAATGTCCAGTGATGCCATGTTAATTTTCTGTGGGATTTGGCTTGGAACGACCTTCCAGGGTGCTGTACCTAACAGCTTAATTACCTTTTCAGAAGGGAATACCTCTGAGATTTAGCAGCCACTCTGCACAGCAGCAGATATGCTGCTCAGTCAAGAGGAGGTGATATGAGGTTACACTTCACTGGGCCGAGGGTCATATTGACCTACCTACCCTCTGCATACACACACACACACTGACACAAACACCCATCTGACACTTTGTCCTTGATTTTGGCACATCTACCACCAACATTTCTCTCTCTTTCCTTTTGCCTTTTATTTCCTTTATGTGAATCTGAAGTTACGCTCCTGAGCATTTAAGAATGCACTCAATCACTGGCGATCTTATTCCTTTTTCATTCACTCAGTGTATAACGCAGAGGATACAAATCAGGCTTTTCACGTTTCATCCTGCCTGACTCCAACCACCCTTCATCATCCCTTGTCTTCTCTCCCCTCCCTCAACTGGAGGTGATAAAAGTCACCCGCAAGGGCAGCGAGTGATAATACAACACCAGTAAGTGATAAATAAGATGGACGACATTTGGTGGTTGTGCAGGCTGCTCAAATGCATGTTAAAACAGACAAGAAAGTTGACAGATAACCCTTTGGTAATCACACCAGATCACAGACATCCATTTAAACAGTGACAGTGAGCTTTGGCACAGATAAAACCTTTAATTCAATCTTAATATGATATGGTTATGATGTGTTTTCATAAAACTTTGCATTTCTTAAAGCAAGCAGAAACATGCATATGTTGAAATGCCATTTTATAAAAAGAATTCAGCAGGAGAATATTGATATTTAATTGCTTTTGGCTGATTCTAAATTCTCAGCCATATCCCGTGCCAGGAGGTTAAGCTGCCTGAGTCCATTAAAGCTTGTCGATGAGAGCTTTGTCTTCGTTTTATGGCCGCTGGAGGTGGCCAGGTCTGGCCATGTGGCAGAGATTGAGATTTCAGTGGGACTGGGCAGTCATGATGCTCTTAATATTAAAAGTGATGTCTATAAAGAATTGGGTGGTCTCTGTGTAATAATTGGAAAGCTCTGTCTTTAACAGCTTGTGAAATGAAGTTGTTTCGTGGTCTATTAAGGTGTCTCCCTGCCTCATCCCTGAGCTCTTTCACCTCGATACAGTTTGATCAGTTTACTGTCTGCTTGCACGGATCAAGAGCTAATTCACGGGCACCGCTCTCCCTTGCTCTTTCTTGTCTGTCTTGCTCTTGCTTCTGGGCTTTCTCTTGTCTCTTCCTGCAAGATTGGCAGGTCTTTAGGGCTGCAAGGCGCTTAGCTTCCCACGATTCTTCCCCCCGTCTCCTCCCCCTCAGTCAGACTGGCAGTAATTACATCAGGGTTGGGCCTAGTTTATCCCGTCGACCCCAAAGACCCGACAACCAGAAAGAGACAGAGACACACTGGGGGGTGGGGAGTGGGGGTGGGGGGGCAAGAAGGATGCTGCTACATCAGAAGATACAAAAGCAGCACCAGACAAGAGAGCGCAGAGAGAAAGCGGTCTGGGAAGGGAGAGAGGCAGAGCAGGTTACACATCAGTGAGTCCTGACAGGCCTTTCTTCTTTTTCGACTCTACCCTTGTTTCCATTCCTCCATCATGGCGGTGTGAACTCTGCATTCACCGTGACTCACTTGATCAGGATTCTGGGTAGAGAAAAAGTGTTTGGTTTCTTTTCTGCCCGTACTCCTCTCATCAGCAGCCAGGTGTTTCCCACAAGCCTCTGCTGACATACAGCAGGTCTCAGTGGTCTGTGCAATTCTAAAATGGGAATAGTCCAGAAAGGCTTGTTTTCCCTCGTTGGCGGAAAGAATGGAAGGTTTTACTTGTTTTTTGTTGTTACTTCTTTCTTTCTTTGTTATATCTTCAGGCATATTCACTTCTAGGTTTTAGTAAGTGGTATGGGTATGTGGGACATAGCAATAGGGTCAAAGATCGCTAAAAGAAAGAAACATAAAAGAGACAAGTGGAAGAACATACTGGGAAGCTTTACACTGAGTTCAAATGAATCCAGTCTCTTTTTTACACCTGCAATTGCCTATTTCAGCTGCTACACATGCTTTATATTTCTTATATATATATGAATACCCCTCACTGTTGTTTATTCATCTCTGTTTAATGGGGATTACTCTGCACTTTACTGCTTTTTCACCTCTGGTTAGATGCTTAATTGCATTTCATTGTCTCAGTGCTTGCTCTCTGTGCAATGACAATAAAGTTGAATCTCATCTAATGATTTAAAAAAAATCTGATCCCCAAGGAGGAGGGAGAAAAAGAAATTAAGAGTCATTCGTGGGAGACGAGACAAGGCTTTTTCTCAAAGAATGCTCTGACGTTCTTTGGTCGTCGAGACGTGTTTTTCATATTAAAAAGTAATGAATGTGACATTTATTAGGCCTTGTTCCATTTTTAGCTTTGTCATCAGCATTTCTGTCTGTCTCAATGACTACATTTATGTGCACACACGAAAGCCAGTTTTTGAAAGAGAAATCCAGTTGATGGACTTTGCATGCACTACAAACCTGCAGCTTGTTGGTAATCTGATTTCTCCTCAAGCATATTTTTGAACCAGTGATAGTACTATATCATTAAAGTCTGATTATGCTGCAATTTTTGAGACTTTTTGGACTGGATAGGCTCAGAGAATGAGCCTTTGATTGGCAATGAAGTTATACCACTGTGAGTGCTGATCTTTACTGTCATCCCCTGTCTAAATTCACATGCATACAGTTTAGGAACCTAGTTAAGTATTGTACTCCAAATATGAAGGTTCTCTGGCACAAATCTAGCTGTGTGTTAACCAGGTTTGTCCTTACCTCTAATGAATGGATTTCTTGTTTAAGTTACATAACTATTCAAAAAATCAGGCTACTGCATAACCAGGACAGTAACCAGGTTACTTAAGTGTCTCTTTCTCTGTTTCACTTCCTTTTATGCATTCTCTTGACCGGCTATCTTCCACTGTCTCCTTTCCTTTGCATATAAATGATGAGCAGTGATATTCTCTTTGATCATTAATCTATCATTCATATTTTCTAGGTAACGGTACAAGTGGCTAGATTTGTCTCTTTTTAAATAAATTCATTGCCACGGATGACCAACCCCATTATTGTCATCTATTGTGTATCTTGGCATGAACTCTTACACAACTGTACTCTGACCCTGCATTGACAGCTTTTATGCTTTGCTATAATAATACTCAGTCCTGAGAGGAAAAGGTTAGATAAAGAGAGGGAAGAAAAAACATCAAATATTCATGATGCAGGATTTAAATAATCAAGGACTCATTTAGCAACAGAGACACAATTCCAAAAATCATGCACTGTCTCTGTGAATATGCACTCAGCATAATTGGAGATCACAGCACCGTAGCACTGCTGCCCACCACCACCATCACCACAGCAGCCATCTGTTTGTAGCTCTGTCAGTACACAAAGCATGTAATCTAGAGTGAATGCAGCCAGTTAAGCTCTTTGAGGATTATCAATCATTCATTTTGTTGCTTTTTGGTGTTCCTGTTGCTCAGTTCATAGAGTGTGTTTGCAGAGCCCTTAAGCAAAGACAATACAAAGTGAGTGCTTATCAGAGTTCTTGTTCTTCTCCCTCTTTGCTGTTGTCTCTTTTTTTTTCTCCTTTCTTTCCTCTCAGCGGCGTCCAGCTTCAGTTTTTGCCGTGCCTCCCTGGAGCACACGGTGTCTGCTGAGGAGCTGAGCTACCAGCTGCCGCGCCGCGCCGGAGGCAGCAACCTGACCTGGCACGACGGGCGCAGCCAGAAGACAGCGCACACACGCACCGTGAAACTGCTGCAGCAGCCCGGCACAGAGGGCATCCAGGTATGAAGACGTCCACACAACTGGATTGGAAGCAGTGCAGAGGAGTCTTCACTGCACGTGGAAGGCTTTCAAATGTGTTTTCTTTCATCAAAAAAGGTTACAGAAAAATAAATCAGTCCAAGCAATGAGAGGCAGCTCCAAACTGGGAAGGCCGGATCAAAACAAACATGGAAATAGAAAGGAAGCTGCTGAGGCTCAACTCTTACTTGGTTTCAGTGGTGAAGCAATTTACAATGAAATGGTTTGCGCATAATCTGTCACTGATTTGGATTTTTCAAATCCAGCCACTGGGCAATCACAGCATCATAGGACAAAATATGTATTAAAAAAGAATTCCACTTTCAGTAGCTGTTTGGTGGTTGATTTTTTATCATTAAACTAAATATATAAATGAATTAGTTGAAACTTTTTCTAGGAATATATTATTTCCTGTCATGTCATACATCTAGTGTTACTGGACAGGTAGCCCTTTAAAGCTATGTGTTTTTCAAAGCAGCGTTTCTAACTATGGGAGGGACAGATCTGTGCAGTGAACCTGCCCTTACTTGGCAAGGGAAAAAGGCCATACACATATACACACACACACACACACACACACACACACTGTGGCAGATAATCTGTTATCAGCAGAGAGGCAAGAAAGAACATTAGTGCTGCGTCTCTAGCTGTCAAATCTTAGTTGCAGCAGCGAGACTAATAGTTTTATCTTGTACATGATGTTGACTGGTTTCACCTGAGCCTGTGGGAGATACTACAAGAGAGAAAATGGTTATGAAACAGAAAAGTGGTACATGAACTGCTACTTCGTGGCTTGTGATGTAACAGTGCTTGTACGGTCCGAGGGAGCACATACTGCACAGAAAAATACACAAATTTGAGTTAACACTCTCTGTCCTGCATGTCTAAAAATCTCATTTACCCCACAGAAGCAGGTTTTTCATGAAAGCCCAGCCACAGCTATAGCAGAACTGACTGATGTAAAGAGTAATTTCTTTACTGACTGTCTGCTTGGTGGCTAATTGTCTCAGCAGTATAATGTAAGCATAGAAGCCAGGGCACCATTTATGTCTTCATATGACTCGTGTGCAAAATAGAATTCCATCTGTGCAGCAGAGAGTGACAAAAAAGGGGTTAAAAATCTATTTTAAGGCATTCTCCCAGCATTTGGCCCATAACAGCATATGATACAACTGCCTCTTTCCTGGCTCCTGCTCCTCACATGAAAGAGAGCAGTTAGCCAAGTGGAGGTCACCTGTTTAGTCTTCCCACTGCCTCTAAGAAAGTTTGCTACTGTGAGACTGTAAGATGTACATATGCACTGCAAGCTTGTTCAATAATTCATAAAGGAGTGCCCCCTCAGCTATAACAGCTATAAAAGGCTTAATAAAAGACGAGTGGGAAGCTGTTTCCATGTGATATCACAGAGACTGGGTAATTAAACCTCCTCTATACCATGAGAAGTAAGGCTTATCATTTCCTTGTGGCAACAACCCTCTTCATGCATTATTCAACAAATGGGAGTCCAGCTCCCTCTCTGATGTGGGTGTCTGTGCATTCACCAAATTCCTCTGTGTCCATTTGTATATCTACAGTTTTAAGCATTTGTGATCATGAGCATGCATGTGTGTGTGAGTCGTGTGGATTTATGTTTGCACATCCAGTTCTCTCAGGAGTGATGATTAGATTACTCCTCATTACACTGGTTGTGTGCACATCAGCTGTGATGAGGGGCCAGTTAAGTGAAAAACAGCTTAGCGCATATGTATATATATGTACACACACACACACTTGGGGAAGCTTCCTTATCTGTTTAATATAGCTGATATAACACATTTTGCGCTAGCTGCTCTGCAAACTCCCATCACACACACACGCACACACACACAACACTGTTGCAGAAGGGGAGACAAGAAATAGAGACAAGCGAGTGAAGACATGTTGTTCATGCATGCACACACATGGCTGTTATTACCAAAGATGATCCCAACACTGAAGTGTTTGCACTGACCAAAAGACAGAGCACAAAGGTATAATTGTGCCAAAAGGTATAATTTCTTCTCACTCGCAATGTAATAGAAAGAAAAAAATACCATGAATACTAAAGTTTTCAGTCATTTTCTGGGAATGAAAGTGAGTGTCTTGAAACAAGATGGAATAAGGCTGATTGTTGTACTGCAAGGTCTAGAAAAATTACACTTCTTACAAGTTCATTTGTACAGGAAACAGGTGAAATAACACCACCCCATAGCAGAAGCTGACTCAGTGACAGCTTTAATGATTTTTTTAAAGTAGAGGTGATATACTCATTTGTGTTGTTACATTGCTCCAGGTGGACCTTTATGAAGACCTATCTGCTAATGGGATTTTTTCAAATCATGAGTCATTGTGTAGTTGGTGCACCTTCTGTGCTCTCCTTGAATTGGCTGTTGTTTGGGTAGCCAGATGGGGTGAAGGGAGGGGTTTGTGGGTGGCTCTCTATTTGCTGTCTGATAAACAGCTTGTGGGTGAATCTTTAGATGAGACTGGGGAATAGGAGGAATAACAGCGAGACAAGTTAGAAAGTACCGGCATCCACTGTGCCGTCTTTTTCTGTATCAACACCAACCCTTTTCCAGGGACTTCCTCATTAATTTGCTATGCTGGGTGGGTGCATGAGGAAGACCGGTGTGTGATTATCTTTCCCTCCTCAATATAGAACACAGTGGCTGACCTCAGTTGACAAAAAGCAGCGAGGTAAGGCGAGAAAACTACAGAGAAAAAATAAATATACCACACAAAACTCTGAACACTCCTTGCCAGGAAAGGAACTAGGTGCAACCCACATATTTGAGGTGGTTCTTTTCATTTGAGCTCATTATTTTATGAGCATTATTCACATAAGGACTGCACTAAATGTGCACTACTGCTCTGACGTCAAAAGAGGCTCACACATCACACTTCCTCGCAACAGATAGCACTGCTCTCTTGCTGGTTTCCTGTGACCTGGACAAATTTGCAGCCTTAACCATGGAAAAAACTAAACTTTACCCATAAAGTTTTAAGTAGCTGTCATATGGGTCATTTTTGAAAGGCACAGACAAACATCCTATCTTCTTGTCTTCCTGTTGTTTTTTTTTTTTCTTTTTGTTTTGACAGAAGGCAATGACAAATGCCACATTTTGTCTTATAGGTAGGAAACCTTGTTTTGAAGCATCACCTTGGTGACCAGTGGCTGGACCAGGGTTGTGATTTAGTGGTGTTGTGTGTTTTTTACAGCACAGAGACACAGACAGCTCCTGGGCAGTGATGCAAGAAATGCTTGAGTCTGTATTGTCCTTGTCCAGCAACTCAGTGACGTGTTGCTCTGTCCGAGACACATGTTTGACTCATGCTAAATATAGAACTTTGTGAAAATCCCATCTGGCCCTTTGTCCACCCACTGAGAGCCCGCCTGCATTCGCAGGAGTGTAAAACATTCACATACTCAAGAGTCCTGAGGACTGCTGAAGGCAGAGTTGTACCAAACTAACTGAGGCTGACAGTTCACACGCTCACTTGCACAGTAACAGGCAAGCAGATACTCACGAAACCTCGCACGTCAACATTTTCAGAATCACAGTGACACACTCAAACACATATGCACAAGGCTCTACTGAGCAGCGGGAGGGGAAGGGGAAGGGGATTCAGTGTTACTGAGAGCAGAAGAATCAAGGATAAGACAAAATGGGAAGTCGGGTTGAGGGGGGGTGAAGGAAATATGACGGATCATGTGTCAGGATGTCAGGGGCTTTCAGATTGGAGACACAAATTGGAGATTGAAGATCTGATTCTCAGCAGAGAGCCAGAGATAGACACAGTAGATGCAGAGATGGAAAGGGAGAGTTGTTCGGTGAAACAGCAGAGCATACGAGGAAGATGGAGGAGAAGAGTTTTGTATCTTGTGGAGGGATAAAGTGACAGCAAGAAGAGATGCAGAGCTGAGCAAGAAAGGCAGGTGTGGGCTACAGTGTGTGACGCTCATGCACACACATTCAGATTGTTACTACTAATTGGTAAAGCATCATTGATAAATCTCAGACAGGGTCTGGTTGTGTGGAGGTAGAGGCACGCATTGGAAGAGAGGCGTTAGCGGTCACAAAGAGTGAATTTTAAAGATTCCCCACGCTCCCCTGACTCTCAGCTAATCCCCGATTCAGAGGGGCAGGGCGTGCACACACACGGAAACAGAAGCACTTAAATGGACAAAAAGGAGCTTGGTGCACAAAAGTCTAGGGAGGAAGGAAGATCGAAGGGAGGATACAAGAGTTGAAGGATGATGGGAAGGGAGGGTGTCAGGGAGGCAGAGGGTAAAATTTATGAGGAATGAGCAGGGGGGTGATGAGAGACATGATAGAACAAAGTAAGCAGGGAAGGACAAATAAGCCGTTGGAGGATACAAGCAGAATGATCAATAGAGAAGTGCAGAGAACAAAGTCAGTGTGTGGAGTAAGGAGAAAGGAGAGCGCAAGAGGACCAGGAATAACAGAGACAGAATTTAGCATGTTGAAAATATTACGACACCTAAAGATACAGTAATAATTAATTATAATTCATCAGATATCTGCATCAATTTCCGCTTTCAAATCTGCACACTGTAGAGTATATGAAGTATATTAACACTGCAGATAGCAGGTGTGTTTTATTACCTGCCTACAGAGACTGTTTTCACTCTTTGTACTGGCTAAGTGCAAATGAGCTCCTGTCTGTAGGTTCATATTTTCCCATGCAAACATGAGAGTGGTATCAATCTTTCCATCTACTATTCATGCTTTCATTTTAAATCCAAGTTAAAGAAATCATCAGTTTAACACACTTTGGCTCACTGTTCCAACCACTTGGGTGTGGGAAACAGTATTAGTGCACACATAATTTATTCCTTCCCCCTTCTTCTCTTCCTCATTCTGTCATTAGACTTCCGCTCCACATACAGCTTCCACTTTGCCTGTTCCTCTCATCCCCCAGTTATGAATGAGGGAGCTCCTCCTGTTGGACAGAAGTAGGTCTCGGGGAGGAGTCGGGGAGGTAGTAAAGGGTGAACGGGGACGACAGAGAACCGGCCAGAGGAGATATACACTGATGGATGGCTGAAGGAAGGTGTGAGAAAAGCAAGGGAGGAAGAGGGGAGAAGGCGGGATGATGGGAAGCTATCATTCCATTTCCTTTCTGTCTTACTTGAGTGATGATGAAAGCCATTACACAAAGTGTACCCCACCCCCCCTCCTCTCTGTCTTCTATGTAATACATTCAGACTATGACATGTTTTGCACATTTAACTAAAGGCCAACAAATGCAAGTCATTAAATATTCTCTAATTAATCATTACAACTCTGTACGGTAAGACATTTATCAGTTTCCTAGATTTGTTATGGGTACTAAGTGATCCCTCAGTAGATCTAAAGAACATCTCATTTCCTCTGTAATGACGCAATGCCCCCGTAGCTATTACAGGTAAAACTATTAAAGATAAGTTATTACAGATTGTCGGCTCACCTTTTTGCAAGCATATATACTTTATTTATAAAATTTATTTTCATACAAAATGGGTCCCATGGTTATTATGAATCTGCCCGTTGAATCTTTAACTGCACTAACTGTAATAGTGTTGATTTAATTTTTATGGGCTGTACACCCTGCAGGGAAATCTGTTCTCGCTCTCTCCACTTGCAAGCGCAACACATGTCAGCTTCACTTTGTGTGCAAACTAGAGCCATATGCACCAAAACCAACACATAGTGACTATCACAAAGCTATACAGAGTGTATCTCTTTTTAAAGTAACACACTCCTCTTCAACTCAGTGTCAAAAGCATTTTCAGTCCCTGCTTCATATCTTGACTGTGATGTTTTGGATTTGCCGTACACATTTTGTAAACCACACAAAATATAAGCACTGAGAAGAAAAAGCTAAAACACCCTTACATCTAACAGCCACATTTGTATTCCATCATATAACTTTGAGCCACTGAACATCTCTATTGCTGTCCAAAGCATTTTTACAAATGACGACGTCACATTTGAAACATTTGACATTTTGGAAGATGATATGGTAAATCTGATGTGACATTAGCAGCCAGAAAGCAAAGACCGGAAAAAGTGAGGCAACAACGAGCCGACCTCTGTTCAGCCAATTCATGGGTGGTTATGTGCTGAGCTATTTCTTGGTCAGGTGCAGCAACTTCATGAAGTCTCCTCTTGATGCCTCTGGCACCTGCACAAACAGTATTAAAGAAGAGAGGTATAGAGAGAGGGGTAGAGAGAGTATAGATTTACCCATGTAACTCTTGATAAGAAAGTACATAACATCAGATTGGGAACTATTCTTTTAACCTGCAGGCTGTTCAACTTGCAAACTGCAACTTATCTTTTTCTTAAAAATCATATCCCCTTCACTTTCACCTGAAGACTCTCAACTCTCCAGGTCAAAGGTTTGGTGCTGAGAAAGCAAACTGTGGGTCCTGTTGCCATTGATTTCATCTAAAGTAATATTAAAACGATTTGTTTTTAAACTATTTGACAAAATGGTAATGCTCCAGGCATTTGCAGCCCTCGCTCATGCCAGTATTTACTCAACTGTGTCAATACTAGGATTGTAAAGATGATAGGGGTATAATCAGCATACTTACAATTAAGATGAGGCGATCATCAAAACACAAAGGAACATTTTTACCCCCTCTTATCCATACTCAATCATCCACAAGAGAGAGCTTTTACACACCTCTCCCAGCTCACTTTCAATTAATGATGGGGGGCAAGCAGTGAATTTGGGTTATTAAAATAGCTTCAGTGCTCCGTTGAGTCAGGGTAGGAGTATGTGTGTAATTAGGTGAACGAACAAACACAGCGGGGCAGAGATATGGAGTTGTTTTCAATTAAGACCTACAAATCAGAACACACTTTGCGAGGGGATCAGCCAGAACTTGATAGGGCTGATTGGTGCTTAAATTGACAGGAGGAGATCTTATTACAGCAGCTGGCGAAGATGTAAACAGTTATGAACCTGTGTCTATCACATATTGAGATGTGAAGGTGCTGTGGGAGCCCGCCTTTGTTGTCATTAACGAGAAGGCAACAGAGAGAACACTGGATATGAAGCCACGAGGGTGTGTGCATGTTGCATTTGTGTGTATGACATTTCGGCATACATAATCACGTTAAATGCAGTCAGTTATGGAGTGGAACGTTTTGGCAGCAGTTCAGCGTTCTTCAGTTGAAAATCAGCCAACTCCTTTGTTGTAGAGTTGGCTCAGTCAGAGCATGAATGAATGGATTAGATATGAGAGAGAGAGAGAGTGAAAGAGCTGAACGGACAAGGAGAAGGTTGTGTCTTCTGCCTATATGAACTGGTCGTGACTTTATTAATGTCCATATTAAATGCCCCACACATGGCCATGACACACTATTGAAACGCTGCTGCTGCTGAATGAGGGGAATAAAGGCTTGAAGTTGAAAGATGAAGACGACAGAATCACACTGATACTGTGCAGACTGTGTAACGAAGGTACTGCTGTCAGGAAAAATTAACTCTGGAAAAAGACCATGGCAGCCACAAATATAACACCGACACAACATCAGCGCCCGTGCTGATAGAAGGGTTGAGGTACAGATTCAAGATTCAATAATGTAATGTTTGAGAAAATACAGGGACGCAGGGGAACTTTGCATCAGTCGCTCTAAACTAGGGTTGAAATGTGAAAACTGGGTGTTGAAAACAAAGAAGTAAAGTAAGTAGTATGTAACAAAAAAGTAATATAAAAAAAGCTTGTGTATGATGCAAGTTGGAAGTAGTGTCAGATCCCAAGCTCATACACTCATTGACATTGTCTTGCTATTATTGTACCTGCAAACACACACAAAATACAGTGGTCCAGCACACCAGTCAACATAAAGCTCTCTGCTTCTTGTCTGTTTTCAGCTGCGGCCGGGTGAAGCCTTCACTGTGTATCACACCAGTCCAACACTGTCCAGTCTGTCCAAACCTGTGGTGCTGTGGACCCAACAGGATGTCTGCAAGTGGCTTAAGAAACACTGTCCTCACAACTACCTAACCTATGTAGAGGCCTTCTCTCATCACGCCATCACAGGTACAGTCCACAACACATGACACTGAATGCACACAATGGCGTTGACGAGTTTAATTTTGTTGCAACGACTATCTGCTGTTGCAGTGAGGAAAAAAAAACCCCAAAAAACTGAAGAGCTCAGCTGTGTCACCAGCATCAGGTGATGATGGTGATAAATCTTCAGCAGCTTACCTGCAGCACACTGACAACACTGACATTATTTGCCTCTGCACCACAAAATGCCCGTGCAAAGATATCTCCAAAGATACAGATAAGATTGATATCATCCATATACATGTGCTTTGCCTTACAATTTGTACTCTTCCTCACATTTAAAGTCCAACATTACTATTTTTTCCACTGCGTTTCTGCTTCACTCCATTTACAACACAATATGCCCAACCTCACAAACACAACTATTGGAAAGTACACCTCCTCCACAGCTCAGAGGGGAACTACCATGCTATACTATCACAGAGGTAAGTTTGCGTTAAACAGACTTAACTTTGAAAGATAAAGCTCGATTTAGCTTAGTAGGACAGTTGAATGTTCATATGAGCCTCAGCCAAACACTGAGCTGTGCACTTCATCCCCCATTTCTTACAGAACGGTCGCCAATAAAAAAAAAAAGGAACAGAGACCAAACCCTATACCAATCAATCAAGACAGGCTCAAAGATAATATCGCCAGACCTTGTTCATTGACCTCAGTGATGTTCCTTTGGACTATGACATTGCAAACCACTGCTATAAAAGGCTTACCAAATCTAACACAAGTATTATTTTAAGGTTTGTGGTTCCACAGCTTAGCCTTTTCAACCGGAAACAGGTCTCCGCCCAAATCTCTCAAAAGGAGATTTAAAAGGCATTCATGTGAGGTTACGAAAGGAGTGCAGCCTATTTTTGGAGAAAACAGAAAGAGCTGCAGAAAAAATGGTTGGTTATCATGTTCCTAGTTCAAACAACATACACACGCAATGCACAAACAGACACACATGAGCAGGTGTAAGCAAATGCAGACCCACAAACATGCATTTATTCACACACATCACCAGCCTTGACAGAACAGAGCGGTTTCTTTTTTTGTGTCTCTCAGAGAACAGATTGCTGTCCTGTGCTGGAGGGTTACCCACCACTCACTTACATTTGCATGTACACACACAAACATAGGCATACACAGATACATATATACACACCGGCTTCAGGGTTAACAATGCTACCACCACCATAGTTACAGCAGCTCTGATCCCATTATTTTTATTTATTCTCAGACAGAGAAATGGAGAGACAGGCCAAGGGAGATTTCATCAAACTATGTATTCACTTGCTGATGTCCGGCTGGATTTTATTTTGCCTGGGTTATTGGCTTCATTGTTTCCTTGTGCAAATGTCAGTTGAATATGCGTATTTTGTTGATGCGTACGATCAGTATAAAAGAATGACATCAGTAAAGGTTGTGCATACAAATTCTCTGCCTTTTTCAGACACAGAAGGATGCTGGCTCTCACTAGCAGGCGACAAATGGATTCTGTGTCGGCATCATCTTAGTTCAGTGACCCAAAAGTAATAGTAAAGCAATTCTCTCCATCTCTCAGTAAGGGAACCATTACAGTGAAATAAACTGCCGGAGGAGGTCAGCGTAGTTTCTTTAGTGTCTGTGGCTCTTACATTTAATTGGTGCGTTAAGATTCATGCTATCATACTTTGTCATACTTTCATTAATTTTATCATTATTGTTTTTATTCTGCCTTCTTTTATTCCAGATATTGTGTACAATAGACAACATTTTACTTTGGTCTGTTCAAAAGCAGGGAATAGTTAGTCAATGTTTGTAATGTAATTATAATTCACTTCCAATTTACAGTGAAGCACAGATAGTATGTGGAGCTTCTGATTACATAAACTGAGTCACAAAAGTAAAATGTCAGTTTCTCATCTACTTGCAGAACATGTTTGAAATAGAAAAGTTGCAAATGCTCTATGTGCAGCAAACCTCTTTATTTGTGTTTTCACAGTGTAGTACTTTACTGAAAATGTTCCTTCACTGCTTTACAGTTCAGTTTTCACATCACAATGACATTTTAAGTCAAATATCTGAATACATCTTAAGCCACTGTAAATTTTAGAAGCAGTAATTTCAATGTAGTACATTGTTCAGATTACGCTCCACATTGGCAGATTGTGAAAGTTCAGAGCATAGCAGTGAAAGGGGCATGATCATGCATATGTACTGTCAAAATAATCCAACAGAAACAGTATGAAGGCCATCAGGGAGCACACCGACTGAAATGGTCTACTATCAAAGCTTTAATCTAAAGGTTGTTCTTTCATAAGGAAGTCTTTACCCTTCTCCCTCTTGGGTTGCTATTCAGACTGTTTTAAGAGTCATTATTGTCCTCACCAAGGCAGAACTGCGTCTCATTTGCCCACAGACATTGTTAATAAGCAGTTTATTTTGAAGCCAAATTGAGAGAGGCGATCTCTATTGAAACAGCTTTTGTTTTTCTGTCTCTTTTCTCCCTTTGACAGCACTACTTTCCCTATCTGCAGGCAATTATTAGGAGCTGTATTAAGTGTGTCTGAAGGGAATTGATTTGAGCCCCATTCATCTGCTTTGTCTCATTTGTATACACACACACACGCACACACAGAGACCAAGGGCAGTGGTTTTTCGAGGATGCACTGGCACTGCTGTTGGCAAACACACACAAGAGGGCTATAGGGGAGATGGGGTGAATAGGTTGACGAGTGTGTACGCACAGACAGCAGTGTGCGTGCATTGTGTGTGTGCGTGTGAAAAAAATCACTGTCCACAAAATAAATTGGAAATTATTGTTGTGTATCCTGTGGGTAGTTGTGCTCATACACAATGGATTGTTCCACCTGGACTCTGAAGAGAAGTAAATAATCTGTCTACAGCACACACACACACACACACACTCATCCATTAAACCATTCTGAAAGCATTGGTTTTTCATGGCTTTCTCTCCCAGGGAGAGGAGCTTTGCCCACAGTGGAGGTGACTATTGTGCGCACTGTTCCAGTCCATGTCACTGTAAGATAAAGCCTGGATGACTTTTCTGTCCTCATTTGGATTGTCATGTTCCAGTGAGAGCTACAGTATATATCACATCTCAAAGAGATGGGATGTAATAAAAATAAAAACTAATCATTGCTACTTAATTCCTGAGATAATTTATTCAGATAATATTCAGTATCTTGTCTGCCTACAAAGTATCACTCAACTCCAAAAAAATATTCCTTATCCCTGTAGATAGAAGAAACTGCTCAAAGTACAAAGTGCTGTCACAATAACCAAAATTTAACTCCTACTTCAGGACCACTCTGAGAGATTGAGTTCAATACTGAATTTTTCTAAACGTTCAATACTTTAATCAAATGTATTTAACCGCCAGAGGGTAGCCACATGCTGTTCGTGCACAGTGGAGTCGTTGCATGAAGGAAAATGAAAATTGGACCAGACAGAGCTGCAGTTTGATTTGTGAGAGTGCATCGGTCAGCAGCAGATGAGTCAACCGAGTCACACATGTGAAAACACGGGGAGAATGTGAAGAAATCCAGCCATAAAAAAGAGAAAAAAAATGATTGAGAGAATAAATAAAGGGTTCCAGTAGCAGAACATGGAAATCTAGGCTTGTGTATCATTACAAATCCCCAAACATTTATGTTGGAGCATTGTGGTATTATAATTGTATCAAATAGCATTACAGCATTAGCATTAGCAATAGCATTTTTCTTTACACATGCTTTCAGTAACACTTAGCCCAGGCCTGGGTCCACTGAGGGTCACATCAGACTACAGTCTACCACATGAACAAGTCTGTCCTCCATCTTAGAGCCTCTCTTATAAAATATGACTACTACTAACTTAAGGATATTTATATTTCATGGGCTCAGACCAGAGATGGAGGACAAAGGATTCTAATTTGCCTGTCATTTACATTTCTCTGGTCCCGTTCTCTTTTGTTCTGCTCTGTTCTTCCTTCTCTTGTGCTTTTTTCACTCTGCTGAGGATAAATAAAGGAACAAACAAGCCTCAGTGTGTGTGTGTGAGACTGTATATGATATACATAACATGGGGGGTGGGGTATTTTCCTTTGCAGGACATACTTAATGCACGAATTGAGAAATAAAGGCAAAACACTGAGAAACAGAGGATGTGCTGATGTCCAAGGGAAGAAAATGGGAATGAATGATACAGAGTAGGCTGCATGAGCGATGAGTCTAATTATGATTTTGAGCATCTTACGGAGCTGCTGCATGTATGATGGATTCCTCCTCTGTCTGCACTGGTGAAGGACAAAGCTCTCCAACCCATTGCAATCCCTGTACGAATGAGGTGTCAGTGTGTGTGTGTGTGATTGGGGTGGGGTGGGGTGGCTATATTGGCTATTATTGTGGCTACACATTGTGAGGGCACACCCCTCTGACACACCTCTAAATGGCTGTTTGAGGGTTAAGGCTTGGCTTTAGGGCAGTTGTTAGAATGAGGTTTAGCAGATTTATGGTTGAGGTTAGGGTAAGGGACTGGGGGACCCATTATGTCAATGAGTGTCCTCACAAACATAGAAGTGTGCCTGTTTTACCACACATGCATGTGTGGTATTTATCATATTTTGTGTTTGTCTGAGTGCAGCTTGGTTGTAAAAGCTGTTTACTGAGGGTAATGGTATGTTAAATGTGTGTCCCCAGGGTTAACTGCCAAACTCTGTAGTAAAACTCAGCCACAGAGAACAAGCCAGCCTGAGTATCCTGCCTGTGCCAGCCTCCTCACTGCTGGGCTATAGTGCTTACCAGAAGTAAACACATCAGCCCTGGATGTAAACTGGACAAGCTAAAACACAAATGTCAAATAAATACACAGCTGCAGACGTATTCTCAGCACCAACCAAATGGAGATTAAAAGGGTTCTTTCCCTGCATGCACACAGGATTTACAAGATGTGTGAACACATGGTGAATATGTTAACCCCTCAAAGAAACAGCTGATTTGAACCTGGAGGCATTTTGGGGGAAAGTATGTCTAGTCCTTACAGACAGATTTGGCATTTGTATTTGGTAATGTAATATAGTAAAGCATATGAAATGTGCCTTCATTGAAGTAGGTGGTGACAAACCTTGCACAATACTTACAAATGTCTGTCTATCCTTACAGCTATATCCTAATAATGTGTTAAACACCATGAGCTGCTAAATCCAGGCAGTTAAAGTGTTAGCAATACTTACTTTCTGGTTGACTTACTATGAATGATGAATTTTTCACAGGCAAAATCAAATTACTGAGCTCTTATAGAAATATCAATGCTGTGCAAAGAGGGCTATTTCTCCAAATTAATGGAGATTTGTTACTCATCCATGCCACCTCCCCAACAGGACGGGCATTGCTGCGTTTGAACGGGGAGAAGCTGGAGAGGATGGGAATTGTCCAGGAGACCCTGAGGCAGGAGGTCCTCCAACAAGTCCTCCAGCTGCAGGTCAGAGAAGAGGTCCGCAACCTGCAGCTCCTCAGCAGAAGTAAGTAACAAGATGGTGTGTGTGTGTTTCTGTGCATTGCTGCAAGAAGCTAATGGTCTTTTTCTGTACGTGATCATGAGAGAGAGGGACCGTTGAAGAAACTGTCCGGGGGGGTTGAGGAACTGGGTTTGGCTACATCGGAAGGAGTTAGTCGAAGGTGATGCATGCCTGCTGTGACACACGTGGAGCTGGACATCCAGCTGCGATTGTTGATGGCTGTGTGGAGTTTTATTGATGGGAGTTGTCGATTTGCTGCCCTGCCTCTGACTGATGGCTTTGGTAAACACTTTTATTATCCAGCCATCACTGAACTGGCTCAGTAAATCTGTGCTGACTTAGATTCAGCACTTGCTTCTTGCAAACCCTTTTGTGGCTATTTTGGTGACTTTTTTTCTGTGTTCCTTGGTGGATTCTAGTCATCAAACTGAAATGTCCATGTGGTTTTGTTTCTCTGTGTAGAACTGGATTTCAAATGTTTTCTGGAGACTATTGAAAATTTCCACCTACCTGAATAAATACCACATATACCTATAGATCGGAAGAAAGGACATCCAAAATTCAAAAAAAAGTTGTACTAATAAAGGCACATTTGATGTCGTGATAGGTGAGAACTGCCCTAGTTTTTCCTTTTTCATGATTTTGCATTGTGAGCCAAATGCACTGAGCACATTCCAGCTATTATCACTCAGGTTTTCCTTTCAGCACCATAATCTGCAAGATCGTGACCTATATTCAGCAACAGCATCCTGCCTGAGCTCATTACCTGGATATAAGACGAGGTCTGCAGCATTTAAGGGAAACTGCATCTTGCTTTCATTGTTTCCAATGTTCGCCCTAGTAATTCAGTATTCAAACAAGAAGCAAAAAGTGTCTGGTTATTTTACTGTGCTCTTCTTCTTCACAGGGCAAGCAAAAAAATGAAAATAACTGCACAACTATTTGCTCTAAATGGTCCAATCGTTCTTTGAACCAAAGTAAAATAATGTGCTAATTCAGGCAAAGCAATTAAGCTGTTGCCATCAACTGATCATTATGAACCAATGCTGCAAAAGCTCTCATGATCATCAGTAAATGAAGTCATTTTTTCAGTCTGACAAGCTCACACTCCTACGTTCTGATCATTCATGCTGCTGACGCTATTGGTGTTTTTTCCCCTGCTTATTTCTATTCACTTCCGTCTGCTTTGATGTAAGTGCTTGACAAAAAAATGATATAAATAACTCTGGATTTTATGTCCATTTTAATCTTTCCATGATGCACCTCTGGGACCTGAAAGTGTATTTGCAGATGCAACAGTATGTACGGAGCCACCGATTTTGTGAAAGCTCCACAAAATGAAAAGCATTTGAGAGGGGGCCGAAAAGAGGAAAGAAATGTAAATCAGAATGTCAACACTTCAGCTGAAGTCATAAGAGCACGGAAAATAGTTTCAGCATTTTCCATGTGAACCCTGGACTGTGAGCCATGTGATTATCCAATGGCAAGGAAAGAACGGGAGGAGCTGTCACATAAGAATACAAGACTGAACTGGGATGGTATCCAATTTAAGTCTAAATCTATTTGATTCCAGACACATGCAAGCTCACACAAAAAAAACTCTGTGGCCAGACTCTGTGGGCCTTTAACCAGTGGCTCACCAGGACACAAACTCACTTTATTTTGTGTGCTAATTTATCGTTTCCACTCATCATCTTTGTTCATCCTCTTAGACACAGGGTAGGGAAAGTGTTTTTGATGACATTCATGCCAGTCGAGCATGTTGAACTGAATTAAACTGTGTTAAATTGGGAGAAGAAATGCAATTGACTGGTAAAGAGAAATAATTAAATTGCTGTAAGATACTTCTACTGATAGAGCAATGCAAATGTAATTTGCCAGTTCAGCAGGCTCCAACTCTAAGCTACAAGGGCAAGCTAATTTGGTGGCCTCCTATTAATACACCTGAGGTTCACAGGGTTTGGGGGGTATTCAGAGGTGATAAGGGTAGGACATCCTCGCACCTGAAGGGGTGATAATGGGATGGGGTGATAATGAGAAGTGTGATAACGTCTACCTGTGGACTGGGAAATTAAAAAAACAAAAAACAACCTCAATTTACTGTACAATGAAAATCCTGTAACAACCCTCTCCTGTAAAAATTCTTTTATAAAATGCTGAGCTACAACACCAAACACTGTTTGTTAAAGTCTATAGGTACAGGAAAAGCAGAGACAGCAGGCATTAGTTTCTGTCAGTCTGCAGGTTGTTTTCTGTCTTTATGAAACAGAATTCCTCTTCAGTCACACAAATGTTGTCTAGTGTCCACATTATCTTTCTTATTAAAAAAAAGTCACATTTGGCATTACAATACAAGGTTTCATTCATCAAACTGCTGGAATTGCAGAAGTGACAACTTTCCTGACTGAAGTTAGACCAAGAGCTGCCACTGGTTAAAAAAAATCGTGAAAATCCGTCCGCTGTTTTTTGTTTCACCTGCTAACTAACAAACAAATAAGCAACCAAGTAAACAAACTCAGCGAACCAAAAACATAAACTCCTTGGCGGAAGTGATAAATATATTGGCTGTCACGCCATTACATTGTGAAGTTGAATTCGCAAAAATCCATTGCAATTTTCTCATATGAGCAAATCTACAAATTTTTGCAAAGCGACGTGAGGAGAGCTCTGGAAGTCTTTAGAAATGCTTTGTGATCAATTAACGCGCACAACTAACCTGTAGTACAGGAAGAAGCTGAAACGGTCAGCAGGTTGTTCCCAGGTGCGCGGAAACTTTGCGCAGCACCATGACAACTAGCGCGCATCAAAATAAAAACTCTCCCTAGTGGCCTACATGAGCAATTACATCTCCCAAAACACTTCACAGAACCCTGCAGTAAATCAGACTCTGACTGATAAATACACAAAACAACAAAAATATTTCTGATCATACATGTTTAGGTGTCGAATATTCAACAAATCATGAATACTATATGTGATATGATACTAAACATATCAGTATGTATTTGATTGGTGAAATGGAGAGAGTAGGGCAGGGGGTGAGAAAACAGAGCGCCAGACTCATGCAGAGCAGCCAATGCACATGTAGGCACATTGTGTGTCTTTTCTCCTCTTCTCCTAATACATGTACAGTACTGGTGTGATTTAGTGGAGCCTTGTGTCACAAGAGCCGTCAGGTCTGATTCACCTCTGGTGGATTTACAAAAAATTAAATATTGATTTCACAACAATCTCTGAAATAGAGGATGAAAATATAAATAAGCTCGAATCAGATTGTCTCTGATCTGAGCCATAATAGAACAGTCTAACACAGCTCTTACAAGGCTCTCACTATTAGTCCCATCAGCATTGTAAAACGCTCTTTTCAGTGAGTCCTTAAACCTTTGCAAGCAATAAGTTCTCTCCTCGGTCTCCAACTCCTTTTAAAAAATAACATTAGATACAAAGTTGTGTGGCAGAATTAAGAGAACAAATGATAGAAAAAAGTACAGAAGTACCTGAGGGGTGAGATTTAAATATGAAGAGGGGAGGGAAGGAAGATTAACCTGGAATAATGCGGAGGACAGAGAATGGCGACTGGAGGTGAGATTAACAGATACAGAAAAATACAGGGGATGAAATCAACAGATTGCAGCGATAAAGAAAGGAGACCAACAAAAGAGGTTAATGAAGGGATGTGGACAGCGAAAGAAACCTTGGTTTGAATATTCCCAGGCTGTGGGGCCCTGTTTTCTGCACCACACTAATCTGTCTGTGGCAGGCTCACTTGCTCAAAGCACCATAATAACATTTCACACTTGACACGAAATCACATTACTTCTGTTGCAAAGTATTGTTGAAAATGTTGTTCTCCATATAATAATGAAGAGGGGAAAAAGCATGTGTTTATGACTGAAAGAGATTGATTTTTTTTTTGTGTGTGTTTCACGGAACGCTTATCCTCATTTTCATTCTGCACTGAGTATAGGGACTGTTGACAGGTTCAATTCATGCTGCATAAAATTGGCTCCTGCAACATTATCTAATTCAATATCGTCTATACAGTATTTGTACTTTTTGTGCCTGACTAAGGAGTGGTTCAAGTTTTCAAATATGGAATACTGCTTACATTGTTATCTACAAACTTTTTGAATCTGCAAACTTTTCACAGTAATCTTTCAAGTCTTCATGGGGTTGAGTGCTGAAAGCTCAAAATTTTGTTTTTGTTGTGTCACTTTAGACTTGGGGCAAAGTTTCAGGTCATGTATAGAAGAAAATCTCATTTTAAAGTCACTAACATTTGAAGTAGTTAAAATTCAAACAGTGTGGAAATTTAAAACAGAGCATCAAAGTTAAATGCAAATGTACAATATGCAGTATATAGGCCCATCCACGCCTTCAACCTTTAGTGCTGTTCTGCATTATTTCACAGTCTGTTGTTTGTCTCTTGTACATTGCCTCGCCTTTTCATGGTTGGGAAAAATATTGCTTCTTTTGTTTTTTGTAAAGGAATGTTGTATTTTTTAGACACTTCACATACAGTAATACATGTATTTTCAGTAGACTAGGTTGTGTTATACAAGTCCCTCAGTGAATCTATGGATGAAATCTTCTGCAGCCCAGATCCATAGCTCTCTCAGAGTAGTGTGAACCATGCAGGGTTTGTTGAAACATCTGGAAAGCTTTGGGAGAGAGAATTCAGATCACAGCCCAGTGGGGAATCTGCCGTCTTACTTAGCCTCTGGTTGTTGGTATATCTTTATAATAAACTGTCAGCAGCTCCTTCCTTCTCAACACCTCACATTTTCATCAAAGTTGGTCTGTGCCATTGCGTAGCCATCTACCATGTTTAAGAATCTCAGAGGTAATGAGCTCAAAGCAAATGATGTTGCAAATAATCTCAGAACAACCCTCAAACCCTAAACTGCCGCTGCAACATCTGTTGTCGTCAACACTTCGGTTGCTGTGGAAGACTGTCTTGGTAACCCCAAAACTGTGTTGTGACGTTGCCCATGCTTGGAAATCATTACTCAGGGCTCCGTGTGGTGCCTGCCAGCTGAGCTGCGGCTCTGAATTAGTATATGAATGGAAATCTGCACATGACACACAAAGCAAAAATGAAGAACATGTCATTTCTCTTTATTACAAATTTATGGCTAGTTGCTGTTCATCCCCCTCTTCCTGTCCTCCTCTGCCGCTCCTAAGCTCTGACAACTCCATAGGGAGCTCATTTAAAAAGATTTCTGCCAGAGAAATGGTTCTCTATTTGTCTGTACAAACCTGTAGTTATATCACTGCCTCTCGCTTCCTTCTGTTCCCCTCTAAAATTTCCTGGTTCAGGGTCACTCAGGTGCCACCATACATCTGTCTGTTCCTACAGACAGGTGGTGCATCTTCCTCGGTTATCAGAAGAGGAGGGCTTTCGAGCTGAAATGCCAGCAGTCTGAGAGAGGAAAGTCTGCCTTCCCACTGACACTTGGTGTCATTTCAAAATGGGATGAACTGGACAGATAGTCAGGGAAACCACCTGGCCACATCTGCTCTTTCAAGGGAGGGAGAAAGAGATAATGACATTTAGGAAAAAAGGCTTGTCATCACATGCTGATTTACTTAATGTCATAAATCTGTGGATATCTATTTCATTCCGGCTCTCATCACAGTGTACACTGAAACAGCACAGTGGAATAATATTATGGACATAAACACAAAAGGAGCTTGTTTTTCATTATATTTGTATTTTTCCCCACTGCCTGCATTAGTGACACTGCAGTAATTTTCATGCACTGCCATTATTCTCCAAACTTATTCAGTCGGCCAAACTTCCGTGCTTATTATTCGTTATTGTACGTTGTTGCTCTGTGATTGAGTGCCGCGTGTTACATGAAGAGAGGTCAGCCATGCCGGTTACTTGATAATTCAAGAGAGACTGTGGGTAATGTGGCCCATACAGATTCAGGAGGGTTATGAGTCCAGTACCTGAGGTTTGGAAAGGCTTTATGAGACTGGTGTGTTTTTAAGATGGCTCAGTACAGAGGACAAATAACTTCATGGTTAACAGTAATAGACTAAGAATTTTAGCCATATAGGTTAAAAGGGGCATAATGGTTGAATAAACTACTGCTGCACTTTGAACTCTCCCATGTGAAATCCTAATTATATAACCGCCTCCCTTCTCTCCTCTCTCTCTGCAGCGTCCTTTGGAAACTTCTCTTAGCTCATCCCTGGATCCATTTGGCAGCCCTTTCGGTCATCCCATGTCACAATACGTCTCTAGGAGCCATGGAAGAGCCACTGTCCTCAGATATTTGAGCGGAGAATCAGTGAGTGAAAGGGGAGAGGACAAGCCTATAGACAACATGCCAACCAGTCTGGAGGATTCTCATTCAACACAGCCAATCTGGTTTACAGACACTGACACAGAGACAAAGCCCCTGTTCAAGGCAGAGGTACCCACTGTAACATAGTGATAGGATGTAAGATTCACAACCCTACTGATGATGTAGACCTGATATATGTTTGATTATGACAAATCTCCTTTGGGTTTCCTGCCTCATTTGGACTGGACCAGGCAATTTCATCAGAAGCTGGGTTGAAACCACACAGGTTTATTTTTGACATAAGCTTCACATGTGCACAAACATGAGTGACAGTTTCTTTTTTTCCTCTCTCTTCTGGTAAAGTTCATTAACTGATTAATTCTTTGGTATGGTTTCAAACCACGTAATCCTCTGAACCCAGTGATACTGAAACGTGTAGTTGATTGTTTGAATTTGGATTTACGCACATGCAGCGCCACCATTTGGCCACTGGAGCTAAAGTCAATCTTAGTCACCCTTTCAAGCTCCAACACCGAGCCTGATCAGAGGGAATAATGCCGTTCTTCAATGCATTTGAGTGATGCCAATATGATCAATTCCTCAGCCCGAGGTCACAGTACATTTTCTTCTCAGGACTTTAGTTTTGGAGTTTTAGGTTTGGAGAATCAACAACAAGACTTTAAGATGAATGTCATTCCCAATCAATTTTTTGTATTGTGACCGATCTGCAGTATATATATAGTATGAGTGTTGTAGAATAACATACATTTTAATCTGTATATTGTAACAGTACCATAGTCTTTTATTAATAAAATGTGGAGGACACTGAGTTAATATGATAATCACTGATTGTCTATGATTGATAAAGCAATAATCTGATGAAAAAGAATAGCGCTGGGATAAATATTAACATTTTTTTTTCAATTTTTTTTTACAGAGGTGAAATGCACAGTGTTAGCATCTGTTCCTGTTTACTAATAGCTTCAGTCCTACACTGTATTCAACATGTCACTTCTCACACACAGATATGAAGGGAAGGGACAAGCCTCTGTTGTGTTCTAGCCAGTTTCTGTACCTGATGTGACACTGTGATTTCAATTGCTCGGAAATCAGTCAGGTGTCAGCTACCTTCCAGACACCAGCTTCCCAGCATGACTGTACTGAGCACCCTGGATGTCCCTCTAGAAAACAGCAGACAGCTATGTATGACGACAATGTTTAAGTGACATCAGTAAATGCATACATGCATAAACTTCCAACAAACAAATCTTTCCCTTCCAATATCTTTCCTCTTGTGTTTGACAAGGAATCTTTGGGTAATGTAAGTAACTGACTGTTAAAAGGGATACAACATACTATTTTTTGTTGATAAACTGTAAATATGGACACCTTTGGTTTACTTTGTCAGATGACTGATACGCTGCTTGTAATGCTAAACAAGGGAAAATATTTATTTGCTTTTCAGAGATAAAGACATATGGTATGGAACACAATGAAAGCTGACTTTTTAGAATAAACTAATTGAGATGAAGCATTGGTCCTGATTTCTGTATTGTTTTTTTTGTTTAGTTTCAGGACAGCACATTGGAACACAACACATAGTGACTCTACAAAAAACACCAGAACCATCAAATCTAAATCTTTCCTGCTCTTGTAACCATCTTTGGAAATAAGACAGAACAGTTTTTTTCTTTCTTTTACTTTCACTGGCAGTGTTCCCATCCTCAAAACTGGTTCCAAGTGATAAAGTGCTCTCTGTGCATCCAAAAAATAGCCCAGACTCTGAGGGGAGGAATAGTTTGTTTATGTATAGAAAATTTGCAAAGAAAAGACCAAAATAAATCTAGTAATTGACAACCCCAAAATCTCTTTCCCATGCTTCTCTGACACAGGCAGTGGAAGTTGATGCACTGAAAAAACAATTCACCGCTTGGGAAATAAAATGTTCCACCACAATGTGTGTATCGAGCATATACAAAAACACAAGATCACTCTTTCCTTGTGTGTTTTTACTCCTGTGCTTATGCGTTTACAGACATGTCAGCACACAGAAACCCAACTGCTTTGATTTAAGTTGTACAAGGTTATTAAGCTCTCCTCAAATCCCAAAAGTGATCCCTGATATCCAATATGGCCATAACCAAGAATTGCTGGACAGCTCTTGTGGATATTTCTTATTTGTCTTTCTCACTCTCTTTCCTTTTTTACCACCTGCCATCTGCCTTTCATTGCTTTGCCTGTTCCTTTCTTACCTTCTCCCTTCCTTCCTTCTTTTTACGTTCAACAATTAGTTCATGAATGTATTGCTCAGTTATTACCATTAATAGTGCATGTTTACATAGATGCACCAAATGTGCACCTGCATCCTGACCTGTCAGTGGGGGGTCCATGAGTCACACTCAAAATTTATGAATGAGAAACTGTGTCACCTGTCAAGAGACACACGCTCTCGTCTCACACACACTGGGATCCAATTACTGGGAGACATGAAGTATCTCACCAGATGATAACAAGGCACATGTATGATAAACAGATTCAGTGAACAGTGGCCTTTTCAACCCTGAATCAGTGGAGCAGATGGTTGGACGGCACAATTAATTGGATGCGGTTGGCTGTCAAGTGTCTTTTCTTTCTTCCTGTGACGTATTGAAATCTGCGATTCATTTTTGAAAGCTTCCCTTCCGTTACTCTCTAAAACACCCTCAAAACATGGAGGCTTGTTTATCTTATCTGTTTGTGGCTTTGATCATCAGGATCCTCTGACAGCACCAAAGCTCAATGAGAAACACTCCGTCCTCTCTCATCAACAACTGTTGAGAAGCCCTCAAGCAGCTGCTTCAGTGGAGCTGCTCAGTGGCATAAACCTCTAAAGACTGAAATTTTTCTGGCCGGCACCCAAGCAATAAGCAGTATACGACTACAGAGCAGGTCAGTATTACAAAAGGTGCATATGTGCTCACTCAACTTTTGATGGAAAGATCAAAAGATAAATAACACAATCAGGTGCTGGGTGGACTCTTTGGGGCCCTTTTAGGGCACAGACCACTCAACCCGGAGAGCTTTAAAAACCATTAAGTAGCCTTTTGCTCACTCAGCAGAGGAGGAGTGGGCACATAAATCACTGCCATGGTAAAAGGATTAATTACGGGTCAGAAAGGACCCTGCGTGAACCATTCATCAGTAGCCGTTAAAGAAAGCAGAAAGCACATTTAACTTCATCAGTTGGACATACAATGTGCAGGAGAGTGGCAGCTGTCAGTCAGCTGAGGGGAGAAATGCCCCCTCGGGCTATGAGTGTCATGAACCCAGATGAGCGTCCCCTCGAGTCGAGTAAACCAACACACATGACATTGCCATGAAAAACAACCACACATTTAAAAGTGACAGCGATGCTACAGGGGCCTACTGTAGTGTGTCCATGTGGTGTAAGAGCTGCTGCTGGCTCAGAATGACACTGCCCTCTAGTGGAAGATTAATGCCAACAAACCTCGACTGGACATTAAAAATATGTTTGAAACCTCTCGTCAGCTGCAACCATGAAATTAGCCATCAACTTGTTGACAAATAATATAAGAATATTGTTTTTAAATAAGTATCAGTAGCATGGTATATTTTAGTGTGCAATAATTTATGACTTTGACTTGTGGGAACTTTATTTAAGTAGTTAATTTTACTTTCATCTAATTATTTATCACTATCATTTGACTATTTTTCCTTGCTTGTCTGTTAATTTTGTGCAGGTTAGTATCAAAAAACTCTCATGGTCTCATCTCTTGGTGTCCTGACGTTTCAGTAAAGGGAAAAAACCTTTCAATTTCCTCTTCTTATTTTAGTTTAGTAACGTTTTAGATTAGTGAGTAATATTTATAAAAACACAGTAGATATCAGTGTATTTAAACACCAGCGACACTGAGGGCTGATACGTCACAGTAAACTTGGTACAAAAATGAGGCTCTCCTGCCCTCCGCTGGCCATGTTGAAAACAGTTTTACATTACATCATGGTTTCAGATGATTTCCACTAATAGGAAATATTAGGTCATGAAGACTGGCACCAATCAAAGACCCTCTGTTGTTTTACTGAAAACGAGTGAGGTGGCAATGATTTAATGAATTATTCATCAAGTGACACTCACACCATGTGTAAAACATTTATTATTAGCTGAGGTAAATGGGGAAATGCCAGTACTGTGCACATAGCCTGTAGCCAGCGTTCAGCTACAGCAATTAAAAATCCAATAGCGTATTGACTGTAGGCCTATGTGTTGTTTGGCTGACATTAACATCGATAGGATTAATAGCTTGTGTCTTAATATTGACCTTGAATTGTGAGGGATTGCATGATCACAAGAGCCTGTTTTTATTTGTAAACTGTTGCATAAAAAACATGAATATGCACAGCAACTGTTTTGCACAGCACTTAGCTAATTTTAGGGCATATTTGTTATTCCAGGGGTTTCTGGACAGTGCTACTTGCAGTGACTTGACTACAGCACCGGCCTACAGTAAGGCAATGACAACCAGAACAGCCTACCACAGACTGGACAATAATAATTCCCCCTGTCTGATCTGGCAAAGCTGCGATAGGCTGGAGGACGCACGGAGCGAACATTTTTTTTTGCAGCAAGTAGATTAAAATACTTGGCGAAGGTTGATTTAAGGAATTTAAGACCTGACCCTTTTTTTCCTCGTCAGGAACGAGCGCCGTTACGTCGGAAGAGCAGCACGAGCCGGTATCGCAGCGAGTTTATTAGACAGAAACCCCCCCAATATTAATCTGCTCGATATAGATAATAATAACGCGAGAGTTTGCAAGTTGCCTCAAGACTGTAGTTGCAACTGTCAAAGGTGGAGTGGATACGCGCATGACCCAACACACATTACTGTAATACTGTACACGGCCGCCGAGATAATATCCGTATAAAAAACCGAAATAATCCCGAGGTAAGGAGCCGAGGAGTGTACCCGAACCGAGCAAGATTTGGTGTTTCTGCTGATTTTCCTTCGCTTCGTTTTCTTTTACTCTAACCAACTGTCTCGCTGCCGTCGAAATTACTGCACTAAACATATTTTTGTGCCTCCCTTTAGCTCCAGCCAGCGCAAGGATTTTTTTTACTCCTCCTTCGTAATAAAGTCGCCATTTTGCTTCACTGCCTATATAAACCATCCCGTATTCTAATATTTTTCCTCAAGGAGTCGCGGACCTGTCTACATTTCCTGGCTATTCCGAATATTTCTGGACTGTTTAACGAGAAGACAGAGGTTGAAGAAGTGCCTCGTGGTATACATATTAATGCAGGAAAGGAGGAGGAGGATGAAGGGGGGCAAGGCAATTGGAAACTGGGAATGAGGTGAAAGTATCCTGGATTTCTTTTCATGTGCAGACGAAACTGTAATTTCTCTTCTCGTGCCCTGCTCTTTTTTTTTTCTTTCGCCTCGTCGTCGTCTGCAGAGTGGGGGGACAGGACGACGGTGACGACTGTCCGCTTCCTCTCTGGCCCCCCCGACCCCAGTCGGACCGTTCCTTGACGCACAGCAGGTGTGATTGCCATGTAACACAACATTGGTGGAAAAACGCCCACTTAGGTGCCTGTCTCCTGACCCCCCTCTCCTCCTCCCCCTCCTCCCCCTCCTCCTCTCTCACGTGGGTGACCCGGGGCCACCCGGCCCCTTGTGCTGGGTGACACTGCCCGACTGTACAGGTAGGTGTGGCCGACCAGGAGGAAGAAAGTGGAGCACTTTTCTTAACAACACAAATAGGAAACTCTGTAACCTTGTTGTGGTTGACGCAGGCAGACACACACACAGCATGGCAGTGTGCCACGTGCGGGAGCTAAAACACTTATTTCCAGGTTGGTTTGTCAGCAGATGTGTGGAGATGTGAGTGGGTGTCACCAGGTTTTGTTGTGTCTAGCGAAATGCATGGTAATGTAGTTGCTGTAGGTGGCTGTCATTTACTTGTAGAATTATTCTCTCGTGAAAACACCTACTATCTTTACTTGTTAATTTTGGGGGATGCTGCTGAAATGTCAGAGCAAACCAAAAAAGCGTCACCCTACAATAATATTACAGGAATGCTCAATTTATAACACAGGAAATAGAAAAGCACTGTGTTTACAAAACGTGCAGAGAGTTCACTACTGAAACCTGCTTGTAAATATAATTTAAGCATACTGTTTCTTCAAAGGAAATTAAAGTGAGCCAGTGCTTTTTTTTTTTACACGTGACAATTCAGCAGACTGCCCTGCCATGTCTTCATCTTTCTCACATCATCTGTTTACTTTAAGTCGATAAATGTGCCCTCTCTTCAACACTCTTGTCACATTGCACAGGAAAAGGAAGGAAGGCATCTGGATCTCGCTGTGTGCAGTGCTCCTGCAACTTGCATAGCGCAACTGCTCACCTTGCCTTTTAAAATCAAATCAAATTTGCTAATAACGTATAACAGTCTGTGAGCATAATATCACTGAGATGACCTGTAATCACTCAATGTACAGGAAATAGCATGCGTGTAAACAGACACTGAGTAACCCTTCGTGTGCAGCTGGGGAGTAAAATGAATGTGTGTAAAGAGAAGGCATGTTGGATTGTAATCAGTCCCAATTAACATAATAAGCTATTCTCAGCCTTTATCCACTAGACTGCCCCACATTGATGAGGGATGCGGGTTCAGCACAGAGATCCCGAAACTGATGTAGACTTTCTTTGGATGGTAATAGGGATAATATTTATTGTGGCTTGATGGGATCTATCTAACAGTCAATGGTCTATGGCTTTGCTGAGCAGATCAACAGATGCATCACAGGTTTTCATATTGTAGACACAACGCAGGGCTGCTTAGCAAAGGAGCTTTGTACCCCCGACCTGTCTTTTAGGACTCACCTTTTGTCTAATGGGCAGAGCATGGAGTTAGCGTGTAAGTGAGAGTATTGATTTTGAAATGAAACATGGAAGGTCGCACCCTCATTACTACTGCAGATGATGTGTGCGCCACCTTCAGTCCAATAGCACCAATGGCCGACATGAGGACAGTGCATTGTAGAACAAGGAGACAGCATCATCACAGGGAATTGATGCAGTGGACAATGCTAATGATGATTTGACAAGCATTGGAACAGGATTAATGAGGGCAGAAAGCATCCCAGTATGGCCTCCAGCTATCTTTCTCTCCTGTGTGTTTATACCCCCTCTACTACCGTCGCAGGCATGGAGAGCCCAAGTGGCCCGAGGCTTGGGAAGCTGTCCTCATCAGGGCTGCCAAGGGGCCGGACCCCCAAGCATGGACATCCCCGGGAGCCTGTCAGAACCACGCCAGGCCCCGAAAACAACAACAAACACGGTGAGTGACGAGCCGCTGCACTTTGTTGAATGAAAACAGTGTGTGACTTTAGATCTATGCAGCGTTACTCCACAGATTGTTTTTTAGTGTGGGAACCGAGAGAGCTTTTGTTTGTGTGACCCAGGTTTGCTCCTGGACCGATTCCAGGATGAATTCCATGCGGCGATGCAGTGTAAAGAATAGCTACTGTCTGCGTACAGCATGACATACCAACACTTACAGCATGTGATGTTTGCAATTGTAGTTTTGCACGTTGGTCTCTATATTCCTTTGTTTTTATCCCATCGGATGGAGTTTTCTTACCCCAGACCTACTGTTCAGAACATCAGTGTTTTTTTTCTCAAGGATTTGATTAACATAGGATACATTAAACTGTCCCTGCTGCTTTTTTGAATGGGTTACATTTTTTAGGAATCTTCAGCCTCAATGTAATTCTACCCCTCACGCCACAGAAGGGCCTGGAAACTACAACATTTTTCCTTAGACTGCCTTACAGTGAGAAAACCAAACAAACTAGTATTGCCAAGCTCTGACATGAGTGAAACCCCAAGCCATCTGGATGGAGATGGAAGATTTTGGAAAGAGAGAGCCGGACTAGGGAATTATGTTTCAATCCAATAACCAGCAGATCATCATGACTTTGTTAATAGAGTCAGGCAGACTTGGAAAACTGGGGCTGCTCTAATATGACCCAGTTGTTTTGGTTGCTACAAAATAGCCTCTCAGTCCCAGACACACAGAGCACCATTACCAGACAAGGTGCTTCAGTTTGTTTTCTTCCTGTGTTAATATTAAGCCCGCTGAACGCACCCTTGCGTGGGTGCATGCACGCGTGTGCATGTGTAGTTTTTTTATGTTTCTGGTTTTCTGCCTAATCTTATCGAAGTTAGCAGTACAGCACAGGCTTACCCTCCAACTCCTCATTGCACAGAGGCTGTTGGTGATGCGATTTTTCCCTGTTCTTGGATTATTTATCATAGAGGGCAGTGTATGAATGACGGGTTTTTAGACCTTTTCCCACTTTATTAATCAATATACAAGGATTGTTTATAAATCAATCCATGCAAAGTTGGTCGTGGGCTCTGCCCTGATCTTTTTGAGACTGAACAAGCAGAACTGAGAGAAACACACTTGGCCTTGGGTGTGTTGATGAGTTAGGCTGATAACTGAGGGTTTGTCTCTGCCTGTGTGTGTGTGTGTGTGTGTGTGTGTGTGCAATGCTATCACAGGTGATGGCTTGGTCTTGGTTTTTACGGGACTTTTTGTGGTAATTTGACTCTGCTGTTTCAGCATGTCTGTTTCATTTTCTCTTTCAACAGTTGATCTGCTTTGACTCTCATTAAAGTAAAGCTTCTAAAAAAAATACCGGTACAGTAATTATGTCAGTGTTTTTTGATTCTGCAAGTCTTTGCTGAGGAGTCTGTTTATGTTAAGTCTGTCTTTTCAGGACAGCTTCCAGCACAGTTTGATTGCTCAAGATAAGAATCTGCATTCCACTATGTTGTAGTTAAAGAATTGTCTTGTTTGGCTGGAAAGTTGCTCTTATCTGGAACATTACCAGGGGTTTCCCTAGCCTTTGGAGAGGCTTAGTTGGTAACATTGGCAGTGGACTGAGTTTTATGTCATTATGGTTTGAAGATTCTCAAGAACAGCAACCTTAAGGGGAAACGCAGTGCTACTGGAACACATGCACATCCAAATATAATAGCGGGAATTATTTTAGACACAAAGCAGAGCATATGAAATGCATGAGAATTAGTTCATTTTTTCATTTCCAAAGGGCACTTCATCACAGTGGAATTTATATTCCTGAACCTCCACACTTCTTTGGTTTATGATTGACTCAAATGTAGGCTAAAGCAAGAAGGTGTTCGGTGACCGCAAATGGTCTTTCTGTATTTCCCCTCAGCAAAGCGCTCCATCTGCATCACAATACCTACGAATACCTTCTTCATAGAAAAAGACATCTTTTCAAATTCAGCCTTTTTAGCTTATTACTCATCAGTGACTCGCTTGAGCTTTCTGTAGCTAATGATGAGGAGAAATGCTACAGTGCTAATCATAATGAGGCTGGCACTAGCTTGTCTATCCCAGGGGGGCTGTGAGCTACGGTTTGGGGAAACAAAGCCATCAATATCTAAGGCTCCCTGTGGAGGTTCTTCAGTGCTCACTCTATGCCCATTGTGCACAGTGTGCTCTTCAGTTAACCAGGTACGGCATCATCTGCCCTCTTCCGACTGGTCGCTCATCATTCTTCTTTCCACGGAAAGTTTGGTCTGTTATGCCTTGTTGTATTATCATCTGACTGATAAATGCCCTTTTCGGAAACTATGCATGATGTAACTCTGAAGAAATCCTGTCTGGCTGGACTGTTTTTCTACTAGTGGTTTCCCTCTGTGCTTCTACACATGGAAACAAAGACTGAAAATTGGGTTTGTGTGCTTTCCTAGAGTGTTGCGGTCGAGCTGTCGCCCTGCCTCACCAGACAACTCACAGGAAAGGATGTGGTCCTTGTGGGTGTCATGCTCTGTCTTTGTTTGTCTCTTTCTTGATCTCAAATTTTTTCACATTAACAGCTTATTACAAACCTAGTTTTGTCTTTTTTTTCCCTCCACCAAAACTCTGAGCTGTTAAACAACCTACAGTCGAAGTATTTGGACAGAACCACTGCTGTTCTGCCAAGGGCTGCAGGCAAGCCCTGAAATTAGGCCTGTGACTGCAAGCATTAACGCAAGCCTAAATGAGTGGCGTCCATGCAATGTGTGTGTGTGTGTGTGTGTGTGTGTGTCTGATTATGACTGTCCTGTCTTTGATGAAGAGTTGTGCTCTGTCCATTGAGCATTGAGGAAGGGGAGCTGGGTGCTCCAGAGTTGTTGTTGTCTCTATTAGTGTTTGGAACGATGGAGGGCAAGTGGCTTGGATGATCAGTCTACATGGGTTTGTATAACCGTGTGGCTATGTGTGAATGTTGAAGTGTTAGTTTGTGTGGTTAGCTTGTGTTTACGTGTGTGTGTGTGTGTGTGTGTGTGTGTGTGTGTGTGTGTGTGCGCGCGCGTGTGTGCAGTATGTGGGCTCTCAAATGACAGTCCACTACTCCGACTGTGGGATCATCATCTCAGGCCCACAGTCACCATCTGCTTACCCTGCGTATTTGCCTCAGCAGCAATCTCTGGCTCTTTCCTCTCTATCCCTTGCTTTTCCACACTTTCTCTCGCTTGTTTGTTGACCAAGTCTCCACACAGAACTGTTGTGCCTTTCCATATTATCCTCCCTCAAACTCTCATCTCCCTCTTTTCTCACTTATTAGGCAGCATTTTCAGCGGCAGTGAATCACCAGGCCTCCAACCTCTATTCCTGCCACCTTCGGTTCCATGCCCTCTTCCAACCCTCTTCACCTATTGCCCCCCACCCCCACCCCCACTACCCATCCTCACTCATCTCACATCTCATATTTCTTATATTTTATACTTGTCTGCCAATGCTTTGAGTCTCCCAAATAGGTGAAATACCAAAAGATAAAATCGATAAAGCGCTATAGATCAGAGAATGTTTGTCTTGGGATGAAATTGAATTCTGGTGCTTTTCTCGGCTTGATGCTGCATCTCCTTTTGAGGGGAGTCCTTTGTCATCTTTGTCACACCTTTATTTGGCAGGCTTGAGCATCGCGGAGGAGAAGCAGCACAGGGAAATGAGAGAAGAGAGAGATTGGGTTGGTGACTCACTGTCCATAAGGAGGGCACTGCAAACAGTCTGGAGCAGGCATTGTCTGTCTGGCTCACATATACAGCACTGTATGTGCTGTTGCATAAACACATGCTTTTTGTTGTGGGTGCCTGTATATGCACTGTTAGTATACCACAACATGCCTCAGTGCAATGATTGTAAACTCCACCATCATCTGTGTATTTCTTAAATTTTCTATCCTGTCACTCTTGAATCTAAAATTTAGGGTTTTTTTCCTTTCGCTGTCAATTCACCCGTCATCATCATTCCCCCAGGAATTCACTGGCCACATATGTGGCCAGTCATCCAAAGCTGTTGTGATTGGATGTCACTAAACACACTACTGGCCATGGGCCAAATGGGCATCAGGGCAATAGATTAGGTTTCCAATAATATGAAGCATGCAGCAGATGTGGAAAGCTGTAAAATCAATGCAGGTCTGTAGCGCTTGTACTGTGAGTCACCAGATTTGGCTGCTTTAAGTGTGGTTTAGTGGTGCTAGTAAAACTGATAGCCTAACATAGGGTGCGTGGTGAGTCCTGGCCTCATAAAGTGATTCTCTGCAGTTAAGACCAATTAGGGCAGTGAGAATTGTTTGGGATGCTCACTCTTCTTAGACTGGACACTAATTATGACCTTAGTATAAATATCTCCCAGTTCAAGTCTGTTTATCAGTATGTCAGAGAGTATTACAAACCTGGAAATTAAATGAACTATGAATGAATTATGTCCTCAACCAATTGAAATGTTACAGGCTCTAATGTGGAGAATTTTGAAAATTCACCACTCTGGTGGCCCCAGTGGTAACATCAAAGAATACACCATCACAATGCATACTGATGCTCATAGCAACTTCATAAGCAAAGAAATAAAGAGAAAAATAAAATTTGCAGTGTTATTGTAACTGGGAAATAACTATATCTCACCCTATATCTGAAAATATCTATCCCCAAAGTTACACGGTTCCATTGCCTATCTCACAGGACCACTAAATATCATAGAAAGTAACCAAAGAAGAGATGATGCAAGCCTTTCACATCTTCTTTTTCACAACAGTTTCACAACAGCCAGTCTTCACTGGCTGTTTTCAGTGTTTGCAATTGACCCCCTAAAATAAAGCCATGTTTACTTACAACCCCTTGTAGCACCCTCAGAGCAATAAACATTTCAACCAAGGAAGGGTTGTCCCTTTTTAGAAATTTAATTTCACTAAATATCAGAGGTGTGATGGAATGACTTTTCACACTAAATATAAATAAATATGATAATGAACAAGATGAAATGTGTCTGCACGTGTCAACAACTGTACGTAAGTGTATGTATGCGATTAACTTATATAAAGAGAGAGAGAGAGAGGAGGGAGGATAGAAAGAGAGTGAGAGAGAAAGGAAAAAAACAAAGACAGGGAGTGAGAGCCGGAGTCACTGTGAGAGTCTGGATTTCATTCAGTTAGTCAGTGTCTGGGTAGCAAGACTGCTCTGGCATTGCTCCACCTCTCTTCTTCTTTTTACTCACTGTCTGGAATCAGGCCTGACAGGGAGGGAATAATGGGGACGTCTTCAAAGAGAGGTGCGTATATGATGGGAAGGTTTGTACTCTTTGTGTGTGTGTGTGTGTGTGGGGGGGTAGGAAATGGGAGTTCAGAATGAAAGACAACATGTAGGAAAATGGGAAGTAGTCAGAGAGTTGAGTGTGTGCGTGCGTGTGTGTGTGTGTGTGTGTGTGTGTGTGTGCGCGCCTGTGCGCTTACCTGCCACTGAAAGTTGTGAAGTACTGAAAGTAGAAACACAGGACAAAGGTTTTAAGGACAAACCTTAAAACAAAGGACGTGCACAAACAGATGGTCCAGTGGTTGCTTACACTGTAAACCAGGACAGCTCACACACACAGGAGCCGGTCACACGTGAGCGGTGTGTTTACTCTGCGCTGGGGTCAGGTGTATCAATTTCTCCATCTATTGTCGGTTGAGATTGAGGAAGCAGTGATACGATGTCTTCTTTCCATGGAGTTGTGTCAGCGGTGAGTGGTGTTTGTATTTGTGTGCGCTGCCTTTCCAGACTAGAGTATGTCTAAAGCCTACTGTGCAGACACAGACAAAGGCTCCTGTGTGAGTGTTTGTCGAAGAAAACAAATGACTGTTCTGTGTGCACTCCTGTGTGTGTGTGTGTGTGGGGGGGGGTTATGTGTGCACCCTTGCACTCAGGGGGAGCAGTTGCAGGCGTAGCTAGGAGAACTCAGAGGTTATTTGAGATCATTAGGCAGCTGCCAGCTCTCCTGGGCCATGACTCTTCTCTTCTCTTCTTCTCTTCTTCTCTTCTCTTCTCTTCGCTTCTCTTCGCTTCTCCTCTCTTCTCTTCTCTTCTCTTCTCTTCTTCTCTTCTCTTCTCTCTTCTCCTCTCTTCTCCTCTCTTCTCCTCTCTGCTCTGCTCTGCTCTGTTCTGTCAGGGTTAACCAGTGTGGAGCAACAGTTGCAGACAGCTGGGAGCGAATCGTACTCTGACATTAGCTGAACAGCCGTTTTATCCCCATGGCCTGTGCCTGAGAACCGGGGTGTAGATTTGACACAATGGGCCTGCTTTGTTTCATAGCAAGACAATAGTTGTGATTGCTGAGAGCCAGAGCGTGCTACCCATATTCAAGCAGGCAAAACAAAGTAAAAGATACTGAGCGCTTGTGTTCGCATATAGCCCCAGGAAAGACAAGTGTGCTTTTGTATACTTCATTTTACAGTATGTTTGCCCCCCCCCACCACCACCACCTGTGCTGCCTTGGCTTGCCTTTTTGCATTGTAGCCTACTGTATGAGGGTCTAATTGTTCTGCCTGCTGGAAAAAGGCCTCTGATAATGGTGAGTAAGACATGTGAAAGTTATTCCCATAGCAACAAGAACATATCTTTCCCAAGAGCAGAATTCATTAATTATGCCTTTCTTTTACAAGACCTTTATTTTCTAAGACAGGAATTAGAATGCATGCTCAATTTCCTCCCCAGAACAAGAGCTGCAGTGGCGACTGCCTCACCTCTCCAGCTGCTACCCAGACAGCTAATAGAGAAATGCTATGTCGCCTGGAGAATATTAATATACCCATATCCATGCGCACAAATCACGCTCACACACACTGGTAATGGTTTTGTGTACTCACTTGTGTGTATCGGCGTGTGCTCCGGCGCATGTGTTTACACCTTGTGTCATGAACTATTCCCAAACACAGCCGGCAACACTGTGTTACTTCTCATTCAATCTTATTTCAGCCTTGCCTTATTTTCTTTCTGCGTTATTATTGTGAGTCTGAAGTAAAAGATTACATATAACCCGTCAGCCCGTGTTTGGGTCCATGCCTGTGAGTGAGAAACAAAAAGAAGACAAAGGAGGGGGAAAAATGAAAGTTGATAATGTGTAATAAAACAGAGAGATGAGAACGGGCTTCGTCCTGTGGTGGTTCTCATACACATTAACGTCACTGACATAGAGAAATGTTTTTTTGGGTCGAAGGCTGTTCTTTTGCCAACGTGAGCTGCTTTTGTATGAGCAGCAATGGCAGGAAATCAGTTCATTTATTTGATGAGAAATCCTCCAGCCATATTTTTAATCCCAGTAGGCACACAGAGTGCTCTGATCCACTTTGGGACCCGGCACAAATGGGCTGCACTAGGCATGCGTGCATCCCCGTCGCTGCTTGTCAGCGAGTTTGTAGGAGAAGAAAGCAGTCGGCAGACACAATGTCATGTTCCTCAGCACGGGGAAGTGAAACAGACTCAAAAGACAGTCTGTGCAAGACCACTGCTGCATTCCACTTCACAGCAAAGGACTATCATCTCTACTTCAAGTCACTTCCCTTTGACATTTCCTAGATCTGATATGACTGAAAAGCATCTGTGCCTCTTGCGTGCCTTGTTTCTGCTGCCACTACCTGGTTTTGCCAGATCAATGCAGGGGAGTTGGGGCACATGTAAGGATGTATCATTCAGCCTCTGCCCCCACCTGCAGCGCTGTCGTTCAGTATTGTGCATGGTCAGAGGAGGAAGCCATGCACACCTCTGCAATTCTTTCCTCTCCCCCTCAGCACCCCCCTCCCTTTTGTCCCCCTCCTTCTTCCTCTTTCCCACATGCGTATGTATGCTGATCCTCGGCTCTCTCCACCCCCCTACCCCCAACCGTCTCCGTCAAGTGGCAGGGTATAGAGGAAATAGAGTGCAGGGCTGATAGTGCAGAGGTTTAATTGTAGCAGAGAAGAGAACAGTGACGAGCCAGTGCACTGCCTGTCCTCTGAAGTTCACATGGAGAGAGATCAGCAAGGGTGTGGGGAGGGAAAAGGGAAGGGAAGCTAGGCATGGGATGAGAAAAGAGGAAGGCAGCAGCATGAGAGATCAAGGGAGGTTGTAATAGAGAGCAGAGAGAGAAAGCCGAGGCAGTCAGTCTGCTGTGTGCTGTGTCAGAGGTCCACACAGGCACCAGCGATTTATAGCTGATCTATTTGCCTCAGCAGCAGGCCTTTACTCACACTGCGCACACACACACACACACACACACACACACACACACACACACACACACACACTCCTTCACACATGCACTCTCTCCTCCACTCTTTGTCTGACCATCACACTCTGCTTCTCACTGTTCAAATCCACCACCATAGCTTTTTGTTACATGTTTGTGTCCACAGTTAGTTTTGAATATATGACCATATTCAGACATTTTGGAGGCTTCAAAAAGTAGTTTACTGAAGTTGTACATTTCTGTAACTCCATGAAATAAATATCAAGAAAACATATACAGTAGTTGGATTCAAATGATACCCCTAATAATTAATATTTCTACTCCATGAATGTGAAACACTGGCAGTACTCTGCGCTAACTCTGAAATGCTTTTTGCTCTCGTATTTTCAGGTCCTATGTGTGATGAGCCAGCAGAGGGGAAGAGGAAAGGTCGTCCTAAAACAGAAGTGCAGGAACTGAGGAGCATCCCTGTGAGTATCTCTCTTTGAACTGAGTGGGTGTTTGAAGTGGGCTTCATTTTTCTTGCAGAGTAGGCAGCTCCCCATGAATATGCACAATATACAGCACAGTATAGCGATAACCCTTGCATGTATTCAACTCTCTCCTCCTCACCCCTGAGCAGGCCCATATGATAGTACAATGGAAGGAAGAGTTTAAGCACCGCTCCAGGGTTAAGTGTCCGTGTTCAGGCTGCTGGTTAGAGTTTCCCAGCATCTATGGCGTCAAGTACCACTATCAACGCTGCCAGGGGGTGAGTCACTAATCTCTGCTCCTTCCTGCTAAGCGGCCATTTCTACCTTATGCTTCAGAGTAGATTTTAGATTTTTTTTTTTTTGTGGATCACAGAAAAGTATTGGAGAAAACCCTCAAATAAAGTCCCATAAAAGTCAGTGATAAATGAGTGGTGACATTAGTTTAAACTCCTCGAGAATGTATATTGCTCACTTTCTAAATATTTAGTAATCATTGACCACACATGATCAAGTAGTTGGGCTGTGTAAAAAAAATCTATGGTGAGTTGACGGCTTCCAGTAAAAGCTAACGTCACATGATTTTGCAAAGGAATGAAGCTCACTCTAAATCCCCTCACTCCACATCTGTGTTTTTATCAGGGCACCGTGGTCGAGAAGCTGAGTCATGGCTGTCCCTACTGCGAGGCAGTGTTCGCCACAAAGGGGCGCCTGCAGAAGCACAAGCTGTGGAACCACCCTGAAAGGGTTACTATGGAGCCCAAGGATGAGCAGCCCAGACTTCAAAAGACTCCTGTCAAGTCCAACACCAAGAAAAGGTGCCTGGGATTTCGAGCTGAAATTCCCACCCACACCGACCCACATAATGGTGTTAGTAACGTCATAATGCTGACTGCCCAAAACTGTCCTCCCTCGGTCTGTGAATTCAGGCCCATGGAGAACAGTCCCCCCTCTCCGGTGTTCTTTAAAGTGAAAAAGACCCACGAGGTGTCTACGCCTTCTCAGAACGGGGAACTGGTCCCCCAGAAGAGCGAGAGGAAACAGCACAGCCACAGCCAGCCTTCACAGCAGATTCACCAGTCGCAACCGGTCCATCCTCAGCAGTCGCAGAGCACGTCGTCTGATGCGGGGGGCAGTGAAAGCGAGGGGGGAAGTCTTCCCCCTTCTTTCCCTGATGAAGACCCAGAGCGAATGAGGCACAGTAAGCTTGCATCATGTCTTTCGTAGAAGACGCCACATTCTCATTGCACTTGCACTGTATGTCTTTGACCGTTCCTCGCATTGTTCTTCTTTTGAGCCAGGACGGAAGCAGAAAACGCCTAAGAAATTCACTGGAGAGCAGCCTTCGATATCTGGAACATTTGGATTGAAAGGTAGATAGTGACAGCAAACCATGTTTTCTTATGATGACTATGAATGGATAGGGATGGGGATTGAAGACTGGGAAATTGTTCGAAATAGCTTTACTACACCAGGGGGCTGGTGAGTAATTGTGATTCCTCTCCACTACTACTAATGATCAATGGCAGTGATCTCTCTCTCTTGCTATTGTGGCGACTGTAGAGGTGTTTCATATACAGCTAAATGAATCAAGGACTCATACACCTAAACAATGTCACATACACACAGCCTTTTGAGTCTCTTTCACTGTCTTTCTGTCTCATATTCATATGTTGAAAATGTGCACTGACTCAAAGTATGCACAGAAATCATCCGGGTTCAGTCTCTCTGCCACTATTCTGTTGCAACGTACAAACCTTCATTTCTCATTTTCTTTCTCCACATATCAGCTTTCCCTTCTTTAATATTTTCTCTTGTTCAGCATTGTCCTCCATCTGTCCCTCTCTGCTTGCATATCTCACTTTACTGTGAATTCTTTCGATGGGAGTATTAATTACTACCACGACTTTATGTATTTGTGTGTGTGTGTGTGTGTGTGTTGCAGGTATGACTAAGGTGGAGGAGAAGCTGAAAGCAGGCCGTGTGAAGAGACCAGAGGGGAGTGGATTAAGTGAAGAGCCTCAGAGAAGACCTGCTCCAAGTCAGTCCTCCAAGAAAGACCCAGCCACGACAAGCTCTGGTGAACATCTGTCAGCTTTTTAAGTGAATCATTTATCCATCAGAATGAATGATTGACTCGCCCTTGCATGTATGAATTTTGAAAACAGCGGATTGAATCACCTCTTCATTGACTCACTACAAATTATCACTGGCTCTTGCAATTAAAATGAAACTGTAAGACAAGGAAGCAGGAATATTAACTACACTAGTAACACCTGATTGGCTAACTGAGGATATCTTTGTGTTTCTAAGGTGCTGACACCCAATGGCAGCGAGCGATCTCAGAGCGAGGTGAGGTAGTGTGTCCCAGCTGCTCCATCGTCACCAGGAAAACAATCCACGGCCTCAAGAAACACATGGAGATTTGCCAGAAGGTAAGTGGGTGATGTAATAGACTGGAGTAAGGTGGGTGTGCTGTAACAACTTCTGGTGTAGCTTGCTGTGAAGACAAATACTCAGCCAAGTCAAGTCCCTCAATAGAAGCATGATGTTACTGCATTTGTTTCTGCCTGCTGAAACTCTGAATGAGACTTGAATGTCCTTAATATTATACTTTCATGTAATTCAGTTGGAAAGACATCTTAAATCTGTGCTGTTCTCTGTAACAATACATGTGATTTGTCAGTCAGAATGGCGAGCTGAAGAAGCCCAATGCCTCAGAATCCAGCATACATATTGACAAATTGTATCCATACCAGAATTATTTAACTTTTTTTCTGTTCGAGTATGAAATAAAGCTCTCTAAACCCAGAGCTGTAATCCACATTGGATGATGACTTTGACTGCAGCGTTATTAGGACCCCCCGAGGTGCAGAGTCTTGGGAGCCTTTACAGTATAGATATTGATTGGAAAGCTGTAGAAATACCATCAGGCAGTATCTCAGTACAGTAATCTCAACCATGTAATATCCTTAAGTCATCTGCTATTATATGAAAGCTAATATGAAATGGATCAAAAGGAAGGCCACCGTGCACTTCTGTGGTTTGTTTGCATTGCACTCAATTGTGGTCAATAATAGTAATAAACAAGGTAGGGGTGAAGCATGGAAAAAGTTAATACAACTATATTATATTGGGCTTTTCCTGAGGACTAGACGGCTTGAGTGGTGCAGAAGCCTCTAGGCCCTCAGAGAGAAGTGTTCTTACAGCCATTTTAATGGCTCTGTGACCCAGTGGCCCATGTGTCATTAAAGTGACAGCCTGCCGTTAAGCACGGACAGAATCACCACATTACCTCTGGGTCACTCATCATCAAAACACCTCCATCTCCAAATCGATACTGAGGCGAGGAGAGGAGTCTACGAAAAGGAACACTGTGTGTTAAATTAGCCTTTTCTGCTTCCCAAAGTTTCTTGATACTGTATGTCCTCTGTCCTTTTATCTTGACCAGAATTGTGCACTAATAACAAACTCTATTAGGTTATAGATGAAATGTTGCTATATCGATAGGTCCAATAAAGGCCAAAGCCAACAGGAGTGGACTACTTCTTGGTTTCCTTTCACAGAAATGTTATTTGATCTTCTGTTTGTCCTTCAATGCCTGCAGCTCCAGGATGCCCTGAAGTGCCAGCAGTGCCACAAACAGTTCAGGTCCAAGGCCGGCCTCAACTACCACACCATGGCTGAACACAGCACCAAGGTACACCTGCTTATCTTGTAAAATCCCCAAAGTCTGCTGCAAAATTTCTAATGAAAATTTTTGAATGATCTTTGTCCCTTAATCCATCACTCAGCAGCTAGCGTCCCGATGGGGCTGCTTTGGGTGTTCACAGAATGTTTAACCTCTGTCACACTGACCCGCTGAACAGGGTGGTTAGTTATTAGACACCATACCAAAACCCTACACCTACGCACAGGGTGGTCAGACACTTGTGACTCTATGTATGGAAATCCACCTTATGCTAATTCTAGTGTCAGCTTTCACGGGGCCTGTTTATGGGTGTCCTGCATGTGGATGTCTTAACATATGAATATGCCTCCAGATTTGAAAACCCCTTTCACTCCTGTGAATTATACTACTTTATATCTGTTGCATATTCATTGTCAGCTGGTGTGGCCCTCTCTGAATGTTTGATCTTGGTGTTTGTAAACGATGATGCAGTTGAACTGGTGATTGGTGTTCTTGTCCTTGAAGTGCTCACATTTCTTTCTGCAGCTGTCTTAACTCTGACAGTGGAGAGCTTCATTAAGATATTATCATGACACTCCTGCATTAGAGCAGTGGTGCTGCTATGAAGTTTGCTGAATAATTCAATGCTGCCTGTTTCAAAAAGTCCCATAAAAGATTAATGCGCATGCGGCAAACCTTCTGACGTGCGAGTGTGTTTTGGTGTGAGCCCATGTTCCAGCCTTGCATGATATATGTTCACGTTCGTGTGTACGACGTGAGCGCGAAGGGGTTTGGCTGTGTAATGTTTGCTGCTTTAATAGCGATGATAGATGACTGTGCCATCTGCGTCGGCCAAGCTAAACTGTTTGATACCGCCATTTGTCTTCGGTCTGGGCCTGTTGTGCCCTGACCTTATTAGCAATATTCGAGTCCAGCAGAGAAAAAGACAGCGCTGTGTGTTTCTCTATGTGTGTGTGTGTGTGTGTTAAAACTAAGATGCTCAGTATCCTGAGGAAACAAGTAAACTTTCGCAGCATGTTTTCAGATTAGACGATTAAAACTTTTTGAGACAGGCTGAAAGCCATCATTGTGTTAATTCCTTGTAAGTGTGCATCTGTGAGTGTGCTGCTGACTCAAGGCTTTTGTCATTTGCAGGTTTGAATAGTGTCATACTCTCATTTCTTGTCTTCACAAGAAATTGTTGAACAGAAGTAAATTCAAACTCAAAAGATGAGAAAGAGATAGCCAATTACAATCACAGACTTTTTAAAAAAGAGACCATTGGCCCCCCTAGCCTTTAGGTAGAATGCTTGACTTCGTTTTACATTAGGGTGTGTGTTTCTATGCCATTGTGTGCATATCTTTCATCAGTCTCAATCATGTTGTTCGTTGTCATACATCATATATTGTGAGTTTGCAGTCAAACAAGTCCTGGCAGGCTTAATTATCTAAGGGCGTATTTACAGTTGTGTGCACTCAGTTGGTACAGTTGGCTTTTCTTCGATGTTCAATGTGTGTCAGTGTTGCTGGTTTTATTACCATTTGCGTTGAATCCTTTCTCTGTGGCGCAGTTTGCACTTCAGTCTGGTATATGCAGTACTGTGAAGTTTGACTTGATTTTTATATGATTTGATTTGGCATTTGCACTGACCCTGGGTCCAGTGTGCTGTCAGTGCAGTCACATGGCCCAGCCCCAATGCAGTGTGGGAAAACACAGCATGCTGACAGAAGGACAGGGGTCACCCACTGAGTTTGACCTTGATATCGCTGCTGCGGCTGTGATACTACCGCCTGTTCTCTCACTCTTGCGCCTGCTTCACTGCTCACTCTGCCTATGATCGCAGCATTAAGAGTACATGCTGATGTTGATCAGTGGCATCTTCCCCTGTCAGCTTAAACCAAAAACTGAGCTTGTCTCTGTTCTTTTGCCTGCTGACTTAAATGTGATTTACTTGAATCAGTGAAGTGCTCTGGCTGCATCTGATCTCCTAGAGAAATCTAGGGTTGCGTCTCAGTCATCTCACTTGTTTCTCTGTGTGTTAACACATGAGAAAACACATGAAGTTCACTCCACTGGGATTCCTAAGTCCAGACTCTCTCCAGTCCCCTCTACTTCCCTTCTTTCTTCTCCCTGGCAGGCTCACCATCTGTTGTTCTGGTCTTGGCTGGGCTTTGGCACCAGCCAACACTCGAGTGAAAACAGGAGTTTGACAGTTGTCATAAACATGCCTTGAGTAACAGCCTCACCATGAAACCATTTAATGATCCTGGCACAGTGTGAGCACCCAGTATGGAAAACACATTTTTTATCACCATTTTCTGAAAGTTGGGAGAAAGAGGGAGGTATTGTCGTGGGCCGCTCTTTTGCAACGCTGTGTTTGTTCCCCCTCAGCCCTCGGGGAGTGAAGACCAGACGGGCGACGAGCACGGAGAGAGAGAAAGGCTGCGCCGAGTTCTCAAACAGATGGGACGAATCAAGTGTCCCAGTGAGGTATGCACTTCTTCTTTCTTACTGTCCCTTTCTCTTTTCCTTTCTCTCAGTCTTTACTACTCCTGCTTTCCTGTTTCTTTATTTTCTTTTTCCAGCTCTCCTGTCTTTCATTTCACATTTTCCTCTCTCTTCAAATGCCAGTTTCGATTTCTCCCTTTTCCTCAAGCTCCTCTTTTTGTGCCGGCCTCCTTTTACCTTTCTCCCTCCTTTTTCCTTTATGCCTTGTTCTTGACACGTTGCCCAGAACCACATCAACACTCTTGCTTCCCATTACTCACACTAGAGTGCAGAAGCTAGAGAGAGGAAGAGACAGAGCTGTGAAAAATAGACTCTCCACAGTGACATGTCTTCACATAGGGAAATGAGTGGTTTCCTCTTTTTTCTCAGTTTTTTTTTTAAGAGAAACTGCAAAATATTAACAAAGTGCTGTAATATTGTTTCATTTATCCTTCACTTTTCTTCAATTATCCAGTTTCCTACTTAATTTTACTAAGTTTGTTTTAATTGTGTCCCATTTCTGTCACTGGCCTCACACAATCACATAAACATTTTGTGTACAAACACACAAAAACACACACACACACACACACACACACACACACACACACATACATACAGGGCTGCTCAGCCCACTTTTCCAGTCTGATGGGCTACCAGTATCACCAGAAGCGTTGTGGAGGAGAGTTTTCTGACGATGAGAAGCCTGCGTTTCTGTGCCAGCACTGTGGAAAAACCTACCGCTCCAAGGCTGGCAGAGATTACCATGTGCGTACTGAACACTCCCCGACCATCACCACCACCATGACAGCCACCACTAACAATAACAACAACAAGGACAATATAACTGACACCAACAACAACACCGGCAAAGAGAGGGTAAGAAAACACTAGTTAGACAGCTGTTTTGTACAGTTTAAAAGCATATTTTACTGTATTTGAGTAAATAGCCAAAGTTTGTCTCACTGCTTCTCCAGGTAGCCTCTGAGGAGTCTCCATCAGGAGGCAAGAAGGAGCAAAGCCAGCCTGAGAAGCTGGACTGGCAGGAGAAAGCACCGTCCGGCCAGCCTAAGGAGAAGGGCAGGGAAGCCAGGGACAAAGACAGGGAAAAAGAAAAGGAGAGGGAGCAAGACATTGAAAAAGCAGCGCAGAATGAGAGCCAGGGGGAGGACTTTGAACGGACCCCCAGTGGCAGAGTGAGGCGCCGGTCAGCTCAGGTGGCAGTGTTCCACCTCCAGGAGATAGCGGAGGATGAGCTGGCGAAAGACTGGGGCACCAAGCGCCGCATCAAGGATGACCTGGTGCCTGACAGCAAGAGGGTGAGGACAGAAAGCATGAACACATGATCCGCATGCTGCAGCAAACATGAAGACCTATGCAGAACAGACAGACACAGGTGCAAACGTAACTCACACACAGGCACAGGAACACACAAACATCAGCATCTGATGTCTTGAAAAATAAATATATACAGAATATATATCAACACACACTCACACATACAAAAGAACAAAGCGGGTTACACACTGTCATACGTCAAAGTCAACCTTTCAACGAGACGGCTCCACAAACACACCGGGTGTAAGTGGTAAAAGGTAAAACCAGCAGATGGACACATCTCCTACATTTTCTTTGTACACAGTAAATGAGGAAACTACCAGGAATAATACAGTATTAATTATTAATACAGAATTAATACAGATGGTCTCTTTTGTATAGCTAAACTACACTCGCCCGGGCCTCCCCAATTTCAGCCCAGAGCTACTAGAGACCTGGAAGAACCAAGTTAAGGAGAAGGGCTTCATCTGCTGCACCAATGAAGTAAGACTGACATAATGTGTCACTATATATAGAAAATTACTTTAGATATTTGAATTCAACAAAACACTGAATCAGAATTTTGCCACAACATTGCAAACTTGCTTTGCTTGTTTGTTCAGTCACTATTTATTTCTGTTTTGTCTCAGAACTGTGAAGCTGTCTATTCCAGTGTGTCAGGACTAAAAGCCCACCTAGCCAACTGCAGCCAGGTACAACCACCCGACAGCAGTAGACACCAAACTGATTATGTTGGTGTCTGTAAACACAGAAGTAAAAATAAGACAACACACAGACAGAATTCCCAAAGAAAATTAATTGTGATGAATTTTGGAGGTAAAATGAAAATAAAATCCTTTAACAAAACAGAAAAGGAGCTAATGGAATGAGAACATGTTAACATCTTAAAAGTAGTGATAGGAGTCATAAAAGATTTTACAGACTTTGGTAAACTAATTTGAAAACAAAAATCAATTAAAATAGCAGCAACTGAAAAAAAGTGAAAAAAAATATAATCAACACAGGATAGCAATGCAACATAAAAGGTGTGAGAAAAAAGACATCTACATGGATGCCTGCATTAGTTTTCAATTTATAGGGTTGATTGATACTTATTATGATGCCTAATGTGGTGTTTAACAGGTGACACGTTATGATGTTAATGATAATGACTGCAGCGTGTATGTGTGCGTGTGTGTTGCAGGGGGGTGGCGAACTTGGGAAGTACACCTGTCTGATCTGTCAGAAGGAGTTCAGTTCAGAGAGCGGTGTCAAGTACCACATCAGCAAGACACACTCACAGGTGGGTCAGTCTCAGTCTAAATTTCACAGATAGCCGCAAAGCACACTTCTGTGTCATTTAGTATCACTCTGTTTTCTTAATATACAGTAAAATCCCCACTGAGTTGCAGAAAACAAGTCATTTACTTCTTAGAGCAAATTCCTGCAGGTCTTGTTGGAATACTAATCTTACACAATGTTTGTACAATATGCCAATTTTGTTCTGACAAAAGAAAAGAACTTTTCCCCACAATATTATAGCTTATTTCTAAGTCTTTTAGGACTTCACACAACAGTTCTGTATGCAGACATGGTGGCTTGCGAAGTCCATTTGGAAGGTCATGTATATGTTGTTCCTTTTTTGGAGCTTGAGGTAATCACTAAAAGTGGGTTTTATTGCCTTAGAACTGGTTTCGGGCAGCAGCCAGTCAAGTGGTCTCCAGTAGCAAGAGTAAAGCAATGGAAAACAATGGGATCAAAGCTGAGGTGAGAAACGGCGCCACCACTGGTAAGAAGAGGGGCCGCAAGCCCAAAGAGCGCCCCCCTGTGGATGCGCCTCCTCAAACAAAAACTGAAGCACCTGCCGCTACTCAAAATTCAACTCCTGCCGTGACTCCTTCCCTGGGCCCAACACAATCACCGACCCTGTGCCCCGACCCAACGGACAGTGCTAATTCAGGCCAAAACAGACAGCCCATCACCCCCGCTGCCGGACGAAGCAAACCCAAGAGGCTGCCATTGTCAGAGTAGCTCTGCATTTGTCGACCCAGGAGCCAGAGTGGATGCTTACTGTAAATGTTATGCCAGGAAGCTAAAAGACCTTTCTAACTCCACAAGGACTTGGCACTGAGAAGAAAGTTAAATCAGCCATTAGGAAGTAAGACACAATGTTGATTTTGAAACCCCAGAGTTAATGTGTCTGTTGTTATAAACTCATGTAACAGTAGTGTTTTGTTCCTCCATTCCACTTTTGTCTCCTTTTTAAGGCACACATTACAGTTTCTGTACTCACAGCAGGGGTGTCAGTAGTAACGGAAGATAAAATCCTTACTTCTACATGGATAGCATTTTCTGAACAGAGGTAGTATTCCAAACAAATGGAGGGTAAGTCTCTCTATGAGATTCATGTTATGTTTGAGAGATTTTAAAAAAGGATATTCTATTAGCATGGTGAAGTCATTTAATGATAGCTAGTGTTTTCACATTTTTCCACAGATATACTGTACTGTGTACATAAACAATATCTATATCTATATATCTATATACTCAAAGCAATGATGCCATCTGTCATTTTCAAGCCTGACACGTCCAATTGGATCATGAGCAATCACAAATTTTGCCATGCGTGCTGTAGTGCAATGTTGTTTTAAACTTGATTTTTTAAAATTTCCTTCTGGTTTTACTTTAATTATTTTGTTTTGTTTTTGTTTTTGTTTTTTTTTTACTTTTCATGTTTCAAGTAAGCAAATGTCATATAAGCTAAAAATGTTGGTCAGTTGTTAATCATGTATTCCTACAGTTATGTGAGTGTCACATCAGTGACATTTATTTTTAATTTTCTCTGCATCACGTGACGAGGAAAGGTTTCTGCTATGACAACCATAATTATATTTCAAAGGTTATTTACACCGTTCTACAATTTTACACTGATGTTAATAAGCAGAATACCACCAAAAGTAATCATTTGAGATTTCCATATTTAAGATATGAGTTAGTTAAAATATGACATAATATGGCATTGTTTAATTGATTTTAAACACAAAAACTTGAAGTATTCTGTCTAAAATAGGACTGACAAAGCTAAAAGTTGGACAGAAGAATGAAGTTTGTGTGAAGCTTGTTGCACCATTGCAGCACAATCAAAGAATGCGACTCCATGTTAAAGAAGGCCATATTTTGGCCACTGCTTTAGCTTGAATCGAAGACCTGAGGAGAGAATAAAAATACTATCTTTTATAGAAAGGTCTAGGAAAAAAAACTTTTATTAAACAGAAAAATTACAAATGAAGATTCACATATAATAATGTATATTAATTAATTCCTGGATGCTCAAAGTTAATGCCTTGCACTTTAACCCTAAACCCTTCTTGCTCCCCTCTTGTATTTTTGCACTCCAAGGGTATTCAACTTAGCCTAGCGGCTGTCAGGCACAAGAGGTGGAATGTTTTACTCTGATGACAAATTAAACTAGAGAAAAATTACATTTGTCTTTACATGGATAACGAGCAGCGTGGTTAACTCTTTCTATGTAGTATCTGCAATCCAACATGACTGCATAATTATGACTCACCATGCAAAGCCATAACTGGTCTTGTTGAATTAAGGCTGCTCTACCACCTAATGCTAGTTTAGCCTCAGATTTATTAATAAAAAAAGTAATCTACTATTATTAAATTACTTTTCAAATCTAAAATGTGTGCAATCAGAAAATATTTTCACTTTAACATGTTTAAAGTAGATATTTGAATCCACAGATATATTAACAATTTGAGAAAATGAAAACTCCATAAATATTTGATTTATATTTGCAGACTATGTCCATAAAATAATCACTTGCTTACTTAAAAAAGACAGATCTTAAATCTATTTTATATTCTTCTGTGTATTATGTAGGTAGCAATCTGATAGCTTTGGGTACAGTTGTGATGTGAGGATATTCTGGTGAGATAATAAGGGTGCTTTACTTGCCACTCTACCTTAAGGACCTGATACAACTCAGTTAAGTCTATCAATCCATCCTGCCATGTTTTCCTTACTGGCAAGTCCTCTGTAAATTTTGCACCAACTCAACTGTTGAATATCAATTTCATCATTGAAATCAAGCACTGATGTCAACTGAACATTTTAGAAAAAACATCAAATCTGAAATTTATTCGTGTGTCCCAGGTGGTGTCATCCCTACCCCCGATCTTTTATATGGTTGAGCAACGATTTGAGCTGAGTTGAGTTCCTCCATTATTAATCAGCTGATGGAGTTTATTCAGGTGGGGATGAATATGCATGTGTCTGTCACTGTTAGTGGGATGGACCTTTATCTTCCATCAGGTTCAACTGAAGGAGAAGATAAGTGAGACGAGCACTGATTGGTCCTTGGACCGTTTCAATATGAGTTGTCCAGACCTTGTGTGTGTGTGTGTGTGTGTGTGTGTGTGTGTGTGTGTGTGTGTGTGTGTGTGTGTGTGCATGTGCGTGTGTGTGACTGTGTTTAACAGTTAGCACCTTTGTAAAGACTGGATGTCAGAAATGGTAACACTTTTAGGTGGGTGTTATGCCGTGGCACAGAATCAGTTCATCGGATGCTTGTTACTCCTTTCATTAATAACGTCACATTGACTGTGTTTTCCTGACAAGCTTTGGTGTTGCAATATGATAGTTTAGCACTGCTTTTAACAGTGGGTCTTTTATATTTTATCACACCCTTTACTATCTGTCTTCCTATGATGTTGGAAAACACATATCTACCCCGCAGTGTGAGCTAACTGCAACATGTTTAGAGAGTACAGCAATACACCATATTTAGCTGGTTTTGTTGGCTTGCTGATATTTTGATATTGATGTGTCTTTTCAAAAATGTATGGCTTTTTTCACTCCCCTACTTTTATTTGTTTGCTTTAAAATGCTTTTTACATATTCTGAAATCTAAAAAAAGGTTGAAAAATTTGTAGTCCACAAAGAACATTGTAGGCCTATGTGTCGGCATACACTGTTATTTTATTCATTTTGATGATGCACATAAATTGAGCTTTTTCAGTACACAATGACAAACACATTGAGAGAGTCCTTTATTATTATCTATTCAGTATGGGACAACAAGGCATATGTATGTGTGTTTGTTTCTGTATTTAGTGCACTTACTATACCATGAAATAGGCTTGAAATAGGAGTGTTGTTGGAGCTTTCTAGTTACCTGGACTGTGTGTGGTGTGACTTTTGTACCTGGGGAAACAGCAGGCTCAAGTGTCTTCCCTTTGTCAGCAATGATATTTCCAAAACCGAGGTTAATCCTTCAGAAATCCCCTTAGACAGCCGGATAATTTTACCCTTTTGTTTGGGCAACAGTGATTCATTTTGTATGCTACCTACTTCAAAAGCAGAAATGGTTTCTGCTAATGTTGTCAGGGCCATTGTGATGAAACTGTTGAGAGTTTTAAGAGATGATGTTGTAGCTCATAACTGGTGATGATATCCAAGTAACAGCTGAAATGAGACTTACGATATATTAAAGAATTCCATATCTGAAATTAAGCTGTATAGTACTTAACATAGGAGGAATCAACACTTCCTTTGAGTCTGAACTGTTACAATTTTTCTCCCAAACTTGTTGTATTACCTGTGCATTAGTATCCCTCAACTAATTAATAAAAGTTTGTTGACTAAACTTGTGTCGACTGTGTCAGTTTTTAAGTATGGATATCTTTTTAGTCTTTTGTGTCTGTTTTAGTGACCCTGTTCTGTATGTGCAGATTCACTGAAACACATGCAACACTAAAAAAAATGTGAGGATGCTGAATGATTTTAGGACCGATAGCACCTGTGATTTTCTTGTTTTGTTGCTTAAAATGGAATTAAATAAATGAATAATTGAGTTTGTATAATTACAGATGCATTAGAGCGTGGTAAAGAGTGTGGGAGGTATTTCACATTTTACTGAAGGCTTTTAAGGTTGTAATGTAGGATTTATTACAAGTCAAATACAGTTACAATTTGAAACAGAGCCAGATTAATATGTTTATACTTTAATGCCCTAGTTTAGTTGTAACAGACTTTTATTGAGTGTATTGTATCATAAAGTCATGGAAATATTCTTATGGTGCATATTTATATATACATGAATGGATCACAAGCAAAATGAAACTAAACAGCATGCATATGTATGTAATAAAATAATAATAAAAATGGCTGAGGATCCTGTATTCGGATCTAAAAGTCATCTCACACGTGGCCTGTTGAACACTTCGGGAAAGGCCCTATATGATAATGATACTGTACAATGCTGCTGGCTGAAGATCGAAAAAACGGAACAGTTGAATTCTGGGGCATGAAGTCCATCTGAGACTCGACGCTGGCGAAGCCGCCCGAGGTTGAACTGCAGTACGCCTTCAAGCCCCATGGTGCCTCGCGAGACTAACTGTACTCTCAACACCTGATTGTCAACATAGTAGCAATGTCTGCCATTAGCACGGAAGAAAGACTCTCAAAGATGGACAGCGAAGAGAAAACTCCTCCTATGTCTAGCAGGTATAACCGTTAGAAATTGGGGGTTTTATTCGGAAACGTTTGGACTTACATAGCGATTTTTCTTGGGGCGACTTACAAAATCCATCGGCATTTGGATTAAGCATCTTTAAGGAAACTCGACCTGTCACACTGTGTGCCTTAATGGGTACAGTCACTTTACCTTATATAATAGTGCCATGTCGCTATAGTGGCAGCCATGAATCTACAGTGTCATTGATTGTGTATTACAGCCATATTACCTAGGAGTACGTTTATTCCGTCGTTTTGCCTACTCTGTTACGATGGTATAACAGTTGGCACGTTTGACACGAGGTGTCCTCCAAACATAACTCCATTGTCATCTTATCAAAGTAGGAAAACTCAAGGATATTAGCTCAAAAAACGAGCGGCTACCGTTACATGAATTCTGCTTATGTACTTTAAACTGTGCTGTAACCTGACGGCTAAAGCCGGAGAGAAATGATCAGCCTGAAGAACGGCAGAGGAAGTGAGGAAAGAGGCAGCTTTCGTTGGGCAGAGCAGAGACGCATGGCAGGGCGACTGTCGCTGCTCGCTCCGTCACGAGGGCTTACTCGTGTCTGACAAACATATTCCGTCATATCATGGCTACGGGAGAGTGACGCGTGATTTAGGTGACTAACGCAGGACTTCGCATACAAGCATGCCATGCTGTCATGTTAACCCAGTTATTCAGCTCTCTGTATCCACCCACCATGGGAACCAGCCTACAACTTGCTGCCTTGTTGAGCCACAAGAGGGTGTCGCTGCATCAGTCATGCGTCAGTCAGTTCTCTGAGGCTCTATTCCCAATACATAGACTCCACAAGCATTCAAATTATACTCACATGGTCACATTTAACCCGGTACACCCCTTGTTGCCCTAAATATATCTGCTTCGTCGCTGCAGAAAGTTTAGAATAAGTCTGAAGGAGAGTACTTTATGGTATTCGGGGTGAGCTGGGAAAATGCAAAAAATGCAAAAAACCTGTGAATATATTTCAGATGATGCAAATGAGGCAGAAATGGAACAGTGTCAAAAAGAGATGAATGTAATCCAAGACAAAAGCACCATAAACTCTGACCTCAAGAGATTACAGTTTAATTAAACAGTAGCTACAGGTTTATGATATTGAACTGCCAAATATATATAAAAATCTGCCCTAGTTTCTAAAATAGATTCGGAATTATTGTCATGCTGAAATATTTTGAACTTCGTGGCCTCTATGGGCTTGTTCTGACAATGGTCAAACATTTCTCCTTTACAATATTGGTTTCAGTGAAGTTCAACCTGGGGGCCTGTGACTCTGCTGTGTGCCTCTGTAGCCACAGCGAGATAGCTGGATGTTTGGCATAGCAACCAGTTCAGGCTTCTTGTTTCGTTGTGGCTTCCTGGCTTTGCAGCTGTCTTCTGACTGCAGTTTAAAGAAACAGTCCCGAAACTGCAGCGGAGATTAAAGGAAAACGAGGAACTCCCTTGTGTCTCTCTCCTGTGGTTTTAATGAGAATGGAGCAGAAATTAGGCCTTATCGAGTCCACACTCTAAATATTTGGAAACGCTTTAAATGTTGATTTAAATCCTGTCTTCTCTCAGCAGTGTGGTTCTTAAACTGTGGCCCGTGCAGTTCTGGAGCTTGTTTTTTAGCTGCGCTGGGAAAGAATTAGTCTGTCTCCCCTGATCCCTCAGTATAATGATTTGTTTGTCTGTACATGTTGTGGCCCGGGAGGAGTGTGGGTGTGTGCACGCGTTCATGTGTGTTTGTTCGTGATATGCGCCTATTGCCCAGGGCTGTTCCGCAGTCTGTCAGCTGATGGAGCAGCAGAGGTAGTGTTTGGTTTCATCATGCTGTTTGTGAGCATGTGCGAGTGGAGTTAGAGTGGGCACAGCTCCCTGTGTGTGTGTGTGTGTGTGTGTGTGTGTGTGTGTGTGTGTGTGTGTGTGTGTGTGTGTGTGTGTGTGTGTGTGTGTGCGTGTGGGCCTGTGTTTGCTGTCGTGCTGACATCTCCAGACTCTGGGGGAAGGCACACAGAGACATGGCGAGTCCCTGCAGGGGGGAAAAAGCACATCGCCTCTCCTTCCTCTCTCTCCACAGCCCCGACACAGCCTGAAGCATCTGTGCTGTGAATTCGGTCAGCGGTGTCAACGACAGAGGAAAATAATAGCTGCCTCTTTGTCTTTTCCTGCTGTGTTTTTTCTCCCAATTTTTCCCCTCCCCTCCAGTTTATGTCTTGGTGTCTCTGTCGCTCCCTTCTGGTCCCTCTTTCACCTCCAGCCACATATTGCGACACTGACTGTCAAAGACAGATGACCCGAGCTCGGCATGTGTATGTGTGTTTATGTGTATATGTGTATGTGTGTGTGTGTGCCATGGGTGGTAAGGTCTGGCTCTAACCTGTTGCTATTAATACCACCTAATGAACATAATCTGGTGGGTAGGTTATCCTCTTACATTTGTTGGCTGCAGCGCTGAGGGGAGGAGTGGAGAGCGAAGGAAAGAGGAGGGAAAAGCTGCGCTGTAGTTTTCACTCGACCGAGCTACGGCGCCTTCTCTCCCTCTGTTGCTCCACTGAATGGAAGAACTGATGTTTAAAGTTTCGTTTCTCGTTTCCCCTCTTTGTATCCTCGGGCACTATACACTGTACACACTTTATATCCCTCCCTCTGTCTCTCTCTCTCTCTCTCTCTGGATGTGTTGTACCAGAGTGCGGCACTGTTAAAGACTTTACTGTGTTTAAGGGTTTATATACATATACATACTTATGTATGTATATACTGAGGTAAAAAAATAAGATAAGATAAAATAGCAAAGTACACAAAGCGGAAGCCGGGATTGTACTCTCTCCAGGCATGAACTCTCTACCGGCTTACTCCGGAGCTAGAATATCTGGCTGTTGGACTCTAAGATCTGATGGCAGGTAAGTGTATTTTATTCATTTTTGTGTTTCTCCTTTTTTCCCCTTCAATTCTGGTCTCCTCGGGTGTACTTAACATTTGCGTGTTTTGCTCAGGGGAGGTGTGTCTGAGTGTATCTCTTCAAAATGCAGATAAACAGGAATGACAGCTCCAGCCGTTGTAGACATATGGTTTGTATTGACTTGCTGTGGGAATGTTTGTATCTCTCTCTTGCAATAACGCCAGTTTTGGTTCGGCTGACTGCAATAGTGCATTTGTGCTGACACCTAAAGTTCCAATGGAATCCGCATGCAATGATATGTTATCATTTTAAGCAACTCCGATGGACAGACGCAGTCCTCTCAGATGAACGCTAGTGTAGTCACATATTTAACGCTTAAAAAATATACCTTGTCATTATTTACTCTATATCTGCATTCGTAAACGACATTAGTGATATCTACATTCGCTACCTTTCACTACCTTAACACAAGCTGAACTACACAGTTGTAGCCGTGAGCTGTAGATTTAAGGTTACGTTGGGTCAAATGAAGGTTTTCTAAGGAGGGGGGAAAGGAGCAGCATATAGTAAGATAAGATAAGTTAATGTATAACCACTTTGGGGCTTAGATGCTCCCCAAGAATGATTCTTTTAAAAGGTACCCTTCAGTGGTGACCCCATATCAGGCTTTTCACGAAGGCATGGTCATAGATCAGTGTATGTAATGTTTAGCAGTACTGAGCACCATCACTGTAACCACTGAACAAGGACATGATTCAGCAGTCAACTAGGCTAATCTTTTATGGCAAGCTAGTTTGGCTTTAACTGATAACCCAGCACCAGTGTGCTATGCCTCCCGTGCGGCCGACATGCCCGCTCCCTCTCGGCTCGCTACCCGGCTCCGTCCAGGCTCAGGTGACCCCCGTATGATAACATAAATCTTCGCTTTCTATTGTTTGCTTCACCTCAAACCTGTTGACGCCCCACCTGGGGAGGTGTATGGCCTATAAAAAGATGTAGGAGTGGATGGTTGACTGGATAACAGGACAGAGGAACATCTTTTACTGCTCTCGCACAAAGTCTCCCATAGTCATGGCATCCAGCTTTTTACAGTCCTCATTGGGTGAAGTCAGGATGTCTCGGATAATGCAGTAAGTGTTGCTAGCAACCGTTACCTGGTTGGACTTCTCACTCAAACAAACTAATATTTGTATGATAGTTAAGCTCAACATTTGTTGTGGTGATGCTTCTTGGTGATATTCTGTGTGAAACTTAATATTTGCTCCATTGGTCAATTAAAAGTGATCATAAAAGTGAGTATATCTAAGTAGGTTTTTTTTTATTTTGGACTCTAATATTTTGTAGAAATAATGCAGGACAGATTCCTCAGAGTAGAATTATTGTAAGAGAGGTGAAGAGTTTTCAAGAGAAAGTTGAGTTCCCGATGGTTTATTCAGGTATGTGGTGGAGCAGTTTTTTGTAATGTTGTTCCCTGCTCTCAATCACAACCATTGATTAAATATTAATGTGCATCTAATGTCACAAAACTGAACTCTTGTTCTCTGCCAGTTACTGTTCCAAAGTTGAAAAGTCTGAAGGTGCAATTTTTTTTTTTTTTTTTTGGGGGGGTTGAAATACAAGACACTTGCAATTCAATTTCAGTTTACAGAGACACACATCCACCTGTTGAGGACGAGGACGAGAATGGAAAGGTGGAGTTACAAGAACTGACTTTGCCAATAAGAACAGAATGTGAAAGTAAACCGAGAGTTGAGTTTTCTGCAAGGATCAAACTCTGCTCAGCTCTTCAGTGCAGTAATTCAGGCTAAACAATACCGAATCGAATTATGATTCAAATTCAGTTTTTGAATGTGATTCTTCACACTGAGCAATTCAAAGTCAAATATAAATGATTCAAATTCGGTATTGAGAGACACATACTTCTGCCCTTCTGTATTACACAAAACTCACTCAGCAGTATTTTTATTGTGTCGTGCACATATGATTGACCAACATGTTTGATTTGAATAGTCAATGCAAATCCTGGCCAGTGTCTGACTTGCTTTCATTTGTTTGTGAGGACCTTTTTATCTTGATGTAATAACACAAAATAATAATTGTCTTTTACATCTGTAACATGCACACATGGTGCAGTTGTACAGCTGATCACACAACTGTTATCATGTAGGTGAGTCAGCACTTTTCCACCGAGTTAACATATATAGTGTACTTTAGTACCTGAAGAATGGACAAAGCTCACCTGATGGAACATTAACTTTTGATGGGATAACACAACATCAGCTCAGACTTTTTAAATGTCAGTTCTTTGAGTCACCTTTCTTATCAGTTAATCTTCATTTGCATTCCACACTTACACACGCAAGCTGACATTTGTCTGTGTGTGTCGTGCATCACTCACTGGAGGATCAATGTAGTCCAACAGGAAGCTTTACCAGGATGTCCCTTTTTTCTATTACAGATGATGATATTGATCTAAATGATCCTGTTGTTTACAAATGTCTTACTGCCATGGCTGTCTTGTTCTTTCAGTGCCATATTGCCCGTTTAACACTACTCCAATGCAACTTTTGACACTGTGGTGCTAATGAGCAGTGGTTGTACTCAGTCATTGTGCTGGTCAAGTAAATGAAAAACCCCAGTCATACTGAAACCAGAACTGATTTATTATCTACCAGTTGATAAGATGCAATGACTAATAATGATGAACATACGGGGAAATTGTTAATTTAAGGGTGTACAGAGTTGTATGTAAAATGCAGACTAAGACAGACAGTGCCGGTGTGCTCTGTTATGTGTTTGTTGTTTTACAGTGGAGGTGGGGAGGGATCGCTGGACCGGCTTCTCCCATCGGTAAGCACGGGCCTGTCACCCAGGAAAAGGACCACGAGCCAGTGTAAGTCTGAGCCTCCGCTCCTGCGCACCTCCAAACGAACCATCTACACCGCTGGACGCCCACCTTGGTACAACGAACATGGAACACAATCCAAAGAGGCCTTCGTCATTGGTCAGTTAAAAGTGATGCACAATGTCACTACAATGACTTTTTCTCATATATTTTGTTTCATTCCCTGTACTTTCTCATATAAATCTGCAGCGTCATCAGAATACAAATATGGCCAGATTGTATTGTATTGTGTCTTTTGCAGAAATAAGTGATCACCATTGTACTGCTAATGAATAATGATAATGTCATTAATGACATAGTATAACTAACTAAGTTAAAGGTGGCTCTACTTTGCCACTGTATTGGAAGTAGGACTGTGTTTTGTGCAAGCGAAGAAGGAGTTTCGCAAAACATACCTCCCGATGGTAATGGGGATGTTTATCTCTCGGAAAGCCACGGTCTCTGTTTCAGCCTGTCTATCAACATCCAAATAATAGCCTTCAGCAACCTCAGCATGCACTTAACAGGGTGTCCTTGCAATCTAGCGTTAGTATGTGCTTCTCACCAACCAAAGGTATTTTAAAATCTCACTTTTGCAATTAAAAATGTATGCAAACATTATCTTTGTGTTTTAAGGTCTTTATGCCAATTTTCTGTCACAGGTCTGTGTGGCGGCAGCGCATCAGGAAAGACAACTGTAGCCAGAAAAATCATCGAGGCTTTAGATGTTCCATGGGTTGTACTACTCTCAATGGACTCCTTTTACAAGGTGTGCATGTGTTTGCATTATGTTTAGAATGTATTGATGGTTTATATCTGTATCTGTATGTAGCGGCACATCTGTTGTAATGTGAGTTTAGAATACTGGATGCCTATTACTTTATCTGAATTTGAGCATGTTTGTGCATGACTTTACTTCAGTACAAATACTTTCAGATTCTTGAGGTTAAAATCTTGGCATCAGAAAAGCTTGCCCCATTCATCATTTATTACCCTTGACTTATTAGGAAAGAATGAGACTGAGTGCAAAAGACAGACTAAAAGAGAGAAAACAGGAGTCACATTAAATCCCAGAGGGAAAATGAGGATAAGTGGAGTGGCAAATAAATTGGGGAGAAAAAGAATGGAGGAGAGCAGTCAAGCAAGAGCCTTCATTCATGCCACTCTATACCTCCTCCCACTCTCTGCTTATGTAATCCTGTCACAGTCTGACAGGAGTGCTTCAGCCTGTTCAGTCGGACAAATCTACCAGTGACCAGTGATACCGTAGTCCTTAGCAAGTGCCAGTTTACAAACTGCATTCTCAGAGGTCTGCATCAAAAGCATTTAATATGGGATTTATCTCTTCTTAAATTCATATCTCACAGCCTCCCGAGAGCCTGTAACACTGGTTTGTCATATTAAGTGTGTAATCAGTTAACTTGAGAAGGGAGCGTTGCTGTTTTGAAACTGCCACATACCAGGTCTGGGGTTTTAATGCTCAACCACCCTAAGGGCGTGCGCACGCACACACACACACACACACACATAGCACCTGGTGCAGACGTCACAGTGGGCGCATGATGTTCTCCTAAATTTAGGCCTCCTAACTTCAACTGCTCTTGTACAGTAATCTGTGCCTAAGTATTTTTACATAAGATTGTAAATTATGTACCGCACCATTATTTGAGTATGTATGTATGTTTGTTTAGTTAGATTTATGTAAATGAGTCTTTTTTCACTCTTGATATGCTCTTGTGTGCATAAGCAAAAGCCAGATACTGAGGAACAAAAAAGTATGTTGCTCAGGAAATCATGTTATATTGTTAATGGAAAGCATCACTGCTGTTGCAAGATTGCTGTGAAGTCATTCCAACATTGTTGCGGTTGTCCCCAGGTCCTGTCCGCAGACGAGCAGACTCTGGCCGCCAGTAATGACTATAACTTTGATCACCCTGATGCCTTTGACTTTGATTTGCTGACACACACCCTGCGCAAACTCAAACAGGGCAAGAGCGTGAAAATCCCTGTTTATGACTTTACAACCCATGGAAGACAGAAGGAGTGGGTAAGGATGAATGCACACACCCAAACACGGGGGAATGAACTTTGGAAGTTAATGAGTAGCATGTCAGAGTTACTACATATACAGTAATCTCAGTCTCTTGATTATATAAAAGGGTTTTAATCTCCCTCGCTAGAGTGACATTGCAAATCTCCTACTCAATTTTTTTTTTGTTTTAACCTTTATTTAAACAGGGACAACCATTGAGAGCAAGCTCTCTTTTACAAGGCCACCCTGATTATAGTAAATATACAATGATAGCACATGAATGAAAGTTAGTGTATACATCTTCAAATTATGCAGTAAACCGGACAAGGACATCAACATGATGTCAGTGCAAGGAATATTCATACATTTACACTGCTCAATGTCAGTCAAAAGGGATTTAAATTGATTAAAAAGGATTAGCTTGGCCAATTTTACAAGCTTCTGCAGATTGTTCCACTTGTGTTGAGCATAGTATTTAAAAGCCAGTTTCCCAATCCCAGTATTAACATTATGTTCAAAGACCACAAAGTCTTTTGAAGTTAATCTCTAGTTAAAAAGACATGTACGCTCTTCAGTAAGTTGACCAAGAAGGGCTTTGTAAATAAATGAAATGCCCCTGCCAATGACTGGGTGGTGTATATGAAAGTGGTTCTGGAATAGAACCCTGCAGGAAACCTTTGTTAATTCATAAAGCTGGACTGATCAGTCCAGACCATCAGCCTTAACTAGCCATAACCAGTTTATTTCCTACGACTGAGATCATTTTTAAAGTAGCGACATGATTTCTCGTCCAATCCAATAGATTCAAGGTGTTTTGCCTTTTGCCTTGGATCCATCAATTAATAAATGCGACACAGTCCTTATTGATTTCGAATGGTGGCAACATTATGCAAAACTGTAAAAGATGCCATCACAGTGATGTACCCCAGTCTAAGACCTGATTGTTAACATTTCAAAAATAGATTTTGAGATTTAAAGTGTTGTCATTTAGCAGTTTCTATAATACTTTAGCTTGACATGAAGGTGATTTAGGTTCTTTCAATTATAATTACAGTGATGACTGTTACAAGATACTCATGTATAACCTGTGTACTGGCTATATGTTCACACACTGTTGCTTGTATGAACGTTGTGATGTATAACTACGTATGCACGTGTGTCCCCCACAGAAAACTGTGTATGGAGCCAGTGTTATCATCTTTGAGGGAATCATGTCCTTTGCAGATAAAAAGCTCTTGCAGGTAGGGCAAGGTTACTGGCCTCAAACATGTACAACCAGTCGCTTGAAGCCTGCTATTGTTCTTTTAAATGTGCAATACCTGACTTACTCCTTATTTGTGTGAATGTATGTTAGAAAACGTTATATGAAGCTAAAACATTTTGTCCCTGTTTCATGTTCTCCCGTCAGCTGCTGGACATGAAGATCTTTGTGGACACAGACTCTGACATCCGGTTGGCACGCCGGTTGAGGAGGGACATTTCAGAGAGGGGACGAGAGATCGAAGGCGTCATCAAACAATACAACAAATTTGTCAAGCCTGCATTTGAGCAGTACATTGAGCCCACCATGCGCCTGGCTGATATCGTGGTGCCACGTGGTGTGTAGACACACAAATGACAGTGTTACACAATTTTACATAAGTACTTCTGTGATACTACTAAGTTTGTAATTTCACCATAACGTGCATACCGTAGTAACTAACTATTCAAGTGTAGTGAATTTTGAATGTAGTCACATTTTCTTGTATTTTACTGTTGTTAAACAAAATGAAGTCTGTGTCTTTTCAAACTTCCATGAATGCACCTTAACATAATGCCACTCTGTTTGTTTGTTTGCCATCCTGTCAGGTGGGGGCAACATGGTGGCCATTGATTTGATTGTGCAGCATGTCCACAGTCAGCTGGAGGAGGTAAGAGAGACTACACTTACAGAACTACATACATTCATTCCGGTTTAAGTAGAGTACATAACTTTATGGTCCTTTATTCTTCCATCCACTTGTTATTATGCATTTTTAAATCTATTTTCTGATGCAGCATATCTAATTGTTAGAACTTAATATATACTTTATCATTTTGAATGCTGCAGTGACGAACTGCATTCAAGTTTTGGAGTGGCAACCGGCCCTTCATTAATGTTTGGCAGTAATTACCAGCGCCGTCGCTCCCTCTAGTGGTTAGAAAATGCACTGCACAGATTTTGGGGGGAGATGAATGTGCATAATTGCTCCGGGCTTGTTCCGTAAGCTTGAATGGAAAATTTAGATAGAAACAAATGGTTTTGCTAAATATTGTGATAACAATTGTTGACTGTAGTTATTAATATTAGTTTTAGGGTATAAAATAATTGCAGTATGGGCAAGAACACATAGACTCAGATGAATCATATACCTGATAATAATGAGGTACCAGCTGAAAAAATAAATGAGTGAGATTAATTTAAAGTTTTCCCACATTTGCAGTTCCACTTTGATAATTTATTCGAAAAGGAAACAGTGTTAACCCCTGGGGAAGGTTAACGTTTGCATTCTTCCAGACATGTTTTCATTTGAACTAGAACATATACAATTTATTATCGTGGAAACAATAAATCCACATACACAATTATGGGCTTTTAATTGGGCAGCTGTGATAGAAATAATGAGTCCGTGGTTCATAGTGTTGACTCATGGCATGCACTTTTACTAATTGTCACCAAAGGCACATTTTTACCCATGGGGAGCACTCTGTGCCACAGTGCACTTTGCTTTATTTCCTCCTCACTATACAAATACAGTAACACACATGCTGCTGATGGACTACCCTCTCTCTCCCCCCACTCCCCCCCACCCCAAATCCCTCCTTGGCTCACAGCGCGAGCTCAGCGTCAGGTAGAGTGGCCTTTATCCTGTCTGTCATTCTCTTCCTCACCATCTGCCCAGTTCCCCAAACCACTACAGCATCTTACCGGGAGGGAGAAATAAAAAGGGGCCCGCAAAACCAGCTTCTATCTTACACTGATCTGCTGGCTGCTATGGCACATCACCAGGCGGCACTCTTGTACTGTATCTGTAAACCAAATGCGGCTCATCGATAGATCAGTCATGAGACTGTCCCAAATTATTGTAAAGATTTCATCCGCGCCGACATGCAATAAATATAAAAACTATATGAAAACTGTGGTCACCATTTGAAAATGGAGCTGAGATCAAAAGTGTAGATGTGGTGTGGTGCAGCCAGCAATTAATTTAAGACGCTGGTTTTCCCTCGCTCTGCCTTTTAGAGAAATGACAACTCACACTCTTCCTGCCGTCTGTGTCTAAAAATACACCAATGAGTCAAGTCACTGACCCCTCCTTTTAGCGACAGAACAAGAGAGAGATTACAACAGAAAGAGAAAGAGAGAGAGAGAGAGAGAGAGAGAGAGGAAGCTCTTGCTACAGCTATTGTTAACTATCACATACCTCAGCCACAGAGAAAGTTTCCAATACCCTACTACAAAGCGCTGAGTTTTTCCATTGAATGTTGGCCACGGTATCAGAGACAGAGGGTGAAAGGAAGTGAGCTTGGTGTCTGTCTTTAGACACAGGATGTGCTGGGGCCTGTGAGCTGAAATACCAACCTCTTCTGTTCTACATGGTGAAAGAGTGACAGTCGCTCAGTAACTTGTGCACCTCCCACGCCTACGCACAGTGGATGCACACGTACAAATATCAACATCTGTTCCACAACTCAGTTGTGCTCTCTTTAACCCTAATAACTGTCGAGCTATTTTGAAGCATGGCCCGTTATGGCACTTCTTGACAATTTTATTATTCATTATTTTACTTAAAATTGCATTTCAGAGGCGTTTCATTTGACAAGTCTCAGGTGTCACACCTTTCACTGTGTGAGATAATCCCTCATCCCCTCATCCACCTGATGTTGTGTCTCTTCTCATTTTCCTCCTCTTATCTGTTGTTTTTCGTCTCTCTGTGTCTCCTCTGTTGTGACTGTTGTTGTGTTTCGTCGAAAAACTCTCCCCATAGAGGAAACTTCGCTGGGATATGTGAGCAGATCTGCTATGATTTCTCTTTTCTTTTGCATCTGGCTAATGTGTATCGCAGTGACATCGTGGAGACTGTAGTGTCAACATGAATGCATCACTGAGTATTTGCAACAGTGTGTTCCTCTATAGCCAAGGGTAGACCCAGGCTAACTAGATACAAGTTTGTGTGGGAAACTGGGGTGTTATATGTTGCAGAGACCTGTTGTGGAAAATGACATTCATGCATTTTGATATATATGTCACACAGGGACATTTGCCTGTATTTTAAATCTTTATATATTGTGTTCATTTTTAAATGGATCATTTTCAATTGTTGATGTTCTTTTCCATTATCCTGGTCGCTACACTGTTGTAATTTTCCACTGACATACTGAAACACTGGCTCTACATGCTGTGCAGTTTTGTGCGTCTGCCTTTTCCAGTTACAGTGGTTACATACTACTATTATCAACTTTGCCCTAACTACTACTGCAATATTATCTGTACTTACACGTCTGTGTGTGTGTGTGTGTGTGTGTGTGTGTTTTGTAAATGTGCATACAGTATGTGTGTGTGCATGCTTATTTGTGAACTTGCACATGTGTGCAAAAAAAGTGTTAATTGCAGTCGTATTTCATATTTCATGTGTCTGTCCATCTTCCCTCTTCCTGCTTTTCTCCTCCTGCTCTACCGCCACTCTGCTATTTGTTGCCATGGTTACAGGGCAGCACTGGCATCTGCACACCAGGCCCAACCCCTCCCCCAGACTCTCAGCGTTCTGGAGAGCACACCCCAGGTCAGGGGTATGCACACAATCATCAGGTAAAAGCCAGGCAGTCCAATTTGCATCCAACTGCATCTGTTTCCATTAAAAACATGAACAATCAATAGCAGCTGCCACCCGTCTAAATATTATGTCTTTCTTTTTCCTAATCACCACATTTAGAAATAAGGAAACGAGCCGCGATGAGTTCATCTTCTACTCCAAGCGGTTGATGCGTCTGTTGATTGAGCGAGCACTCTCCTTCCTCCCCTCACAGGTGCTAAAAGCTAAGATACACGGTTGATTAATTCATAGCAATGCACAAAGGTTCTGTAATCCTTTGAATGAAGGACATTGACTCTGAACCGTGGTGACAGTGAAAAAGAAATAAAAGGCCGAGACAAACGATGGCTGGATGATAGCGCATGTGATACCGTATGTGGCCTTGAAATCAGGAAATTATTGAAAGATAAAGATTAATGAAAAGAAAAGTAAGTGCTTGTTTTTGCTAAAAAAGAGAATCAGATAGGCATGCACATAGTGGCCTGTTGGACGAGCAAGGAAACTTATCAAGTTACCACAATGGAAAGTCTCCATACTTTAACCATAAGGCAGGTGACTGGGAGTCTGCAACGCAATGTAGCTGGTCACAAACTATTTTCATGGTGTATATTAGTGCAGCAAATGGCTGTGATAAGCACCGTGCTCACACTGTTATGATTTTTAATATTATCTCAGGTGCACATGGTCCAGACCCCCCAAGGAGAGGATTATGAAGGCAGGATTTTCCACGGGAAGAGGGTGAGTGACCTCCATTTACTCGCTGCCGTTTTCTCAACTCTTTTTTTTATTTTATTTGAAAGACCAAACAGGACAGTGTTCTCTTTATTTAAATTAATGCAATCAACCCTCTATTTAAATCATTTTCTCTTCTCTATTGTTCTTTAGATCACAGGTGTGTCCATCCTGCGAGCTGGAGAGACAATGGAACCAGCGCTTAGTGCCGTCTGCAAAGATGTCCGCATCGGCAAGATTCTCATCCAGACCAACCAGGACACAGGAGAACCAGAGGTAGAAATTTTAAATGTGGCCTATGGGTTATGAATTCCAACCCATTTTTATCATTAACATTTTTTTTTGCATTATCCTACATACAGTATACCTTAAATGTCCCAAATATGGCAACTTTCAAATAAATATGTGATTATTCACATATTAACATGTTCTTTAATTGTATAATATTTGTGTAGTTTGGCTTGGTGCTGTTTGCTTATCTTTTGCTTAACTATATGTCCTTTCCTGGAAATTGTCAGGTTGAGGGGATTTCTGCATGATGCAACCTAAGATACAGCCACAGGACATAGGTGCTGGTCATGTTTTTCGCACTCTGATATTAACCACACATCCTGTCTCTTAACATTGTCAGCTTCATTACCTGCGTTTACCGAAAGACATCAGTGAAGATCATGTGATTCTGATGGACTGTACTGTGTCTACTGGAGCTGCTGCCATGATGGCTGTACGAGTCCTGCTGGTGGGTGAGCCTCATTGTTCACAAATCCACTTTGCCTGCAGTGAATTGCATTGCAGGACTTTTCATGCTGATATTTTCATTTCAGGACCATGACGTTCAGGAGGACAAGATCCTGCTGGTGTCTTTACTAATGGCTGAAATGGGGGTCCACTCGGTGGCCTACGCATTTCCCCAGGTCAAAATCATCACCACAGCTGTTGATAAGAAGGTCAATGATGTCTTCCACATCATACCTGGAATAGGTGAGTAATATAAGTCAGTCAGTCTTACATTTCAGATGATCCTTACTGCAGTGTATTTTTTTTCTGTGTGCTTGACCTATACATTATGTCATCTCAGATTTTTACAAATTTAACTGATGTTATCATATTTTTCTGTCCTTGCAGGAAACTTTGGAGATCGATACTTTGGAACAGATGCACCCCCTGACTGGAGTGACGAAGAGATGGATGAACCTAGTTACTGATTAAATTATTGACAATGCAGTTATTTATTGGGTGATTCAGGGCAGTGCCCCTCTGAGGACAATATGAGGACATACACTGTGTTTCTGTCAGGCTGCAATATTTGTCCCTCACGGGCAAACCAAGGGCGCACTGAAAAATAAAGTGAACAGGACAAACAATGATAATGTACAGTCACTGAGCTGAAATTTTAAATTATATTATTTAATATCATGTACAGTAGCCTTAAGCCGTGTACTGTGGACGACGCAAGTGAATGTAAAATTGCACGTGCTGTTTTAAAAAAAATAATGATCTCGCTTTTAAAGTTATTTTTATCACATGCATTCCTCACAACTTTCACAAAAGTAAAATCAGAATCGTGAACTTGTGTTGCTCAACTTCCACTGCCATGAGCGCTTTCTGAAGGACCATTCAGTCGGAAAATGAGTAGGTGTATCTTTCTTTTTTTAATTCTCTGGTTCAGCCTTTTCCTGCTCTGCGGATGATGCTGACCTAACCGGCTGAAAAGGGTGTTGAAATCAGTTTTTCATTCTACAGCTAAAAGTATGCACTTATGCTGTGTATTTACACAGAATGTCCTTCATTTACATATATTTTTAAGTATGGATAGATTAGACCAGTGAAAATATATTTTACTGCTACTGAAAATGGGTCATCTGCATTCAAACAACAGATTGTTGATTTCAGTCTCATGCGTCCTGATTTGTGCCTTTTTTTGTGACGTGGATGTGATTATTTATTTTTTGTTTAAAAAAAGAGATGTTGAGTTGTGAATACGTATGAACTCAGAACATGAAAGTGTCCTTTCAGTGCCTGATATTTTGACATGGTATCCCTACTGAGACAAAAGAGACCTGTTTATTACAGTTAGCGGCTGTTAACCCTGGATCACTTTAATAGTCCCCTAGACGTACAGTGGCATCCCACTGTATTCATCCACATGGTTATCTGAACTAATCCAAGGAGACATCAGGAGAGTGTTGCATAGAAAAGTGCATTTTGCATTTTGATCCCATCACGTAATAACTTGTCACTGTAGTAACCCACTGAGCTACATTAATGGGATGTTCTCTTCCACAAGTTAATTGCCAGTATGCCAGATTTTTTTATTTGCATTTTTATCTCTTGGAATTTCACCTGCTCATTTGCTTTGAGAGGAAGGAAATGTAAAGTGAATATGAGGCGTGTTCAAAATGTAACTCAGTGTAATTTGTCACATTACCCGCAATTGCAGTTACGACTGTTGGCCCACCATTACCTCACCATGTCCTCCACTGCTCCTTTACAGCATGTGCTGAATGCAACTTTTAGCGAGTCATACTGTACTGAAAATCCATTATCCGAGTTTGCAGCTTCAGCGTTTGACTTAGTGCTGTGTTATGTTAAGATGTTAAATCTGCTGCATGTTTTTTTTTTTTAATATTTAATAAAAGTGCAATAGGGATTTTAAACTTCTTGTTTTTCTTCTTATTGTTTAATTCATCCTGAATATATATTTTATGATCTTTAATCTTTATGATCTGAACTGCACTACATTATGTTGACAGGTGTTCCAACAATTTCCATCCTATTTTGTTCCTCCCAGGGGCCCCTCCTGTTTAAATAATAGTTATATGGATGAAATAATAAATATGAATGGGGAGCATGTCCCAATTGCAGTACAACCGTCACCCACTACTAAAGCAACAAAAGCTCAGGAAAATTCCCATGTCTGTCAACAGATCACACAACAAACAGGTCAAGGAAATTAGCATAAATAAATGCGGGCAGGCTAAACAAAAGCACACATCTCCAAAAAATAAAAAGCAGTTCAACAGCACCATAAACTACACCGTCCAAAAATGATCAGACAGTTGACACATCGCCTCTCTAAAACCGAACATTGCAACCTGCATGAAGGTAGAGTTTACTGCAGGACTGTTGTATTAGACTGCATTAGTTTTAACTTGACTAAACTAATTAACAACTGAGTGCATAGGTAGCATTCATATAGTTGCTTTTTTGCCTTTAACAGAAACCTCAAGAAAGAATGACACATTACCTACATTTTGAAAATGAACAGGAAGGATATTGTGGTTGTCCTCTTCTCATGGAAAGTAACCTTGACATCTTCCATCACTTTCCATAATTATGATTCTGACAGCTGTCAAGACATCAGCCTCGGTAAAGTATGATTGACACACATTTGATGAGGCTGATGGGCAATTACAAAGCAGCAGCCGATTAGGCACATATTGACCCACGAGAGGCATCTTTTTTTTCCTGAGAGAAGGCGTAAGAAGGACGGTCAAAAGACGTGCAAAAATATCAAGAAGCACAGCGGCAGCATATAGCACAAATAGTTGAGAGTTCACTGAAATGTTGCAATGAGTTCATGTATTAAACTAGTTTAGATGCAATAACTTAAAAAATTATTTATTTTATCAGCAATTCAGCTACATCCTACATACTCAGAGACACACACACACATGCGCACACACACAAATGAGTTCTATCTTTCAATGCATGGTAACATATTGTTTTTAAAATCAATTCCAATGTATTTCATTTTTAATGAAGATATGCATCATTGTAATCTCTTCAATGGAGATACAAGTGGAAAGTTTATCACCAGCACTGACAAACAGGAAGGTGATGTGTCTGTGTGTGTGTCAGCATGTGTGTGTGTCAGTGACATCCCCATTGGTAGTAGCACAGAGTGCTCAGACCTATGTTTCTTTTTCATCGTTATGTCACCAGCTTCGCTCTAGTTTGCTCATCTCTCTACTCATGTGCCATATTTGGGGCTTTACTTCACATGATAAGCTCAAGATTTTCCCCCCACTTCTCTGCTTTGACTGGGTCTGAGAAGGGTCTGCCATGTGGGTAAGGATTATGCAGTGGAGACTTTGAAAGCTCTTAGAGAGAAGACTTCAAAAACTTAATCTTCCATTATTGAAATGACTGCTGAGGAAACACGGAAAGTGATTGTGTTTTTATGGCTGATATTTGTTTGGTTAATGTGCTATCTGGCAGTGAGTTTTGTTTGGATTGTAAATGTGAAGAGATGGTGCAAGCCGACCATTGCAGTACAGTGGCTTAATGCAGATAGTTGAGGATGAATTATTCAGGCAGTGAAGCATTTCTGAATCATGTGAAGAGGGTTGTTGAACAGGGTAAAGTACAGCAATCTTTACTTTTCTCTCCCTCCTTGTCCTTTCACTCTCTCTTTCTGTGTGCATGGACGTATGCGCCTTCTCCTGCACTCTCTTTATCATGAGAGTAAATATTCTAAGAGACTGGACTGTCCTCATAAAGTCAGCCCAGGGTGATTTAGATGTTTACAGTATGAAATGCAGTTTGTGCACAAGGTTTCAATAGCTGAGAACACACTTTTGCCCTGAGTGTCTTCACTGCAGGTTAGTTAATAACAGAGAGCCAAATGTGGTTAAATTGTCTTGTAATGTCAGATGTTTTTAGCTCGCTCTTACAAATATAACACAGCTTTTAATATCTATTGAGATTATATCATCAGAATCAATGAAAATCGTTGTTGTTACGTAAATCAATTGCAATTATTTTAAGAAGTGTATTTTCTCAATTTTATATTACTGGATTTCTGATTCTTGCTCTTCACGTCAAACACTATTGTTGTGCATCATGCATGCGGCACCCAATCTGAATTATTTTATGGATGTTACATTTTTTAACTTATACTTTTTCTTATTTAATAATTTAAAAAAAATAACAACAAGAATATTCCCTTTGGGTCACAAAAATCAAAAACCCAGTAAGAGGTTTAATCACTTAAAAATACAGGTTTTGGATTATGGCAATTAGTAACATAGTAATGTTGGTGACCAACCAGTGGTGGAATCTTATAATACTATCTCTTGTCCATCACAGGCATATATATTATTATTATTTTTCAGAAACGCTGACGCCCTCCCAGCATATTAGCCAGACAGAGCACATTTGCTGATGTGTTAAGATATCTGGACCATAACTATCCTGACGAACAAGCTTTTCAGCGACTTTATACATTTAAAAAAATATTTGTGTCACAGCCGTTGCGCTTAATGTAGACAATGCAAGTTGAGGCTTGTGGAGAAGCCTGAGGAGGAAACCCCGTCCCACTTTAAATTATGAGTAGTTCTTTCTAGGACTGTCCAACCTGAGAATGGTGATTTTCGGCTCAATCTCAGGTTCGTCAGCCCATGAAACGCTAACTCACCTCAGCAACCTGCGGGGCAGAACACCAAAACCTTCCCTTAAACCTGCCCGGACTGCAGTGGCACATGTTTGATGTTCAAAATGTAAGGTTCCAGATTATCTGATGATCACACAGACACCTAGTACAGCTTTGTTTTGGGGCATTTAATCAATTGTGTAATTGATGAATGTTTCATTTCATGGCTTTATTGTGAAAATATATATTTCCTTAGATTCCTTTCTAAAACATTGATTTAAGTCACACATTGTACATCAGCACGACTCAGCAATAAAAACACTTATTTCATTTATAATAAATGGCAATGTTAAAATGAAGTACCGTCGACTGGGTGTCTTCTCCTCACACAAAACTATTTTAATTCATTATTGAAATACAGCAAGCAACAGTGTTTTCCATCAAAACCCTGCCTCTATACCAGTAGAGGGAGCAATGTGCACACTAACCAGAGAGCACTGCAGCCAGTGGAAATTACTTTGATAATGTTGATTTTAATCTCAAAGCAAAATCACCTCCATCACCCATTCAGTAATTCTGTTTTAATGTCCTTAAGAATGGCTACTCCGTTCTTGAAAATTATAGAAACACATGCTACTTTCACGTTGTACGTCACACAAGCGCCAGAGCAAAAAGGAATTGTCATTTTAAAACACTATTATTGTTGTCGGTGATGTACTTACCCACGGAAAGATTGTTGTTTGATCCCATTCAAGTTTAAAGCTGTTCATCAGCTGCTGCTCTTCTCATTTCTGCAGAACGCTTGATGTTGATTTCTGTTAATAATCACATTGTTTAAGATTAGAAAAGGTGACACATGCCAAATAAATTAAAGAGATACAGGTGTATTTTCACATCTTATATCTCATTTATTAAGAATATTCATATTTGCATACTTTATAACAGCATTTAAGCAAATATAATGGCAAGCGGCACAATTAGTCAATGTTTTTGTTCCTTTTTGTTTACAAAATACATCAGTCTGAGGAAGTTTTTAAATAACTCAAAATCTAGTATTTTGAACATGCGTATGCAGCACCTTTACTGTTTGATTTGGTTCCAGGAGAGCAGAAAGGGACACGAATTCATGATACAAGACTAATGTAATGTAAGACTGTACAATGAAAAACCAATATAAAATAAAAATATTATTCTTGGTCTGGTGACATTGCAGCATCTTTAATCTTGTACAAATGTCACACTTTGGTTTCCTTTTATTCTCTGAAAGAAAACTTTGAGACTTTTCTCGGAGTTTGTTGGCCTTGAAAATTCATCGGTGGTTACATCAAAGCTTTTTTTCTCCTTCTTCTATAAACTGTTAAATTAATCATAAATTCCACAAAAATAATTTTGCAAGAAAACTACAGGCATTCACCTAATATTAATTTAAAAGGTCATTTCTGCTGAATTCTGTACTCTACAATGTGCATACCATTTTCAATTTTTGACATTGTTTTACATTCTTACCTCTCACTGACATTAATATGTAATTCAGGCTAAAAATCACAGGTATAAGTGTAAAATGAAATGGAAGAGCCTCACTAGATCCTAACAGATCTCTCTCAAATCTTTTTAATCCAACAGAACTGTGGACAGTTTTGATTATAAATGAGAAATCTCATGATTTTTAGAGATGGTATAAACATTGATGCAGTCTTTTAAAAAATCTCACTGGATGTAAGCATGCTGTAAACATCCTGTAGTATTTGTACTGGCCTATATTGGTTTTCAGATATTGTTTTAGCTAATAGGAATTTATGTTACAAGCTCCTCTTCAGAAAGTGTGCACTGTATTCTGTAAAGGGACTAAAGAGGCAGCAGATGCACTCTGTCATACCCCTGCCAATATTTAAAAGACAATGGAGTGGATGAAAATTCACAGTGTCTTTAGTTTGATTTGTAGTAATTGTATTCAGACACAACATTGTTACAGTGAAATGTACTCAAATCAGCTTACTGTTACCATGAAAACCAATTTTACTGATTTAACACCCTTTCAAAGGAAAAATGATCATGGGGAAAATGGACCAGAGGGGTGTGTGACCCCTTTGACCTTTCTTTCATCAGGGTTAAGGGTCAGATTGGGATCTAGCTCTCTGTGGAGAGATCAAACCAGGTCACCAAGGTAACATTATGTGCAACCAGGATGACCGGGGTCACATCGCTGAACACTCGCTCTGATATTTATAACACGCTGATATTTATCTCATGGCCGGAGAAGGGAACATGATTGTTTGCGTGGTGTATGTTTTCATGTACTCTGTTAATTTCACTTGATAATAAATATTTAAACAAACAACACATTTTTCTGTTTTAGTTTAATGAGCACTGTACATATGCAATTCACGCACCTATTTGCGTTTTCATGCTAGCCCTCCTGGCTTTAACCTTTGTCGCTCCCACACTTTTACTTGTGAGTGAGTCGAACGATCATGTGTGCGGACTGAAAGAGCCAGACCATTTGAGCTCAGATGGTTGGCATACAGTGCTTTCTGCAGCTGAGCGAGGGAGCTCAGGTCGGCTCACAACGCGTGAGAAAAGGAAAGATTCTGTAATTCCAGTGACAGTTTAAATTCCGTCAAGTTTCTGTCAAATTGTTGCTGGTTTAAAGTAAAACACAGTAATCAGATAATTTGTTGTTTTTTGTTGAGTCCTTATTATAAAACAGTCATGTTTTGGAGATATTTTAATTTAAGGAAACATGCAAGTGGTTTTGCAAATTTTATCCCTTTAATGTTTAAATTTTACATTTTAAAAAAACCCAAAAAACTAGGTACTGTGGGTTTTCCAACAGAATGAAAATCAGTATCTAGGAATATGAAAAGTCCTTGGGATGGTTAATCTATCGCACTGTATATTTTAATTTTATGTCACTGTTTTGTTATTGATGTGTTGTGATGGACTCTTATGAAAATTCTTCTTGTTGTTGCATTTACAGACTCATTTAAGATATGAGTGTGAGCACTGGCAAGTTTACTGCAACAAATTATCCATTTTGCATTTCCATATTTATTGTGCTCATTTATGATGTTTTGGCAGCTGTATAGCAACAGAATGTAACAGCAATATACAGTTAAAGCAATAAGCAATTAATGTAACTTTAATGACAACAAGTTATTGATTGTGACAGATTTCTTGTATCAAGCACTTTTCAAGGCTGTAATGGGAAATTTTCAAATTGTTCCACACTTTCATAGTGTCTAATGGTGTGCAAAGTGTGGGAGGTAAGTCAGTATATAAACTAAGGATATGACAGAATGACTGGCAATAATCTAAAGATCGTGGAATTTATAGCAACAGGACTAAAACATGATTCATCATGTAACAATATTTTGCTGCAAGGTGGACATAAAAGCACAAGATGTGAGCATAATGAGGAGAACAGCTGTTTTGTTACAAAAGTATAAAAATTAAATGAGGTGCCGCCACAGAAGCCAGTGCAGCAAAGATAAATGGCAAATCGCTACGGAACGATCAAATTGTACTCATGCATTCACTGTCGTGTCCATGCATTGTGTGAGTGTCTATGAGAGAGAGAGAGAGAGAGAGAGAGAGAGAGAGGGTTAAAAGGTGTGGTGTGAGTTGAGGTCAGTTAGTTCCAGCCCCGAGGAGGGTGCCGCCACGGCCTTGGAACAGTGTGGGGGTGGTCCACTTCCCCTTTCCCTGCCTCACGGCTTCCTGTGAGCGCTATAACCGTTAACCACACCCTCCTCCCCTGGCCTACACCCCCTCACACCACCAGCACACACCAAAGCCCTTGAAAAAAAAAAAACCCTCAGCGGTTACATCAACTCTCCCCTCTTTCTCCTTTATTCCCTCGCCAACGAACACAAGCACACGCTCCAACAATAGCCCTCTTCCTCGGTACAGTAGTAGTCACACCTCTCCCTTCCCTGATCCTCTCTCTGCCCTGACGGCCATCTCTCCGTTTCTCTCAGCTAATTTTGAAGATAAGTCAGCACGGGTGTATGCAGGCAAGTAAGCCATTGTGGCTACGCAGCTGGGTTTGTGCTCCTGATAGGTTCACGTCATTTCTCCTCAATGCTGGTTTCTTATCTTGTCATGAGCCTCTTGCATCTCATTGAAAGGCACGCTAAATATCCTCTCTGTCCTAAGCAGTAGCTGAGTCACCACTGAAAGTAAGTAAAGCAACAAAAACAACGTGCAAAATTGGCAAGAGCAACTGTGCTCTGATCTGATCTCGCAGTGCCATATATCAGACCAACAATACCAGCATTGCTACCAAACTCCCATCAGACATTACTATGCTGCAGAAGGGAATTCACTACAAGATCTTCTGTGTCACTGTGTATCTGAGTGGGCGTATATAAGCCTGTGGTCTGTGGAGGGACAGTAGAGATGTGTTGAAGAGCATGTGTGGGGAGGCATGCGTATACATTGTGAATGTGTGCGTGAGCGCACAGGGGTAGTGCTGTTTTTTGTGGAGAGGATGATGGGAGGAGGAGGTGGGGTGTGTGAGGCTGATTCCTCTGAAGGGAGTGCTGTTCCTGTAGGGGAGAGGAGGAGTGGGGTGGAGTGCATAGAGTGAGTGCATGTGGGGGAGTGAGTGTGGGGGCAGCTAGGCCATCTGGACTGCGAGAAGGCAGAAGAAAGGGAGAGTGTGGTGTGTGTGAGAGCGAGAGAGAGCAAGAGAGGGAGAGAGAGAGAGAGAGAGAGAGGAGAAAGCAAGAAGGACGAAGAAGGGGTGAGATGAGAGAAAGAAAGGAAAGTGGGAGGGATGGATGTTGCGTGCGGTGGCTGCACTACATATTTCTACTCGGCATCCTGCGATATGTGTTGATTTTACTTGATAAGGACACAGTAGGTGTGTGAATGTGAATGTGAGCGCAGGTGAAAGAAAAGATGTTTGTTTCAAAGCCTCCTCATTCAGTCAGTATTCTCTTAATGAAAACTGTCCTGAAAATATATACTGTGTTTGTCCTGTACAACAAATAAAACTGAGCTAATAATCACAAGAGGCCTTTCTCACAAGTTATTAAATAAATTAACAAAGATGCCAGTGTCCCAGCAAGCTGTGACATTTTGACAGTGAGCCAAGATGCTGATTCCAGGGCCCTTAAAGCAGCGAAATGGAATTATTATTTACATTTGTGCTTGTCCTACTGTGACATTTCAATACATTTTCCATGAAGGCCTATGGAAATGGCTGGTTTAACTTGCAAGGGCCTCCCTCTCTATCAGCCCCCACTCGTCCTCCTACTAATTTGTAAAGTTTTTCTCTGCTGGAATGGCCCCAGATTTGTTGTGAAGTCCCTGTGCCAAGAGACAAAACAAGATTTTGGCACAGGGACCCTTTTTCAGACACGGCCACTGGATTAATCCCGTAGTTAATACCGTCACACCAGTGATTTAGTGTTCCCAAACAAATTTTCAGTTAACCTGGCATGAATGAGTTGACACAGCCAGCCTGGAGCTTTTGGGTGCCTCCGAGTCATTTCTGGTGTCCTGGGGCATTTGTCTGCTGTGCCTGGTTGGTAATCCAGCCTTAACCGTGAATGATGATTGTTGGCACTTGATTAATGACTTCTGATCGTCTAATTACTCTCTACTTATTATGTTGCATTGTGGGATAATTTGAGTCTCCCAAGACAATCAGACAAGACTATAAAATGACAGACACTCTTACACCGAGCAATAAATGATTTCTCTTCAAATGGTGTTTGGTGTAAAGTGCCCTCAGTGGAAAACAGCATGAAGTGTAATGTTATCTGGCCAAATGTGTGATGTGCGCAAGATGCTAAGTGGCATTGAGTTAACAGAATGGTTTGTGTCAAGAAATAAACAGGTGCACAAGACAGATAGGTGAACGTAAATGTGATGGTTTACAGAACACGGGTTCTCTGGTTTGGTTGTAAAGAGGAGAGAAAAGATCTCCCCATACTGTCCTTGAATGGGCTGCTGACCCCCCAGTACCACTCCTCCTCCCCTCCAATGCATCACGCCCCATCCCCCGTCTCTTGGCCACATCAATATCGCCTCCTTCCTTTCCAAACCTCGCCAAAGACCCCACTGCCCCCCCCCCTGCCCGGAGCACCTCGGGCCTTCCGCGCTGACGGGTCAGCAGGGGTCAGGAGCTCGTGACTCCCTCTTTCACGCTCTTTCCTCACTCTCCTGACCCGGCTCTTGTTCCATCACAGCTTTGTCCATCTCTCCCTGCCTCCGCCTCCCTGTCCGAAGCGCAACAACTCATCCTTTCCTCTCATTATTTGACCCACTTTTCCCCTCTCCGTCTCTCTCCCTCTTCCAGTTGCTCTGCTCCTTCGGTGGCTAAAGCTGTTCTTGGATGGCATATTGATTGGGGTTTCTATTCACCTTCACTCACACCCCCCATTCCTTTTGTTCCCCCGTGTACTGTAATGCTGAAACCTCTTTGATCTGTGTGTTTGTGTCTGTCTATCTACTGCTTTCCTAAATGTCTCCATTTACTGTAAGCTCTATCACCATGCTGCGCTCAATTTCTCTCTATCTCCCTGTCCAGCACGCACGCACAAACACACATACACAGGTTGATGTTTGAAAAAAAAATCTTGTGCATCTAAAATGTATAACAAAATAGAACTTTAATCTGACTTGCAGCTCACATTTAACATGTTTGTCTCACCCTTTTGTTTCATTACTCTGTCTGTGTGTGTGTGTGTGTGTGTGTGTGCGTGTCTGCAAGTGTGCGTGTGTGTGTTTTGTACACATGACATAAACCCGCATGCTTCTCTGCATGTTAACCGTAACTCATATGTGGGGCTTGTTTTTCCCAAAGGCCACTGGTGTTAAATCATCATTTTGAAGAAGGACCGGGCAGCTAAAAACCTCGGGTACTTCAGGGGATTTACATACAAGTGTACACACACAACCACACACACACACACTTGCAGAGCAAATATAAACACAGCCGACGGGAGGAGGGGCTGTGCTTTACCCCCACATAGCTAAAGGGAGAGGAGATGAGGTGCAGAAAAAAAAATTAGAAACCAAATTAGAGGAACTGGTCAGGCGAGGAGGAGAGGCAGGAGGAGTTGGAGGGGAAGGAGGGGAGAAGAGGGTTGAAGGAAAGGAGGGCTAGGACAAACAGAGCCAGTGACCTGAGGAGGGAGTGTCTAAGAACCTACCCAGCATGCATCAACAAGAAGGCTGCTGAGAGGACAGAAATACGTGTTAAAACAGCAAGAGAGGCTCACAGAGAAAAAGAGTGAACACACAATGTCGAACGAGTGTGTCGGTGAGAGTCGTCTTTGTCCAGCCATCACCCTCTGACCCTTCTCGTGTGTGTGTGTGTTCTTACATAGCAGCCCTAATAGATCCAAACAAAAGCTGTTCTTATGTCCACCCTTATCACTCCCTGCCCCCAATGCCAACCCCCCCCAATGCATGTCACCGTCGCCCCCTCACAGCTTGGTGAGGCAAACACGGGCCTGAACACACTCTGGCCTGACAGCAAGACAGGATTTTTGAAACTTGCACAACACACCACGACCCCATCTCCCCCTTCCTATAATGAAACCATCTCCTGACACGGTGCATCCCACGCCTTCCCAGTCAGCCTTTCCTTCTCGAAGGGTGTAAAAATGTGGGAGATGGGAGAAAAGTCAGCAGGGTGGGGCTGGAGGAAAACACCTATGTTATCAACACCGTGACTCTTTGCCTTCCCAATTGTCTTTTTCAGCGACAGTCGTCACGCGCACATGACGAACACTCAAACTGCACCGGCACAATGAGTGATGAATATCCCCCATATAGCGCAGCCCTTCCTCAGTGTGAAGACATTCAAACTGGGATACTTACACATTACAACCTCCTACAGCTGTGACCTCCGCCCCCATCCTCTTCTAAGTCTCTCCCATTCTCCCTTTCTCATCCTTTTTGCAGCTCCTTCTCCCTTCCTGTCTCCCTGTCTTCTATTGCCTCATCTCTTTCTCTTGTTGGTGTAAGTAAGCAGCTTAAACACCTACAGGGTGTGACATCAGGGCCCCACGCGCCTCCGAAAGCAGTCAGTGCGGGTGGGAGAAGGCAGCGCTGAGAAGGAGAGCGTTTTATCCGTCTATTCACTCCTCCCTGCTCTGCCTGGCATCGTCGGCGCAATTGTGGTTAAGGCAAAGCCAAGGCTGTCCCCTCACATTAGCTGGGACTGAGGCAGACAAGCCGTCAACCCCCCCACCACCACTGTCCTCCACTGCTCATCTCACACCCCAACCCCTCCGTCCCCCTCTCTCCCTCTCACTCTCTCTTTCCCTCTCTCCCTCATCCTCTCTCCTCCTCTTGTCTACTCGGCTCAGCTCTGCCATGGGCACCGGTCCCCAATCTCCAAGGTGATTATGACAAAAACGAACGACCCCCAAGAGACGGGGCCAGTAGAGATAAGAGAGAAAGGAGAAGATGGCAGAGGGAGAGAATGAGGAGGAGGAGGAGGAGGAAGGGATTGGAGATGGATGATGTAACAGGGAATTTTGGCTGTACATTACGATTTGGGTTGAGAGTTCCAGAACCAGTAGTTTATATCAGCCCGTATCTATCAATATCTCTATCTATATCTACTGTATATCTATATCTTCATCATTATCAAATCATTTGCTGAAAGAAGGAAGCCAATGACAGAAGGTAGGTAGCAGGTCAAGTATATTTATTCAAGTGCTGTACAAAAATACAGTTTTGACTCTGTCTGCACTTTCTTAAAAGGGAGCAGTCTCTGTAGTGTGTACTTTTAATTTTAATACTTGAAAAGCACTATGTTACTTCAGTAGTAGTAGTAGTAGTAGTAGTAGTAGTAGTTCTTTAGTTTTACTATGGATAAGGAAATTGAATGCAGGACTTTATTGGTAATTTGTAGATAGATAGATTGATAGATAGATAGATCCTGCATACTGTACATAATTACACAGATAGATGGTGACGAGCACCGATAAGATCCTTGCTCTTCCATAAAGGTCAAAGATAATTTGTTGTGGTGTGGAATGGGGTCGTGACCCCGCACGGTCAGCGGGGTCAAATCAAACAGCGGCACTGAGTCCAGGAAGGTCATTAAAGAGACAGAGAGGCCTGATGGGGGGAAGCTAAACGGGGGATGCTGTTAACCCCTTCCACTGCCTCCCTGCAGAAATGAGAGGACGCAATGAGAAAGGAAATGTAGTGGAGGAGAGGAGATGAGAGGTCATATTATTGTAGCATAGCAACCCAGGTTTCAGTGTGGGTTGAGGCAAGCAATAATATATAATATTGCTGAGAGGTTAGACAGCTTAGAAGAATCTTTCAAGATGGATGTGGAAAGAGAGGTGCACTTTCTGCGTAGAGGAGGGGGAGGGAAGGTGGGAGAGGGGTGGGGTGAGTCAGTAGAAAAAAAATAGCCCAATCCTCCCATCTCCATCCACTCCCCTCTTCTCTCTCTCCCTCCTTCTCTGTTAGTCTCTCCCTCTCTTTCTTTCTCTCCCTCTCCCTCTGCTCTGTGCATCATTAAAACAAGCAGAGTAGTGTTCTGAGCGTGGGGCTGCACTGAGACGGTGACCTCCACAATAAGAAGATGTTCTTGCTTCGGGGAAGAGAAGGTCATTTTGTACTCTCTCTCTCTCTCTCTCTCTCTCTCTCTCTTTCTCCTTTTTTTCTCCTACTACTTCCAATGGAGTAAATGAGATTTAGAGGGGGTAGGATAGTGGAGGAGGGGATCAAGGGGATAGACATGGAGAAAGGGAGATGGAGATAGTGAAATGCAGGGGGAGAGAGGGCAGTTTAATGTAGGATTCATAACACAGAGAACTAAGATATGATAAATAGGGAAAGATCTGAATTCCCCTAAAGTAACGTGGCTGGGGGTGGGGGTGAGCAATGCAGACGGGGCATGAAAAGCCCTGAATATAAGAATATGAGTCTGTCTATTTTTCATTTAGGAGGAAGCTTACCCTGGCCCTGAAGTAGGGGGGTACATGTGTTTTCTGCACATGTGCAGATGGACAAAGTGAGGTCAGCCAGGAGTCATTCTTATCAGAGGACGCCACAACTTGAGCGTTGACGAGCACAGTATCTGCATCCCTGTCCAGGGGCATCTTGCTATCATATACATACAATGGACACAAAGACCCAACACTGTGGGGAGGGCAGGAAGTCCTGTGGGTGACATGAGGACAGGCAGTGGTGTGAGCAGCCCCCCGTGCCCGACAACCCTCCTCCCCCACCTGCGCATCGCCTTTGCACAGGAACAAAATGTGTGGGTAGCGAGCACAAACGCATTCTCTGAATCCTCCAGATGATTATACATTCTTTAAATCCAATAACCTCGATTCATTCTGCCTCTTCTGATGCCATTCTTCATTGTACTTCATTCATTCACACTTTCTTTGAGAAATCTGCTCATTCTTTGGCTTCCTCTCCTCCTTTATTAATGCCACCTTTCCTTCCTTGCCTCTTGCCCCCCAATTCCTCCTCTCTTCCTTGCTACCATCAGTGGACTTGGTTCCCATATACTTAATGTGCTCTTTCTCTCTGAGGGAGGACTCTTTATAGAAGCCTTGTCGTTTCCCAATACTGATTTGAGTATCACTAAGCTGCACCTTCACACATATTGTTGTCTCACACCTTGTGCCAAATATTCCTTTGTAAAGCCTTCCCCCATCCCCTGCCTGCACCTGGTAGAGATAGTGTTCTTTCAGCCGCAGGCTCTGCTTTCTATACAAGCAGGGCTAGGATGGCACAAGCACCACACAGCTGTTCCCCTTGGTAAATTGATAGTGAAGGGTAGTGGATGGGGCTTTGAAAGCATCTCGTGCTATTTTTATGACAGTTGTAGATTTTTTTCTTTAATTTTTTCATTTTTCCGCTGTTTAATTCGATGTGACCAAATACGCTGCTGCATTCCCCAGCAGGAGGGCGAGCCGATCGAGCAAATTAATGCTTGACTTCAAAAAGTTTTCCTAAAGTGTGTTTACGTTCTTCATCCCTTTGTCACATTTCATACGTGAGTTGTCACGACAGGACCTGGTCCCATGTCCTGCGCTGAGCAATGACGCGTGTGCTTCTTTTTTGCACGTCTTATTTTGGAAATGCCTTCTCCCTGGCCCCAGTGTCACACTTAACAACCTGCTTACTGTTATTTTTTTATCAAGTGGGGAAAGCAGAGCGCAGTGGAAGAGTGACTGTCCCTTTGGGTAAGCAGCAATTTGGCCTGATACACTGCCCCTCCTCGTCCTCAATAAAAACACACACACACATCCATAACACACCCATCACCTTGTGTTTCAAGGACTCTTTCTGAACATAAGCACCACACACAGAGGCACAAAACCGCAAAGAAATCCCACTTTCTCCTCACACCACTACTTTCCCTCCTGAGTGCCAAGTGTCCTAGAGTGTGACTAGGACCGAATACATGTGTAAGTGGCCTAATGATGCCTGCAGACGGGGGGGGGGGGGGAAGCGGGGAACGACGATGGGTTGAGGAGGTGGTGTAGGAGGGGTCCGGGGTCATGCTTGTCATGTCAGGAGGATTGGGAGGCCACATTGGCGTGAGGGAGCACGGCTTTGTGTAAAGCAGCTTGTTTCAGGCAGGGATTGTGTTTGCAGACCCTACTCAGAGGGCAGGAGAGACCACGTGTATGTGTGTGTGTGTGTATGTGTGTGCGTGCATGTGTATTAGGGGAGAGAGAGAGAGAGAGAGAGAGAGAGAGAGAGAGAGAGAGAGAGAGAGATCTGTGCCCAGGCATTACAGACCTACAGCCTTAATCCACATGGCCTGACATTCTCCGTTATCCGGCCCTCGGCAGCCAACTACCCAGACTGATGGAAGCGCGGCTCTATCCCCCTGCTGTGTCATGCCACACATCATTCTCTCTACGCACACACAAACACACACACACTTGCTGTCATAGGACACTTCTGGGGACATTACACAGCCTCGCATTCATTTCCTGGAGACTTACCCTAACCATAACCACTGACCCAAAAAATCAGCTTCTTCCCAATTGGAGACATGGCTTTTGTCCTATGACAGACTGACAGACAGACACACACACACACACACACACATACTGTACTACATGTTCTGCTGTGCCATCCACTCTCTTCCCCATAAACTTTTCCCACTTCCTCAAACGTGCAACGATTCCTGGTCACAGCACATGTACGACAATTTCCTAAGAAACAAGGCCCTCCTCAGTTCCTCATTACTACAGATGAGTTACTACAGACTTACAGAATTACTACAGATACTTTACTTGAGTATATCCATTTTATACTAATGTATCTGCTCCTTCTCTACTCTTATAAAATACTGCACTATTTACCCATCTACATTTCTCAGTCAGTGAAGTTAATCTTCAGATTAAGATTGTACATAAAAGCATATTCATCATCTTAATTACAACACATCTTTAAAGATTAACCCAGTGGCTTAGCTGCTTACTTTAAAAAATGTGCTCCTACTCACATTTCAGATATCTATGAGTTGTTTCACCAGACATTCCTCTCTATAACTTCTCAGACAGATTCATTTAAAGTGCTGAAGGCCTAGAAAAGTGAAATTAAACTATGCATCTCACAGAAAGGCAAAGATTAGGGAGAAGTCCACACTGGGCTAACAGATTTGTTTCTCCCTCATTAATGACCCCCATTATTGATCCCAAGACCCCTCAGATTTGCCACACTTTACTACACTTTTTATTGGACCACAACCTGTTTTTGGAACCGCTGGATTTTAATACCTAATGAGAAATAGATAAACTAGCTCCACCTTGACCAGCTACAACAATAAATGATGCCTACATGTCAATTATAGGCACCCTTTATATGTAGAATGAGCACTTCAGATCATTTAAGGACATGACAATTCCTGATATACTTGACCATTTAAATCCTGTACTGTGCGTATAGTGTCAGGAAGTGACATACATGCACCTGTTTTCTATCTGTTTAGGAAACCACTGTCTAAATCACCCCATTATAATTGCCCTCATAACTTAAAACAAAGTTCCAAACAAAAATCCATTTTATGTGAAAAGGAAGGGTCATTCTGAAGTGGAATTACCCCAGACTTTTTTGACAGAAACATTTGCCTGCATGCTGCACATCACATGGCTCTCAAAGGTGTTTTCCAGCCGAACAGCAACAAACTGTAAATGTCACTCCTCTGGTTTTTGTGTGACTGACCGGTGTTTTCTTTTTGTTGCCACAAGAGGGGGTAAGTTACAGTAAGCCCCTGATCATTACTGAGCCCTATGGCAACAGACGCACAAGCCAGAAACCCTATGAATCCCCACATACTGTAGGATTCATGACAATCCCACTGGTTACATCATAGCATTCAATTATTATTATTATTATCATTATTAATATTATTATTATTACTACTATTATTGTTATTATTATTGCGCGTTAGTGTTTCTGATAAGAATGGGACTCGACTTAGATGAGATGGATATACGCGCGGTGCGTTGTCTCATTTCCTGACTCTGCCCTGAGAGAGAGAGAGAGAGACGGAGAGGAGATACGGGGACACGGAGAGAGAGAGTGCGGAGGGAGAGTGAGATAGAGAGAGACGGAGAGAGAGGAAGAGAGAGAGACATAGACATGCACAGAGGAGGAGGAGGAGGGGGAGGCTCCTGATACCAAGACGCGGAAAAGCAGGGGAGGGAAAGAGAGAAAGAAAAAAGGGGCTGGTGGAGGAACAAGAGCGGGGTTGTGGGAGAAAACAGGGGGGAATAACACTTTGAAGAAAATCACACAGAGGAGAGGAAGGACAGTGGACCTAGCGCCGTGGACGCCCCCTCCTTTCTTCTCTCAGGCTGTCACATCAGATTGGACTCCGAAGGACCGACACCGCGTCCACCCCAGACCCCATGGGGTAACAGGTATGTCTGACTTCCTCATATTAGTAGTAGCCTGTCTGTCAGCGTTCAGCCCCGCTCCCCCTGCGAACACCTTACGAGCTTTCATTCAGACGCCGCCGGTATCGCAGGGTTTCCATGCCTTTACATCATGTCAACAATTAGTTTTCTACCTCACGGAGCCATCGCGTCTACAGCTGATAGTTGGTGGGCGCGCAGGTTGGAGACGTGACACAATGCAACTCTTTAACAATCGTGGCACTAATACAGTTGGCCATCGGGGAAAGCTACTGTATGGAGGCCTGGTTGTCTGCTTTCTTCCAGCTGATTTTTCTACCTTGCTTTGGTCCATCTGCATCACGTTAGACACAGCATGAGTGTATTTTGACAGCTAAATACCCGACCGAGTGAGCAGGCGACAGCCCGAAACTACGCCTACCTGTCCAATACGTGACAGCCAGCTGTCTATTGCGCCTGTTGATATTTGGAGGAGCTGTCAGTCTTTTGACGGAAATCGCACTTTGTACATTTCACACAAACGCACACACAATATATACATAGATGATTATAGGACACAGACGGTTGTCTTACAGTGGGGAAAGTGCAGTTCATATACACTTCGTAACGTGTCTTAATGTGCTTTCAGACAGACAAACTGCTCTAAAATGGAAATAAGTTGCACTGGACTGAATCGATAAGTGAAATACTTTTGAATTAGTATGTTGTTAAAAGCGCACATGGGGAAAACATTTACACTTTGCAGATTAGTATGTGTCACATACTTGCACTGATGTATCTTCTGCCACGGTACACTTTTGGAAACACCTCCCGGTGCTCAGGTGTATCGTGTGACACTTGCAGGGCACATTCTCTGTTGGGTTTTTTCTTTTAAATCCAAGCTGATCGAGCGGGATCCCGGTGAAATTTGCAAAGTTTTGAGCAGCATGATATTCTATTGCCACATCGGCCCGGCGGGGTGGGTTGGGTGGAATGGGGTTGTCATGTACACATGCCGTGCCACACAAAATCAGCTACGGGTGATGCTCCGTGCAGCCGCCTGGAGGGGATTCAAAATGAAAGCGCTCAGAGCCTAGTAGACAAGGGCTTAAACCCTCCTCCTCCTCCTCCCCCTCCTTCTCCCCTCGATTAACCTCCAAAAGGGGGATTTCTCCAGCTGGAAATTTCTGCTGCGTCAACACCCAACCCTCGAGTAGCAGACAAGACGGGGGGGATTTTGTTTGCAGATGGTGCTCTCGGGTAATTTTTGTAATTGTCGAGGTGCCGCTGATCATCATCTGATCCTTATTGAGAGTTGAAAAGTGTGGCGTCAAGTGTTTTCTGTTTATTGGCGACTGAAGCTAAAAGCGTCTCTCTCCCCCCGTCGCTGCTGCTCCTCTCGTCTGTCTCCTGTGCTGTGTGTGTGTATATATATATATATATATATATGTGTGTGTGTATATATATATATGTGTGTGTGTGTGCTGTCTGTGTCTGCCCTTTTAAACCGGTCAGTTCCTTCCGTCTTCCTCCATTTTCTGCCATGCGTACCGTGTGTGAGAGGGGAGCAACCCCACTTCATTTACGCTCTGTGTGTGTACAGCAAAGTGCGCTCGGTTGTCGCGCAGCCCCGGTATACAGCCTGCAGCCAGGTGTGTTTCCGACACCTGATCTGCGCCCTCACCCATGTCACTCCTCGTCTAATCCTTGTCCGTACGATGGGGTTTATCTAACTTTTTTGCCTATTTTTTTTAGAATGTGAGTCTAACTTAGATCAGCACTGGAGGTTTTTTTGGGGGGGTTGTTTTTTTGTAATTGCTACATCTTGTTGTATGATGATTGCCTGTTGATGATTAGATCAGAGCAAAGAGACGTCAGGCTTTGACTTCAAGCAAATTTCAACCACTATACAGTTTGCAGGAGTTCCTCTGACGCTCTCCAGTGTGTGAGCTGTGATGTTAAAATAGTTTGTGATTTTGGTTTTTAGTTATTTGTGTCGTTTGAGAAACTTTACAACACAGACAAGCCATTTTTAGCTTCAGTTTAAAATGCACCCTATACAGTTTATGGCTGTAGCTATGCAGCACAGCCAGTTAGATCTAAGCATTTTGCTCTGTTTGACATCAGCTAACTGGATCTTTGGGATTAAGAGACCCATCTAGTGATTTTTCCAAATTGTCTTAGGCCCCACTGGATTTGTGTGGTTGTTTTGTCCTTCCGAGTACAGAGTTAAGGGTTGCCGCTTAATATGATAAACCCTCCAAAGTCTTTTATTCAGTAATTCAATTACTGCAGGCTTGTGTGTGTGTGTGTGTGTGATTGCGCGTGTGCACGTGTTCATTCGCATGCATGCGTCCATCCATGCACATTTTGTCTGACTCCTCATAAGCAAGAGAAAGCTCAGCTCTCCGCTTTTAGTGATGACAACCCTCAAGTATAATGGCATTAAAGCAAAACCACTCTGTCACCTTAGCATGGACTGTAACCCAGAATGCTTTGTGTCTTTGTGTTTGCTCTCCGATGCCCCTTTGAGGTTTCTTTGCTAAGGTGGGGCTGAGCAGTATTACCATTACAAGATCAGTGGACATCGGTGCGTATGTGTGTTTGCCTGTGTGTGTGTGTGTGTGTGTGTGTGTGTGTGTGTGCGTGTGTGCGTGTGTGTGTGTGTGCACCTTCTCCATCTGTGCATTCCATGGGGAACATACAGTATAATACAGACCAAGACAACAGCTACAAGGATGAGTGGAGGAGGAGTGTAGGCGAGATCGGCCTGAAAGATGGAAAAAATATTAGCTGCGCGTGTGCTTGTGGGATTGCAAAGGAGGTTTTGAAGCACTTTCCACCCGTGTAGTCTCTCATGAATGGACCTTTAAAGTTGATTAAACGAGATAAGTGAGTTAAATTTACTTTTTCAGCTCTTTCACGACCGAAGCTGAAGTTGAGTTGCGGTGTTTGCTGAAGGTGGTGGAGGCTGTTACTCTGAATATTAACTGTAAAGGTGGGGCCTGATGTGAAAAGAGGGTGAGAAAATGAGATGGAGGGGCTTGGTTTGGGTGATAGTCATGTTTGGAGCTCGTGACACTTGCCTCTTTGCTGTGTTTTGTGTGCGAGTGTGTGTGTGTGTGTAAGCCTGCTGGTGTGTAGGTGGTACTCAGTGCTTCCACGGAGGTTCTGTGCTGATATGTGTGGTAGCAGGTTAGTCGGCTTCAGCTACGCAAACCCTGGGGATGTAGTGTGCTATCCCCTCACAAGAGTATGTGTGTGTATTAATGTAGACATAACAATAAAATGTACAGTAAGTTTAGCTTACCTACATTACATCAACATCATTCTCCAGAAAGAGAGGAAAGAGGGCAAATGTTCCATAAAGACACATTTTTTCTCTGTAAGCATCCTTGTACTCCATTCATCTCTCTGTCTCCATCTCTCTCTCTGCCAGTTTTCTCATCGCGATCCCCCCTCGGAGCTCACTTGTTAATGGGAACACCTGTTAGACTAACACACTGCAAAATGAACCATTTACACTCGCATGTACACATCTTACATGACACGCCACATCTCTCCAGAGTTTTCTGACTGCTCTTTTAAAAAAAAAATCTGTCATGTCGTGAATATTGTCATTCTCACGTATGATTTTGTATTTTGTGTCAAGACAGTTTGGCACACATTAACCCCCCCGGATCCAAACCACCTCCATCCCCCATCCCCCTAATAACTCCCAAGGCTTTTTAGCTTAACTGCTTCTATAGCTCATTGTGCAGTGCTGAATACAGGTGTTCCTAATCCCCATGGGGTTACATAGATGCTGTGGGGGATGTGTGTGTGTGTGTTTGAGTGCATGTGTGTGTGCGTTTGACAGCTGTCTTCTCTATCCACCTATCTAACATACTCATCAGAACAGGTGAGTTTAAGCCATTTCCACCCGAAATCGCAAACATGCAGAAATACTCTCCACCACCCCGCTTGTCTTTTCAGGTGTTAATAGTTCATAGCAGCGTGTTTGTGAGTATGCACCTCGACAACTAGGATAGGCCCTAGGATATCAATGAAAGCAATATGCTGCCTCGTGCTTGTCTTTTGTTGCTTTGTCCCCATTTTCTAAAAAAATTGAAGGTAATGTGCAGCCAGTAATTTAAAGTCCAGGGGCAAAATAATGTTTGGATTGTTGCTTAGAATAAATACAAGGGTTTTTTTGTGCAATGAAAATGGCAAGATGTCAGAATTTTTTCTTCGATGTTTCTAGATATTGCAAAACACCTTTTGGATCACACATTGTTAAAGAAACAGATGACGGATTTCAGTTTTCATCAGAGGGTCTTTTCCTTTTTTTTTTAAAGAATGTGGAGCAGATCGGCTCTTTCAAACCAGAGCCTCAGGATCCCTTAACACTTATCAGCTTCATGAGTTATTTTCTAGAATAAATATCAGTTGACAATTGCATCCATGTCCAAAGTTGGGGCAGCCTACAGATCTAAATCTTTCTTCTTTCTAAATCACTTTGTTTGTTCCTGCTTAATGCACTCGTAATTGTTGGTTTTATATCCTGTGCATTTTCACTTGTTGGGATGCTGTCAAAACAAATACTGCAACAAGCAAAGTGATGACAGCAGCGTTCTCACACATCAGGTAATGCAAGCCAACTAGATAACATGCTAATATTATCCTTTCGAGTAGATTTTTGTCAGCTGTTAATGAAAGAACAAAGGGAAAGATAGAAACTGTATCTATTTTGTTATCTCCTCGGCTTTCTGATTTGTGCTATATTTCTCGGTACAGATCTGTTAGTTAGCAACAATGTTATTTCATGTTTTCAAGGCTTGACATTTTCACTCATGGCTCCCATATTTTTTCAGCTGTGAACCACTTCAGCTTTTAGGATGATTCAGACTGTAACCTTGATATTTCTTCAGGAATCATGAAAGAAATGTTAGTATTTTAAAAGATAATACTTTTTCCCCCCGTTCAAAAAAATTTATAAGATCACCTTGATTTGTGTGATTCACACAATAGCATTTTTTTAAAACATCAGCCATTCAAACAGCTACTCTGGTAATGAGCTGACATGGGACTGATTATTACTGTTTGCATGACTGACTAAATATTGTGCCATCCCAAAATCAGCTTCTGACTTAGTCCTAAATTATTCACTCATTTTGAAATATACAAATCAATTTATTTGTCCTTGAATGGCTGCAGTTTTTACTTTGCCTGAGTGTCATAGATGTGCAGGTTGGGCATCTTTAATGCAGTATAATTACCTGGCAGTGCAGGACCAGTAAACCATGTGGGAAAGAACTGTCTGCACAAAAAAACACACACACACACACACACACACACACACACACTCAAAGTTTTCTGTTGACAAGATAGTCAGTTTACTCAGCTCTCCGCTTTGCAGAAAGGTCACCATCTTTTTAGTCAAATTTATATAAGCTATTAAGAGCTTTAAGGTTTGGGCTTGGAAAAACCTCTTTGTTGAAGTCTGGGTTTGCGGACCGCAGAAATTTTTGTGTAGGTACGCAGTTGTTAGTAGTTATTTTCCCAGTGAAAGAGTTTGTCTTTTATACACACAGTGTGAGCATTTGATGAGAAATTGAGCGGCTTTGAGCAAATACATCTTTAGAAACAGTCAACTAGCCTCAGGCTCTGGCTGGTGAGAGATTTCCATATCAAAGCTCAGGTGAGAGAGAGACAGAGAGAGACAGGAGGCAGAGAGAGGAAGAAAAGAGGGGGACGTGAAGGAGAGAGAACGGGGAGAAGGAGGAGGTGGGGGGCTGATGAAACAGACATCCACTCCAAAAGACTTCTCGCCCTTGTTATTCTGTCGCTTTTTTGTGCAGTACAGTTTAGTCTGTGTGTGTCAGTGCTGTCTGTCTCAATCTAAACTCCTGCATTAAAAAAACACACAGAGGGAAGGGTGGAAAGACTCGAATACAAACCAACACCTTTCTCTACTCGGTACCACACAAATACTGTCTCTACACACCGTGTTGACTGGTACTGACCACAGAAACACTGTGTGGAGCCGAAAATGGTTTTCTCCCACTAATACTGTATAACATCTGACCTGCGAGCCTCTGCCAATATTTGGATCCCTGTTTAATATTATTACTGAAGCATAAAACCATCATTTTCCCTGGAAATATTTCTCTTCTTTTGCTAAAAGTATCAGACCTGACCCCATGGAATTGATGGCAGCACAATAATTAACGGATAGAGTTGTCGTTTGCAGCTTTCAAAGATGTGTGCATGCGTGCCTCTGCGTTGTGTGTGTGTGTATTTCTGATTATCCCACTTTGTAGAGTTTTGTTATCCAGCCATGGACTCGGGCTAGAGTGCTAAAGTGCTGCTAACAAGGCCTGTTTAACATTCTCTCCCCTGCTCAACATACAATTATTCCACTTCGCTGCCATTAACATGTACAGTAGGACTGGGCTTTTAATTGGCCTGATATGACTAATGCCAGATCAACTTGGATTTGCTAATTAGTTTTTGCTTTAAAAGTGCCATCAGGACATGAAATATTCATTGATGTGAGGTGGAGCGAGGACTGTGGGTGGTATTAGTGGGATATTAGTGGTATAGGCAGGCTGCTCAAATGTGCTGGGAGAAGAGATTGAACCTACACTGGCCTGTTGCGGTTGGTTATTCATACTTTAGGTGAGGTGCTAGTTTTTCGTCATAATTTTAGACACCCACACACACACACACACACAAAGCCACACATTCATCCCACGAACACATACACCACCTCCATTCTCAGCATCACAAGGCCACCTCTTCTTCTTCTTCTCCAGCCCCCACCTCCTCTCCCTCCCTCTCTTTTCTCTCCTGCTCTCACGCCCCCTCTGCTCGTCTCCCCTTCCCATTATTTCACCTGTTCTTTTTTTTTTCTCTTGCCTCCTCATCTCACATCCTTTTCTCTCCTCACCTTTTTTTGTTCCTTCACTTCACCCTAGGCCCCATCATCCCCATGCCCTCTGCTCCATCCCAGCTGCATCTCCACTTGTTTTTTCTTTTTCACCCAGCCTCCTCTTCTTCCTCCTCCTCCACCTTCTCTTTGTCTTTTGTCCCTCCCACTCCTTAATCTTCCACCTCTACTCCTCCTCCACCACCCCCTCCTCTGCTGTAAGTGGGCCAGGTGCCTCCTGTGGCCTCCCCTACTCCATTTCTCATTTTTACCCTTCCTCTACTCCCTTTCTCATTTTTACCCTCTCCCTGTTCCCTTTCTCATTTTTATCCTCCCCCCTGACCCTAGCTCATATTTATACATCCTGTTAATGCAACAGCTAGCAATGATGGACGTGGGGTCCAGTTTTCTGCTTAAGCCCCATGCACTCTTTGTGAGCCATCCAAGTTATAATAATTTCTCTCTTTAGATTAGAAGTTGACTTCTCAAGGGTTGTGGGGCATTGTTTTGATATATGAATGTTTTTTTCAGTGCTAAAAAAAACACAATCCTTGGTGCGTATTAGTATGTGAACTGTATTAATCAGTGATGAAAGTTGAACTCTGTCATAGTTGTTGGACATTTTATCAGCTCTCCAGTTCCCCTTATGAGGAAGAGATGTGAGGCCACTCCGAATGTGAACAGAAGTGAACAAGTTCACATCCCCTTTTTAGTGGCGAGGGGCGAATCCCCCCAACGGCCTTCTTGGAGCTCTTTCCTATGTTGCATTCGCACAAACTCATGCAAGCACGTACGCAGCGCACACACCGAAACATGCATATATATGGAAGTCTCATTGTTGCTGTCTTTTTGTTCTCCTCTTGCTCTGTGAATGCACACGGTGAGCTGGCAATCTGCTTTTTCACCTCACCTCGACCCCCATACCCCCTCCCCCCCGAACCAACTCATCCTCCTTCCACTCATTGTCATTCTCTTGCCTTTGTCTCCTCTCGCTGGCTCTTTCCCTTGCCCTCCTCTTTTCTACTCTCTCTTATTTCTCACCCCCGCACCCGCACCCTCCCTGCCATCTTCTACCCCCCCCCCTGGGTTGTTTTGGTGTGTGCGCTGGTGTGTCACGAAGGGGGTGGCACTTGATTGGTGGTTGGTGGTTTGGACGGACACCTGATACTGGCACTGCCTCACAATGTGGGAATGTGTGACTTCTTCAAAATTAGGTTTCCAAGGTGGGTGTTGTCCCTCGCAATGGTGAGCACGATCACGAGAGTTTACACAGTGGTCCTTTTGTCTCTCCCTCTCTCTCTTTGTGTCTCTTCTGTCTGGCTCTGCCACAAACTGTACTGTACATGAATTTGCAGTACTTTCCATTGCAGTTTGGGGGAAAAAAGCAGCAACAGTTCCAAAAGCCTGCAAGCCATGGCAGCCGTTAATGTTAGTCAACAGGTGACAGTCAAATGTCAAACCGAATTCAGGTAAACAGGCTCTGAGTGAAAAGACAGACAGATAAGAGGGAGGGGGGATGAGGATGACAGAAGAGGAGAGCTCAGGACAGATGTGAGGATCCAGGTGAGGCATTTGTTTGACTGAACCTCACGCTTCTTTAATCACGATGGACATGGTGGCCTAAAGCCACACTGTCCCCCATGCAATCCCCTGCTTGCTGAAGCCTAAACTTGAAATTTGACTTGAAAAGGTCATTTTTTTAGTACCTTTAGACATCATTAAATTGCAGTAGTTCCTCCATGGACAGCCAATTACTACACAGCACAGAAACAAAGACAAAGAACTTAGTCAGCAGTAGGATCACAGTGAAAGCATGTTGAAACTGTTGAGAAGAGGGGCAGACCCTCCCTATCGACGCTACATATTGATGAATGTCTGTGGTGATACAGTTCGTGCTATATTGACTTCTCAAGTCCCGCAGACAAAATTGAGTGTCCTCCCATGTCCAGTTCTCTAGCAGTCCAGTGAGCAACGCTACAGTAGACGAGAAACCCACTGAGGCCCTGCACCCATCGATCCTGTTCCTTCGGTCTTCTATTCTTCTTTCGCAGCTTCAACACTACTTTTCTTCATCTCTATTGTTTTCTTATTTGTTCCCCATCTCTCTTCCTCTCCTTTTTTCCCTCTCACATCTCCTGACTGCCTCCCTCTTTCTTACCCTTCACTGTCTCTTTTCTGACTCCAAAATGCGAGTTGCTCTATATTTAGATGCTCCTCTCCTCTCCCCTTGATTTCTCTTCCTTTATCTCACCTCCTTTTTTTCTGCTGTTGAAGGACAGATTCGAGAAAGCTCTCTGAAATTCGTCAGTGTTGTATAGTAGCTGCTTTTTGATCAGCTTGATGAGTGACAACACAGCCTCAGGCTATTATATACAAATGTGTTTTTATAAACACTTCTCTATCTATATGTAAATCACTGCGCTGCTCACTTGCTGTTGTACCCTAGGTTGTTGGAACGGTAGTTATAAGTGAATGTTGCATGTTGAGGGCTAAGTTAATGAAGTAAAATGATGTTTTTCTTGTTTGTGTGTGCTCTGGAGTGTTTGTGAATTAGATTAGCTGGGAGAGAAGTCTCTCTTAATATTTGCTGAGGGGGGATGGAGGGTGTGCCTGTTGAACTTGTGAGTACATACTTAAGCTGCGGCTTTTCTTGCTCCCCTCTTTGCATGAGCTCATTGTAAGCTGCGGCCCAGTGTGGATTTGAGAGAGATGCCTCTGTATGCCGTCTGACAGAGCGACAGTCACACCAACTTACCCTTACACGCACAGACATACTCTCTGGACACCCGCCTCGGCACCAGATAGCGACTGGCCACCAGCAGTGAGTCACCATCGTTCAGTCATTCACTTGCACATTCAAAAACCGCACATTTCAACAAACAACAATTAGCTTTCAGACACTTACTCCTTTTGGACCGGTATTGTTGTACCATACGTTCATCTTTGTACATTTTCTTCTTCCTGGTAACCCTTTGGTTCGTTTCCTCCACATCGGTTGACTGTTCCCTTGTTTTATTTGTGTGTGTGGTTCTGTGCTTGTGTGTGGGGTGGTGATGCGGGTGCTCTTGTCTGAGACCTTTGGAGCTGGTGACTGTTTTAACAGCTCGGGAACAGGCTGCCTGAGTTCTGTGTGGTAGGCTACAGTCCTGTACAGTCGTGTCGAGCTGAGTCGTGACAGGTTGCTTTTTCGCTGTGACAGGTTTTGTGTTAAGACCTATGAAAGGGTATGGACAACCACACGCATGCACACATGCACACACTCTGAGTGGAGTGCTGGCAAGAGAGAAATTAGGGTGGGTGTTAAATTGAGTTTTTAGCCTATCCATATCCTTATATTGTCATCGTCGTCACTTTAGCCACAAAGCCATTTGGTGCTTTTCAAAACACATCTCAGATTTGCCAAGCAACAACAACTGAGTGAAACTGGAGGAGGTAGAAGCACCCTAGAAGGATAGGAGGTTCAGTAATTTTTTTTATTTTCATTTTCACAGTCTTAATGTTGTATTTTGATCATTTTATCAGTCATCAATCACCTAGACAGCCCACTGCAACTCAGCCTGTGCCCGAGCTCGCTAATTTTCTTCTGGTTGAATTGGAGTAGACATATTAATGTAGGTGTGTATGTAAGATAATTAGACAAAGTCTGCAAAATCTGTTGGATTCTAACAGTCTAGATAATAATTTGTCATAATAATTTGACATCTGTCAAATAAGTATTTTTTGTGATGGTATGACACTATTCTTGCAGCAGTTGCAATGTTAGGTAAAGTTTTCATCATAATCAACAGCAAAAAATACAAAAAATAACCCAACCTTCATTTCCCTCTGAATAAGACATTTACATGGCAAAGGTTGAAAACTAATAACCCTGGTTAAGAAGGCAAAAGGGAAACAAAGTATGAAGCATTTGTGACCAGACAAATAAAACCAAAACCATCCAGTGTCCCACCCTCTGTGTTATCGGGGGCTTTACATCATAAGATGTCTCCAAACTGTTGCAACGATGAAACAGGTTTTTGCACCAGAACACCATGCAAGGTGGTGAGGTCATCTTCACATTAGACACCCCTCCTCCTCCTGCACAACCCACCACCACTACTTACGTCACTCCCCCCCCCACCTACAAAACAAAATACACACACTTCCCATAGACGATTTCACTTCCCTGTACTTTGAAGGTATATTTTTCAAACAGTTGGCCCTTTCCTGCCATAAAATTAAACATAAACCTGAGTAATTGTGAGAAAGTGTAGTCATACATTTTTGTTTAGCTGGTGTAGTTCTGATGTGATTAATGATAGAGCAGCGGAGATAGAAAGTAAAACTAACTAATAATCCTAATGTGGAATAATATAATTATCAATCAGCACACATACACATATACACTGAACACATATTCTTTTTGGGTTCTTTTTGAGAAGCACATACATACATTACCTCTGACTACTCTACAGCTGCAATGAGCAGCTGTTGACAGATGCTCTGTTTTTTATACTAACTTTGGCAGGAAGTATGGAAGATCCCAGTGCTGGCCATTTGACTTTTGAATGACACGTAACTCACAGCTCAGTTCATCTGGCCTCCGCCCCTTATTTCAAAGGTGGCTTTTCATGGCTACTCTCTGTGTTAACAGCAACACATGACAAACAAAAACTTCACTGTCTGACAATCGGTTTTCCATGCCTTCACCTCTCCTCTCCTCCCCCCTCTCTGCCTTTCGCATCCTCCCTTCCTCCTCTTCTCCCATCCTTTTCCTCCCCTTGTTCCACTCCTTTAATTCCAGCTCTTGCTCTCATTTCTCCCTGTCCTCTCACCTTCCCTCCCTCCCTTCCGTACGATCATCTTTCGTTGTCTTACAGTCCTCCTCATCCGCCCCTCTCCGCTCCTCCATCCCGCTCTCCCCCTCCTTTCATTTTGGGTTCTCCGACAGTGGTAATGAGATGTTTCATTATTTGCATTTCACAGCTTTTAATAGAGAGAGAATTTAGGCTAAGCCCCGGGTCGTCAGTCAGGGAGTTACCATAGGAGACACAGCGGGCTTAGGGGCCTAGAGAGAAAGATAGCCCAGAAACTGCACACGTGCACATCCACGCACACAAGCATGCACACACACACATTTGCAGGAGTGTCTAAGAGGACAAAACGACAGAGAGACAGGTAGATACAGTGATATGTCACCCCCCCCTTTTGAGGCTCTTGATATGTCAGATATTATCACTGACACTTAGTGGGTCATTGGAGGAACTCGAGGTCAGGTTGACACTCAGTCATTAGCGTTCAGGCAAAAGGACATCAACATCAACGTCTTAGAGTCACACCTTTTTTGCGGTCACTCTGGGATAATCCCATTCCATCCTTACTCTGCCTGGATTTCCATAAGATTACTCTAGGGTTAACACCTGTGTGGATGAAGGTGAGAGGAAGAGGTGGCAGAAAAGGGCCGGAGCTGCTGAACCGTACACATTTGTGTCACAAACTGGATGGGAGGCATACAGTGTATGAGCAGATCTTTCGGCAGGTTTGGTAAATGTCAACACATGCAAAAAGCATGATTAGTAGCAGGGAAGTCTTCAGGTGCAGAGAAGGGTCCAGGTATTGTTTTCAGGCAGTGTGTGCAGGGTGGGTCTGAAGGCGGTGTTGGTGGGGTGAGAGATGAAGGGAGGTAGTGCTAAGTCTCCCTAAGCCTCCTGGATCCGCTTTGGTCCCTCTCCACATGACATGGCTATCCTTCTTCAGTCAATCTCTTCCTCCACCTTGGCTCCTTGGATGCCAGCCAAAGAAACAGAGAGCGGACCGAGTAAGGGAGAGCAAGGTAGGGGTGCAAAATGTGGCGCGATTACAGCCGTTGGTGAAGGTGGAGAAAATAAAGGTAGACAGATGGAAGTTGTGTGATAAAAGAAACTGACAACAAAACCCTTACAGTGCAATATAAAGAAGTCAGAGTCAGTAGAAAAAATGAGAGACAAACATGAACAGAAGTTTATTTTCAATAGAAAATAAAGGACAAAGGAGCAAAGAGTGAGCCATTCACAACCAATAGTGTTATTTTATTTCTAATTACAGCGTGCATGCCTGCCTGTATCTGGCTGTGTGTGTGTTATTTTTGTCTGTGCCTGCCTCGTTGATGGGCTGCCACCCTGGCTTGTCCCGGAAGGCTGCCAGCTCTGTCGGATTGGGGATTAACCCCGGGATAATGGCCTTGATGCCCAGTTGAGTGGAAGCAAAGCTGTTTAAAAAATATTGGCTGCCGGAGTCACTCTCCCCTCTCTTCCTGTCTCCTCCTCCTCTTTCTATCTTCTGTCTCTATCTTTTTAGCCGTACTGACTCTGTGATTCTGCTTTATCTGTCTTTCTGTTTTTTACTGTTTTATATTTCTTGTTCTTTGGCTCAGCCTTACTCTGTCTTTTCTCTTGTGACTCCACACTTAGCTTCATTTCTGTATAATCATTTCTGGATGAGCTTTGATCAGCTTCACATATGCAAGTGTTCAGTTAACACCAGTTATGAAAATTTTCAAAAAAATCATTAGCATATCAACTGGTGCAACTTGGGGTTCAGTATTTTGCCCAAGGAAACTTCAACACGTTGACTGGAGGAGCCGGAAATCGAACCAACCTTCCGGTTAGTGGCAATACCTCCTGAGCCCCAGCCGGCCTGAACGTGAGATAACATTTATCACACATTCAGGGCCGCTGTTGCGGATTTGAAAATTGAAAGGTGTGGACCTTTTAACCTAATTTAAATGCCATGTGTTTGAAGAACAGAGTCTATGCTGTCTAGCAGAATGTCATTTTAATTCCATGCATGCTCTAACTTTTTCCTCTATTTTCTTTCATTACACATGTGGAAAAAAATACTCCTCGTGTGCAAACCAGTTCTTTCTCCCTGTACTGTACTGAATTTTTCATAGATATTAGCATATCCTTTAATATCTTTTCTTGAGGCTAACATTGTGTATTTCACTTTGTTTGAAAAAGCTTTACATGATACATAATTCATTTTGTGCAGATCTGTCGACCTGTGTGCTTTAACAGAAACTGCCTGCTATGACATGGCGCAGTGGTGCAAGTACTAATAAACGTGCACAAAGGAACGTGTTGCTTTTTTAGCCCAACTGATAAAAACTTGAAGCTGAGACACGAAGCTGGGATGGTTGACAACATAAATGCCAGCTCTTGGCTACTGAATCCCAACTCAGTCCCCTCCTCCTACTCGCTCCACACATTCATTCACTTCTTCAGTCTGTGGCCAGTTTTTACTGCATCCTCCCCTGCTGATTTTCAGCAACAGTGCAAAGATAAAAGTAGGGCCGTGAAAAGGAGGGAATTCACTGCTAACAGAGAATCCTATCATGTAGAAATGAGATGAAGTGATCATGTATTGATACATAAAGCCAGTCATTACATTTGTTAAGTTACACTGTGTTAGTTTACTATTACTCTTAAAAATCATTTAAATCTGCATTAAATGATATTTAGCCAATTGAGGGCAGGGTAACAATCTGTAAACACAAACCTGAGATGTAATTGTTTCATAAAGTTGGCAAACAAGTTAGCCCGCAGTTGCTCATTTCATGTCCAGCAAGGTACAACATAAGCATTTGTTTGGAGTTATTTGGTCTTCAATTAGCTCCTGAGAAAATTATCTGATGCTTTTGTGGTTAATTGCTCCATGATATGGCATAAGGGAATCACACAAGGAAAGCTGCTGGCCACAAAGCAAAAAAGATGAGCTCACTTGCAAAATGTCCATTGAACTGAGACAAACATAGGTGGCAATTATCTGTGGTAGTTTGTCACGATGAGTGACCCTTTTACCACTATAGTCATTTGATTCTTTGTTAATCTAAAAAAATGGAAATGTGCAGATATGTAAAGACAAAAAAACTGGCACCCATGATCTTAAATTAGCAAAAATGCCCAGATGATTTTGTGTTTTTTGCAGCAAGTGTACATTAGCACAAACAATTCCACTCTGCAATTAAAAGAATGCTATCAGTCTGTTTTTTCCTCTTTATTTTTAATGGGTTTTATTTATTAAATTTATTTTACCTGAACTCACTTTCACTTCTCTCAGTTTCACACGCTCATGCAACTGGTCTTTTTATCAAATAATGAGCAGAACTGTTAGGTTTGTTGGGCAGAGGGCCACAATTTGAATGTAAAGTGATTAGCTGAGGGTGGCAATTTTGCAGACAGCATACTAGCTATGAAAATAAAATTTGCACTGACCAATGAGGAATCCCTGGGTGCAAAATACGTATGTGAAACAGCTTGGATGGCACTAACATGCACACAACCTGCAGTCAGCTAAGCCTTGTGCCTGCAGCAACATTAATGAGTGCAGCGACAGACACATTTCAGCCAAGTGTGCTTAAGGTGAGTTTTTTATTTGCTTAGATATGTTGTGTAATCATGTATCAGTGTAATGTCTGAATACCTCATGAAATCACAGCATGAGCCTCCACATACAAACAAAGTATCACTCTGCCTTTGATCGAGAAGGACCTTCCGCCTGGTCCCGCGCGGTCAAGGAGGCGGAGGAGTGGCTCGGAGGGACAGGCCACATTAAGAGAAACATAAGAAGGATGAAGCCCCATTCTCTCACTCCATCACACGTCTCATCTCTTTAGTCGTCTGGCTGGGGCCTAAAGTGACTTTGCTGTGATGTGACCGGGACAAACTGGGTGTGATGACATGACGGTTCTGCTAAGTGTGTGAATGCGTGTGTTTTTTAGTTCATGCATGTGTATTTAGGGGCAGGGACTTGGTGTTTGAGTGTGTGTGTTTCGAGGGGAATTGGGCTCTTGATTGTGTGTGTGTGTGTGTGTGTGCGTGTGCGCCATGGGAGGGGGATGGGGGTGGGGGTTTAAGGAGGACAGTCACTTTTGATTTGGCCTCAGAAGGGTGACAGGGACTTGGAGTTCTAGTGGCATGCTTTACTGAAACAATCGTCTCTGACCACAAATAAGCGCTCACAGACTGTCATCCTGCTTTCTGATGACATTTTCCTTGCTTTTTCTCTTTTTTTTCCTCCTTTTTTTGCAGTGAAATTTCACAGAGGGATGAAAAGCTTTTTTCTGCTCTGTGACATCCTGAGAGCAGGCTTTAGTTTCTGTAGCCTTGGTGAGACTGCTAATGCTTTGGATGAGACACAAAAGTCTCTGCCTTTCTCTCTGTGGTTGATTGTCTGACAACTTCATTTTACCTTACTTTCCCATCTTGTGTCAAGTGTAAAAAAAGTGGGATATAAATCAAGGCTGTACTCAAATGGTAGATGGTGGAGGTTTTGGTTCTACGTAGCTCTTTGAGGAAATGAAAAGTTGGGATGAAAGCTGGAGAGGTTTTTGTGGGTGTTTATGTACTACAGTAGGGGTAGCATTGGGATTGGTTCCTCTGGATAAGAGTTCTCTGACTGTAGGGAATTGGACATGCTGAAATTAAACAAGCCAATTAGGCAAGCAAAGGAGTTTAGAGGTCAAAGCGCACTCCATTAAAGTTCCTCTTCTCTGCCTAACTGCTAACTCGGTACATCTCTGAGTCTGTTGAAGCAATAAATCTGATTAGACCTCTTCCTCTCCCTTTCTCTCAGTCCTTTGCTGTTGTTTTACCCTCCACTGATCATTGTTTTTGTTAAATTTGAGGCACCATTTAACATGTCTTCACAATCCTAGCCACATGTTCTCGTCAGACTCACACTTGCACACTTACCAAAAAAAAAACTTGAATGCTCCTTCAGAAACATGTGCTCCTGTGTCAGAGGGCAACACCTCACTGACATTATCATTAACTCTTTGGACACACATTACCACACAGGAAGTTGCTTTAATGAACTTTGGCTCTAGTTCCCAGACTTTAATTCCCGCACAGTGGGCAATTTGAATAAAAATAATCGGAGGACTGTTGTAAAACTGTATTAAAGTAAGTTCTACCAAATTACAATAAGAGACATTTTTCACCTACTACTTTTATTAGATAGCCATGTAAATAGTTTTTTTCTCAATCAATTATTCATTGTGTCGATGAATATTTGCCATGAGTTACAGATTCTGTTGCTCAATTTGTCAACCAATCTTTGCAGCTTTACTGACCAACAAAAAAAATGTCCTTGAAAACAGTGTGTTCTGTTGATTATGTAAAAGCAGGGACACTTTTTCAAAAAATAAATTCTGCTCTTCAATTTTTTTAAATACATTTTTAATGTCACAACCTGGGCAAATCAACATGAGTGGCAGAGGTCTCTGAAAAAATGTTCTTTTTTTCCTTTTCTTTTAAATTCAGTTCTCTTGCTAATACATTGCTGTGGCTGTTATAAGTGGCACGTTGGTTGTTGGCTTAAATGGCATTGTTGTTCCTCATTGATACCAGGATGTTGAAAACATAGGCTGTATATAAGCAAGTTTGAAAATGAACAATGATAAAAGCTGGGGGAGCTGCAGGACCCTGAATGCAACACTTCAGCAATGGCATTTTTGTCCCAGCTGTTGATTTGGCATAGCTGGCTTTCTTTCGCTGCTTCTTCTGTGCTACCAGTAGATGCATGTCTCAAATGGGAGCTGCTGACTGTCGTGTGATGTGCAGTGACCCTGTATTTCACCATTCACACTGGCTTGAAAAAAAGAGAAATAGCAGGGTTATTGAGGTATTTTCCAGTGAATAAATGACTCCTTCTGTGTTTTATGTGGCTCTGAGAAGGAGCCTATCTTATAGACTTGGCTGTACAATTGAATGTGCCAGTGGCCCTGAGAGAAGAAGAGCAGAGGGAGGGGGAGGGGAGCTGCTGTGTCTTTAAAGCCGCTTCGCTCCAGAGGTGAGAGGTGAAGACTCTCAATGCCTCCATCAGGGCATCGCAGAAAGGAAAGAATATCTCAAGGTTAGACTGCCAATAGATTTTTTCAGAGAAATGTGTGAGCCGGAGGATAAAAACACTTGCGTCAAAACTTGCCTTTTCAGACTCTGAGGGACACAGTTATTCTGCACTCAGTACACTACAGTAAGTTTCTTCCTCCTCAAGTCTTTCTTCCAATGACTTAAAGAAACAGCAAACAAAGTGAAAGTTTGCAAGCCAGTCGTGCATTGATCAGACTTTTTTTTTTTCTTTAGCAAGGGAGGCTTCAGCAGTTATCACTCCATCCACTGTCCGCTGCCGTTCAGTGAGGTGCGTTTGTCCAAGTGGACGTAGGAGACACGGTGGATTTATCTGATCTTACAGGCCATCAGGTTGAGCAGAGCTTTGCTAAACATGACCTGAAGTGTGCCGGCCCCCGAGCAAACGCTGCTGTCACCTTGGCCAACCCGAGCTGTCATGTCTCAGAATGGCCCATGAGAGCTGACAGCTGTGGCGTTCCCAAAACAAATCACTGCTGCGTTTGGTAACACTCTGCGTCCCCGCGATTTAGCCCTCACCGAGACGAGAGTGGGAGCGGCGGCTGCTAATGCTCTGGCTAATGCACTGTCTGAGCTTGCGTGTGTGTGTGTTAATTCATGTTCTGCTTTTTGTCTGTGTGTTTGCGTGTGACTGTATGTTTGTGTTTGCTCAGGCTTATGTGGTTTCTCATTGTTTCTCCTACACCTCACTGAACGGTTCAACATAGCAATGTTCGCATCTTCCTTTGTCTCCCCTGCTCTCCCTCGCTCCGTGGCCTTTACCTGCATTCCTTCTGTTGTGTGCAAGCTCTTCAAACATGCCTCTTCCTATGTCACGTAACCTGTACACAGTCCAAAAGAAAAGCAGGACATGGCTTTTTATCTACAATCAGGCAAAAGCCGCTTAAATGTTTGATCAATATCGATGACCCCAAAAGCTGGAAATAAAGAAGCTTTAGGGGCTAATAGATTGTTTCAAATCTATTAAAAATTTAAATATTTGTCTTTACTATTTGCTAAGAGTATCAAGAAAATTCACCAGTGTAATATCACCATGAATCCTGTCAACCAATACTGACGGTTGGATTCGCTGATGGTTGATCAGCTCCATGAATTGTCATTATGGGCTTTTTCACTGCATTTTTCAGACAAGCTGTGTTCACAGCAGAGACTGAACTAATCAGAAACACTAGGGTGAAGGTTCACGAGTAAATTTTCTTCTGAACTATTTTTATGAACTATATTCACAGTTGAAACAAGATGGGGGGAGAAAAAAACAAGGAGCTGAGGCTGTTTTTATTGATTAATTTAACAGTAAAGTAGTTTGTACGAAATGAGGTGTTTTCGCCCTCTCAACATTTTTAATGAGTGTACACACACCGACACACACACAAATGAACCTGTCAGACATGGTTTAAACACAGACATTTTTTATCTGTTTGTTACTGGGCTGTTTTTAGACATCAAACTACAGTAGCTGAGATGTGGTCTCTACTGATGTCATTGTTTTATGTCACAGTCATTACTGAAATATCCTTACTCTGTATTTACCCCCCTCCCCCCAACATTTTAAGGAAAGGGTTTGTATATAGCTACAGCCATCAACTAAATATATGGACTTAGAGGAGAAATGTCTGAATATGTTTCCAGAAATCTTGTTTTTTATCACAGTTTTTTTGTTGTTTTTTTTACAAAATGCCTTATATGTCATTGTTCCTGCACTGTATCATCCTGCTGCAGTACAGTCAAATTTCCACACTGTACATTTAATGATACAATATACTGTTTACTTAAAATCGATGGATACAGCCTTAGTTGATCTGTTTTGTGTCTCTTTTCATTTCCTGCCAGACTTTTGGAGGAGAGGCTTCTGCTCAGCTACACAGATGAACAACAGGAAGGAGGACATGGAGATCTCTTCTCACTACCGTCAGCTCCTCAGAGAGCTCAATGAGCAGAGGCAGCACGGCATCCTCTGCGACGCCTGTGTCATTGTGGACGGAAAGATCTTCAAGGCCCATAAGAACGTCCTCCTGGGCTCCTCGCGCTACTTCAAGACTCTTTACTGCCAGGTAAGGGACTGCCGCGCTGGGGAAGATGGGTCAGGGGATTCGACTGAGTACTTGTTTTTCTGTCAGATCATAGCAGTTTTGTTCAGTGTGTTTTTCAGGTGATAAACCAGTGTCAGACGTTGAGTTTGAAAAAGGTTTGCTTCCATTCTGCATAAGATAAATAAGCAAGAAAACACTGCCGTGAACGCTCCTTCTCCTCACCCTTTAGGTTAAGAAAGGGGCAGAGCCTCATCACCAGACTACTGTCACTCACCTGGACATTGTCACAGCGACAGGCTTCAAAGCCATCCTGGACTTCATGTATTCAGCGCACCTCGCTCTTACCAGTAAGAATGTGATCGAGGTCATGTCAGCCGCCAGCTACCTTCAGATGACCGACATTGTCCAGGCCTGCCACAGCTTCATCAAGGCTGCGCTGGACATCAGCATCCGTTCCGAAATGGCTGACGAACTGGCTGACTTTGAAATGGGATCGGTTGCCGCCACCAGCATAGGTGGAGGAGGTGGCGGGGCTGGAGGAGGAGTGGGTATTGCAGGAGCAGGGGGTGTTGCAGGAGCGGGTTTAGGAGGAGGTGGAGGAGCGATTGTAGGCATGGCTTCTGAAGCCCTGGCCTCCATCATGTCTGGTCGCAGCACCTCCCCTTGGCTGGCGCGGCGCACCAGCCCAGCCAACTCTTCTGGGGACTCGGCCATCGCCAGCTGCCACGAGGGAGGCAGCACGTATGGCAAGGAGGACCAAGAACCTCCCAAGAGCCATGAGAGCCAGGAGGAGGCCTGCCATGACTCCCAGCCCGCCTGGCCACATGACTACAGGCCTGTCACCGTCAAAGAGGAACAGGTGTCCCCCGCCTCCTCCTCTCATCCCCGGGACACTGCCAGGGGTGCAGCCCAGAGCCAGGGGGAGCAAGGGACTGGGGGGGCTGCTGGAGGAGGTGGAGAGGGGCCCTGGCAACCCCTATCAGTGTCAGGGCGAAGGAAGAACAGGAAGAACAAGGACACGGTCAGACATATTACCCAGCAGGCTGAGAGGAACTGGGACAGAGAGCGGGACAGGGAGAGAGAAAGGGACAGTAGGCCTGGATCTCCTTTGCCCTCCATGCTGGCTGTGGCTGGATGGAACTACAATGGACAGGATATCCCAGGTAAGGCTGACTAACCTGCTTCTTACAGCTGATATGCTTTTGCATATTTTCATGCAGTATAAACAAACCTGATAGTGCAGTAGCTTCATGTCATCTGCAGGAATGATGAAAGTATGACCAAATAGTCTCTTTTTTTAACAGTGGATTAGTTAGTTGGATTGTTAGCCCAGAGTCTCAAGAACTGACAGAAATAGCTTGAACTGTATCTCAACACGGGTATGATGGACACAGGTGAAAAGAAAACAGATGTGCGCTTCCATCTTGGAAAAGCTGGTGCTGATTTGATGACTTCAAGGCTTCAGAGTTTCCCTCATTGGCTGCAGTTTCGTAATGTTACTCCCTGCTTACTTCCTTATCCTGTCATGTAATTAGTGAATGACTTGTGAGATAATAAGATTAGGTTAGATAGTTGGGTGAGAGTGTCATCTCAGTGCCTAAACTACTGCAGAATCTAATTCATCTGGGTTTCTCTTAAAAGACGCCTTCTTAACCAATAGGGCTTCATTTCCATGTGAGCAAACAAAGTGCTTTGTTGACTTTCGTTTCATTGAGTGTGCATGATGTGTGCTTAATACTCTGAATCCTTTGTGGATATTTCACTGCATGTCAACCATCCGCACATTTTACTAGTATAAAATGACCTCTTTTTCTCCTCGGGGTGGAGATTACCGAGCTTCTACACTAACACGTTAGGCCCAAAATGATTATCTCAAATCTTGGAGGTGTGAGGTAAAGCCTGGGTAAATGCAAATGGATAATACAATCCTCCTCTTACTGCAGTTTATGTAACAGACACTCACACATAAACAAACCAATGCATATAAGCAAACAAAATTAAGAACACATATTTATTTTGAGAAAGCTTCTCTTGATCCTCAGCCTTGCAGAGTTGTTTTTGTGGAAGTCTTTTACGCTAAAACTAATACATAAAAACACTTACCTGTGTGTGTGTGTGTGTGTGTGTGTGTGTGTGTGTGTGTGTGTGTGTGTGTGTGTGTGTGCTGTGGGGCCCAAGGCGTCGATAGGTAGATCATTAAAAGTAAGAGAAGCTAATCCTGGGCGCATTAAGGGAGTTGGCTGTGAAATGGGCACACGCGTCGCGCAGCGAAAGAAAACAGGATAATTGAATTGACCTGGGTCACTGCACGGATTACCAGCGTGTCCTCGCCGTCCCAGGCTCCTCCCCCTCTCTCTGGGGTTTAGGGAAGGACCTTCTAGAAAGGGCAAGAGGAGGGAAAAGTGAGAGAGAGAATGGAGGATGTGAGGGGTAATGAGAGAGAGAGAAAAGAAAGAAGGAGAGGACAGAGCATCCGCAAAGGCTTATGAGGGTTTGTTTGTGTCCAAAGTCCCAGATTTTGTGACCTGCAGTCAGGCCTTATTACTGTGCCCAATTACATCTTGTCTTGAGCTTCAGAGTCACACGCAAAGACACACATGCATAACCAAATACACCCACAAAATAAATGGCTCTATTAAGCAAGCCTGTTGCTGGCGGTAGGGTTTAAGCCTGGCTGTGGTGAAGCAGCCATTACCATTAGAGTGTGTTTTCTCACCTAAAGGTTAGAGGAAGTCTCATGTTGCTGCTGGTGTTGACTTGCCTGGTGCTAGCCAAAAAATGAAAAAAACACCATTATACCTACATTTTAACTTCAGGACTGAGCTCACAATGGAGAAGAGCAGGGAACAGAGGAAAAGAGTGTCTTGAGATTGAGATATTACAAGATTATCAAGTATTTGGGTCTCCCTCGGAGGGCTGACCTTGCCATTTAGCTGTAAAAAGATTGTGCTGCCAGTGGGCTGACATGACGTCTGAGGGTGATAGTGTATGACAGTCTGGATATGTTTCACTATTGTGTGTTAAGACTGTTTGCAGGAGGTTGGTTTCTGTGTGTTCAGAGAAGGTTTGGGGGATTGCTGAACAGGTTTAGTGAGGTCATTATTGACCCGGGAGAGGGGGTGGGGTGGTGTGATATTTTGGTTGTGGGAGTGCGCTTTTTATTTCTATCATGTGATGCCCAAAAGTCCTTACAATGAATTCTTTTTCTCTTTTTTCTTCTTTTTTTCCTTTGGTCAAGTCAGGGTCAAAAATACACAGGATCTCTATAGGCTTATGAGTATTTGTCTACTTAAGTCTTAAGTCCAGGATTTTGTCACCTGCAAAAGAAGATCCGAATCAGATGTCCGGGCATATGGAAGAGGCGAGGAATTAGACAAGGATGTACAATTCTATTTAAAGTTTCTAATTACACCATTTCACGGTATTGTTATGAAGGCAAGGTAAACAGCAAAGAGCTATTGTGCAGGTACGATTCTTGGTTCCCGCTTGATGCATATTAGAAGACGCATATTGGAACACTAGCTAACACATAAAATAATATCAAGTTGATAATGATCTTTCAAAAAAAATGAAAACATGGCTATATCACTGTGACTGATGGATTATCCCTCCAAATCGAAAGTGAGCGGTTTATGGTCATTTCTACCATTTGTACCACCTTAGTCGAGGGGCTGTTAATGTGCGGCTGGGCTGTTGCTCGATCAAAGTGCAGCTGGTGGTAAAGGAGAAAGGGCACCTTCAGTCTGGGATTAACTTAATTGCTTCATTTCTTATTGATGAGAATTGCCTCTTCCTTCGTCTCATTCATCTCTGATTGGTGTCAATGCTTCACTATCAGAAATGCTTAGATTCCGTACGACACTGGTTGAAAGAGGATTTTGCTGGATCATTCTATAACGCAAGGATAGAGCTATGGGCATGTGAAAGATCAGTGAAATAGCGCAGGAGTGTTTCAAAGTGTTTGCATGAAAATGCAGTGTTGACATAAACAGCTGCAGGAATTAGAACTGGTTTTCCTGACATCCCCCTCCCTTGCAAACATCTGCTGTGTTCACTCGAAGTCATTATTAAGGCCACTAAGCACTAAACTTCCCTTTCTCTCTCTCGCTTGATCTCACTCTGTCTTACACTCACCTTGTCTGCTGACACAAATATTTCATATGTGGAGAGGGGAAAAGAATCAGCACTGTTTCCCAGTGATCCCATCATGTGCATATATATTTTTTTCTGTATAATACTACATTAAAGGTGACAGCTTTGAGGAGGAGAGTTTTAAATAGTCTCTTCCTCTCCCGATTATGTGGTAAACCTTCAAATAATCACCTAAAATTATTTTTAGTTTGGCCCCTGCTGCTTCTTCCAGACCCTGGATTAAAAGGCATCTGCAAATCAAAGACGGAGTGCTTTGAAAACTGCAGTCAAGTTTTCTTTTTAATAATTCAGTATAGTTGTCTTTGACGCATCATGTCAGATTCTCCTTTAGTAATCTTATGTAGTGCTGAAATGATCAGACGATTAATCAATTAGTCAACTGACAGAAAAGGAACTGTCAACAATTTTTATGACTGAGTTATCAGGTCACGTCAAGTAAAGATGTCAAACATCTGGTGGTTCCAGCTCCTCGACTGTGAGGACGGGCCACTTTTTAAAAATCTTTTTTTACTGTTAACTGAAATTTTTTTGCAGATGGGGGGGCTTTGATCATGTAAGACAAGTTTCCAGAAAATTTGATAGGAGCATTTTTCAATCATTTTTTATATTTCATAAACTAAACAACAAATCAGTAAAATGAAAAATTAATCATGAGACAAATTGACTAAAAAATTATATTTCAGTATTTAGAGTTATTCACAGGAAATAATCACATTATTCACAGCTGAATATTTAAAAAAAATATTGATTCTTCTGTCTTTAAATTTCATTTTGTCATCAAAGCCTGTACCTTCTGTCATTTGAAATTTTCAGTATTTTCTTTACATTCAAAAGTAAGATTTATGTTATTAAAGGAGGTGTCACTTCATTAAAAGATATGTCATTCTGGAAGCAGCGTTCATCTGCTCTAATACATTTTATTCTCAGAGTGAGAAGAAGTCTGTGCTTGATTTCTTTCCTACTTTGTTTATACTTATGGGGCAAACACCAGCTTGATCTGTATCCCACATAATAACAGAACAGGAAATATTGTGTTTGCTGCTTTTTCACTGGTATTAAAAAAAACCCCATACACACAGACACGGTGACCTTTTGTGGCATCTTGGGGGATTTTAGCAATCCGCTACATGGCCGGTGTGATGTACGCACAAACACAGTGCACTCATGCACACACAAACATGCAATTCAGAGTATCTGATTATGAAGACATGAACAGTTCAATCACGTGTGGGCTGTTCTTTCCATTTCCCTCTAGCTGTTGTGCATTGATTACATCGAGAATCTTTTTGGAAATCCAACATCTTTATCTGATTCTCTTCCTCTCTGCTCTGTGGCCTCAGAGTTCCCCTCCTCAACCACCTACACACACATACACACACACACAAACCCAAATACACACTCACCACACACACACACTCACACACACACACACACACACACACACACACACTAAAAAAGTCAGACAATTTTTCCGTAGAACCCTGTCCTGTTTATTCCTGCGCACTCGTTAGAACCACACTTTGCGCTGCATATTTTGGTTTGTTTGAGCTCAGACCTTCGTCCTCTGGAGCCCCTCAGCTTCTTGGACTCACCCGAGGCCCACAGACAGGCACTCTCAAGATTGCCCTCTACTTTGACACTTTTGCACAAACTTTCTGTCCTTTCTCTCTCTCTCTCTCTCTCTCTCTCTCTCTCTCTCTCTCTCTCTGCACTCCTCTCCCCAAGTCTCGGCAGTCTAAAGGTGAACACTTGAAATAATGAATCGGATCCCCCTTTCGCCCCCTTCCTCTCTGTATTCCAGTTAAGACTCTCCCCATAGTATTTGCACTTCATTAAACTTGAAATAGGTTTAATATTTAAAACACCGTGAACAGATTTCAACCCCCTCGCCCCTTGCACACCTCTCCACTTTTTCTCTCCCTTCTCCTCGCCTGGGTTTAATAATCTACTCTCATATTTCCTCCCTAATTCACTCCTCCTTCATTAAAAAACCAAAATAGATTTAATATTTCAGACTGTGTGGACTTAATTTTTAACCCCACTCTTCATGGTTTGGTGCCTGACACGCTATGGGTTAGATAAGTACATCATGTTGAGGCCTCTCCCACTGTATTTTCTCCACTTTGTCCGTGTCTTTCTCGTTCACGTTTTTGTGGATCCTTTTTCATCTTTCTCAATTTTTCCAAAGTTGGCGTATTATCAGTTCAGTCTGTCTCAAAGTGTCTTTGTACTGCAGGCCTCTCTTCTGTGTCTCGCTCTGTGTCCCCCACCCCCTGTTTGCCTTGACTCTTTGTCCTCTTGACTGCACAGATGATTTCAGTCCTTTCCTCCCACCCTGTTGACTTTTGTGGCCTGCTCACCCCACCTCCCTCAGTTTCCCCTACTCCCTCCATCCTCCCCTTCCCTTTTTTTGTCCCCTTCTACACACACATCATACCCTCCCCCCCTTATTTCTCTTATTTAGAGAGAGAGGTTAAATGATTTTTTTTTTTCAAGAGTTGTGACCGAAGACTAAAATGCTGTTCTGTCGCTGTTTTTTCCTTCTCTTTCATGTCAGCCTCCAGTTCGGTCCCCACTAAATTAAAAAAAAAAAGTTCCATTATCACCGTGGAAACCAATCATTTCTCACCACCCACCATCTTTGTCATATGACCTCACATCCTGCTGGACATTATGGGCAGTCCACCATCTAAAAAGCCCCTTCTCCTACTCCACCACACACACACACACACACACACACACACACATTTGCACAATTTTTCACACTCTTACTGTCTTTTTCACTCACACCACTCACACCACTCTCTCTCTGTGTCTCTCTCCCTCCCTCCCTCCCAACTCACAGTTCTCAATACTGACACCTGCTCTATTTATAATTCTCTGGCTTTAAAAGAGCCATTTTGGACAGGAAGCTGCCCCCTCCCCACTCCTGGCCGTGGCTTTTTTCCAAAACGTCAGTGCCCCCCACCTCTTTACCTCCTGCCCCTGGAACAGGCAAGAGAAAGATTGCTGGTGGGATAAGAGGAGGAGCGTGTATATGTGTTTGAGGGTGAGGGGGTGGGGGTTAAAGATTAGCCATCCCACCCTGACTGCACCTGGGTTGGGTCCGTGTGTGCTTTCGTCAGCCACGGCTCACACACATGCCATACACACTGACCCACTAACTTACAAGTATATAAACACATGGAAATGTCCTATAAAATATAGTATAGTAAAAATATATAGTCCTACCTTTCAATGCAAATGTATGTGGTTGGCTGCACACACACACATCCCTTGGCACCAATCACCCAGGTCTAAGAATTAAACTACCCAGAATGCATCCTGACAGGATGTCCTGTTGGCACGGCACATGGGTGGGTGGGTCAGGAGGTTTCTGTGGTTGAACATTCAGAACAGTACCCCCACAGCTAAAAAGCCACCCCCACACACTGACACACTTCAAAAACTCCATCACCTCCATACCCCAAATGTACACTATGCAGATGCATCGGTGTTTTTTGTGGTTAATATGGTAGATCAATCACACATGCTCACACCTGTACACACACTCAATAGCCTCCATAACTCAAATCTGTTATTTCATCTAATGCTATATTCCATCGTTAAAAGAAGATGACACCTGAGGGACTTTGGACCACTTGTCTGCATGCAGACTTTGCTATCAGCAGTTTCTGTTTGCATTTTCCCCACGGATGTAAAGATAACAATCGACTGGATTACTCTGATACTGAAGAAAACTTAATGTGATGATTCTCAGGCAAGTTCTTGAGTTACGAAGAGCATTTTTTATGTTCGTAAGCAAATTAAAATTTTTATTCTCGATGGACTTTGGAAACAATGATATCTGAAGAACCTAAAAATATTTGAATCATGCATGTGTGTTCAGATTAGATGAAATTATTGCTCCAAGGTGGAGTATTTTTTTGGACAATCAAACAGTATTTGCTAAGGGTTGTGATGTCTCTAACTCTGGGCCTCCACTTCAGCACCCACTGCTTCTCAACCTGGGGGTCAAGACTGCCCTGAAGGGTCTACTGATAAATTAGAAGCATCCTGAGATGATCAGCAGGGAACAACATGGAAAATTATGTTCATTTTCTAACACTTTTCCCCTTTCAATTTCAAGATTAACAGCTGAATAATAGATAGCACTCAGTTGTGGCTGACAAACACACCAATAAGGCTGAGGTTGAAGAACACTGGGCTTTTATCATAAACATCTAACACATCCGCAGTAAAAAGGCACACTCTGAAGAGGCCAAAAATCTACAAGGTGGAATTCCAGTTTATCAAATTAAAACAAAAAGTAGGAGATATTTAGCTCTGAGGAGTCATACAGTTGAAATCTTTTTAGGGACTAAGGGTGTTGGCTGATGACACGGCAAGGCTGGCAAGAAGACTGAGAGAGGGTTGAAGGGCTTGTGGTCCGTAGGTGGAGACTGAGTGCTGGCTTGCAAGAGCAGCGGATCTGAGGACTGACCAGAGACAGACAGAGCAGAGAGGGAGAACTCAGGGGAACAGGAACTGAGGTGGGCTGGTAAGTTGTTCAGCAGGGTTTGATAGGACACGAGACGACCAGCCATGGCTGAGGCAAGTGATAAACTGGCAAGATTCAACACAACCAAACAGCGGGGGCAGTTTGGGGCACAATGGTATCAAACTAGAGAGACAGAACAAACCGGGGAGGTCTGGAAGGGGAGAGCCCGCCTTTTAAGATGAAGCAGGTGGTGTTGATTGCTGATGAGTAACAGGTGAGGAGGTGAGAGACCAGGAAGCCACGCACACTAGGGAGGGGAGAGAGAGTATCCAAAGCACTAGGAAAGCCAAACCCTAACATTTGTTTGTGAATTACTGGGTAATTTTATCTCGCAGGCCTCATAAAATCATTCAAACCAAACAAACTGTGATTGAATTTGTCACAACCTGATGCGTGTAGCTTTATTTTGAGAGGTCAAAAGCCCAAAGGTTCGGTGACCTCTGATCTCAGGTTAACACAAGAAGAAATTGCTTAGTGACAGCTGCTTTGATCAGCGACCTCTGCCAGCCCTAAATATGACAACTTTGCGAAATTAGTTTTAAACACAACAAAAAAATCTGTTGATTTTTCATGAGCTTTCTCCTCATTGATGGGAGACCCGTGACAAGACTCTTCTTTTGGAGATATGAGATGGAGATGTGATGTGAGCTGGGATGCCGCTCTTCTCTCTCCTCCAGTCATCTGATAGCCAGTAATGGGCCCTGTAGCCGCGAGCCTGGCAGCGCTGCTCGCTGGGGCTTATATGTCACACTGTACCCAGCTTTCACCAAGAGTTAGTTGAGCACCGGCAGCTGCGATATTGAGACTATAGCAAAGTGCGTGTGTGTGTGAGAGAGAGAGAAAGAGAGGCAGACATGCACGGTGGCAGAATGACTGACAAAGTGAAGCAGGAGCAGTAACTTTGGTGAAGAGTTTAACTGTTGTAAAAAAAAAAGGGGGGGGGGGTTCACAGTAAGCTCATGACTGCGCTCCCTCTCTCTTATTTTCCATCAACCTGAAGTTCCTCTTTCCCGGTCTGTTTATTTTAGAAAGGTGGCTTTGTTCTATTTACCGTACGCACTCCCTCTGGGCCTCTACCCCCATCAGCGTCAGACCAGTTAGGAAAGGGGAGCGAGGAGGAGGAGGAGGAGGAGGAATAGGAATAGGAGGGGGAGAGAAGGGGGGTGCACATGATGTTTGGACAAACGGACAACGCGAACAGGATATAGAGGTCTACAGCCTGTGGGTGTGTCGGTTTGGCCGAGGCACAGCTCGCACAAGCACACACACACACACACACACACACACACACACACACACACACACACACACACACACACACACACACACACGCACACACAATCGTGGGAGTGTTCCCGCTGGAGGGCAAAGTCTCCCTTCCTCTTATACATTCATTCTCTCCTTTCCCCTCCTTTCCCTTCATTCCCCCTTTCCGCTGTCACACCCCTCCACACCTCCTTCCTTTAGACCTTTCTTTCTCCTTCATCCCTCATTCCTTCTCTTGTGACAACAACCCCCCCATTTTTTTTAAAAGAGGAAAAAAAGAAAGTGTTAAAGATACAGAAGACTTGGCCAACAGCAATGAGAAACTAGGAGGGAGAGGCCAAAATCACCACAGGGGACAATTATGGCTTGGGCTGTGTACATACAAGAGTGTGTGTGTGTATGTGTGTGAGTGTGTGGTTCTTTTTGGGTTTTATAGTTATAGAGGCGTTGAAGACAGTCCTGGAAGCCACTATCTGTCCTTCACAACTATTTGTCCCCTCCTTCTCTCCTCTGTCCCTCCTTCCCTCTGTCTGTTTGGACAGTCTTTTCCATCCACTCATTTCACACTGTCACTTCTGTTTTCACTCATCACATACACTGGAGCAACAGCAGCTTCTTGTGTTAAGTATGTGTGTGTGTGTGTGTGTTGTTTCGCATTGAGTATATGGGCTCAAATAAAGGCAGGGCTGTGGGTTGAACTTCCTTCTTGTCAGTGTCTGTTTGTTGCACTTACTTTACTTAAGAGCATGCCATGTCATTCATGCCGTTTGTCGAGACAAGGATGTTAAATTTTTTTGGGCACAGTGATGTATCAATGTCAATTAAATTTTTGTATTTTTAGTGGCCTTTCCACCCTTTCCCACACAGCCAAGACCTTTGTGGGTTACAGGTCACTGGCTTGACAGACTGAGGCCAGTGCTGTACCCCCCCCCCCCAAAAAAAAGACAGTTTTTGCAAATTTAAAGACTATCCCACAGACATGAGAGGTGTGGTTTCTCTCGATTAACCCCAGGAACATGTTTTACATTTTGAAAAGACAGAAGATAGGAATGAAAAGAGATTTCATTGAGTTCTAGAAGGACCAGCAGCTGATGCAGACCTGACGTATGGACTTTCCGCAGTATATCCCGCTCTTTGCCATTAAACATGTTTATAAAAGGAGGCCAAATCATCCTTTGTTCTGCCACCAACCCATTTGCCCTAGATCACCTGCCTGCCTGTACCCCTCATTGTTTCCACCTTCCTCCATTTCTCTTCTCACCACTCTTTCCTCCCCACTACCCTCACATACTCCAGCAGCATCACACATAGGACCCCCCTGCCCCCCTTCTCATAAGTCAGCATTTTTAAATCTAAAATGGGTCATGGGCATGTTTCAGGTGGGACCTCCCACAACAGGGGTACCTGCAGGTTTTGGTTTTTTAACACCATTTCCTCAGCTGAGACTACACCTGAGACCTACACCTGAGTGGAAGAAAAACCTTTTAAGGGGCCCACAGAGTAAACTGAGAGACTCCTTCAGTGGTGGAAGATGATGGCTGTTCAGAAAAAAAGTAAAAGAGCATTTCAGAGTTTGTTCCAAGAGTGTGAGTTAGTGTGTGTGTGTGTGGGAAAGTATGTGAGACAGATAGAGAGGTAGTGAGACAGAGTGTGTTTGCATGTGTATATGGTGTAATTGTCTGTGACCCTGGCAGTTTTTTTTGTGGTTAGACTGTTTGGCCTTCCCATAGTTCCTCTGGCCTCAGACACATCCAGCTTCAAGGTTTAAGCGCGTTTCCGTGCGTAGATGTGTGTGTGTTTTACAGGAGAGGAGAAAGGGAGCGATGGGGGTTAGAGGTGGATTTGATAGCGCAGGACACCCAGAACCTTCTCCCCCTCCATACCACTCTGTTCAGACCTTGATAAGCGGAGCCGGAGTCTGTGGGGGTTAGGGATTCCTGTCTGGCACAAACACACACGTACACATAGAAACACACACGCACACTGGGATCCGCCCGCTGCACATTCCTGTGTCCGACTAAGGAAGCAGCCTAGCCGTCTTCCCCTCCACTCCCAAATTATCCCCTTCTCCTAAAGTCACTGCATACTTATCACACGCCTCTCTACCTCTCTCCATCCTGACTCATACATACCTCCTCTATCTACCGTGATTTCTTCCTCTCCATCCTTCCACCGCGCACACGGCATACAGCAAACAGCACAGCGAGTCATCTCTTAGCGAGTTGTAAAAAGTTGTATTAGAGCAAGTGGGAAAACATCTGCGAAAGCAGCGAGAATCAGTAATGTGACCTTTTCGCAGCGCAGATCATGTTCAAAGCATGTCTCGTATCGTGACGGTTGTGTTGTGATCTGTCGCTCCCTTGGAAAAAAATACCAGCAAAACTGCACTGGAAACATTAGATTTTACTTATTATATTGGCAGATATTTAAATATGTTGGAAAAGTAAAATTCAAAAACATAAAGTTAGATACTTCTGCAGCTCATCTGTCCCTTTAACCCTGTGGGGATTTTTTTGTTTGATGACTCACTTCTTACCTTTTCTTTCAGTTTTTCTTGCTCATCACTTGAACTCTTGCATATACTCTCAACTATTCCCCTTTACCCCATCTCTCCTTTTCATCCTCTTATCACTCCCTCTTTTCTCTCCTCTCCTTCTCTCTCCCTCCCGTTTTGCTATCTGACTCTGTTTATATATCTTACCCCCTTCTCTCCCCTCCTCCCTCCCTGCACTCCTCGCTCCCTTTCAGGGGGTGTGTTACAGGGGTTAGGAAGAGGTCATGTGGTCCCACGCCGCCCTTCTCTCTAATGGCTTCTTAATGAGAGAGTCAGAGAGGGAGAGAGAAGCGGGGAGAGGAGCAGTTTTGAGAAGCGGGGTGAGATATCAGCAGTTCTGCTCAGGGCCCTGATCTCTCCCTGTGAGTGTGTCCATGAAAGGCTGTGTGTGTGTGTGTGTGTGTGTGTGTGTGTGTGTGCTGTATCTGTGTATGTGTATCCATGTGCCCGCACTATTTGAGTGACCCCTTGCTCCATTTCAAGCCCTTTCTAAGCTCTCCGCTCCTCTCCGGGGGAAAGAGGAAATGACACGTTTGTAGCCTTGAAAAAGGGCCGGGGCTTGTCGCACGCACTGTCCACTGGGTCGGGCTTGGGGTGGGTGGTATATGATGCAAATTTAGGGAGGAGGGTGTGTGTGTGTGTGTGTGTTGGCGGGGCTGCCCTGCTCTTTAATTTGCACAGCCTCTGCTGATTTGATCATAAGCAATTAATCTCAGTGGTTCAGTTCAGCCGCAGTGGGGGAAGAGAAGACGTACACAGTCCTCATAGTATGCATGCATCCCACACTGTGGTTCTCCCCCTCTCTCCACAGTGTGAATACTACAGTTCTCGACCCCTTATACTCTTACCACAGAGAGACCATGCTGTGGCAGCTTTGTCACTCTTGCTGAACATGATATTCCCTTGTAGAACATTTTCATTTCTCTTGTGATTTTCAAATTTGTAGAGAAATTTTGCCCTCAAAATTTCATCCCAGTATCTAAAATTTTCATTGTGTTAAGAAAGGCTGAAACAGTATGATCACATATCGATTTGTAAAGTTATAAATCAAGTGACAATAAAAACTAATAAAATCAAACTTGGCTTTATACGATCACTGTACATCATTGGCTCCATGCTGGCTGCAGCAATAGAACTCTGATTAGGTGGTCGTCTTCTATTTCAGTGGTATCTTCACAGACTTAGGACAGTAGAAAGGCTCACGGAGTTGTGTGAGGTTCAAGGTCCAGATCCGCCCTGCCTTGGTCTTGAGCTCAGTCCAACTTTTATCAGCTCAGGAGTGACACAGATCTCCGCTGATCCACTAACACTAAGCTCACAGCTTGCACAGGTTTGGCTTCCTTCTCCACATCTCATTTCTCTCACTTCCTCCTTCTGTTTAACCCTCTCCCCTGCTCCCTCGTTTTGACGACACATCTGTGCGAGACAAACGCTGCGACTCGTTCCTTCACTCTTTCTTTCTGGCCCAGACTCTCTGCCAGTTTTCCATCTCCCTCTATCTCCCTCGCCCTTGCTTTTCCTCTCCATGGCACCGTATTCCTCCCATGCTGAGGCCAGAGCTCTTCCTTTGTTGGAGGCATGTTGCCAAGGATACAAGCACAGAGAGGCACAGTCTTAATGTTATGAGATGGGAGAGATGAGCAGAGAGAGAGAGGGGCAATAGCCTCTCTGGTCACTGGGCAGCCCAACAACAGCACTAATGCTCTCAAGGGAACAGGTAACACCACCACCCCCCACCCCGTTCACCACTCAGTAGAGTGTGCCTGTGTGAACAGAGCACAGTGACATTCACCACTTTGTACTGGTCACCTGCTCTCTGCCCGCCTCTTCTGACTGTACTGTATGATTGTAGTGTGTATCTTCATGTGGATTTTTTGTTGTATAATTGTCAGGCCACCACTTGATGCAGCCTCTTGAGTGGTCAACCCACAAAGCCTTTGTTACCCTTAACAAAGGTCTGAAAGAGTATAATGTAATAACAAAAATAATCAAAACTGGGAAAAAAAAAACATTTCAAGACATTTGAAATTGAAGAGTTTTGTTTTTGTTGTGCACTGACAAGTTTCACTAACATACAGTAAAAAAAAAATCTGTGAGTTCTGACCAATCTCGATATAAATAATCAACCTGTCTCTTGAGTTTTCTTGAATCAAGTTCGGTTATTTTAACTCTGCACTGATTTGTCTTTTTCTGCCTGACTCGGAATTTATGAAAATTCCTGAACGGTTTGGCGAACTCAGTGTACTAACAACAAAATGCTAACGTTGAAGTAGAACATAAAACATCACATATGTAGAAAGGAAGACAGTTTAACAGCAAAACCTGGCTTTTTGTCACTAACTTGATGTGTCTTTGAAAATAGGATCAAATGACATATTTTGGGGGGGAGAAAAAGAGGTGTACAATTAGCAATTCACTGGTTGAAGGTTTCGAGCCGGTCTTACCTCTGACCACATGCAGCAAAAACAACATTTCCAGGAGGGTGTTATGGGTGTAAAAGAGACAGCCTTGTATACTAAAATGGATGCTAACAGAAAGCAGGGTGGACAACAGATGCACACATACAGTGGATGTCTGGGTAGTCAGACATGTTCAACACAGTTTTAGTTTTCTCGTACATGCAGGCACGGGGAGATAAAATCACATCACACAGTTTGGGTGTATAGGCATATATATTTCGCAGGGTATAGGCAAATATAAAACAGTTTTCCTCAACAGCGTTTGCTTTACTTAACACACTTGAATTTTATGTCTTAGCATATCTCATTTATAGTTTCATAATCTGCTCCAGAATGTCCAGATGGAAATATTTTGATTGTGCCAACTTTGTTTGCTTGTTAAATTCGTTTTGAATTCATTTCCAGGGAGCAGTTAAGAAGTAATTCTGGCTAGGTAGTTGCCTCTGAGCCTCTGAGCTGGTCAGTGTGAATCGAAGAGTGCGTTAACCCACACACCAATAACCCACAGGCTCTGTACAGCATCCCCACCCAGAGTCGTTGTCGTTTTTCTCCTCCATGTTCCATTATCCCTCCTTTCAGCCCCCCCACCTCACCCTGTGAATACAACCCTGGACGGGGCTGGACAGGGCTTTTGGGCTCGTGCCCGCTTACCAATTCCTCCCCTGTGCATAAAGCCAAGACATAACCCCTCTCTTGCTCTCTCTCTCAATCTCTCCATCTCTCTCCCTTTGCTTTTAGCACAAAGCCCTGCGTGTCTGCCTTCCTTCCCCACCCAGCATTCTTTCCCCATGCAGACCTCTCCCCCGCTCTCTCTCTCGCTCTCTCTCTGTCGACTTCCCTCCTACCCACCAACTCGCTCAGCCTCACCCTACCTTTCATTAGCCCACTCTTTATCTCACACACTCACTCAACTCACCCTCTCCCCCTCCACTCTCCTATCTCTCCAGCTTTTACACTCCCTACGCTCTCTCTCCCCCCTCAGTTGCTTCGGCTTTTGTTTCTGATACATCTTCATTTATTCCTCTCTCCCTCTCTTTCCCAGCTGACCCTATTATTTTTATATTCTCTCTCCCTCTGCCATCACTCCCCCAATGTCTCTCTCTCTTGCTCTCTTCCTCCCTCCCACTCCTCGCAGTCCCTCTAAGCTGCATTAACTCCCCAGATTACCTTGAGCCCTGCAATCCTCCATCCCCCACGCACTCCATTCCCTCCCTTCCTTCGCTCATTCACATGCTCTCACTCTGAGTGCGTCCCCACCGCGGTGGCTAATTTTGAAAACAAAGAAATGTTTGAAAATGACTTCTGACCACACTAGCCTTTTTCATGCCATTTTCAAAAAGATCTCTGTCGACGCCGAAACGCTTTAAACAACAGGAAAAACTTTTGACAGTGAGACTGACACCATTGACCAATCACAAGAGTGTCTTGACAGTGCTGCCCTGCGACACAACCAAATACTGAAGGACTTGAAATGGAAGACGCTGTCGTAGCTTATTAGCTGTGTGAGTAAACTGCTCCACAAAAGAGTTTGCAGGCAGTAAGAGGACACAAGTCAATGGTACAAATACGTCTTTTGACCAAACTGTTTATTTTCCCATTAGCAACCAAGCAAATCCTTCTCTAGCCCCTTCAGTGACTCTTTATTGAATGAAACGGTGTACAGTCCTGAGAGGAAAATGTGGGGGGTAGGGGCACACTTGAAGAGATATTGTGACTGATTAGTGCTCGCTGGGCCAGTTCACCTGCTGCAGAGGTGCTGATGAATTTCACTGTGCCGCTCCCCTGGTGTGACCGGGCCTCATCGCGTCCAGCCCACACAGTCGTATCTTCCCAGTAAACTTCTTTGCGAAATGTAAACTTAACGAAGCGTGGAGACACTTGAGGAGTTTACTATATTGACAATGAGATAAGGGTAGAAAAAGCGGCAGCAGGCTTCACATCTTGATGTGCTGCCCCCATTGTCCACATGTTGAATTGCATCCAGCGGGCATGTAGCATTGACGGATGGGATGAAACGTAGATAACACCACGCATCCTCAAATCTAGCTGACTACTAGACGTACTCTCATGTATTCACTTGCTCACCCCCACCGGCACTACCCACCACCCTCCCTCCCTCCCTCCCTCCCTCCCACAACCTCTGTTACTTCCCCCTCATCTCTCCTTCCTCCCCCTTCACTCACTCACCCACCCACCCACACTGCATCACCCCACCGTACACCTCTCACCCCACCACTCTCGCAATCGCTGTGCTCCTCTTCTCTTCTCCGCTCTCCTCCCCTCCACCCACACTCTCTTTTTCTCCGAGCCCCCAGCAGTACCACCATCACCACCAGCACCATCATCTCTCTCTCTCTCTCTCTCTCTCTCTTCCCTGTCCTTTACCGCTCTCTTCCCTCTGTCCCTCCCTCCTCTAAAGCCTTCAGGCTCTGCTTGATTTATGCTTGCCCTCCCTATCCCACACACACACACACCCCACCACCACCACCACCATCACCACCACCCACCCTTCCCTATCTCTTCTGGAGGTTGTGGCCCGGCTAGTCCCTAAAAAACAACAGAGAGAGAGAGAGAGCAAGGAAGGGAGAAGAAGACAGACAGAGAGAGAGAATAACAACCTCTTTTACTTTCCATCCTCCCTCCTTTTTAACCCAGCATTTTTTTCATTCCCCTCTCCCACACTGCTTTTTAAATTGCCTCTGAATTCTTGAGCTGTTTTAGTGCCTCACTCCCCCTTCTCGGCTGAAATTACTTTTTTACCCTCTCAAACTCTGGCATGCTGAGGAAGCAAGTTCTACCTTCCCTCCCCTCTTTGTCCACTCGGGGACAAACACGCACTAATCACATGTACAGTGTATGTAGCAGTTTGTAAAAAAAAAAAAAGAAAGAAAGAAAGAAAAGGTGAATTACAGATCGGAAACATGTCATGTAATGTCACGTAGACAATGCAGCAAGTGACGGGGTCTTGTGACAACACAGCTCTTGTAATGCCTTGTCCTTTTCAACCTCGGGCTGACTGAGCCATTAACCAGGTCGACTTGGGGCAAGGCTTCTTTCTGAGTTCTCTGTCACACACACACACACACACACACACACACACACACACACACACACACACACACACACACACACACACACACACACACACACACACACACACACACACAAAGATACACAGTGAGAGAGTCTTTCTCCTTTGTTTGCACTCCCATACTCAAACATGCACACAAGCCCTACTTTCTTCTTGACAGCTCTCTTGTGGTCGACAAGCCTCAGTAACTCGTTGCTTAACCACCCTGGACTTTTTCTCTCCATTGTGTTTGGCTACTGTCTCTGTTGATTTGAAGGCGTGGTATGTTGTGTGTGTGTGTGTTTGAGACAGGAGGTGTTGAAGGAGTGTGTCCCGCAACAGCCAGGTCCTATGTGTCGGTGCAAAGAGTGGATGTGAATCAAGTTATTTTTATTCCAGTTATCTATCAAAAACCTGCACTTTAGGAAAATGGAAACTCCCTCACACAACAGAGTGTTGAAGGAGGAGCAAGGCAGATGTTGAAACACACACACACTCTTACACATGGACACACTCCTTGAGCACAATCAGAACAGAAGATCAGAGGTCAAACTGGGTCAGCTGACCCTCCCCTCCCTTTTCAGACCTTCTCTCTCCTCCTCTTTACTGCGTCAAAGCGCACTCTCTAATAACACAACTCCCCTTGTAAAACACACACAGACACACACACACACACACACTTCCGATGTATGTACACAGTGCAGCCTCCAACCACAGTGCATAAAGCTGTATCTTCAATCCATTAGCTGTAACTCTCTCAATGGTGGATAAATGCAGTATCCCTCGCAACACACATGAAGTATAGTTCAACACAAACATCTTTTATTCCGAGGCAAATCTTATTCCGCCTTTGCTTTTTCCCACTCAAGCCCCCACATAGCTTGCAGCATCGCTCACATGGGCACGTGCGCACACACACACACGCACACACGAACAAACTCACACTCGAACAAAGAGAACCACCATTTCCACATATTTGTCTCTCCTTTTAAAAGGGGGTTTGATTTAGCATAAATGTTGAAGCCAAGGGTGCCGGGCTACCATGGCAACCAAATTAAACGGAGGATCTCTTCAGAAAGCAGAAATCTAAATTATTCGGACTCTTTTATGAAGAGGAAAATGAAAATTCCCTTCACTGTACAGAGCCCGCTGCACTGTACAGGCAAAAGAAAGGAGGGGGAAGAAATGCTTTTTTGTGTTTTTTTTTGTATCTGACCATGCAGTTCAAAGGCATATCCCATATGCCATTGAAATTCATAGGTTGTCTCATGACAACCAATACATTAAGACTCAGCATATGTGCACAAAGGAATGATGTAACCACGGCGTCTCTAAAACTCCAGATAAACCTATTGCTTCTGAAAGACACTACAATATGTGTGTCTACAAATCCTCAGTGAAACCCGCTGCACGTATGATGAAATCCATAAGCTGCGTGTATGGGATTAGGTGCGACTGTTTCTGGTGTGGTAAATGATTGTATCTGTTGGAACAGGATGGTGTTTAAGTAAGACACCATCTACGCTGAGCTGATAAAGCTTACATAAGTGAAGGGAGATTATGTTCTACATTCCGATTATTTGGCACTGGAGGCCTGTTTGTGGTCAGCTGAATACTAATTTCTAATATCTCACGCTTAGTCTCGGAAATGTGGATAAATCCTCAGAAAGCAGGATACTGTATGTTACACAACAGAGTGTGTCAGCAGGACAGAGAGTCCTTTGCAAATATATATATATATATATATAAATTAATTTCATACGTTTTGCATGGTAAAAAATCAGGGATTTTAATGTTTTTTCTATGAGAACATTGTGAAGCAGTCACACATCCACAACTCTGCCATTTAATTGGCAGCGTGTGACTGAAGCATTGTTACTGTATGACTGTGAGGAGGGTGGACATGTTCCATCTGTAGATGCACGTGTCCAGGGGATGCTGGGAAAAGTGGTCAGGGGTCATTCACTCGTCCAATGAACAGATGAGTGGAGGGAGATGGGGGTCAGAGGTGGCCCTCTTTTCTCTCTCTCCTTCGCCTCCTCTCCTTCCATTTGTCTGCCTCTCCTTTCTCCATAAACGTGTGTGTGTGTTTGTGCATGTGTGAGTGTGTATTTGTTGTTGGCCAACAGCAGATCTATGTTATTGATTGACTCCTGTGGCTGCTAGGCTGCCCACTGAAGGAGGGGGCAGAGCTCTAATGAATTCCTGCACCTTATGCCCCTTGCGCCAACCCCTACACCCCCTCCTTAATTAACTTTGTGTGTGCGCATGTGTGTGCGTGTGTGTGTGTGTGTGTGCGCGCGTGCGGGTGGGGTGGAGGTGTGTATGGATGCGTGCATGTGTATTTTGTGTGTATCTTCTGTGCTTCCTCCGCAGCTCTACACCCCCGCTATTACACTCCCCAGCCTTTTTTTCTCCTTTCGTTCTTTCTCTCTTTCTGCCCTGTCTCCTCTCTTCTTTCTTCATTTCTCCTACTTTATCTCCTCCTGTTATATCTTCCTCTGCGCCTGCTAGTAGTTTGATGGCTGCTGATTACTTCGTATGTATGTCACTCTTATCTGTCGCGCCCCATCTCCTTCCCCCACGTCCTCAATATCTCACTCGCATCTCTACACCTTTCAGATCTCCGCGTGTATGTGCAACTGTGCATACAGAGCGTGTATCCATCCGTCTGATCTGAGATCATTTATCTATACTGAGCATGAAAAATGACTGATGGTGTGTGTGTGTGTGTGTGGTTGCACACGTGTGCGTGAGAGAGACAGAGTGGTCAACATTGACCCAGTAGGCTGTGAAGAGGCTGTATACCCATCGGTATTCCAGACGTGGAGGCAAACTACTGTCTCTGTCACCTTGACTCCCCCTGCAGCAGACGAGCACTGGGCTGCACAGGAAACACTTAGCACTACCTGACTGTAGTTCAAATGGACAATAGGGCTATTTTGTTCTCTTGCTCCTATTTAATACTTTTCACTCTTTCATTCCCCCTTGTTTTTCTGTCCGATTTTCTGTTCTCCATGCCCCCGCATCACCCCTGTTTCTGACTCCACTTTGTTTATTCCCCATTAACTTTAAGTGTGAATTCAGCTGTCAGCGCATGGGCTTTGGGGAACGGTAGACTTATATATTAGGATGTCAGAAGGGTTCTGTCCAGAACAATCCCATATAATTATGTACACGCCCCCCTTACGGCAGCTCACAAGTCTGCATTAGCACTCAGAAGTCCGTGTGTGTGTTTTAGGTGTAGACAAGCCTTTCTTTCAAAGTCTTTAAGTCAGTGTGTATTTTTGTCGAAGTCTTTGTTAGAGAAAGCAACCTGTCATCAGTTAAATGTCAATTAGGAGGCAATAAAAGTGCATTTGTGTGTCTGTATTTGCCTGTGTGTGCGTGTGTGTGCGCGTGCGGCTGTGTTATGCGTTGAGCGGAGCCGTCGTCTGCAGTGCGGTCTGACAGTTGTGTAGATCTACAGTGGAACCTCCAGCGACATGTCTTCTGCTGACAGCTTTTCAACACACTCGGCTTTCAACGACACTCACGGCTAAACACACATGCAGACATAATGTGCACACGTGTACACACACACACACGCACACACACACCAAGCCTGCGTCTGCCTTCCTCTCTCTCACTGTCTCTTTATGATCTCTCTGTATTTTTGTTGACTGGTGATGATGAGGTATGTTAGGGAGTCGAGGAGAGAGCGAGATGAATCAGAGCGGTGACGTGTTGGTAGTCGCTACCGAAAACACTGGGTGGAAACGATGACTCGGCTGAGAGGTTTGAAAGAATCGGTTTAATATGGTGTTGGTGGGGGGTGGCGGGTTTGTTGTTATCACTGCCGGGTGAAACCCTCAAATCAAGTGACAACTTCTCGAGCACAGTGCCAGGGTTATTGTAGTTTGACCACCATCCCCTTTTATCCCCTTTGAAAGGGTTTCACAAATCCCACAGTGGCAGGATTTTCAGCCTATAGAGACGCATGTAATCCCTCAAATTAAGTAAAGACTGCGCTGCGTGAAATGTTTTGAGGCATTGTCCCTTAACACCTACTTAAATTTCCCTGCTTTAGTGTTTGTTGTGTTCAAAATCATGTCAGTGCCAGTCAGTGATGGCCGCAGAGGGACTGAAGAGCCTCACCCAACTTCTCTTACTTCATCTCTATTCAGGGGCAGACGTGACTGAGCCCAACAGCTCAGACAGCCGCGGCGAGCGCCTCGACTTCTTCCTCAAGCAGGAAGAGGCTCTCGCCGCAGAGCCCGGCTTCATGGGGCCCAACGAATCGGAGGAGGCCGGGGGAGGAGCCGGGGGCGGAACCATCTCGTCTGTAGCCAATCTGAAGGCGGCGCTGATGAGTAAGAACAGCCTGCTGTCACTGCGGGCTGAGATGATGGGAGATGATAACCCCTTGCTCTACGAGTACCTGCCCAAAGGAGGACACTCCCTGTCGTGTAAGTCACTATTTGCAAACAGTGTGCTCAAACTGATCGTTACACACACCTAACACCCAACCAGCAACACATCTCATTAAGACTTACAGCTCAAGTACACACACATCTGCTTGTGTGTTTTTGAGTGCCTGCTCATATGGTGACCTGTGAGACTTAATACACACAGGTCTGACCGCTTTTGACATGAGTGAGTATTTACTCTCATCATCCACTGTTTGCGCACAGTGAATACATGCATGCGTGTGTGTGTGTGTGTGTGTGTGTGTGTGTGGTGCCACTTGAGTGCGTAACGAGTTTGTGTGGCGGTGCCAGTGATGAATCGTCAGCGGTGACTCAGTGAGAGAACATTTTGCTGGGATCGCTCTGGCTGTTGTGAGAAAATTTGTTTGGTTTTATGTGGCAGTTTCTTTTTGTGCGTATCACTGAGTCTACGGCTGTAATTCACAGGAGCAGAATAACACAGCAGAAAGGCGGCAACTGTTCAGACATTAGCGGCTTGCTGAATTTCAGCCTTGCCACTCCTCAACTGGAGAACAGACGTCCATTTAAAATAAGGAGCGTTGTCTCGAAACTTTTCCTCTGAACACATCAGTTCACAACAGGAAAACATGGCATCATGTGAGATGAAACAGATTACTGACTGAATGAATGACTATGCTACCTATACTTGATATATATATATATGTATACAGCGTTTTTTGTGTATTAAGCCTTCTGCAACCTTCCTCTACAATTTGAATGAGAATGAACTATGTCAGCCCATCAAAAATATCTGAATATTAAACTTAAATGTTCAAAACGATGCCTGCATTTGCTGCAAAAACAATAATAATTCTCCAGTCATATCAATACGAGATCAATGCACATGCTTAATTGTGCTTAATTTGTCCATGTTAACTGGGGATTTTTTTTTGTTCAGTCGGGTTTCTTTTAACCTTCAGCGAGGATGTTAAATTGTCAGTATGTATACGGAATGTGTCTGTCTGTGTGTGTGCGCCTGTGGGAGCTTATATTTGCTTGAGTCTGTGTGTGCATGGGCACGTGTGTGTGTGTGTGTGTGTGTGTGTGTGTGTGTGACTCGCGTGTTTGTATTTCTTTGCTTTTACTGGCTAGTAATTGGATCTTTTGTCCCGAGTTCTGTCTGTCTTTGTGAGCGAAAGAAAAGCAGAGGAAGGGTACAACTCCGAGCCTCGTCATGCCTTTTGAGTTGAGCCCCACTCACCTCAAAAATAAAAGACCGGGCCAGGAGTGAACAGACCAAAACACACGTTTCCAAATGCACATACACGCACGTGCCTCCACACGCACGTCACATCACATCTACTCTTTTGTACAAGTGTTAAGTGTGTGGGATTGAGATGTTTCTGTTGGCTTAAAGAGGAAAATCAGATGCTGTCACAGCACAGATAAGCAGCCTCACAAGTTCCAGAAAAGAGAAGAGGCTTTTTTGATACTCGCTCACACTTTGCAGATACACTCAGCCTTGACTATATGAATAGGAGATTTGGAGAATTCAAAGAATGTTAATCATTTGCTCCCTGCTTGGGAAAAAGAAACATGTTGAATGAGTCTTATAGCTGTATTTCACTTGTCACCAAAGAAACCTTGGGGAGGTTTTTGGTTAGCCAAACCCTATTTTGAATTCCCTGCACAATAGGGGTTGGGGAAATGGGTTTGTCGAGATGGCCAACAACCTCCCCTCCCTCCCTGGGTCTGTCCCTGTGTCTAAATGAGGACAGAAAATAAACAAACACTGTACCTCAGATTACTGGGCGGAGGATAAGTCTGCCTGGTTTGACAGATCGCTGCTCCCTGCCTCCCTCCCACCATTCAGCCCTCTCTCCCCCCTCCTCCAGTTCTGCTTCTCCTTCACCCCTGCTTAACATCCTTCCTGTCCTTTTTCCCTCCTGTACTCCCCCTCACACCATCCCTCCCTCCCTCCTTCCCTCCATCTATTTCTCCTTCACCCCTCCTTAACACTCATCCCTCACACCCTCCCTCACTCAAGCCCCTTCTGGCCGGCTCCTGCAGTTCCTCCTTTATTTGTCTCAGTCCTGTCTCTTTCCCCCTCTTTTACTTCAGCTGTGGATCATCAAAGTATGTTGGTTTAAAATCCTGGGAAAGTATTGATCTCGGCAGAGAGGAGGTAGAGCAAGGTCACCTGGCCTAATTCAAGAGAGGCCGCTGAATATCAGCAAAAGGCCTGTGTCTGTCTCCCCCTCCCTCTTTCCCTTTCTCTTGTTCTCTCTTTACTGTATAATTGACTGTTTAATAAAACATTTTCTACGTAACATTCATACATCCAAAATGGGGCCAAATTGAGAATCAGTGTTCTGTACAGTTTAACTACTGAAGACTTTTCTGTCTTTACATTTAGAAGTTCAAACTGAGCCGACCCCTATACCTTGCTGACAGGGCTTGCACAGCTCCAGTCTTTGCTATCCTTCGTACGGGTCACAAACTACATCCTCCCAGCATGTGAAGTGCCAAAATGCAGTCGAACCGGTCCATATGTCAGTCAGCCCTATGAATCCAATTAAGATCATTTGGATTTGGCCCCGCTACCCCTCTGTGCGTCAGACAATCAATGCCAGACAATGGATTTTGCCAGACCATCCCTGTGCACCTGTCCACACTGCCACCGCATACCAACTGTAAAGAACATCCAATTAACTATAGGCATCATACTGACATTATATTGAACTTTTCTCTCCGCTGACTGCTCTCATAACTTCACATCTACTTTTGAAAATTGACTCACCCTGTACAGTAGCTCCCAGTGGCCCTGCAGCTACTTTCCAGAGATTTTACATGTGACTGTAACACAAATTTTCTCAATCTTGAGCAAGAGTCTTTCCAGAATTAAAAATTTGATCTACACACCAATGTCATACCCTGTGCCTCTCTTTTTAAATGCAATGCCAGTACAAGAGATGGATCTGCAGGCACTTTTCCAAACATGTCTTGCCTGCCAGCGCTATCTGAAATGTAGCTCAAAATCCAGATTTTTTAAAAACATTTTTCCATCATATTTTGTACAACAATTAAAGGGGTGTAAAAATGCTCAGTTGGTATGGCTAACAGGGCGTCATTAAACCTTTTTGCCATGGAGTCATGGAGAATTTGATCCAGCTATTTATTCCTAACCTGTTTTACCAAGATTTAGTTGATTAACCAAGGACAAATGGTCAGTCACCTTTACAGTAATTGGCTCCCTAAAGCCTAAACCGAGCTCACAGGTCCTGACCCTGTTCTGATGGCAGGTGGAGGAGAGGACGCAGGTTGTGTTTTAGTTCCTCTACCATCACTCAGCGCTAGAGTAATTCAGTTGCTCTACATTGCTGTATTTTTTCTTCTTTCCATTTCTTTTGGTCTTGACGCTGCGCTGTGAGTCAGCCTGCTGTTATTTGTATTCTTTACAGCCTGCCGGACACGACAGCAATATTAAACTCAGCGAGACAAGATTGCAAAAATTACGCTCATATGCTGGAATTCTTCAAGAGGCTCGAGTCGAAACGGTCGACGTAGATATTCCATGATAGTCTTTTTCCTCAAAGAAACGCCTACTGCCAGGACAGCATTTGTTAATGAGCCGCTATCTCTCACCTGTGGCTCATCCCTTTACTCTTTACTCTCCACTTCTTCCTACCCGTTAATGTTGTTCCTCCCCTTATTGCCGGGGATGAGGAAGAAGAGATGGGGAGTTTAAGCGTTTTGTGTGTGTGTGTGTGTGTTCTCTCAGTAAGTGGGAGTGGGGAGTGTCGGGCGCGGTAGTTTAACATTCCAGGAATCCGTCCACGGTCGAGCCTCATGGTTGTGTGATTCTGTCTGTTGTGCAGAGGAGGGCAATGAATGGCTTACCCACTGCATAACTCTGGAGACATTCCCCAAAACGCTGCCCACACTCACACACACACACACACAAACTGCGAGAGAGAGAGTCCGGGAAAACCTGCAGTACGCTGTACTTTGATTAATATGCACTATATGAAAAAGAGGTGCACTCTCAGTACCAGCTAATGGTGATATTAAAGTAGCAGAAAAAGCGCTTGTATTAATAGTTACGGAGAGCTAAAGAAATGTCAGAGCAACTTAACGTTCCCAGTAACCATCTTGCATGGTCGATATAGTCGTCCTTTACCCTGCGTGTACAAAAAGTCTTCACTTGAGCTGCAAGATGGCTCCTGTCCAAAACAATCTCCCTCCACGCTACAGAGGATCCTCGAGCCCTCTCCTTATATGCATTTTACTTGCTCACACAGGCGCATGCACACACTCTTGCAAAACTCACACAAACACACACACACACATGCTGCCATCCTCTGTGCACGCATGTGGGTGGAAGGAGAAGGAGAGCAGAGGAGCAAAAGAAACAGAGAGAAGAGAAGCCCTAACCCTTTCCCCTCGGCTGGTGGAAAGTGAAACTTCAGAGTTTTTCTTCCTCCCCCTCTCCATGGTGTTTGATAGTGTAGCACTGGCAGCCTCTGTGTGCCCCCCTGCCCACTCTCTCCCGTTGTGTTCTGGTGGCCAGCTGCTAGCAGAGTTGCAGTTGTACGTGAGTGGGTGGGTGAGACTCGTTTCCTGTGCTCCTCAGGGCTCCGCTCCAACAACTACTGCAGCACACTCCGGCCAGGGGCCACGGGGGCCACTATTCATAACAAACAGGGGGTTGGCTCTTCTCCTCCTTCTCCTCCTCTTCCTCCTCCTCCTCCTCTTCCTCTTCTTCCTCCTCATCTTCCACCATCACCACTACCGCTACCGCCATCATCGTCATCATCATCATCAACATCGGCATACTGCCCGCCCACTCCACCCACACCACTGCTCCCCTCTGAGCCTCGGCCCCTGGAGGCCCCCGGTCTGCGGGCCGGGGCATCCCCGCTGTTCTCAGAAGGCTTGGACATGGAAGTAGAAGAGGCTCCTGAGGGCCCAGAGCCCTCCACCTTGCCTAAGGTAAGCGCACAGAGCCTGGCTCAGCTCCCGGGCGGAGGCTGCTCTCTGGGTAATTCTCCTCCAGTCAGATAAAATTTTTATCCATGTAGAGATGAGAGGAGATGAGGATCCAGGGGGCAGCTTCACCCCGCTTCTGCAAACACACTGAGGGGGGTTGAGAGGTGACAGAGAGTAGAACATTACCAGTGACATGATGGGGGGGCAGGGGTTTTAATGGGATTATTTTTCATCACTTTTGTTTTTACACACAAGCACATCATCGCTCAACCCCTCTCTGTATCTCATTCTCTGTGTGGAATCTAACATATTTCCTGCTACTGCAGGGAAGAAACACTGTCTGTGTTCTTTTGTTTGTCTTTCTTTTCCGTGTGATTGGTTTGCTTTCGCTCCCTTTCAGATTTCCAATTCTTCACTCGCGTCTCACTTTTCATATAATCTTTTAATATAGCTAGACCAGAATTCAGCTTCAAGCCAGGAGCCTCTGCTCACCGTCAGCGGTAATGTAGCTTATAGTGGTTGGATTGGAGATGACACATCAAGTCACAATGGCAGCGTGCGCTTAGATATGGCAGATAACGGGCAAGGTAGTGAGATGAGACTGAGTAGAATCAATACTAGTAGACAATGAGAGGTTTGCTCTCACAGCCCAGGAAATTGTTTGTTCTGTTCAGTGTGTGTGTGTGTGTGTGAGCGGGCATGTGTAGAAAGGAGTTTTGTGCCAGTGTCTGCGTCTCTGTGTGTGCGGTGCGTGTGTGTGTGTGTGTGTGTGTGTGTGTGTGTGTGTGTGTGTGTGTGCGCGTGTACGCGTGTGTGTGGGTGAGCATTTAGGAGCAGCACTTGATTTCAGCGGACCTGCTTCCCAACAAGCCTCCCTATCTCTACGGACAAGCCATCTGTTTGCCCAGTGCACGTTGTTCTGTACTTGGAGAGGAGGAGTAGGAGTAGGAGGTGTTAGGGGCCGAGGAAAAAGAGTGGGGGTGAAGGAATGGAGGGAGCACTGAGTAGATGCAGGAACGATACAGTTCAGATGCCACAGAGGGGAGAAGAAAGTGGGGAAGCGTGTTCGGCGCACCTTGCGAGCACCCAAGTGGGTGTTGAGGATATGAGTAACAGAGAGATAATATTAATACTGTAGATCAACTTAAATGTTCGTTCTGTGTCTCATTGGGCAGCTCGAGCATCCAGGAACTGTCTGTTATTTACTGAGCAAGACTTTATCTGTTTTTAAATAATTTTGACCTGTCTTCTCTCTTCTTTTTTTTCCTTTTCTGTTTTCATGTCTTTGTTTCTCTGTGTTTCTCACGTGTGTTGTCTTCACAGCTTGTCTCACCTGCCCGCCTCCTGCATGCCCAGACAATATTCCATACAGTCTGTGTAAATGTGGGTGTGTGACATAACGAAATGTTTTGTATTTACAGGGTGGCATAAAAGATGAAGACGACATGAAAGAATACACCGCAGGTAAGGTTTAGGCTTTGAGAGTTGGAAATGTATGTCACGCTTAGATAAGAGATACTTTTATTTTTATTTCATACCTCATCTGTTTCTCTCGCTGTCATTTTCACGTTCCTTCTCACTATCTCAGACTTGGAAGGTGACCAGTCTCCTGTCGAGAGGGATCAGATGGGCGATGGAAGCTGTGCCGGTGGCTCGACCGTGCCTGTGTCGGTGTCCGTGGCTGGCAGAGGGACTAAAGGGCTGACGGTGCTGGGCGAAGAGGCCGGTTCAGAGCAAAGAGTCCTGCCAGAGCCCGGTGCCTGGCCCTCTCAGGGGTTCGCCTGCTCCCTGTGCAAACGGCTGTTCAGCAGCCTGGAGCATCTCAGGGAACACGAGTACCGCCACACCCTGTCTCTGATGGCCTTGTCCATGAGCTGGCCAAGCATGCAGGGTCCGCACCACCAACCTACCCAGCCCCCCCACCGGCCACAATCCCAACCTCTCTATTTCCACCAGTCGCTCTACCCCCCTGCGGTGGCCGAGCCTGCGCCATCGCGCTACCTCTGCTCCCAGTGCCCCGCCAGCTTCACCCTCAAATCCAACGCAGACCGACACGAGAAGACCATCCACTTCAAAAAGAAGCTCATGCAGTGTGTGTACTGTCTGAAACACTTCAGAGACCGCACAGACCTGCACAGGCACCTGTCCTCAGTACACTCCAAAGAGCGGGGGCACACCTGCCCTGCCTGTGCCAAGGCTTTTAGCACGCAGAAGAACCTGGCAACACATGTTAAAGTGTGCTGCCAGGTGGGGTCGATCCCACAAACCCATCAATTAGCAGCGTAAGCTCACTTGTGTGGTACATTCACTTGTATGTTCATGCCAAAAATGATCAGTGGTGTCATTGCACTGACTAGACACAGGGACACTTCTTTTTTTTCTACTACTCTTTAAATTTTATGTCATTTTTTTAAAGGAGGATTCTGCACAAGTTGACAACTTGTATGTCAAAAGTGCACAACCACTATGCAAAACTGATCTTTTAAATGAAATTTTGGCTGAAATTACAAGTGGCACTTTTAGGGTTTGTGAATAGGGTTTTTTTAAGCACTGACTGGACCCATAAACAGGTGAATTACTTTGTGCTGCGGTGCTGTGTGGTGAGATGGGAGGGGGGGCATCTTTCCACCTCCCCAACCTAAACCACTCGTCTGGCTCACTGTCGCCAATCACCAGTCTGACTAAACTCTTCTATTCCTTTTTAGGCAGAGAGATCTTTATCTTTGTGTCCACCCCTGCATTACGGGCACAAAGACACTCAGCCACAGTTCGTATCTGCAAGGCTTTACTGTGACTCACAGCCCACGCAACCCCACCACCTGCAGGTACTTTGTAGCATTGCAGCGGTGAGGGCTGCATGAAGACCAAAATCAGATTATTTCTGTTATCAGTGGTAGTGCTCCTCAGTAAATATTAAGAATTGGCATAAAGGAAAGTTAATGGAATATATAAAAGTATTAATGGCTACTGTAACATAAAGAGAAAGGAAAAACAAAGTAATTCTTCCACAGATCCACTTCCACTGGACACGCAGAAGCTTGTCCTCAGTCGTCAATCTGACACAATTACGTTCACTCGGTGCTGTCAGATCTGTGCAGATGGAGGGGATGTGCCGAACGAGACAAAGCCAGCTAAAACAATAGAGCAATAGCAGCTCAGATGGGGGTTGGGTGGTGTCATTTTCTCCCTCTCTCTGTCCTTCTCCTCCGTCCCAGATCTGTAAGTCTTCCAGTGGCTGAGGGTGGCTGGAGCTGGACAGTAATTGGTCCTTCATGGCTCCGACCCTTCTTAACCCTTGACCCCTCATCTTAAGAGGAAGTGAGGGGGGGGGGGGGCAGATGCCCTTTAAACCAGATGAGCTCAGTGATGTCACTGCTGCAGATGGATAATGGTGCAGTTTTTTAGCACAAGGTAGAAAATTGGGGGTAGAATCAAGGGGAACAAGTGGGCAAATGCTGAAGAGGAATAAGTGAGGTGGTGAAGACAGGAGAGCAAGGGTGCACTGGATTCAGTGTGGACAATGAAATCACACTAACATCCTTGCTGACAAAAATTCAGACATGTTTCCGACAAAATGTTCTCCTGTGAGTTTACAGCAGGCCTTTACCCTGCAACAGGATTTTGTCGTGATACAGCCCAGTTTTCAAGGTGAATGCTAACCCCAAAGGGAAAACATCCACCTGTGTTTCCCTTCAATAATCCATAGTCACTCCGGCACATTGAACTTTAATTTCTGCATGTGTGCAGTAAAAGCAGAATTGGTGTCCACTGGGAATCTACCCCCTTGCTTGCTTGTTGTGTGTGTGTGTCACACACAGCAAATTCCCAAATGCCAAAACCTTTTCAATACAAAAATCCCATTTCTCAGGTAGTAACACACTGTGTTACACAACAGCTAAAACAGATTGGCAGGAGCTAATCAGGAACCCTGCAGAACATGCAGGCATTGAGGAGAAATACTGTGCAGAAGTTGTGTAGCATTTTTTTGAGATGGAATATGTGTATTTTTTGTAAATACTTAAAGCTATTTCATGATAGAAAATGAGAAAAACATGTACTGTATAAAAAATATGTACTTTTTCTTACCAGAATGAGATTCTGCTTGTAGTTTTTATGCTGTAATTAAACTGTTTTGGAAACTGTGAAATCTTCTTTATTTTCCTCTTTCCTCCTCTGTAGTTGTCTCCATAATGCCAATATTCACATAATCACAACTTTATTTCTTTCTAATGTGTTTGCATTTGAACATGAAAAAAAAGAATCTGGATGCTCTAATCTCTTGTGCAGTTGATGTGTACATGCATGTTTTTTGTTGATGTGCTGACGAGCGATTAATCAGAGCAGAGGTCGATTTGCAGATGGAGGTAATCATATTTTATCGCTTATAGCTTAACCCAACCCTCAACTGTGTGTTCGACTCCCTCCCTTTATGTACAGTGGAGCACTGTGTTTTGCTGTGCTTGTGTTCACATAAACCCAGTCCTGATCTTTCATGGTTGTGAATCGTATGACTTGACTGCAAAGTTTCTCATTGGCTAAACACACACACACACACATTATCATTATTATTATTATTGAACCTCCCTTTATTTCCCAACCTTCAGCCTTCTTGCCATTGTCTGTGTTTGTCTTTCTGTCTGTGTTTTTGCTGTCCATAGCAGAGACCTTCTAGAGCAACTAAAGCAGACTGACTGTTGTGTCGTGTGCTTATAGTATCTCTTTGCCTTTATTGCTTTAGTATGGAGGAAGAGCTGTTGCCAGGGCAACTGTAGCTTTGACTGGGATTGGGGTGGCCATGGGGAATTGATGGTACATTTCTCAACCATGCCGCTAATTAAATGTAATAACTGAAAAGTGACATCTAGGTTTATTTAAAGGAGCTTCATTCAACACTAATCTTTTTCTTTGGTTTTTGTCTCCTTTCTCTCCCCCCCACCTCTTTCTGTCCCCACAGTGAACGACTTCACAGTGATCCGTAAAAAGTTCAAGTGCCCCTACTGCAGTTTCTCTGCTATGCATCAGTGCATCCTAAAGAGGCACATGCGCTCTCACACAGGTGAGAGGCCCTACCCCTGTGAAATCTGTGGCAAGAAGTTCACCAGACGGGAGCACATGAAGAGGCACACACTGGTGAGAGATCTCATTCCATAGCCTTTAGGGGGCAGTATATTACACCTTATCCAAAGCGTATGTTAACATTTTTGAAATGATGTGTTTCCGTCCATCAGGTCCACAGCAAAGACAAGAAGTATGTTTGTAAAGTGTGCAGCCGAGTCTTCATGTCAGCAGCCAGCGTCGGGATCAAACATGGCTCCCGCCGCCATGGCGTCTGTGCCGACTGCTCGGGCCGGGGCATGGCTGCACTGCTGGACCACAACGGGGAGGTGGGTGGAGACATTTCTCCGGAGGAGGAGCTGTATCCTGGCGATCGCTTCCATGACGACCAGGCGGAGTGCGATGGCGATGGAGAGGGGGAGGAGGAGATGATGGTCGAAGGGGATGGAGAGATGATGGGAGAGGGGGAGGATGAAGGAGCGAAGTGGAAGGACTCAGGGATGACCACTGAGGCACATGGAGCACTGGACAATGAGAAGGAGGAGAGTGACTCCTCGGCACCGGAGGGGGAGCAGCAGAATGGGAGCGAGAGAGACTTCGCCTGGATCTCCTAGAATCTGTCAGGCTCCTGTTTGAGGCTTGTCAACCAATCGCTGAAGATCTCTTGCGATCTCTTGGGCAGAAGAGTCTGCTCTCTTTACCCATTCGTCCCACCGCGGGCAGGCCTTCCTTTGAATGGAAATGCTGTAGGGTGATGCGCGACAATGATCTTAAACCATTCTGAGTAACACACACACACACACACACACACACACAGGCTATTCTCAACCCTGACTGCCATAGTAGAAGAAGAGTGGTCAAGAGATGGCTCAAGTGCAAGGCTTTTTTCTGCTTACCTCCTTTTCTTCTGATGCAGTGTTTCTGTGTTTCTTTTTCTTGAGGGTTCAGACCAGAGTCCAGTAGTTTTCTATTCTGTCACAACAGGAATCAACGAGGACGCTGCCAAGGACATGGCCAACGCGAGACTGCAACTTTGTACGTTTGCCATCACAATCACCATGGAAACCAAGGATCACTGATAGTGTAGGGAAATAGCAAGGAGTGGGGGTGGGGGGAGGGGTGGGTGGGGGGGTGGGTGTCGGCGTGTCTTGGTCCCACCTTGGCTGTGATGTTTCGAGGGAAAGCGTCTCTCTGCGAGTGAAGGGAGCATCTAAATCTATTGCAAAACTACGTGTGTCAGAGGACTGGGCAGCCCCATGGCACATTGATGCAGAGTCCTACTGCCACAGACTTGCACTTTAATGACAACTGACTCTGAACCCCTGGTTTACATTTTTGATCTGATCTTTACTTACCTAAACAACTCGGTGACCGCACCTACCTTTAAGGATATACTTTATGTCCTCTTGACTGTTATCACAATATAGAGATCACTGAATCTTTGTGCAGATTGCTGTTTATATAGCCTATGCCTTTCAGTGGGGTCCTTAATCTTTTCTTCGCTTAAGTTCGCCACATGGTTTCTATCGATTCCATTCCAACAAATACCGGAGATGTGACAAATGTACATACGTTTTTTGGAATTTAAATGGTGAGTGAGACCGAGAGACGGAGAGAGACTGACAAAAAGAGTTTTTACAGTGCATGTAAGAGCTTTAAACCTCTTTATACACAAAGTGCACATCAGTTCCTGCTTCCCTGGAATGGACGGAAAATCAACATAAGCACACAATGGATCCACATGACCAACACTATTAACTCCTTCTCCCTCTCTCTCTCGCTGTCTCTGGTTCAGTTTCTCACACTGGCGTTAGTGATGATAGGACCTGAGAGCCACGTCTCTCTCACACCTAAGGAGGAGCTGCCTTTGTTTTAAAAAAAAAAGTTGTTTTTTTCTCCTTTTTTTTCTCGGACATGTAATTCCCATTTCTGACTACAGAATATGCAGACTCTTTCCATGGTTTATCTTTCTGTTGGTGACATATTTTCTCCGGCTTTGTAAGGTCAAAAGAAGAGGATCAAAATTGTGCTTGAAATTCAGAGTTTGATATTTGTAGAGAGTGTAATATTAATTTGTTTTTGTTTAACAGCTATTTATTGAAAAAAAAATGTTTGTGGATTCCTGAGTTTTGAGAAGTCATTCCCTCCTTGATGTGTGTGTGCGTGCGTGTGTGCGTGTGTGTGTGTGTGTGTGTGTGTGTGTGTGTGTGTGTGTGTGTGTGTGTGTGTGTTGTGTGGAACTGGATGGGTTTTTGTAAGCAAGAGTGTCTGAGTGTCTAGTGTCCAAAAAAAAAGTCTATAGATTTCTTTAGATTCTTTCCATGATTTTGGCAAACTTATTGACAATTCAAGTGAGGCAGATGACATGTCTTATTATTATGATTATCAGAACTATGATTACTGTTGTTGATGTTACTATTATTAATTATTATTATTATTATTATTATTATTATTATTATTATTAAGTGCTGGAGGCTAAGCTTTATTGTGCGTTCTTTTTTTGATATTTTATATCTTGTATAAGAAAAAAAGCTTTTATACTTTGCCTTGTTGTGGACAGCAAGCCATGGGGCTTTTATCAACCTTTTATTGTGCCAGTTTACGCTTTTTCTGTCGTATTTGCTTTTTTCTTTTTTACAAAGGGGGAAAACAACTTCACTGTCAAACTTCTCTGTTAGATATTGATTGAAACATATATTCAGCACACGCTTTTGCATCACTAATGTACACTAATTGATTAATATTGAACCAAAACCAATCTAGTACCTTGTATACATGAAGTGCTTTTGTTTCACAGTCTGTGTGTGCAGGTGCTTTTGGATTTATTGTTGTGGTTAACAGTTTTGTTGTTGGGTTGTTTTTATTTTTGAACCTGTCGCTATTTGTCACAGTTTGAAAAAAAAAGTGCACATGTGTTGGTATTATTGTGAATATGAAGGGCTGTGCGAAAGGACCCGCTAGCTTTTGAAGACTGCATCTTAAAACCAAGCTGATTTTGTGTTTTTCTGTTTTTTTTCTGTCTCACTCCATTGCATGACATACAATCAAGTAGAAATGCAGCATGCAGATGGAAGAGTGGTGAGTCTACATGCTGTAATTCTATCTGCCAGCGTCTCTCTCTCTCTCTCTCTCTCTCTCTCTCTCTCTCTCTGGCTTGTATCTCGTTCATTCATGAAGGGAAAGTGAGCTCTGTAGGAGTAACTCTGGGAAACATGTTGTTGCCAGTGCTGGTCACACACACCAGGCCTCCCTGCTGCAGGTGCCATGATCTGCACTTCCCATTAACCTCCACAGAGTACAGCGCGATTTGTGATGCTTCTTAATGTCTGGCAATGTCTTTTTTATTGGTATTATTTATTGTGTTTTGTGTTCGACCCATTCATCAAATAGTTGTGCTTTTTTGGGGCAAAAAAAAGACAATGGGGGAGGATTTTTATGAATGTCAAAGGCGGGTATGGAAGGAGCCCATGATCAGTGACAAATCTCTGTCCTGTGGTGCTGTTGTGGCCACTGAGAGACGTCTGGATGTATGCGTGACTCCCCGCACCTGCGCTCCTCTCACAACCTGTACTGTATGTCTTCTTCCTCATACTGGGTTGTACTTCAGGAAAACGTCCGCCATCAACCCCTCAATATGTGCCTCAATGACATTTCACCCGCGTGCTTGTGAGAGCGTTTGTTTCCGAGAGATGACGGAATATTTGTGTCGATGGAAAAGAGATTAGAGATGTGACTGATCAGAGTAGAGGTGCAAAGTGTTTCGAGGGTAAAACTTCAAGACAAATCATGATGGGCGACTAGATTCTCCTTCCCGGTCTGTTGCTGACCTTTTGTGCCCTGATTCTGTGGTCTTAACTGCATGCCTGTGTTCATTTTGTCATACCAAAGCAACGTCTTCGGCATCTGCACACAACTGTCTCATTCCACATGATGCAAAACTGGAACTGTTTGCTCTATTGCAGATGAATATGGGTATTCTTAGACGTGTACAAATTGCAATCCTCATTTAGCCTGTATAGCTTGATTCACACGTGCAAATCATGAAGCCATAGATATGGGTATATCTATATTATACTATATTTCAAAATTGGCGCTTTTTACTTCAGATTTTGTTCTTCTACTAAGAGTGATGTGTGTATACCTTCATATATATGAATTTATATTACTATTATATATTATTTATTTTCCTCTCCCGAGTTTCAGAGGGTCTTTAATTTGTAAAAGGCTGCCCTTGAAGCTTGAGGTTTGTTTATTTTCATTGGGAATATTGTTCAATATGATACTGACTTTATATTGATGATTATCATAAACCTGTGTTTGTAACAAAATGTGTTAAATAATCAAAAAAAAACTGTCCTGTTTTTACACCCATTTTGTTCTTGGGGCGGATTTAAGTGCTCTTGTGCAGATATTTTTTGGTTGATAGTACTGATCACAAAACATTTTTACAGTCAACCATGAGCCTCCTGTTTTGATGTTGGGGCTGGCCTGCCGGCCATCCAAGCCTCTTTCTTACTTCATGTTTAGTGGAAGAATTAGCTTGACTATTATTTGCAAAAACCAATCAGTCTCAATAAATTTTGAAATTGCTGCTGTAAAGAAGTGACAAACGTGTGCTGTGCCTTTTTGTTTGCTCTTAGTTTGTGGGCTTTTTGTTGCCAGTACTGTTGCTGTCCACAAGGGGTCAGAACAGACAAATCAAAGAACGTGCATAGGCAGAAGTCTACCATCTTGCCACATTTCTTTCTTTGGAAAATATTTTTCCTTATTAACATTTCCTGAAGTGATTAATTCATCAACATATTCAAATTGAATTTAGAAAATATGTAACTGCAACCTTCTTCCATTCACGTTTATTTTCTTTCTGTCACATTACATCACATAGATCACATTATCAGCATCATACATGGTCATCCATCTTTTCAAGCACTAGTCATAGGCTTGACATTCACACAAATACTCTTTGAGTGCACCACCCCTCAGAAAGTGCTTCCTCCCTGTGTGGGACTGCTGATGAAGACCAGAGGCTGAACCCACACATAGGAGAAATCTTGCCCTCCAGTGAAGACCCAAGACTGATGCCATGTTTCCCTCAAAATGCTTTTAACGCTGTGTGTGTGTGTGTGTGTGTGTGTGTGTGTGTGTGTGTGTGTGTGTGTGTGTGTGTGTGTGCGTGCGTGTGTGTGGCTGGGATGAGCATCTTAACATTTAGAGGAAAACAAACTATCACCCTTGGGTTATCAGTTACTGAAAGGGAAAATCTAACACATAAAACCCTTCAGTGTTGTATCTCCTAACAAAAAAAAACAACAGGAAAAAAATGAGCGATGCTTAAACATGCAAAACAATCTCAAGCTCAGCCAGACAATCAATCAATCAATCAATCAATCAATCAATGAGAAAAACAAAGCAAAAGTCAGTTTTCACACCAGCCAGTGTAAGGCTCAGTAAAAACATAATAGGGGAGACAAATGGTCATCAAAAAAGAGATCTGACAGACAGAGAGTAAAAGCCTGGACAAAACAAGAAGAGCACAGTAGAAGGAGCTGAAAATTGAGTGGAGCTGCCATTGCAATGCATTACATTTGATTTCGGAAGGAGATCTATTGGCTTTGCTGCTGCTGGTTTACTCACAAATGAAAACTGACATTCAAGAAAGCAGCACATAAATTTTGACATATTTGGAAAAAAAACAACTAAGGCTTTTTTTATGCACATTTCAAGGGTTTGGTTTAGCTTAATATACTGGGTAAAGGCTTAGGTGGGACCACAGTAAAGCTGGATAGCATGAGAACAGGAAATGGAAAAGGACAAGGTGAGCAGAGGAGAACCACTGTAGTGAAAAGGAAATGGGAAGATATGTCTAGTAGGAAACAAGTGGAAGACACTAAAGGCGTGCTGTCTGTTGGAATGTGCAGGGCAGGATAGAAAGATTCCCGCAAGATTAAAAATTTTCATCATGACCAAAGGTCAAAGGTTATCATGCTTAACAATAACATGACGTCACAACCACAAACAACATCCACAACAACAATAATCACACATATTAAAAAAAAAACCCAAAAGCTATTTGGCAGGGAGAGAGACAAAAATAAAGAACAGCAAGAGTGTGAGCAAGTAGCCCAGATGTCACCAAAAAGCTTGAGTTAGTTCTCGTTCCATTATAAAGCATCTCATTGCACAAAGTAGGATAGTAAAGCAATACTGCATGGTTGTGTTATCTTTTAGCAGTGTGGCGACAGCTGTCTGTGGGTGTTAAAAGATGCAAATATTAAAATCAGAATGCGCTGTTGGTACACTGCAGGCAGTACAAACTAGCCAGCAAATATAACAAAAAAAGGGCTTTTTTTCTTTTTGTAGATTTTACATTCAACGGGTTTTGTTTTTCTCCCCTTTGCCGCTAAGCTACAATATACATGAATCTTTACGTGTTCACTATAGCTTCTCAATCGACTTTTTAAAAAAGGAAAGAAAAATATTCTGAGCAACTGTACTGTAAAAAAAGTTTCCTTTTCATATAACAGAGATACAACAACAATGAAAACAACAATATACGAAAAAGCCTCATGTTTCTCTTTTGTTGCATATGTACAAGAAAGCCCTGAAACTGCAAATCCATCTATTTATCGTCACTGCTTGTCTCATGTCTGCTTTTCATCTACTGTCACTCTCCAGTTTCGCTGCATGGCCATTAAATCAACTTCAATCTCCATCTCTCGTCCTCCTGGTGAAAATTTTCATGGTTGATCTATTTCACAATAATTCACCAGTAAAGTACTCCTGTCCAAGATCTGTGCACAGGAACAACTTTGTACCCAGAGTTCTCTCTGGCCACGATGACCCAAGCAGCTCTCAGCTGATTAATGATGCAGCCTGGGCCTGTATCGTCACGGGCCAATTTAGTGCAACTCGAAAACAACAACAACAAACAAAAAAAGGTGGAATAGTGGCCGGCGAGCACAGGAACCTGTTAGCTTAATGCTACCAGTCCCATGCACTGCCAGTGAACGCATCGGCCCCTGACCCTGCTGGTGGAATCAAAAAGTGCTTAGACTGAGGATGGAGAGAGCTGATTGGCTGCACTTGACACTCGATCTGTGACCAAACCAGAGATAACAGAATTAAAAGTGGTATCCAGCACTAATAACAGTATCTACAGTTACTACCTCAGCTCAGTAAAATGTAAAGAAGCATGAACCTGGTTTTTTTTTGGATTTTTTTTTATTTAAGTAAAGGAAGCACAAAGATGAGCTTTACGGATTTAAAAAAAAAAAGTCTGTTTGAATTGCGAAAGAACTCCAGTCAATAAAACGCCGTAAAGCATCTGTTATCAAGACGATAACGCGCAGCAAGCTACTGACTGAGGCCGGTGTTTTCCCATCACTGAGACAAGGCAGGTGCTGCTTACGGCCCTTGGCACTCCTCCAAGGAAAGGCAAAGTGACTGACTACCTAAGTACCACACTGTACTTCCCAGTACCACACCTCTACAACCGCCAGCACCACTACGCTTAGTACGATAAATGTGACACAAAGAGCAAGACATTAACTGTCATTATCACTTGCTAATAATGGGGGACCCCAGAGGTACACAACCCCTATCCCTGACACCCCATTTATTCCATCGGGCAGTGACGACATCCCTCCCACCCCTTTGAAAAAAAAAAGAAGAAATCCTTTCACTTCAAAATTTGTGTATATAAAATGTCCATGTATAAAAACATGTCTTTGCGCAGTGCAACATAGTGCAATTTCATTAGGTCAGTATACATTTTTCCTTTTAATGTTCTTGTCATTGGCACTTTGTGAAGTTTCTGACCGGAAGAGGCCTGGCCGACCGCTCTCGCAGGCCGAGAGGGAGGCCTAGCTTATCTGGGATGCCACTGGAATAAACACTTTACAGGCAGGATCAGTAAATTAAAAAAAAAAAACAACAATATGGTGGTTTATGACAGAAAGTGAACAACTGTTACAGCAACCACGTGTGCTCAGTATGTTTTTCGCCCGTTGACTTCGAGCCAGCAATGAACAATCAGGCATGTGCTTCTCATCTCTTCAAGGAGAAGTGATAACGGGTCGCTTGTAACACGGCGTCGGCCGGCAGCGAGCGAAAGGCGCAGGTGTTTCTATGGCGACAAAGGTCTGAAGCCCGCTCACCGTTAGCCTGCTCACAAAAAGGGGAAGGACAGGCACTCAGTATTTGCGTGTGCGCGCGTGTGTTTGTCGGACGTTGCTGTGGCGATCAGGTCAGGTCAGTGTGAGGAGCGCTTCGAGAGCAGAGGACGCGCTGCGGGATCTACATTCAGAAAGCTGCCAACAAGCAGCACAAGGGCGAATCGCTTCAAAAACAACAACAACAAAACACATCTCTTATCACGCCTCCGCCTCTGAGAGCAGATCAGAGACATACACGTTAAAGGGATTTTTTTCCCCTCGTCTGGATTGTGGGTCTAAGGATAGAAGAGGGTGTCACAAGTTGTACAAACTGTGAAACACTTTGAGGCAAATTTGTGATGTTGGGCTGTGGTAATAAATTAAATGATTTGACCGGATGGTTGGGTGTGTGAAACAGGTTACCATGTAATCACAGTTGTTTAAATCTTAAGTGTGACTGAGTCGACTCAAAGCAGGTTAACAACAACTTTACACTATTAATGAGGGGGAAAATATTTCAAAAAGAAGTTCATTTCAATTATGACTCATGATATGTGGACGTCTTCTACTTTCTACTACTTTCTAACCCTAACCCGTCAATGTCATTAAGTCAATTACAAATAAACTTGACCCTGCAGGAGTACAATTTGAGGCTTGTAAGCTTTTGAGAATACGTGTGTCACTCATTTCACTCTATTTGTCTTTTGTAGCAACACCCCTGTGTTGCAGGAGATCATCATTTATCAAGATTTCCAGAAAACGTCTTTGCTTTTTTTTCCTCTTTCTTTTTCTGTTTTACATCTTGGACAGCTAATTGAGACACAAACTGGGTTCTAACATTAAAAGGGAGCTGATTTCTTAGAATGGCCAATATTGTTTGGAATTGCTCAAAAAAAAAAAGATGACGAAAAGAATATATAAAAAAATTACAATTTCTAACTATCTAAAAACCTACCACCTATATTTTATCTAAAGTTTGGAAAACCTGGCCTGCCATTTACTATAATGGGCCTATTCTGAAAAATACTTTGGTGCAACATTTCAAAACTCACGCTACACTTACTTCCATACGAATCAGTATACAATCGACCACCAACACGGCTGCTCTGCAATTACTTGATCTGGTTCTTACTTTTCTTTTTTAAACGTCAGACCAGAGTAAGAGCTCGTTAACTAAAGGATTCAACACAACTACTAAAGACATAGGAAAAAAACCCTCCTGGTTCCTATGAAGTTAGGCTTGGTATCCACAAATGTTACACTGCTGGTTAATGACAGTTATGTGAAACACTAAAGCTTGGGTAACCTCTTCGTTGAAAACTGTGCGAAATGAATTCTTTTGCCTGACTCATCATCAGGTAGTGATTGTTGGGCTACAATCTCTGTGATGTTTTTTTTTTACCTACATACACAATTTACATTAGTCAGACTGAAAGGGCTAAGGGCAGTTGTCATTCACGTATCATTGACTGTGGTAAACAATCTCTTTAAGAACATCAGGTGTCAAAGGGGGAAAAAAACCTGAGCCTTTCTGCCTCATTTCACCTCAATAATAACGACAACAACAAAGCAAGAAAGACAATATTAAATAATGAAATTCTGCTGATTGCACAGTGCAACTGCTAGTTGCTTAAGCAACTCATTGCTGAAAATAAACTCTATGTAAGAAATAGATATCCACTCTCTCAGGCATACACTGTGGTTGCAGTGATACTCCAAAAGACAACCTTATTTCTTCAAGATGCATATCGCTTGGGTACAAGTAGAAAAAAGGAGAGAGGGAAATATATTTCATATATTGTGTACATCTCTCGATAAAATTTTGGAAAGTCAAGGGGAAACTCTTTGTACCACTTGATGTGAGGTTTTTGTGCATTTTTGCTAAATTGCAGGACGTGTCACTGGCTGCACTGAATTTGATGAACGGGCAGTTAAATATTGAGCAATATGTGTTAAAAAGTACAGTCCATACCCTGTAAGGCTGCAGAAGACAGTGATGTTAGATTTGGTATTGAGCTTACACCTAAGCTGTTGGTTGTAAGTGAACAGGCTTTTTGCCTTTGGTAGGTTTGAAGTCCCTTAAAACAGTGAATATGAAAAATGGATATGCTACACAGGTCTTATCGAGCAAATCTGGTTAACCCTTGATCCTCCAAAAAAAGAGTCATGATCCACCTCATAAACAGTAGCTTACATGATGCTCCTATAATGAACAACAGAGTATAGTGAAAAGCTTATCTGAAGTCTTTAAACATTGCCTTTGAGTTGAGGCCGTGAAAAATGGCAGGTGATGAGCAAAAATCAAATCAGATGGTTCAGAATCCAATTCAAATGTTTCTCTTTTTCCCCCCATCATCGACAGAGTGAAAATGTCTCAGTCTTAGAAAAAGTCTCCAAACCTGCATTAGGTTCTTTTGCTGATTTTTTTTTTTTTTTTTTTTTTTACCCACCAGTTTTATTTTCGCTTTGTGTTTGGAAACTGAGAAGAGAGAAGGCGAAGGCCCTGCTGGGCTGGAGGAAGCAGCACCAACAGCTCCGTCGCGAAGAGATCTCCCCTTGTCTCCCCAGTGGACGAGTCCACCTCGCTGTCACTCGGAGTGAGGGAGAGCTCGACTCGCAGGCACTGGAAGGGGACTGGATTAGTCGGTGAATCTCTGACAGGCTTTTTTCCAGCGACAGGCCGTGCACCACATGTCTCTTTTCTCCATGCCGTACACCTTTCGGCACTTCTTCGCCTCCCCGCGGGGTTTCCTTGGTAACAGCAGATGTAACAGCATAAGGACATGCACAGACATCCAGGCGCCCACACGAGCACAAAAAACACACATGTATGTCCGGTGTGCGTGTCGGTAACTAAATGTGTTCTCATGTGCAGGGACAGGCACACAAACACACAGATGCTAATTTTTAGCCAATATAAATCTGAATACAGAGAAGCCATCTTTGAAGAGGTTGACGATTTCATGCAAATGCAATTTTTTCTTTGATCTGCTCTCACATCTGATATGATTCAGCACCACAAAGAGCAGCGCCGGGTCTAATGTTGCATCTATGTTGGGACTCTGACTGGGCCTCATGATAAACTCGATACCCGAAGATACAAATTAAGAGTATCGTGTTCTCATTTCACATCCCATCAGCAGCAAACTATTGATGGATGTGACATCAAAGGACAAAGACGCAGAAGAAAGAAACACAATGTGGTATTCATAATCTCCACTACTGAATCACATGAGCAAGGCGTAAAATACATCAACAGCGTCACATTTTCAAAGTACTGGAGCTATCTGGAGTGCAACTTGGAACAGATTCATCACTTGGAGCACAGACACGTGCATGCAGGAAATACCTGGTTCCCGGTATTGATTTCGCTGGTGGCGTTATTAAAGCGTGGTTCTTGTTGACAGTGGGGTGCCCGTTGGCCGTCGGCTGCCGCTTTTCTCCGATGCTAACTGTCCGGACATGAGTCACCGGCCCCTGCAAAAGCGAAAAGTGCATCCCTTAGTATAGCGCTGATGCAGAGATGCCTCGCATCTCTCGACAGAGAGAAGTCAGGTATCAGGAAGACTAAACCCTTAATTCTGTCCCTGGCAGAAAAAAAACTACAAAAAGTTATGGTGTTTAAATAAGCTGAAAAGACTGGCTAAATAAAACTTCACATACTGGAATGTGCAAGTGCCTGTCTCTTACCTCCAGCACTGCCACCAAGACTGCTTATGATCGGCAGTAAATAGCTCGTATTCTGCAAATCACTGTTATTTTCACTGTAACCAACATGAACACTATTACCCAGACTCTGGTGTAGATGTTGGTGCACATTGCTTCACAGTAGAGCTGTGTGCAGCGCTCTCTGCCCCGCACAAACAACGCCAGTGTAGAGAGTCATTGCCAGTTGTCTCAGCAAGTTGCAGTGGTACAAACGCAAAGACTCGCAAGTTTCAACTCGAAATCTTTGGTGCTAACTGACCCTTTATTCCACTCTGTCTACAAGCCGGTCTGGGCTTTATCAAACATTTCGCATATTTTCCGTGAGGAAAATTGTATCACAATAACTATTGCCCAGCCCTAATATTTGATGCTTACAATCAGACCTTGGAAGCAAGTTGGTCTCCATCACTATTGTCATCCCTACGCTCCCATGCCAGAAGAGAATTCTTCCTGCTTTTGTTTAACAAGAGCTGCATTATAACCTTGGGGAGCTCTGCACTGTGCGACTTCACAAGGCTTCCTATCATCAGGAGAAAGGCACAAGATATCACAGTGTTACGCGGACAACATCCGCGAGGACATGTGTGGCTTAAAGGTTTCTGTGATCTTCGCATTAAAAAGCATCATCAAAAGCACCATCCTGATGTTCTCCTTCCCGGTTTCCCAAAAACACACACCGTTCAAAATCAGTTCATACAAAATTCATCTGTACATGTTTATCTACAACCAGTCAAGCTGGCACTACCTAAGTTCTTTTTGTCTCCCTGCAGAGGCTGCCTGTCAGTTTTATTATTGATTTTTTTAGATCATTTTATTGGTTTATAAATATTTTAGTACTTTTGTGCCTGAGCGCGTCTGATGTGCTTTTAAGATACAGTATGCGCCTCCCAGATCCCTCAGGTCCCCTGACTGTCTCCTGGCTGTTCTTCGGAGCCCTGGCAATGCTGCCTTTAACCATGATGGCCCCGCTCTTTAAAACAGCATTATACAGACACTGAGGATTTGACAGCGTAACATTTTGTTCTTGGTTTTAACAAATACTCCTTCTTTTGGCTTGACTTGTTTTTACGCCATATTGAATTTTTTTATTATTATGATTTTTTTTCTTATCTTGATTATATGTTTCATAAGCACCTTCGGATGAGTAGTGCCATATACAGACAGACCTATGCCTTTATTTATACAGTATATCCTATATATAAATAAAAAGATGAGGTTATAGAGAAGCAGGGAGAGTGAAAAACTCAACAAAAAAAGCTCACAAAAAGCTCAAATGGCCACAAGTGGAGAAACAGCAGTGGTTAAGATTAAGATAAAAAGGCGTGAGACAAAGCCTCACTCACCGGAACGCCTTTGAAAATGACAGGAGGGGACTGCCACGACACACTGATGCCATTACCAGTCCCAGTTCCAGGCCCGGTCCCATTACCACTGCCTAACCCTGCCAGCTCGGGACCCACTGGGATACTCACTGGAGCAGTGGCCTGGAACATGGACAACCACCCCACCAACAGCCAGGAGAGGACATGACAGAAACAAGGAGGGACAGGAAATGTGCAGAGAGCAACAGAAAGTACAGAAAAAAGAGATCATATAATTAGTGGGGACGGTAATTCTCCACCTCAAGATCTCAAATGTGTCTGCATAGCAACACCGATCACAGATCTCACACCAAAATCTGTATTTCACATAAACCGGAAATTTGAGTTTTACATTAATACTGGCAGCTGTTGAAGGATGTGGCAAAATGCCACTTCAAAGACAGCATAAAAAAAGCAGAGAGAACACGAGGTTAGCGGCGCTGAATAGCTGAGTATGAATACATATAAGCAATACAGACAAAATAAAGCATGTGAAACAGTTTCACTGCATATGCATAACATAAGTCTACTTTTACGTGCATTTTGTGTTGTCTTGGCAACTGAAAGTTCAATACCACCTCTGAACCTCTGCAGAGGTCTGAATTCAACATTGAATATTTTAAAGATTTATACTTAATCCAAATGTATTCTCCCAGCTGAAAAGATGATTTTTTTTTTTTACCTCCGAGGACATACAAGTGGGGAATGGACATGAATTGGTTACGGTTAGAAGAGCAGGACGAAAAAGACACAAGCAGAAGAAGAGGGAGGACGCGTGGATATCCAAAGCTGCTACAAAGCAGTTCAAATAAAGTGCTGTAAGCAAGGAACGTGAGCATAATTAAGTCTCATGGCTAAAAGTTTTCGGCCTTAAAAATTTTCAGACTTCATTCTTCGTGTGAACTTATGCTAATATTGGCAAGAAAGTTTTTTTATTTTCGCTTTCTCTCCCTGTTACAGTATATACTCCCACACTAGTGTAGGAGTTAAGTAATTCATCCTGACCTCTCTGCTTTTTTGCTACATTGATCTCAGAAACTGCCTCTGCAAGTTCTGTACAGTAAAAAACTGAAAACTTTGTGGCTTGGTAACACAGGGACAGCTTCATATTTTTAGGGCTATTGCAGTGTTTTATTTTTTGGGGGGTGGGGGGTTAGGTTGGGTTTGTGTGTTACCTGGTAGGCGTGGTCAGTGCGGATGTGGCAGAGCGTGGAGGGAGCTGACTGACTGAGCAGCGTCGGGGCATGGCTCTGTGCGCCATTCATGTTGATGTGTTCGGAGTGAGGGACATCGGTGAGTGGCGGTGGGAAGACGGGCGGAGGGCCGGCTGTGGTGGGTGAGGTGGGCGTGAGGCTGGACAAGCCCTCCGTTAGGCTGTCCATGTTGACCTCGATCTCTGAGTAGTAAAAGTCCTCCTCTCCGTCGCTGTAGTCCGAGTCGCTGTTTCGCCTGCAGGGCAGAGCGCGGGGTTTCGTAAAGTTTGGGCCAACCAGCTTCTGACGACACGATGATTCAAACTGTGTTCTGACTAACTGCTGTTTTTATCTCTCTCTCTTCAACATCCCTGACCACAGGGTTCTTCAAGAGAGGATTGTGATCTCAGGTGGAAATTGCTCTGAGGTGGCTGTTGTTAAAGGTGCACCATATGGACAAAAGTTTTGGACCCCCTATGAATTGCACCTCTGGGAAGCTTGCAAGACATCCACAGGTAGCAGAGTTGTTAACAGCTGCCATTCCTATGGGAATTCTTTTGACAAGACTTTGGGGGTGTGTCTGTTGGAAATTTGGCCCTTTCATACAGAAGAGCATTTGCGAAGTCAAACACTGATAAGAGGGCCTGGCTACCTATCTCCTTTCTAATTCATGCCGGAGGTGCTGGATGGAGTTGACGTCAGGGCTCTGTGCCAGCCAGGCAGGTTCTTCCCCACCAAACTCATTCAACCATGCTTCTGTGGACCTTGCTTTGTGCACTGCGACACAGTCATGCTAGAACAAACAAGCTCCCTCCCCGAACAATTCCCTCAGCTTTGAAAGCAGAGAGCCGGCTGGCTGGTTAACGCTTGATTTTATACACCTGCGGCAATGGAAACACCTGACTTCAATGATTAAGAGGTGTGGCCCGACACTTTTGTCCATGTAGTTTAGGTTGACGAGGCCTATGATATATTGCCACTGCTGTCTGGCACATTATTTTCATGCAGCTGGACACGCTCTATGGAATTTAAACACAAAAAGTACCTCAATATTCAGCTCAGTAGTTCAATAATTTTCAAAATGGGTTTAGAATTGCTTTTACTGGATTGGATTTTATTTACTAATAATAACTTTGCCCCAAGAAACTAATAAAGCTTCCATTTGACCAAAAATGGACCAAACGAACTCGCCACATTATCGCACGTACACATTTTAATGTGGTGGCTGATGAGTGGGGCAGAAAGTGGCGACTCTTCCCGACAGCAGAGGGCAGTGAAAGCCAGCGTGCTGCCGAGCACCTCAGACGAACAGGCCGCCGACGCCACGACTCAGTGCACAGGCTTTTTTCTTAAAGGACCCTACGAGGTTCTCTAATCTAAAAACAGACGAAAATAAAATTACAATCCCATTCAACAGCGCTATCTGTACAAACTCAACATTACTACAGCTTTGCGTTTCACTGGGTGACAAAAGTATCACTTTATTTTACGGCAACCTGCTTCGCTGGGAAAAAAAATCACTTCAGACTTATGATTCACTTTTGACAGAAATGTGACCACACGTGATACAGTGTGCACATGTGTGGAGAGCTGGTAACGCACAAGCACAATTAGTCAGGTGTAAAGACAGGCAGTTGGACAGCTTCCAAGCTGAGAGTCATATGCGGCACTTTTCTTGTCTTACCACACTATTTACATCACAACGCTTGACACCGCTACCCTGCAGCTGCAGCGAGCAGATTATTGTATTGACACCTACACAGTGAAGTGAAAAAAAGTAAGCCTGGGGGTCGACAAAGCAAATAGACATAATCATCGTCAGTTTTCACATCGGGCGCTTTGATTCTGAATAAGGTAATGTAAACATGACTGCGAGTACAAACTCAAAAATGCAATTTCTGAAGAAAATGCAATGGGGAGAGAAGGCGTCTCTCTGATCTGAGTCAGCTGTGAGTGCAGGCACACACAGTCGATGCTGATGTGCGGGCCACAGTTCCAACAGAGGCAGAAGTACACCGAGTGCAACGCGTCAGACGACTTGGCTGAAGACGTACAATGAATGCGCACAAATAACGAAAAACTTTTTTGAACCGGAGCAGAGCATCCTGCAGCAGTCCCACGAGGCAGCTTATGTGTTTTAATGGAGAAAAGGAAGACTAGGGCAACTAGAATTTTAATTATGGCATATCCATAAGATATGTAAATAAAAGGCGAAGCTCGTATTTGATCAAAATTCCCTGGAAATGGGAGTGTAGGTTTTCCTGCGATGACCTGCTACTCACCCCAGGTGGACGGTGCGGATGTGTCGCTGGATCCCTGAGGAGGTGCTGAGGACCTTTTCACAGTTCTTCCACAAGCACTTGAACATCACCTTCATGGAGTTCTGAAAGAGACATTCACCCTGTTAGACGGTCGCCCATGTTGTCGTTTAATCTGCGCATGTACGCCGGTACACCTGTCTTTGGTTGAACACTTTAAATCATTTTTGAGGCAGTGGGGAGAGAGATCGGCTGACCCAACTAAACACTGACTGCACAACGCCGATGAGCATTTGAAGGGGAAACAGAGATTTTTCTAGTATTAGTTCTCATGTTCCTCTGTGCAGACGTCACCAGCAAGGCTCAGGAGAAAGGCCTTCGCGGGGGACGGAGTGCCACTCTACAAGGGGCCAAACACTACACCTCATTAGAAAGCTATTAGAGCGGCAAGCCTATAAAAATAGAAACCCAATATGAGACAAGTTGAGACGCACGCAGAGCAAAAGAGAAAGAGGCAGGGGCAGAGGGGACAATGAAACTGTACCCGTCTCGGTCTACCATGCAGTACTCTCACTGACAGAATGAGGAGCAAAATAAATGTGCTATTTCCATGGCCTCCTGCTGTGGGCGGGATGAAGGGATCTATCACCCCCCCCATCCCCCCATCCTAAATGTTTAGCTCAACATACAGCACATCTGTGACCTCGTTCTACCCTCTGATCATTAGAAGTAGGATGTGGAAATGCTTATCATGCTTATGGGCGGACGGAGTCGGTGTTCTTACTTCAATTTACATTGACACAGTGCAACAGTTTACTTTTTCTTTCTTCCACATAACAGTGGCTGGCAGCTGTCCCGTGAGCAGGCAGGGAGGACCTGCATCACTGCTAATGAAAGACAGTGGGTGTGTACTCATTACCTTTCAACAGCCTGTGGAGAAAGAAGGGCAAGCAGCCAAAAAAAAAGAAAAAAAATGAAGGGAGGAGAGCGGGAGAAAGAGGAATAAGGAGCCAGATATGTCAGAGAACGGGTTTTTAATCAGTGGTTATGTCAGCTCTCCTGCAATACTACTCCCTTTCATCTCATTTTTTCAATGGCCGTCGCTCACCTCCCCTTCACTGTATTGGACACCAGCATGGCTACTGAACTAACTGAGAGGCGCTGGCCATGTGCACGGCAACTTTCATGCCGTCTGAAACAACCTCCCTAATAAAAAAAAAAAATCTCACCGCAAAAAAGCTCGTCTTTAATCGCACAAAGGAAACAAATCACTTGATTCCCTAAGCGTTTTTTTTTCTCTTAGGCAACTTAACACTGTTACAGTAAGACTGGTGATTGCGACGTTTCGTAATCCTCTTAACTCACTGCCGGCACCAAATCAAACGGCGCGCAATCCGCGGGGCAGCTGCTCGTGGAAGACGGCTGGGGTTTAGCCGGCAAGTTAGCTCACGTTTTCTCCACCTTCAACACCGCTCGTGTGTCTCCGGTCCTCCCTCTGTCGTCCTACTTCATTTCCTGTCTGCTTATCTATGGTATGGCATCGGTCTCAGGCAACGTCGTCCTCGGAGTCTTCATGGTTTCATATATTCGGCAGCTCAATAATCTTCACGGCTGCCCCACCCCGGGGAGGTCGAACTGTAAACTCCCACATATTGTGCAGTATATGAGCTCGCCCCTGTCACCGTATGGCTGGAGGAAATATTGAAATTCATTTCTCCTCCCATTGCTACCTTGGGCATCAATTCTCCTCTCCTCCTCCACGCTCTCTGACTGCGCTCATTTTCACGCAACCCTCTGTTGCTTCCTGCTGCTCGTCCCTCCCCTGTCTGCCTCCTCTCCTTCTCTCTTAAATCTTCCCACCCTCCGGAAAAGGCTGAAAATGGGATTGAAAACTTCTTGACAGTGAAAACACTTTGATGTTCTGGACTGTTACTATCATGAAAAAAAGGAGAGGGGGAGAAGTGACAGGGAGAACACAATTCATCAAGCCTCGTGTCAGAGGCTGTTTAACTGTAAGGTCGGTACATTTTCAGAATTTTTCTGGTGGGTTTGCCAAAGTCTCTCATACTTTAGAGTAATAACAAAAGCACGTCAAAGCTACTTCTCTACAATGGAGTATTCTCAGCATGTTGCAACTTTTGCCTTAGCTTAAAAGTGGCGAGGACAGCTGTGCCAAGTCACGAGCAGAGTTAAGGAACAGCAGTCTGATGGTGGACGTGGACTTCTGAGTTAAAACAAAGGGTTGAGTCCTCCGGCTCTCACGATCAAGTCTGTTGATTTTGAGCTTTTCTCTTCTGCCATTAATTCAATTTCACATACTGCGTTTGCTAATCCTGTAATATATACTTATTATTCCAAGAAAAATGGCACAGGGACACTGCTTTGTGCCTTCCCCACAGGTGAAAAGTAAAGCATTACTGATGCTGCACTCAGCTGCTTGTTGATCTACAATAAGATGCATTGCACCCGCATTTACCTTTCGCTTCCGAGGTATCGGGTCCTCAAACATGAAGTGCGTGCTCTCTGTGACGTCCTCGCTGACGTCGTCGCCCTGGGACGAGAGCAGGAAGTTCTTGTTGGTGTCGTTGGAGAGAGGCGGAGACGGTGTGGAGGGCACCGACTGGTCGCTGGCATCCCAGCTCCAGTTGCCGCTGGTGGAGCTGCTGTAGCTGGCTGACAGCACCTCTTTCCAAGCCCTGCTGGCTGACTCTGGGACTGCGGTTTGAAGAAGGCACACGGTTAACTTTGGGTTAACGGTAAGACAGGCTTAAAAAGTAATGCTTCCCTATTTTGAAAGGATGAAAATAAAAAATAATATTGCCAAATAAACAAAAACTATATTTCCAGCAATGCTGTGACATTATGCAGAACAACCTTGACCCAAATCCCACCTCTTAAAGAGTAAGAAGCCCCACGCACATATTTAATAGCTTGCATATAGTTCATACCTACCTAAACACATCTTCAATTTCCTGGACAAAGCACTTGTCCCACAAACCCTTTTCCATACACTTTGGCTTTGAGACAAATCCAATAATGCTTAACCTAAAAGACTCCATAATCGCACCGGCTTGATCTGACTTTTATTGTCGTAAAACATAGTAAAACAAAACCTAAACCTAAGCCAAAGTAATCAATAATAAACATAGTAATCCAAATAGTATACGCCGGGGATTAGAATATATCAACCAGTGACTATATCCTATAGAAATGTAAGGAGTTGAATCCCAGTTTAATATGTAGCATAGATCAATTTGTGTGTGAGGATTACTGCGGGGCTTCCCAGAATCACTAAAGCTCTGTAAACCACGCCACGCCGCCATACGAGAGAGACAAATCACAGCATGTCAAGGCCCAGTTCAGAAACCGCGTACCGTCATGGGAAACGAGTCGTAACGTCAAGCTGCACGAATCACGCAAAAAACGCTGTACGTGTCCGAGGAGGCGCGCGGTGGAACATTTACCAAAACTTCCACCTTCGCACACGCGCCGATATTTTTTCTGAAACTCGACCAAGCTGCGATGAACCAAGCGCTGCCAGCCGAACTTCCCCTCTCTGCGAACACTTTGTAATGAGTGGAGCCTTTCATCGAGCTTAGCTCCTCCCCAACCCACAGCATCCTCCGACGAGGCCGCTGGATTCTATAATGAAGACTTGCGCTGCCATGTATTTATTTATACTTTGTTCCAGTTCGGTACGGCTGAGTCAAACAAGCGACATGTTGCTTTACCCGAAGCAAAAACAATAGCTTGGGCTTAATGTTGGACTGACAGGACTCTGACCATCTGGTGGGGTTGACATGGCGATGGTGAAGTGATGGTGAGGGAATAGATGATGGTGAGGAATAGTGTAAATAATACTGTAACACTCCCCTCCACTGGAACACAGGCTAACATGTAGACGACTCAGCATCTCGGTCCATGTCCGGGGTAAACGTCTTCCCGGTGCCCCCCCCTCCACCCCCACACCCCCCGACTCGTTTGACACAGTAGCTGAGTCAGTATTTGACGGGGCAGCGGCCTTACCTGTGGATGCAGAGGAAGGGTAGAGCACCAAAGGGGATGTGGACAGTGAGGTCAGGACGGTGGCGGCCATCACCTCCTTATCAGCGTGACCTGAGGGCTTCCTGCAAAAACACACACACAAATGTCGACTGAGCACACAGGCAGAAGGAGGGGAAGATAGGTGGAGATTATCCCCGCGTCACCTCGGGACATGTTGAAACAAATCAAACTTTGGACAAACTGTAAGAGTGTCGTCTTGGCTGTTTATCTGAGTAATGGAAAACAAATTTACGAGAAAAAGCCGGCCCTAGTCCCTTGAGAACACCACCCCCCCACCCCCCCCCCCCCCCCCAAAAAAATATCAACAGATGTAGCGAAGAGATCTACCATTACGCGGCGAGCGAAACTGCGGGGAACTTGGTGTTTCTGCATCCGTTTGGGTCGGTGCACGAGGACCTAATGGAAAGCTTGTAGTGTGAAAGTGGTGTTTCTTCGCTTAGAGAGAGAGAGAGAGAGAGAGAGAGAGACGGTTGTTCCTGCCTTCCTGTTCAGCGCACCCCATGCAGAGCAGTCCACCCTCAGCTCAAACCTTCTTTATACTGCCCACGCGAGCTTGCAATCCGCACACATACATACACGGTGGGCTAAAGGAGCGTGCGCCGGCGTCCGGCACTTTCGAACAGAAACGTGACAGGGAACCACAGCGGTCGCTGCCGTCCGGCAACCAGGCGCAGATGTCCCCTGTTCTGCGCTCTTTGTCTCGGTTCGCGCCGTCTACGAAAGTGAAATATGGGGAAAATTATTCAAGGCAGGGCCAAGAACTCACCCACGCACTCGCACGCACGCATCAACAGATTGAAATGCTCAGTGTAAGACGCGGCAGAGAGAGAGAGAGAGAGAGAAAGAGAGGCAGAGACTAACTGCGCTAATGTGTGGAATGTGCAACTGAAAATGCCGCGAAAGCGTTTAATGCACACGCACGGCACGGATGCGCCGACGCACTGGGCAGCCTCGCGCTCGTGTGCTCGGACAGAGGCCCAACGTACACGCGGTCTGCCACTTTAAGAGGTCCTCGTCCCGCCCCCAGACTTCTCCACTACACAACCAGAGTAAACTGGTTTGAGGCGTTCTCTCAGCCAAGCCCAAAGCCCTGGCAGAGATCCACTGTGAGGCTCAGAGCGTGCGCACACACACACACAAAAATCCACAAACACGTACAACAGCACACTTTAAATCAGCAAGAGTATGTGCGCTCGCGCGCACACACACACACACACACACACACACACCATTAGCAGCGACGAGATTTAAGAACATAAAAAGTTCAGAGCGCCCCGGCTCCCACGCTGATGGGAATGCGTCGGCCGAACAGATCGCAGAGGAATGCACCAGATACGGAGGAATCCCAAAAACTCCGCAGAGCCGTTCGCGCGCACGAGGCGCTGGTTTCACTGGTTTCGCTGGTCAGTCGTCTCGACGCAGCGCGAGCGGCGAGCTGGCAAGAGCTGCGTACCGACAAACTACCGACGGGGTGGGGGTGGGGGGGAACACCGCGGTACGGGAGGAACAACATCGACGCGGCCCAAAGGGAGGACAGACCCAGAGGAGTGGCATGTGATTCACATGTGCACAACACACGCACGGCCACGTGCAGCACACACACACAAACGCGCACACAGTCTGGACGACAGATAAAAAGATAACAAGATTAGCCGCGTCCTGTTTCAGTCATTAGCCTTGTTTTCAGCACCAAACAGGGCCAGCCGGGGACGTGCGTCTGATTTCTGGACCTGCGTCTGGTTTTTTTTTGTTGTCGTTTAAACATTTCTTGTGTTCTCGTGTTTTTGTCGTTCGGTCGCCGACGTGGACGACGTGTGGCGAGCTTCGTTCCGGAGATAAGGAGATGATGCGGTTCAGCTCCACAGTGCCCCGCGTTGGGAGCGCCGGTAAAGTCCCATTTGGCACGCCCCATCGTGTGTGTGGAAAAATGGTACGTTAATAACACACTGCTCACAGTCGTGTCTGTTTTTGTGTGTGTGTGTGTGTGTGTGTGCCTCGGCGCGCGTGCGCATGTTGGTGAGAGGGATTAGAAACGAAACACAAACTGGAAGGAGAACTAACCTATTGGTTGATTCCAGAGCTAATTCAAACTGTGACGCCCCCCCCACACACACACACACACAGACCCCCATTATTAACCCCCCCAACCCACCCCGATTTCCTGACATTGAGCTTTTTCCTTCCTCTGCTTCCCGGCAGAACCATCATACTCCACCGCAGTTTCATTACATCTGGTGTGAGAGTGTTTGTGTGGGTGTGTGTGTGTGCGTCTGTGTGCGTGCGTGTACATGTGTTAACCAATAAACAACATTAATGGTGCTTTGAGACACCCTTTCTTCGGGGGAGATCGCTGATTGGCTCTCGTTCATGCTGACAGTGGTGAGGATTGCTATCAGGACCGGCTTTGATAGCAACGTTTAGCGGACGGTTGCCACATTCTGCCGTCATAAAACCACCAGTAACAGCCCGCCCCCGTCCCCTGCACGCTGATGGACAGATGCCGTGTATCACATGGTCCCCCTCTCTCTGTACCAACTCTTGCCTGCCTGTGAAATAACTATGGAGCCGTTAAACCTGGGGGGGCGGAGGACGGAGCCGTAGAGCGGCTGCACTGAGGCCGCAGTAAATCTGTCCGCATCTTCTTACGCCAGGCTTTATTTTGGAGCGAGTTAAACTGGGGATGCCTTTATTTAGTGCCCAGAAAGAGCGCGGATCGCTGTCAACAAAGCTGCTTCTGTGTGCGTGTGTTTGAGGAGAATGGGAAGTGGTGTCTTGGGGTTTTCGTGGTTACGGGCGTCCAAAATCGGAATGTTTACAAGAACCTTTTCGGTCCGGCCGTGGTGCATTTATGGCACGCGCTTAATTTAACGATGACACCGCCAACATAAAAAGTCCGCCCCCGCGTATGCGGACGTACACGTGTGGGCCCATTTACCAACACCGCGGCGTCGCCGAGGAATTCCGCGTGTCGCGCCGACACCGCTTCGTCGTCCGAGACGGCGAATTCGCTGTGACTAAACGCGGGTGTTTGCGAGACAGGTACGCCTTCGCCTCGTTTCACACCCCGTAGTGCGCCTCGCGCGAGCATGGTTCGCACCCATCCGTGTTTGCTTGTGCTCGTGCAAATTTCCTGCCTGCGTCCGTGCTGCGTGGAAGAATGGAAAAGCGCCAGCCCGGTGTCAAAAAAAAAAAAAAAAAAAGAGCGCCTGCAGAGATTTGCGACGCAGTGAAATAAACCGCAGGGGCTTGATACGAAACGACAGACGCTTTATTTTTCCGTTGTCGCGCGAATATACATCGTCATGTTCCGCAGCCCGGCTTAGATACATGCACAAACAAAACCATACCCCCACACACACACACACACACACACACACACACACAGCCTCTCACCTTCCTTCCTCCCTCAACTCGTATTGGCCTTGCCCGGGCCAAGAACCCTCCCCTCTGGCAGTGGCACAACACATGGGCCAGCTTAAGTCAACAAGCCAGGCCCAGGCACATACAGAGAGAGAGAGAGAGAGAGAGAGTCAAGTATGAACAACAAGCCCTGAGTGCAGAATGGGGAAGTGTGTCAAAGCATGTGTGTCTGTCTATTGTGCGCAATTAAAGGTTAAGCTTTGTCGACCATCATTTCTTCCAGAGTGCAGGCTCACACTGAGCTTTTTTTTTTTTTTTTTTTACGGACACATTTTCAAGGTTCAAGCTTTTTTTATTACTTGAATAGGAAACTCCCCCCCCCCAACAATTTCCAACAGTAGATTTCCACACCGGGTCCTAAGAGGACACTTGGACTTTGATACTGTAAATGGTGATGTGATGTCACCGTGTTGCCGTTTGGCACCCCCCTACGCAGCAACCCCACCCTGGGCTATAGTGGGCTCTCCGCTGTTGTTGGGGAGCAGACGGGGCCTTTCCTCTATATTTAACACGGCACCTCTGCTCCAGTTACCGGCCCAGCAGAGATCCCGGGGTGGAGGAGCCGGGCCGACTGCGGCAAAAACACAGACGCACACGCGACAAGTCTGAAAACTAACAAGCAGGCCGGTGAGGCCGCACACGCTGCTAAAAAAATGTCGACGTGGTCAACTACAGTGCAGTGACCCTCCCAGGGTGGGCTTCTCATCTCAGTTTTTGTCTGCCTGACCTGATCTAATCGGTCTCCCACGCTGCATGTGTATCCCGCCTGTTTGGCAGGACCCCCTTTACAAAAAACAGAACTTTTCACAGCAGCCCCCTTTTTTTTTTTTTAAAAACACACAACTTTTTGCTGCCTGTGACAGATCAACCTATGAACAGGTTGATCTACAGGTCCGATGGGTGACTTTCATTATCAAGAGACAGATTTTGGTTGGATGATCACTTTCAGCCTTGGACAACACATGAGAGTGCTGTCTTGTTTACCGTGGGGGGTGGGGGTGGGGGGCTGCGTCAAGCACTGCTTGGAAGGAAAGAGTTTTAGAAGGTCAAGAGAAAAGAGGAAGGCAGCCGAGTGGAAGGGGCTGGGCAGCATCAGTAGCCTTCATTGTTTGGAGTTGGCTGGCCACAGAGCTTATCCATTTTGTGTCAGGACGATTCGAAAGTGGGCGGAGAGCAATATGGTGGGTCTGGTTCCTGCTGGGGTTGCGCACTGCCAGCAATAATCCCCGCAGCGGCCGCTTTAAATAGCACTTATCCATCCAATATGTGATCAACGTGATCCCTGAAGCAGGGGCCGGGTGGGGGGTGTTGTTCGCGTGTCTCTGCGTGAACCGTACGCACGTGCGTCGGCTTCTTGATATCCGAGGCAGCTGCGCGCGCCCTGGCTTGGCGTGGATGCCGGGGTACGACCTTGGCAATTAAAGAGTCACGAAACGCTGCGACACAAACAACGCGAAAACAAGCCGCGTCGCGACGGGTCGGCGCAGTCAGCGCACGTATCTGCGCCGCTTCTTTCCTCTCTGATTGCTTCTCCCTCTATCTCTCTCTTGAACGCCGACGAATGGAAAATGCACACGGCGGCAGAGGTGGGCCCGCAAACATAGGGGTAACGCTGCCTTGGGCAAGGCTTTTCATCCGGTCGTCTCCAAAACATACGTTCGAGCCGCTCAGAGGGAGAGAGCGTGAGGGAGGCTGTCAAAGAAAGGAGGAGGGGGAACCACAAAACCACAAGAGACCTGTCAACCATACGTTTTCCTGTCACATGTCCTGATGTGTGTCTCTCTTTATGTTCGCCTTTCGGCCAGTTTAAAGCTCAAAGGAACCCCCGCTGGCTCGGAAAGGAGGCGGGGCAACGCGCTGTTGGTGTAGATGAGCGAGCGTTTGTCGCCTTAAAGCGGGTCAAATCAATCGGTGAAAATGTAGATGAAGGCGAAAGGCCAAAGGAAAAGTGTGATGTCGTCAAACCGGTATATCCTGTGTCATAAAGGAACGCTGAGGCAATTACAAGTGGCACAGCCCGGCGCTGGTGGCTGCCTTCGAGCCGCAGGGCCTGCGGCGCCTGGCCCGTCCACGCCCGACGATCGCCGCCCCACGCCCCCTCTCCCATCCCGCCTCGACTCCGCTGTATGACATCACCCCCTCTGTCCCCCCTCTCCCTCGGCTGGAAGTAAACAATCCGCCCCCCTCGACCCGACAGAAGCCTGCGAGCCGCTCCGGCTCATCAGCTGCCCCCCCCCCCCCCCCGTCCTGATCGCTCCCACTTTCTTTTCTTCCTGTTTCACATTCCTGCCCGTGTCTCTGTGCAACGCGGCATGCTTTGTGTATACGCAGTGGATTTAAAATGCACAGCTGTAAAATCGTGGCTCGGCTTCAGGTTGTGCCGTCGTCTGCGTCCAGCATCCTGGTTCACATGCTGCCCGTCGCGTAAGTCCCCAGGCTCTGAACCCCCCGGAGAGGGAGAGGCTGTCAGGCAGGAGCCTCTTTAATGTGGGCTGTGAGTGTAATGGCTATTCAGTCCTGGGACAAAAAGCCCTCTCTTTCTCTTTTCTTGATCCTCAAATGCAATCTGTAGCCTCGGGGCCAAACACAAACAACAGATAGCTTTGTGCTGGCAAAACAATAGAGGGGAGGATCGACACGGAGCAACCGGCACGATTCCCTCCCCGCGTCTGCTCGACCATGTCCTGAATAATTATGTAAAGAATGTATCTGCAAACGTCATCCTGTGCGGCAGCATCCTGCCTCGAGATCGCAGGCGTCCCGGTAACGCGCGTTCCACGGTGAGAAAATGTTGACACAGCGCAGGCAAATTAACCGGCTGACGGCAGAGCGGAGCGTGACGCACTGCCCGGATTGCGCGGCGTGGCCGCATCTTGTGGAAAACGCCCAGACGCGGCGAGGCCGCGGGTCATTACGTCTGCAGGGCGAGCCCGCGCGGGTCAGGTCCGGTGCCGGCGAATGCGGGCTGAACACGCGGCGGGTGTCCGGTGCAAAGCTAATAACAGAGAGGTGGCACGCACCGCACGGCTTTCTCCTGGCTTTACGGAACCCGAAAACAATACCGCCAGCATGTCCTCGATCAGTTGCATCTGTTCGCCAGGGCCCGGCCGCCCCCCCTTCCTGCGACTTCTCCCCCACTTCATGACTTTAAATCATTAGATGTACGCAATATATACAATATATGCCAACATGTGGAGGAAAGCTGAGGAGGCTGAGGCAGGCTCCCGGAAACTCACTTTATTACCCCCTGTCACTTCAAGCTTCACAAAAAGATTAACTTGTAGCTATAGCAACTTCTGTTGAAACTTCTGTCAGTCCCCTCCAATAACAATGCTGTTGCTAGGGGAATGCAGGGCAGTCCCCCCCTTCTACTGAGGGAAGCAAATAAGATAGGCTCTTCTGCCTGAAAACACAGCTTCCTTGTCAAAACGCTTGTCGTCTTTCATTCAGTCATGAGTCGACGCGGCGAGCCAGAGAAGTCAGCCAAGAAGTTGTCGTTTGTTTTTTGCTTTGTTTTCTTACATTCCCCCTGAAAAACACGTCTATTCCTGTTCAACATACATTCACGTTGCGCTTTCCGCGCGTCCAACTCGCTAAACTGAGCACAACCCAGCTGCCTTTTGTTTGTTGACGTCGAGGGGAAACCAGACAAAGTCAAGTAAGGAGGGTTGATTCTGCGTATCGTCGACTGAGTCCGTTTCCGTTTGGTTTCAACCAGAAGGGGGGGGGGGGGCTCGACACATACTTTGATACGCAAGTGATGAGACAGAGAGAGAGTCAACAGAGAGAAACATGTCTTGCAACTTGGAACGCAAAGCTGGAGAGCCCCAAAGCGGCCGGTTCTCTTTCTCCAGCACTCAGGGCTCTTTTATTTTGTTCCTCATTCTTCACTTCCCACTCACTCTCGCGCCTGCTCTTGAGATTTGCCCTGCTGCCATCACAAGCCGGAGCAGGCCCTTTGCCTGGTTTCCTGTGTTTTGCAAAAGCAAACCAATACTGTTCCAGAGCCACTCCGCTGTGCTCGCTCCCATGAAAGCCGAATGTCCGCAGGGCAGCGTCAGACAGACAAAGACTCCAGCCCAGTAAAATAAACTGATCAGTATCTTTCAAGAGAGAGAAAGTGAAGGAGAAAGTGTGAGAAGCCTGGCGTGGAGTCCTGGCCGAGGACGAGGCCTACGGATGAGCTGGGTCATCTCAGACCCCTCCCTGCCAGACATGTGGAGCCAGAAGTAAATGCATCAACAAGAAAGCGGCGTTTTGTTTATATTCATGACAGCTAGCACTTGTTTTTGTTCGCAAAAGCGAACAGACCGAGAAGGCAGGCACTCTGCTGCAGCTCTGGTGCGTGGAATACTGCTGTCGTAAACTGTGCAGAAATGAAAAGCGATAAAAGCGTTTGAGGTAAATCAACTGAACATATTTAAAGTTTTAAAAAAAAGACAGGGCTCTCAAACACTCAAAGCCTGCGTGTCAACATCAAGCGCTCCTCCCGGTACACAAAAATATGCAGCCTAATAAAAAGGGAGCTCGGGAATAGCTTGATTTTCGGCCATGCGCGAGGCGGACGGGGCTGTGCCAATAAAAGCAGCTCGCCTCCGTGGATTCAAATTAAGTAGCCGATGCCTGAGCTGCTTCATCACGAGCTAGGAACAGTCGTGGATCTGTCCGCCTCGTGCCTCAAACCTGCATCAAGTTGTTGCTGGGAACACCTGTCAATCGCCTTTGAGGTTTGTTTTGCACATTTTAGAAGCCGGAGTCGGTGAACGTGACTTTAATTTCACAACGTGAGCCCCGATCCTCGAGTAGCCCTGTCTGACTGTACTGGATACTGCCTCATATAGCAAAAACAATACCATAAAACCCCAGTTTTAAAAGTCTCCCAGTGGTTCTTCTAGCCCGGTGCCTGCAAAAGCCATTCACCTCTCTCCAAATTACCAAAGCTCCAACATCCTTCAGGGGGGCGGCAGGGACACTGTTGGGAATAAGGAGAGGAAAATGACCCCGCCATCACCCAGCAGAAGCCATCAATGGGATAGTTAATAAGATGAATGGAGGCAATAAGAGCACATTATGGAAACACCGGAGAGATGATGATGATAAAACAAGCATCATCCGAGATGATATTAAACCCCTGACTCAGGAGCAAGCTGCAAGATTTTTTTTTAAACCATTTACAAACATAATGAAATATGATGGCCGGCTGTCGTTAAGCCCGATGATGGTTGTCGGATGAAACGGGTGGGTCGGCCACGTGAAAGGCGAGCGTTCTCTAAAAAAGACGGGCCAAACCCGGGGCGATGGTCGGATGAGGACAGAGCCGTTCTCCCCGACAGACAAACAAACAGACGGGAGAGCTCGCCAGACGCAGCGCTGGCTCAGGGAGAGTCGTGCCCTGCGTGACCGAAGTCAGGCCCGTCTACGGCCAAGACGCTTCACTTTACACACACACACACACACACAACCAGCCACAGACAGAGATTCAGTTATCCTATTGCAAAACCTCCTTCTGATGATGCAGGAATCCAAAAGGGCACTTGACGAACGGCACGCACGGACGAGCTTAGTCGAATGAAAGTTTGAACATCTGGAGTTGCAGCAAATTCAATCTGCTTGATGAAGAGCGTGTGATTTCATCAAAACCTCGAGAACAGGTGAGGAAGTGGACCTTTAGCCGAGACTGTTTCGTCAACTGCTCGTTCCAAAGGTCATAAAAGAACAATCAAACCCTGTGTTACCCAGCTTCTATCTAAATGTTACACAATAAATCGCTGAATGATTTGGTAACCGGACTAATTACATTCGGTGTTGATCTTTATTGATGATAGAAATCAGCAAACAGAAGGCAGCTTATCGGGCAGGTTTGAAGGCTGGGTAACGTTGGTAGTGCAGGGGGCAGGAGCCTCGCGTTGAGCCGGTGACGCTCCAGAGGCTTAAATAAGATCCACGCTCCCGAAACACCAACTCAACCACCACGCCTCACTCACTCCACCACTCAAGACGTGCATGCACCCGGCACATCGCCGCCCTCGGTGCGTCTGCATCTCTGGTAAGCCGGGGTCAAACGTAAGGAAGCCGACACTCCCTGCTTTCCAAAAAACACAATGCCCTGACTCCTCTCCGTTTGCACCTCCCCTGTTTCTCTCTGTGTTGGTCCGACAGCCGACGTTGTTGTCACTTAGTTACAGCCCGTTTGCGACAACCAACATCTGTTCTCGTTTCCTGTCAGCGTGCGATGGGTTTCTGAGTGTGCTTGACTGTCTTCTTGGCTGAGAAAAGCGAAGACGCAGTTGCAGAGGGAAGACCAAAAACAATGGAATCCTTGCCGAAGACGAATGAAGCCTTTGTGTTTTTAATGACAGACCTTGTGGATAGGGCGAGTCTGTGAAGGTACGCAGCGAAGGGAGGTTTCTGGGAGCGGGGCATGTTGATGCAACAACCGCCTTGATAATCTGAAGGAGTTGACCGCCGCAAATCAACCAGTATCATGCTCTCGGTCCCCTGCGCCCCTCCCTTCCTCCCTCCCCCGCCCTCGTCCCTCCATCGTTTCCTCACGGTGTAATTATGGTGAGCAAAAAACACAGTGTAAACACGGGCTAGTATATATATTGTGACCACGGTGTTGATTCTTGGTCCCAACCGGATCGGGGCAGCTCAGACAGGAACGGGGAAGAGCAGAAGACGCCGGGCGAGACAAACCTCGCGAGATGGGTCGGGCTCGGGAGGACTTCAGCGCCGTCCACTGTGTATCAACACAACGACATGGCAAAACGCAAACATTTTGGGGCTTTGGGGTGTAATCCCAGGTGTGGATGGAAATACAACCTGGAGACCAGCAGAATAATCTCTCAGTACCCCCCCCCCCCAGCCCTGAAAACAGCTTCAGGAGCTGTGGGGGTTATTCAGGCAGCGATCGGGGCGCACGGCTTCACACACTCGGTGCTTTGTGCGGTGGCATGTTGGTGCTGGAAGCCGCCGCCGCTAAACTTAAGCTGAGCCACTTTCTACCGCTCCCCAGGCCGGAAACCTCGGCGTTATCTTGGCAGCGGTCGGAGGAGTCCAGGGGCGCGTGTCTGCTCCTGTTTAAACGGAGACTATGTGGGTCAGAAAAACCTCCCGTGGCCTTTTCCCAGTCACACGGGTTTAACACTTTTAAGTGTCTTTGAATATTAGTTGTGGTCAAACTGAAGACACACTTAAAACTAGAGGTGTAACTACTACTTACATGAATAATCAGGGTTTTTTTAACCTGAACTGAATACCTTAAGGTTTCAGACCAGACAATTACGGAGTAAATAATTAACTGACAATGAAATTAATAGTAATAGCAAAATAATAATAAAAATACATGCGACATGGCACATGAGGAGCACCGTGGGTTCAGCAGTCAGGACACGGCACGCTGAATCTTTGAGATGAATTGTATTTTAACAGCGGCCCTTCGATCGATGATTTTGAGCTCACAGTTTTGTGATTCGCCCAGTCCATCGCAGGCCCAGGCATTTTGAAAAGTCGGTGCCCACGTAACTTAACCGTGTCAACACAAAATCAATCGGGATGCCAGGAGTTCAGCGCCGCTTTCTTCCCCAACTTAACTATGAGACAGGGCGGTCGATAATCCTTTAATTACAAGTGAGATCATGGACGTCTGACGCTCCTCAGGACGCAGTCAGAAACCTCAGCCAGGACTGTATTTTCCATGTCCTACGTATCGCCATGGTGAGGCGGAGGTGGCCATGATGCTGCACGGCTTTGCTACACGGCAAAAAAAAAGAAGGAGAGGAGAGGAAATGGTGGAGCGGAGGAGCTGAGAGGGGACCTCAGGTTGTGGCCATGTTGGAAAACGCTAAACATATGAATGACAAGAAGCCGAACGATGCGAAAGAAAAGCTCAAATGAGTTTCCTCGCAGAGACAGAGAAGAGCGAGCAGGACTCGCTGCTCAGCGCTAACGCAAAAAGCAAAGCACTGGCACTAAAACAGACGTGGACCGCTCGGCTCAGCTCAGCGCAAAGTACGAGGCGGTTCTCAGACTCCTCTCTGTTCGGAGTCTGGACTGAATTTCGCTGCTTGCCATCAGCAGACTGGGATGACTTATGATAGAGTTGCGCAACACAGTGTGTGCGTGTGTGTTTGTATGCGAGGATATTTATAAGTGCGGGGATTTTGAGCAGGAGAAAACAAAACCCATGAAACTGAGAGCTTACGGGACATTTTGAAAAACTGTTTGAAAGGCTTACTCCCCGCCGCCGAGGATCCGGCTGCGGAGGCCATTTGCAAGTTTCGCTGGCGCAGCGCACGGCACATTCAGGAAACGTTCGTCCCGCGCGGTGGCAAGCCGTCAGCCGCGGCGGGCAGCGGCACGAGACGGGCGAGATCGGCACTGCGGTTGAAACGCAGAGCTGCACGATTCGAGGAGAAGCCACACTTTTGAACTTGCTCAACGCCGCAGAAATATCTCTGACCAAGATCAACCCTTGGCTTGTGAACGCAATGTCTGCGAATCTGTGTTTTCAGCGCCAACAGAAACATTGTGAACATTCCACTGATGAGTATGCCATCATTTTCCTACCTTGTGAATGAATGCCGCACTTAAAAAAATAGTGGAAATGAAACAATATGGCATTTTTGACAAAAGAAAAAAAAAACGTGTGACAGACGGATTAGACTTTGGGACTTTGGAATAATCTTTCCTGGCATTATTCAGAGGACTTCATCTCCTTTGAATATGAGCAGGATTTAGTCTTCAGACAAAGGGGCAGAGGGCAAGAGGCCAAGAGAAAAAAAAGAAATGGGACGTATGGAGCAGATAAAACCCCCTTTGAAAAAAAAAAAGGCGGGGGAGGGACAGTTTACAAAACCAGAAAAGGTTGTGGCAAAAGCCTCGCAGGCGTATGCTACGGTGTGCTCCTCACCCCTCAGACGGCTGTGACTCAACTGTCAGGAGCTTTCGGGCGCTTCTACAAGCCCGTCGATAACTCAAGAGACAGAGCGGGACGGATATGGAGGGAGCGATAATGGCCGCGCGAAGAATCCAGAAAGACGGTGGGAGGGTTACGATGAAAGATGGGAGAGGCTGGTGGAACGGAGGCGGAGCAGCTGCCGTCGGTATGAAGAGCCGGGGAGACAGAGAGACAGTTGACTGTGGCATCTCTCGGTGCTGCTGAGGCAGAACTGGAGGCCTTATGTAAGTGACTATTAGTGTGGGTGAGCAAGCAATGAAGCATTTTACAGCAGCCGTGCCAGGGCTGCACAACAAGAGTTTCCTTCCTCCTTGATGAGTGGGTCTGCCTCGCTTTGTCCCTGAGGAGATCCTGCTGCTGCAGGGCAGATTCACGGTGTGTGCGACCTCCGTGTGTGCGACCATATATGACCCCAAAAAAAAATGCGGAGATTTATAATGCAACATGTGACGTTGTTCGAAAGCCACTTCTGACTGTGTCGACGTAACGCTACTGTCGCAACGGGGTGGAGGGTTTGCAGAAAATATTCCTTCATCGCCTCCTACTCTACCCTTCGCTTACGAAATTGATGTTGCCTTCCCTCTTCACTGCAAAACAACAGATGATGAATGTCTCCTTAGGGCAATGTACAAATGCACAGACGTGTAAAGAGACCATGGTAGTGGTTCACCTGAATGAAAGACTCAGAGCCTGCTGTATATATATATGTATCTTTGACAGAAGACTTCTCCACACAGCTGTAAGGTTGGATAGAGTCAGGCTGCAGTGTTGGCTGATGAGCTGTCCGCCACAATCTTCGGCGGTTGTAAATTGTCTATGCTGCTCCTAACCCAGACCCCGGAGCCGACCCAGCAGACGCACCAGATGCCTGCTCGCGTCCTGATCTGACTCCCCCACCCCCTTGCATAACTCCATTCAATGAGGGTGACCTTTCACCCCTGCCTGTTCCAGCGCGCAGGCCTTGATCCCTCACGGTTTGGAAGCGGGGGACGCCGAGGAAGGATGAAAGCGCTGCGTTAAAATTTGGAGGGAATTCTGCAGCTGGTGACGAGGCAGGCGTGGAGACACATCGGGGCAAATGTGGTTTGTGTGGAAATACAACGGGAAAAAATAAGCACCTGAGAAAAGGAGCGGGCTGCTCCACTCCGGAGGCCATGTCAGCAGTCTGGATGTGGGTTAGACATCCTAGACAGGAGTGGGGGCGGGTAGCTGTTCCTCTGACTCTGACCTTCAACAACCGCCTGTAATGTCTCCTCTGGGAGTAGAGGATTGGTGGTGGGGTGGTCGAAGGGGGATGGAGAGGTGGTGGACTGCCCGCCCGTCTGCCGAGCCTAAACCCCTCCCGATGACTCTTAGCAGACTAACTCAAAGGCTGGGCAGTAATTACGTTGGAAACAGAGTCGCCCCCCCCCCGGCAGTTGGTTGCTCTGGTATCTTGTTTATGCCGATTCAGTGTTTTCTATTCATGCTACCCTACCGTGGAGACAGGGAACCTCACCAAGGACAGATAAGAAAGAAAAGCTTTTCGCATCAATAAAAATGCCCCCTCCCCTCTTCATCTCATCAGACCTCTTTTTTTTTTTGCGGTGGCGGTTGTGGTTCAAACCGGCCTTTGTTCCGTTATCAGTGTGCTGGATCCAACACTGATGAGCCCAGGCAGGTAGAAAGAGCTGTGCGATAAAGGGTGTGAGTGAAAGAAGGACTCGATCGGAGACAGAAAGGGGGGAAAAGAACACAGACGCAAGACTGACCATGCCGGTGGGAGTGCAAATGTGCGATGTAGGTTTGAATTTGTTGAGATGAATATGCACAGGTGCGAACGAGCAATTACATATGTTCCCCCTCCTTCCTCCTCTGAGATCTTTGCCCAGGCTTGTCGATAGGATAGTGACCTACTTTGCAGCATTTGCAAACTGAGACGAAGAGGTGTGAACGCAGCGAAACTCGCATCTGACAGGCAACATGTCCGGGATACAGTGGTTAATGTAAAACATCGGTTTCTGCAGCAGCTTTATATCTGAGGCCTGTTTCCTCCTGGAAAACAACGTTGGTATCAGCTGAGCCAGAGGAGAGCAAACCAAACTTAATGGTTTTGTTGGCTTTACCCAAAGGAGGGCACGGAGAGCAGTCATGCCCACACGCACAGATGCACACACACTAGGATGGTAAGTACAGCCTTGTGACCGTGACCATTGCTTGGAGAAAAAGTAGTTGCATCAAACTGCAGTACAAGAGTGAACACCATGTGCACCGACATCCTGACAGCAGTCAACGCTGGGATGAGCTGGAGAAGATTCACTGAACTGAACAAAAATGGTTCAAACCAAAACGAACCAGGGGAGGAGAGCATCTGCCGGTCACCGGCTGCAAAACAAAAAAGGCCAGTCTGGGGGGGGGGTTTAAAGGCATGTTCCGTCCTGCGTGCTCCCCGGAGTCGCTCCCTCGCATCGCACATGATGACAAGAGAAGGAAGGAAAGGAGTGAGTGTGGTGTTGATAGATTATGAGCTGGCTATCTAGCTACATTTCAAATTTTAATATCCTTACAATTTAAATATATATATAATATAATATTTGTGGCTCAGTGAAAAGTTATAATGCCTCTCTGTATATTTAATGGAGGCCGGCTAAGTTTTTAGTTAATACTGTACTGCCATTGGTTGTTTTGTCAGTGTGGACACGCCAACTTCATGCAGATGATAACCAATAGCTGTGCAAAATAAAATAAAGAGCGCTTCGGCACCGCCTGCAGCCTCTCCCAGTCCTCTTGGGCTGTTACATAATCACTTATCAGTCCACTCAGCTTGTCCCTGGATGCATTTTCTGCTTCCTCTGTGTGATACGGTGTATATGCGCTTCAGGGCTGCCCCAAATACCATTTTTGGGGCTTGGAAGCTTCAAAGCATTCAGGTCAGCCCCCGTGTGCATGTACTGTGCTTTTGCACAAGCAATATCAAAGAATGTCCCCAGCACAAACGTGCACGCGTGTGTGTTTGAAAATGACGTGAAACAATGGGAGCATAAGTTAGCCGCACCGCATGTATGAAACATCAAACCAAACACACTCGCACGCAGCAGAAGTCATCTTCCTGTCTGCCGTGCAGTGAGCACATTGATACAGCTACTAGCCTGGCCACTGAAAAGAGAGTCAACAGGGAAACCACTGGGCTTAGAAAGATTCAAACGAGGAACTGGGATATCTGATGAGTGAAAACTTTCCAAAACGTGGTTAACTGATTTATCAATACTGTAACGATCTCATGCCTTTTCTCTTTATTTCCCCTCTGTTAAGCGATTGGGCAATCCGGGCCCTCCTCTCCAGCTCTGACTCACTTAGTGCATATTTCAAAACTATTCTGGATGGAACACCAAACATGTGGTCAGTCGACCAGTACGCCCCCACACCATTCATGCCCAAACCACTGTACAGTTGTAGCCAGAGGAAGAATTCCACTTCTAGGTAAAACGCTGTTAAAGAACACAGGTTTGGAGCGGAGTATAAAAATTGCCCGTTTTGATTATTTTTAACAGCAGGACTTTGGTGTCAAATTAGCTACTGGAGTGAGCTTAACAGAAAGAAGAGTTATGAAGACAGAAATAGGCCTTATCGAAAACCATCTGCTCCAGAAACCAAGGGGGAGATCACACATCTGCCCAAAGCTTGTGTTTAGATGCCAAGCCAAAGTTTTAATCCCATCGAATGACTGTATTGCTTGGAGGAGAGGTTTGTGTCACTTCACACGCAACACTGATAAAACACAAGAACACAAAGATAAAGCTACGACAGGGGTTCGTGATAGTACATGTCGGCAGCCTCTCTGTACCTGTTTCTTGGGACAGGGATGTGGGAGGATGGCAGGGGTTGTCTTTCTGTCGGCGCGAAGTTCTGTGCTTGTGCTGCCCTGAAACTGTTGGCCAGCTCTGCCTGTTTCCCTGGGTTGCTCACGTCCAGATGCATGCAACCGCCTGGCAACTTCCCGTTTATGCCTGGGCAGTGAGTGGGACTGGCCCTCTTCAGGATCCCAGCTGAACTGCTGTCTCTTTGGTCCCCTGTGTCAGTCTAGAAAATGAAGCAAAAAACACATTTAAGTCAATCTGTCATCTCTGGGCCAATTGTCAGCATGCCTACATCAGAAGCATTACATTACATACTGTGACAGCACACCTTTCTGACTTCAATCATTACAGAAACCCCTGAGCTGACTTCATCATCTAGGCAGTGTTGCTTGAGGTTCAAAAAGGAAAAAAAGAAAGCAGGCAAAAAAAAGGTAGAAAAAGAAAGCAACATATTTAATCTTACTTTCTATCACTTTGAAACCCACAAGTTATAATCCTGTAATGATCCTGAAATGATAAGCTGCCAATTTGCCTTCTGTCCATCACTTTCACGAATTGTTGTATCCCTTAAAAGGAAAAAACTCAGAATATAAATCTATTCAAAAATGTCAATCTCCAAAACCCACGAGAAAGTCAGGGTTCGTGCCAACTGCCCTTATTACACTTCAATTTACTAAAAACAGACGCAGCAACTCACTGAACATATTTGAATGAAATGCTCTCTGATCCACATCAAAAGCAGGTGTTGCAATTCGCCATCTATGCATATTTGATGCTGCAGGGTCAATTATTAACTATATGACCTGATTAAATTACTGAGCCTGCAAAGAGAACTGCAAATGCAGCACTGAAAAGGGTAACGCAATAAAAGAAACGCAAATTAAAGCATGATGCTACATAGGAAGAATAAACTTAAATATATATACACATATAAATATAAATATATATATCCATCCAACGCTTTTTTTCTTTTTTTGCAACCACAGTAGTGTGTGTGTGTGTGTGTGTGTGTGTGTGTGTGTGTGTGTGTGTGTGTGTGTGTGTGTGTGTGTGTGTGTGTGTGTGTGTGTGTGTGTGTGAAGCCGGGCCGTGCTGTGCAGCCAGGAAGCGCTGGCTAATAGCTCCACCCTGAAGTTGTGGGGGAGGGGGTAAGGCTCGTAGTTTGGAGTCCCTGCCCCCCTCTACTGTAAACTTTGCGCACAGAATGAGCCGCCATTTAAATTCGTTTGGATGCGACGTAATTACTTGCGACCGAGTGTTGACGGCGGTTGGTCAAATAACTGACACTTTGCCGGAGTGGGTTAAGAGTTGTAAAGGCGGTACTCAAATACACAACACGACAAGGTACACGGTAGTTGGGAGTCTCGTGTGCCCGTCACAGTGACGTCTTTCAATCGTTTAAAAAAACGTTATAACGGCCCGTGGGAGCCGTGGAAACTGTCAAACTTCTCACCATACTGCGTAGTGACAAGTTTACGTTACATGCGCGATATTATCTGCGTCGTAACTCGGCTGAGCAGCTACCGGCTAATGGAGTCGCGCGTCCACGCGACGAAGACGACGAAACGGCACTCACTTTTTCCACGTCGTGCAGTATTCGACCACTCGGAGACAGCCCGTTCCCTTTTGGAGAGGTTCTTTCGCTTTTCACCTCCGCCGCCGCCGAGCCGACGTCCATTACGATTTTGTACAGGACGGGCCCGTGCGTATACGCCTGCACGGGACCGCTTTTTTCCACCGCAGGGACCCGGGTGTCGCGGAGCACAGAGCGGCCTGCCCGGTAGTCAAACTCCGCTCCACCGACCCTTGTCCCAACCGACGACTTCTCCAAAATATATCTGGAATCCATTTTTTCAGACGGGGCGAGTGGAGACTAAAGAAAGAAAACCAGCTTTCTATAGATTTTAGTGCAAATTGCTGGAGTTAAATACATTTATCAGGATTGTCGAGAGTTGATAGGAATTGTCTGTGTCTTGCAAAGTTTTCCACCACCGCCGCCGCCACCACCACCACGACCCAGGATATCCAAAAAGCCGCCCGGTCAGGAGCATAAAAGATTGTTTTGCCTCTTTCCTCCAAACTAATGCCACGCCCCCTCCGCTTCACTCCCATTGGTCCGCTGCATACATAAACATTACATTCTGGCACGCGTCCACGGCGAGGCGACCTCTCATTGGCTGCTTTCAACATGTCAATCACTGTTTTTCTAATCCAAGTAATGTGGGTGGAGGAGATGAGTGGGCGTGTTCTTCAGTTTACCGGCCGGTGTCTGTCGACGACGAGCCGGTCTGCGAGACAGGCAAGGAGGTGAGAAGTGGGGGTGGAGTGGAGAAAAGCCTGCTGGCCTCAGCAGCAAATTGCGCATTTACGTTTTTGCAAATCAAGTGGTGATTTAGCGAAACACGTTTTACCGGCAAGAAGCACATATAAAATTGTTATTGTCGATGAAATGACCCTGTTCTGTTAGATCGTTTACTCCCGCAGATGTTGTTGTAGCCAATGTAAAACGAACAGAATAGTGTCTGGAAGCCAAAATAACCAGTGGTGGCTGAAGCATTGGATTTTTTTTACTAAAGGTGGTAATATTACATCATAAAATTGCTGGATTACAAGTAAAGCCCTGCATCCCATTAGCATCAACACGTATTTAAATGATCGTAAGTAGAAGTAAAATTAAATCTTATTTGGCCAATTCTCTTCTTTATAAAGTGGACAAAATGACAAAGACATGGCTTTGTACTGAAGTGAACTGTTAAGGGCATTGTCAGGAGCTTTACTAAGTAATATTTTTCATTTTCCTGTATTTTTTTCACCATGTCCTGTTGATACACTATGAGGTCTGTGGTCACTTAATATTTCGTTTACTGAACTGTTACCGCCTCTGTGGATTTAATACAATCTTCTTTTCAACAACTCTCTTTACCTAGATTTGGTAAGAACATGGAATCTACAAACATTATCAAACAGCTGTTATTACTAGAAGATACAGCATATTTGTGTTTATTTTCCTTTATTTACGTTGTGTGAGACATATCAGTGTCTCTTTATCTAACCTATTTCTAAAATGCCTGCAGGGCCTAGCCAACTTCTTCTTTATTATTTAATTTTACAGACATTTGAACTGCAAACTGCATTTATCACAAGCTACAGTTATGACTGTGAGGCTGCTATCGAGCTCTAACAGCTGACAGCTGTAATGGTGCCCCGTTTGATACTGTACTGTACAAAGCAATAAGACTACAGGCAAAAGACAAACACATGTTATAATGTGCCACTTTATTAGAAAAGTAAAAACTCACTTCAATATTTTATGAAGGTTAATATAAAACATTACAATCTTTTGCATATCTGCACTGTCACTATATATTTTTTTATTATATTTACTATTTTCAAACTAAACCCTGTGCTTTAAGAACATACAACATTGGCTACAGCTGTCACAGCAGTATTGGCCCATAATTATATCTGGAGACAATTAACAAACAGCATCTGTATCTGCATGGAAAGCATGAAACATTTTTGCATCCACAAAGTACAATGTGTCTGTGATAACCATCTTTTTTTTTCAACAAATATACTGTATACTGTATGTTACATTGGAACAACATCAGAACAGCAACAGAGTATTTTACACATTTACATCTTCATACTGTATTTGTGCAATGGACATCTGTCTCGATCAGTGTATAACAGTGTTCAAGAAAATATAGCAGATCAGTGCTTTCTGTCAGGGTAAAGAAAATGTGACACATAAAGTGACAGCCAGAGAAAAAGGATTAAGTGTGATAGTGATTTGCAGCCAGCATTGTCTAAAGGTAGCCTCAGCAGAGCTTGTTAAGCGTCACAGCTGTTAGCCATTTCTCATATCAGACAGTAGTTGAGCCATTGGTGCTTCGTTGATATCACACTGGGGTTGGTCTGACCCACAGCTGATGCCCCCCCCCTCCCCCCAATATCACTCCCTCAGAACTGCACATCAAAGGTCCCTCCCCTGCACAGCGAGGGAGCGAGGTGAAGCAGGGAAAAGCGAGGTCTACGCCGGTAACTGGCAGATGAACACAGCTGGGCGAGGGAGTGTACGCAGGGGCTGACCAAGTCGAAGCAAACTGCGCTTCCTCCCCTGCACTGCACACGCACATGGCTCAGTGTTGCAGCGTGTGCCTGCCGGTGCGTGAACGTGCATGCACGCCAGCACGTATCAGGGGCGGGGGGTCCTTTGGATCTGTGCGTGTCCATTTGCAGTGGTCGTCATCTAGCTGTATTCTAGCTGTTCTTCATCTCCCTCCCCCACCTCTATCACTCCTTCCTGCTCCCCCAGAGGGAAGTATAAACAACGCTCTGCCCTAAACTCTCAGTGGCTTCTCTTTGTCTTTTGATTTCTCTCCCCTCTTCCTCCAAGTTGTTGCTTTGGGGGGAAAAAAAACAACTAAATGCTGCTTTTATATCACATGGCAAAAAAGTACAACAGAAAAGATCAACAAACAAGAGATCAATTAAGTACCACAATATTTGTTTTCATCTCCATATATCAAAACATGCACTTTTTTGATCAAGCAGAAAAAATTGCACCAACAACATAAACGTACTGTTTTCATGGCAGTGGCATGAGCTATTTCACCAATGGTATTTTCAATGGGTAAGAAAAAATAAACAGTGCATTAAAATACCGAGTGCATTTATTTGTACATACTTTCTGACAAAGTAACATTTAGGAATTGTTACTATCCTTTCTAAACCCGTTTTCCTCTTTGCGCGGTTGTCTCGCTGTGAGCTCACTATAATGCTTCCTTCATCCCTCAGCCTGTGAGCACTTTTTCTCCCTCTTCACGTATTATCTTTATGCCCATTTATAAGGCTCAAATGTTTTGTTTTCTTCCTCTGTTCTTTGCCTTTAAAAGTTCCCCGAAGCTACATGGGAAAGACACTGTTTATAATGGAAGAGAACTCAGTGCAGGGGCTGAAGACGAGGGTGGGGAGAGGGCGAGGGGCAACCTTCCAAAGGACACTCGCTGGTAAATTTTATGCCCAGCTCTCTATTTTTCTTGGAGCCCCAGCCTTCTGTTGCTATTTCAACCGGCAGACCTAAGTCTGGTGAGCTATGAGGAGCTCTGGCTTTGACTTGAGGCCACAGAGCGAATCAGAACTGTGTTTGGAAATACCCTTTACAACACGTTAATGCGCGATTAAGCCAACTGGTCCTGCAGCTGTCCAGTGCAAAATTACAATGGTCATAAAATCAGATGTTTGCAGTGTCCAAAAGATATGATGTGCACAGGATGAAGCATCCTGTGTTATTTTGGTCACTCTTTCACTTCCTTATTATTTAAAAATATTCTTCTCTCATTTATCCCAGTAATACAGTCTTGCATTGTGAAATCTGCCACCCATATCACTCTGGGGAAACTCTTACACAACCCACGCAATGCCCCTGACCTGATCACTTTACCCTGCATGACTCTGCCAACTATGTGTGTATCTGTGTGGGGGTGTTTTGGGGTGTGTCATCATGCTTCTGGCTACAGATGTTTGTCAAATCTGAGGGTGGATTGTTCAGTAATCTCATAATTTATGCGAAGGTTACATTATTGCGCAAAAGTCACTTCTTATAGTGATCATGAAGGCTGTTATTGGTAAATGCTAATAAATACGTTGAGGGCACATTGATGGTAATTTGTGAAATAGGGACAATAGCCTTCACTTACTTTTGTGCTTAAGGAGCCCAACAAATTATAGGCCTATGTTTGAACAAAGCACCACGATGCTGTCTGCCAGGCAATAGGCCAGTGTGCGCAGAGAACCTGCAGATGTTTGCTTAGTGAGAACTAAGCACCGCAAATCTCTTTGACATCCATCTGCTTATATTACATAAGTCCCCCCAAGACAGAGCATACGTGTGTGTTTGTGTGTGTGTGTGTGTGTGTGTGTGTGTGTGTGTGTGTGTGTGTGTGTGCGCGTGTGTATATGGATGACTAAAAGTAATAACTAACAGTGTGCCTCATACTCCTAATGTAGCCAGCTTCCTTGCTACATCTGTATAGTCTATTTTCAGGTGTGTGTGTTTGAGTTTGCAGAATGCATGCACATTTTATTTTGTTATACATATATATATATATATATATACACACACATATATATATATATATGTATTTAAGTGTGTTTTGGTTGGGTGTCACACCACTCTTTAAAGAGTACAGCGTTCATATAAAAATAAAGATATGGAAAATGATGCACAGACAGGTGAGTTTGGTCAGTGACACAGTAGTTCGAAGATGTATACTGTAGTTATTACACTTCTTTTCTTTGTTTTTTTTCTTATTCTTTGTTAAAATGTATTTGGTCCATATTTGGGATGGAATAGGCTTAGGCTGGTTCTGAAGTACAGACCAATCAAGGGAAGTCTGAACCTGGATTAAGACCCTGTTTGTACCTGATGTCAACACAAAATGGATCGTCATGTTGTTTGTCTATAGAGGGCCTTGTATCTATGTACAGCAACCTGCTGGCTGGTGAACAGGAAGGTCCCTTTCATGACTCTGTACCAGAGGGTTCTGGGCCCTTTCTGCTTGTCAGCCAGCTACAGGCCAGTGACATACATCTCCATCCCGTCATTGAAGGTGAAGATGGTGGTGGTGCTGGAGCTGTTGCCCCCTTGCTTCACATCGCTGATGGTCTCATAGAAGTTTTCCCCACCAGGCAGGCCTCTAACAGGCAGGGCGGTGGGTCCTGAGCCCTGAGGTGCCGCTGGTGCCGCTTGCTGTTGCTGCTGCGGGGTCTGCTTCTTTCTCTTCAGAGTGGCATTAGCCCCAGCTGTGCTGTTATTGGTTCCCCCCTGCTCGCGTTTCCGGTGGGTGTCGATAGTAGCGTATGCAGGGTCAGACTCGCCCATAACGCATGTGGGCCAGGACCTGTCTCCTACTGGCTCATAGCAGGGCTCCTCCTGGGAACGTGCCTGGCCCTGGACTCCTCTGCCTCGGCCCCGGGAACCTGCGTTTCCTCTCTCCCCACCAAAGGAGCGTGGGAGGGTCTTTGCTCCGTTGTTTTCCATAGAAGGTTTCTTCTTCTGGGATTTACACACGATGGAGTAAGTGTCTGCAATCTGAGAGCACACACAGGAGGAGAGCAGGGGATGGTGTCAGTTAAAGGCACTGAGCTACAGTACAACTCTTTGTTATGTGGATGACAGTGACCGTTACCCGGCTTCATTGACGGCCAGTTGTCTATGAGTGGGACGCAGCCCACACATGCTATACTGTGCTGGGAACTGTATATCACTGTATCATTATTTCCCAACTGAAAGTGTCAAGTATCTGAGTCATCTATGAGTATGTGCAGACTGTCTATATTTATGTATGTGTACATTTCGATCTGTACATACACCAGACATAATAGTACAATGTGTGGACATGTGGGTAAACAAATGATGCTGCTAATTTGATACATGATCATGGACCTGTGTGGGTGTACACAGCAGTTTGCACATGTGTTGATGGAGTTTGCCGTGTGCTGTAACCTGACCTATTTTCTGACGGGTAAGACAGAGTCAACTGTGTTATCAGTCTGTTGAGGTCGAGGCAGAGAGACAAAGTTAGCATTGCAGTGGATGGACCTGTTAAAATTTCACCACAACTGCTTTGGCAACCGAACAGCAGCGTATGGTGTGAAAGATCTGGGCGGCAGCCAACTCGCTGCTCTGTGCTGTTAACTAATGGTCTTTGTTTACATTTCGTTTGCTTTGAATGATGCTTATGTGCACTTTTTCTGTGTTTACTGCAGGTGTATGCATCTGTGTAAATCCAGTATCTGTATGTGTGTTTTCTGCTCCGCGTGTGCCCACAGTGAAACATGTAAGACTCCAGGACTCACAACTGAAAGGCATGTGTGAGGTCTTGTGTGGAATTTGGATAAACCAGTGCTGTGACCTCTGGCATTTCTGTGTCAAAATTCCATGAGGGGAGCACAAGAGCAGAGGATTGTGGGACATGGTCATGTTTACCTTCCACGTTCACACCCAGACTTGCAGTTCTGCTCTAGTGGCCCTCAGAAACACTGGCTATGCAAACTCTCTCTCTCTCTCTCTCTCTCTCACACACACACACACACACACACACACACACACACACACACAGATTAAGCTTGTTTTTGTTCTGCTCCCAAAAAAGTGAAACCTGAGAGCACACAGACATTGGACAAGGCTCTTTCCGTGTTTGTGCGCTCTCCTTGCCTTTATTTTCATGGTGCCTTTATATTATCTGTCTTACATAAGAGAAATATACATTAGTTAAGATGGGGAAATATGATTTATGGGCAAACCACCGTGACTTTTTTCTCTATCTGATAAAAGACAAGAAACACAGATACCCTGAACCCGCCAAGCTCTTGTGTGACCTTTTTTGATAAACAAAGACCCTGGCGCATCCTACGAGTGTGTGCACACAATGTGCCTTGTGTGTATGTGTGTGTGTGTGCGCGCGCGCATGTGTATGTGTGTGTGCTTGTGCATTTGTGCACACAGAATTTGCAGCTATGTGCAGAGGAGGAAGGAAGTCACAAGATGATGGGGATTTCAAAACTGGGCTGCAGCTGTTGAGGAAGCCTGTGCATTGTATGTTTTCTTTTCTCCTCCCCTCAGCCTGTTATGTCTCTTCTGATATTGCTTCAACTCTCAGCTCAGACCGAGGCTTTGCAAAGTCATATTTAATTTCTGCACACAGCGATTATCCATGGAAACCGATGGACGGACTGATGCATCTGTGTGTGATCAACTTTATGAAAAGCAAATATGGCACAAGTTTCCAAATGGTCTGCTAGCAGTTGATATTCATCTGGTAAGACACGCTTTGCGCAACGTGATTGGCTGGGGAAGGCAGCGCCTCCTAATAGCCACAAAGGGAGTGGAGCAGAAGGAGAGAGCGCCAGAGGAGAGGAGGAGATTTAGGTGGGAGTGGAAACTCAACACCTTCTGACGGCTGCAACTGACAATCTCCAGAGGATACAAAGTATATGGGCATGTTAGGGCAACAACAAACTATCCAATGGAAAAACACAGCAACTAAGTGAGAGAAAAAAGTTTGAAAAAGGAAAAAAACGGAGCAGAAGATTTAAAAGAAAGAAAAATAAATTGAGAGAGAATGCAGAATGCAGTCAAGGCCAGCTGCACTGTGTACCAGTCTGATTTGCAGAGGAGGAGTTTAACTCCTGAGCCAAACAGCAGAGACTTAACCCTTTAATCTTCACACACAGTGGCTTCCAAACTTTTTTGGCTTGGTGCTGGCTGAGACAAGAAACTTACACGCAGTTTGAAACTGGTCAGGACTGTTTTTTTTTTATGTTTTTTTTAACTTAACTCCTACACACCTCCCCCAAAAGACGAATTCTGCTCATGTTAAAGAGATTTCAAGTGACTTAATAGTCACAAACTGCACGAAGTTATTTTTCAGACTTACTCTTCAGTTCTAAATATAACAACAGAGTTACTGACATGGAATAAAACTGTGCTGATGAAGATGATTATGAAAAAGAGAAGGTCAGTCCCTACACAAACTAATAACAGACAGCAGTCTATTTCAGGACACCGCTCAGAATGGCTCCCCCAGGCACCCATGGGTTGACAACAGTTCCCAAACCGCTTGTAACTCTCTCTCAGTATGTTATACTGTGTCCAGCACAGAGTGGAGAAAGAGGGATTGAGTGAGTGGAGCTGCTGCATGTGAAAGCACATGTGGTGGGGTATGTGACAGGAACAGTTCCTGGCTAACCAACCGGACTTAGTGGCGGTTGACAAACAGCAGAAGAGGACAGCAAAAACCGGTGTGGCGATACCAGCTGACAGCAACATCAGGAAGAAGGAACAGGATAAGACTGAAAGTACCAAGAACAGCTGGAATAGATGTGGAAGGTCAAAAAGGAAGTGATCCCCGTGGTAATAGGAGCACTGGGGGCTGTGACCCCCCAAAATGGGAGAGTGGCTCCAATAGATTCTGGGATCAACATCTGAACTCTCAGCCCAGAAGAGCACAGTCCTGGGAACGGCACCGCACAGAACCTTCAAACTCCCAGGCCTGGGAAGACCCGAGCTTGAGGAACACAGTACTACCCCCCGGGGTGTGGAAAGGAGAGATATTTTTGTATAATTATAGCGCAGTCCACCTGCATGAGCTGATGGAAACAGCTAACCTTTAACAAATTTGAATGCTAAGTGGTGTTGATTAATTATTTGGCAACTGATACCGATGTCTGATTCATCTGGTGAATCGTGCGTTGGAGACAAATGGACAGAGAGATGAGTGGGGGGCTGGAGATTGGGGTCAGGGTTCAGGCAGGGGGTTGGGAGCGCTGGATCTATGTAACATAACCTCTGGCTGTAAGCAGAAACCTCATATGACGGGCGGGTCACAGGGCAGCGGTGTTATGACGGCATGCCCAATCAAATGGGCGCCCCGCTCAGTAAACACAGCAGTCACAAATCAGAGACCTGTCCATCCATCTATCTGCCTGTAGTCCTTCCGGTCTCCTGTGACATGGTCCCCACCCCCAACGCCAACCTCACACACACACACACACCCTTATATTACCTCCTTCGCGGTTGGGGGAGATGGGTGCCCCTGTCCATTCTCGCCACGTTGTGGTGGTGGGTGCAAGGTGATGATGTCATCTTCTTCTGGAGGCTTCCAGATGTACTGCTCCCCGTTGCCCATGAACACCGCCTCCTGGGAAATGAAATCAGTTTCCGAGGAGCTCAGGTAAGTGTTGCATTTACAATCTGCAAGTCTATGTGCAAAATTGCAGAAATGTTTAATCCGTGTAATTTCATGTAATAACACTGTGCTGTGACTTGACTGCGTGTCTGAATTTTTTGCTCTTTTTTCAGTCCCTGTTTTTCCCTAAGACCTGGGAGCTGGAAGTTTTCATTTGCCGTGTTTGCTCAGTGGGTAAACAGTGACTATGCTGCACAGCACAGGCGGACTGTGCATGTGAGTGCCTGCAAGAGTGAGAGAGAGAGAAGGTCAGGGGTCGTTACTGCAACCGTGACACACTTACACTGTGGGAATAATGTGGACTTTTTTATCAAATTTGCTCAGTACTGTTGGAAACAAAATTATTGGTCAAACAAGGTTATGGTCATAAAAGTGTCACTTCTAAAACTTTTCTTTGATGGATGTATCTATTTCTATGTCCACCTACTTTTAATGATCGCGGCCTCTTCACCAGGCAGCTGCTCTGAAACCAGTTCCTAACAGGAATCAGGTGCTACTGACATTACCTCTCCTTTGTTGCCACGACTATTCCATCGAGTGTTACTGAACTCCCAAAAGAAATTACTGGCTGACCTGTGCTAAGTATCAATGAATGCCTGCTCAGTTCTTGAATGTTTGTTGAGAGTTTATAGTTCCTCCTTATTCTGTGACCATTTCCTCAAGGCATTGTCACAAATCCATACTGTGAAAGATATCTTGCTGACAGACAGGCAGACCCACTCGTATGTTTTTATATTATACTATACTCACCAACACAAGAAATTTGACTGACTAAAAAAACGAATGGACGAAACAATGATCGGACAAACTAACCCCTCTTGTTATTTTTTTTTTTTAAAATCACGGCTCAGCGATCAAAACCAATTAGAAACCGATTAGAAAGCATGTAGCGGTATGTGCACATGCGACTGAGGACGATTAAACTTTTATACGCTTCTCCTGTGCAGCGTGAGTGAGTAATCGAAGCCGGGGCAGAGTAAATGGCTTCAGCATGTGAACATTATTTATCCCAACACGGGCTGCCGGCTACCTGTTAGCTTTTTCTAGATAGACTTGCTGATAGATTCAGTGGGAACACACACACACACACACACACACACACACACAGACAGAGGGAGGCAGCTTGGCAGCTTGCCAAGCTCTTACATAATCCATCCTTCAACTCTTCACTCTGGCCGCTCTAATACCGTGCTGCGCAGGGCAGTTTGAAGGAGTGGAAGAGACACACACACATGCACAGACATGCACAGGCTCACACACAAACGCACATAAACATGCATTATCAAGGATTTGACGTGCGCAGATTAAGAATGCAGGTCACCAATGGGACTGACATCCACTAAAGCAACATAGCTTAAAATACCATATCAATCTTCTTAAATCGCTGACACAAAAGACAAAAGTCACCTGTGTTATGCTCTGCCAAACACGCACAGGCATACACACGTGCACAAAAAACAGATGTCCGTGCCAGCAAATCCACAGGAAAAGGCTGATCACCATCCGATCATTGTCCCTCTGCCCTAAACTGTGGCCTTGACTGTTTAAAAACACACCCCAGCTGCTACATACAACTTTATTCTATCAATAAAACATTCAAAGAACAGACAAAGTCATAACATAGGAGTTATAAAAGTTGGTTGGTTAGTAAGTTTGTTAATTTTATCCGTGGTGAGATTTTGTTCCAAACATTTTTTCTGACTAAGGATCACACACACATGTATGTTCAATCATATACATGCATACACTGATACTTAATGATAATAATAAACTATAAATGTGGGCTAGAACTTCATCATTTGTCATCAAGCGACTGAAATCATATAAATCCTCAAGGCGAAACTTAAGGACTGGTTTGTTTGTGGACAGTGCCCTCTGGTGGTGAGGAGACAGACTTGCAGTTTGGAAAGATGGATGGCATGGTAACTCAGTACAATGCCTAAGGCTGACAGGGAGCATACTGAACTTATGATTCCTGTACCTTTGGGAAGGCGTGCAGGTGAAACGGCTCCAGCGGCTTGCGTGGAAACTCCTGACTGCGATGTAGCGGTGGCGGAGCAGCAGAGGGTGAATCACTCACACTCGATTGGCTGTCTGACTGGCTGTCAGCCCCGTTATTTTCCTTCCTGTTTGCCTTGTCAGCCTTCAAGTAATGAGACGACAGTGAAAACATCAAGAACATATATATATACATATAAAGCTTTCCGTCAAAGAAGGCAGCAAAATGTCTGCATGATAAAGTACTTTTGGATTCCTCATGAGCATGTCAGAGGAGCGGCTGTGAGTTAATACCTTTTTGTGTTTCATGGGACAGTCTCATTTTGATTAATTTTACAATTCCACCTAATGATTCAGACAATCTGATGGGTGACTTTCTAATGTCTAATTGTAATCCAAAACCTAATTACTGTACCATTTAATCCAGTTGCTACCACCTACTTTGGAAGCCATAGCTATGGTCACATGGCAAGAGAGATAATCGTTGATATTTAAACCTGCACACACAGGAAACACTTTCAGAAATGTCTTTCAGTTCAGGTTACCACCTGAATAACTGATGAAATTGAATGTTTTGAATTACCTTTCTGAATTTCCGTATGGAAGCGTACTCGGCTGCAGCTGGATCTTGAATGGCCAGGGAGTTGACAGAAGACAGCGGGGACCGACTGACCCCGCTCGCACCATTACCTCTTCCCGCCATCGCACTGTTAACGGTGCCGTTCCCTCTGCCGTTCCCTCTGCCGCCCTGTGAGGAGAAAGAAAACAAAGAAACGCACAAGATTTGTATTACTAAAGATGTCGCTTACACCGGTAACGTTTATCCACAAATAAGGAAACAGAAGAACAGTGATGTGAAGCGCCGTAAATGAGGCCTAGCAAATGTAATCCGATTGCAGAGCTGCAGCATTAGACTTATGTGAACAGCCGCATGCATGCTGCCATCCACATCCATTCAAACACACACAAAAACTGTTACAGCTTTGTCATTAATTACATGCAAGTAAAGCATCTGCAGGTCCTGCTGCTGCCTATATTTTCATATTCTGCAGGCAATGCAGGTTAGCATGTGTAGAACCGGTCTGGTAACTCCCTCCCCTTTTAAAAGCATAATGTAAATTTTGGATCTGTGTGCGTATACATACATTCCCCTGTCCGTTTCCATTGCGGGCTCCATTGGCGTGAGCCGGGGGGCTTTGGGCAGCTCTGATTATAGCTGGAGCGTTGGCTGAAGTTGGTGGTAGGGCAGCGGGTACCTTGGGGCCCGTGTCACCTTCCCGGACACCTACGCTTTCGTACAGGCCATCGTCCAGGCAGTGGGTAGGGGTTGGGTTGTTGCGCAGTCCCACCTCGGTGTATGTGTGGTCTCTGGCCTCCGCTCCTCCTCCTCCTCCTCCTCCTCCTCCCCCTCCCCCATCACCTCCTGTTTCCCCTCCATCCACCTGGCCAGATCCCTGGGGACTGGTGGGGATCTGGGGAAGCTGGCGCCCATGCGAGGGCCTCAGGTCTGTCTGGGAGCACCGACTGTGCAGAAGCAGGAGGTCCATACTGGCTGGACGACTCTTACTAACAGCTGCACAGAGAAGGGGGGGTGATGCAAGGAGCTGGGCCGAAATGGTGTAACACCTCATGGTTGTATATCTTATATTGTCACACACAAACTCAGTCAGTCAGTCACTTACAGTTTCCGTTGCAGGGAAAGCGATTGATCTCATGTAGCCTGGTGTCAGATTTGCTCATGGAGTTCAGTTTCGGGTGCCGAAGTGTACCCTGCTGTCCCACACATATGGACATGTCATTACAGGAATAAAACATGCAAACACGTGCACGGGCATCTGTACACACAACCAGTTACTGAGGGAGGAAGCTTACAAGGTAAAGAACAGAAGGGGGTCGGGAGGGTGGAGGGGAAGGGAGAGTAAAATGAAAGCACGTCTCACCATATTCACAGATGTCCCTTTCTCTCCGGCTGGGGGGTGCTTGCTCTTACTTTTTCTGACACAACATCAAAGTGAGGAAGGTCAACGGCAGCCGGTGGACAGAGAGAGAACATGCATACACTCAGAGCACACAGATACTATCAGCATCCAGCTCTGGTTAGGGCACAAAAGTCCTTGCTTGATAACAACAGCCCTTTCAAACAGTGACTGGAGCATGACTCGGGGTTTTGCCAAAGCAGAGGGCGTCTTTCCCTGAGAAACTTTCCTTTTCCTCTTTTTTTCTCGCTCGTTTTCATTACAAGACCAAGCAAACACAATTATTATTTTGCAGTTCCCTTCAAGCTAATCCCCTTTGCTGTGTTACTTTAAAATCCTCTGGTATTAGTCTTGTGCAACAAATGCATCTGAAGTAGTGTTGCGCATCACTTTGTGTCCCTGGAGGGGGCTGTAGCCATAGGAAACTGTTGATATGGTGAGAGAGTGACGAGAGCTGAAGTAAGAAGACAAAAGCTCCCGGGTGCGAGTGTGAATGTGAGAACGCTTCTACCCCCGTCTCTTTTCTCTCACTTTGGATGGCGAGGATTAGCGTCGCATAACGTGTGAGATTCTGCCGCTGCATCGCAAAAACACAATGCGGCAATAAATAGCACCTGTGCTACAAATACTGCATCTGCAAGTTATTTGAACTACTGTACCACGGTCAGTTGTTCAGAGTGGCATGGCACAGGATAGGGTTTCAGGTCAAAACAACATGGAGGCATGAAGGGCATATAAAGAAGGGCGACAGTTGTTTTGTAGCTTTTAGACTAAAATCTATGGTTAACCTGGGCACTGCAACAAATCAATAGAAGGAAATCGATTGAAGCAGGTCTCTCTCTCCAGCATCTATGACATTTGCATATGGCAAGTGAAGATGAACTGATGAATGACCGAACACTCAGCTTGTCCAGTTGGTAACATAAGTTTCATTCTTTAGATCTTAACAATGGTGTGATTTTATTTCAATGACACAAGCTGGTTTGACATTTCTCCACATCCTTATCTGTGTATCCCATGGCAACAAAGCCACAGTGCAGCCTCTGATTGGTCCCCAAGGGCTGTGACAAAACAAAAAAAAAACTAAACTAAACAACAGACCTCCCCCTATTTAAACCGCAGGGGGTTCCACTGCTTTTGCCTGCTAAGGAGTCTGCTTAAGAGGGGTGATGTGAGGCTGCTCTGACTCTGGCCTGTCTCCTCGTTGTCCTGTAAACATCATTTCATCTGATCTGACACTCGCAGCCATTAACATTCATTACTGCCACTCGGCTCAGAGCAGGGGATGAAAGAGAGACAGAGAGGATGGATGGAGGGAAGAGAAAGATGGGAGGAGGAGAGTTCAGAAGAAGCAGAGACATAAAAGAAGGAGTGGATGATGAGAGTGATCTGGGAGGGCACAGAAAGCTGGCAGCCGAGATGGTAAAACTCTCCCTTCTCTCTTTAGTTTACATTTTTTTATATGTTTTTTTTTATTTTCAGTCCGCCCCCCTGTTTTTGTCACATTTCATGTCACATGACTGTCCCTCTTACCTTTGGCAGCCAACGCAGACAAGGACAATAAGGATGGTGACCACAAAGGCAGACGCGGCTGCAATAGCTCCCAGGAGCAGCAAGTTCTGGTACGGAGGGTCCTCGACATTTGCTTCGCTGTCAGCCATCACTCACTCCCTCACTCACTCACTCACTCACTCACTTCCACTCAGGCTAAAACTCTGCCGCACAGACCGTCTGCTCAGGAAAATCTGCAGAGATGAGGGAGGAGGAAGAAAGAAGAGAAAAAAAACAGATGCAACATATGAGCGACATGAGAGATAAGAACAAGCTGCAGGAATGCTGCAGAGAGTGAGGTGAGAAATGCTGTGTGTGTGTGTGTGTGTGTGTGTGGTTGGTTTGCCTCTGGCTTTTTGTCACTGTCTCTTTCTGACATATCAGTTTCTATTTTTGACTCACTGGGAGAATAATATACAGAAAATAGAACACCTCACAAGGCAGCCAGTATGAGTGCGCCATAAAAAAAAGAGAAAAGGTTTCATCACGCTCTTTCTTTTTGTTAAATAAAGATCAAACGACACCGTAACTTGTATTTCAATAGCCAGAGCAGTTCTTCTGTTAGTTTAACAGGAAAAAATCAAATAAAATCAACTGGGCTCCCAAGAGTCCACTCAGCTCCGCATCCACTACTCTTCATTCTCTCGCGGAACACTTTCTTTTTTTTTTCTCTCTAATCAATAGTGGTTGAAAGACTCACAACAAGATTTCCAGCTTTTTAAAAAGTGGTACATACTGTAGTAACTGTTGTACTACTAACAAGGTAGCGCTTTCACCTCCCTTGTACCTCAGGTCCCTGTAGCGCTCTGACATACACACGCTACGATATGGCCACGCCGCTCCCGCCCTACTGCATGAGAATTGTGTACTACTTCAAAGGCACCTTCAAAAAAAAAAGCACTGAGGTTTAAAACGGTGTAGAACTACATGAACCATGTAGGTGGTTCAGATGAGCTGAGATAACATAAGGTATCTTTATTTACTTACTGCACTTAAAGGAAAATATTGCACTTTTTACTGGATACACTGGGTTTAAAAAACAGCTGCAGTTAACAATCTTGAATGCTTGTGCTCAAACACATCGCTTGTTGCCGCAGTTTTGTTTTTTTTTGCTGTCTTTCTGAAAGCTGGATGACAATTCAATTATCGGCCTCGTGTCCGTGGATCAAGGAGGCAGGGAGAAACAGACTCGCTGTGTCCACAAAAAATAATTCTTAACAACACACCGAGAGTCTTACTAAAGTTTTTTCCCCAAAGGCGACAATGGTCTGATCTCATTCTCAGAAAGAAAGTCGTATTTACAAATGTGTTGTCGCTACACTTCAGAAGCAAAACATGACTTATTTCATGGTTATAACTTAACCACAAATCCTTTGTAATTACAGGCCTTACTTGCATTACATATATGGAGGAACACATGAATTTCAGAGTAAACAGTTTAAAGAAGTAGTTTAGTGGGAAACACATGATCACGCTAATCTTAATGACACTAGTTTGTTAGGGTAACATTGCCGGCACGATGTTTCGGAAGTCAAGGTACACTGTGTTGAGCTTGTGAAATGCAGTCTAAAGTCGCCCTATTCCATATGACCGATCCAAACTGCAGCAAACATCATCCCCATCGGCTGACTGAGCTCGCTTCGCCGGTCGTACGTGGCAGACACTGCGTGTAAAAAGAAGCAGTAGGTGTGGTGCAGCCGGTTTTAGTTTGGTGATGCGTGAAGCTCCAACAAGCAAACCGTGACATTATAAGCAGGCTAAGTTTGGACTTACAAAGAGCTGGAGCAACCGGCTCCTGGTGCGTAGCCACCAAAATGTCAGCGATCCGGAGAATAAGCTCAGTTTCAGGTACGGAGTACGTTCAGGCGTACTGACGTTTCAAAACGGGACGTTCGGAACTGGGGCGGTTATCGACACATGCCCTCGTTCTGCGCATCTCCCACAGGCGCAACGACATGCAAACACTGCACAGGCCGCGCATTCCTTTAGTGCCGAAACAATGGCAGCAGTGTGGTTGAAATATTACATTAGAGGAAAAGATGAACGTCGGGGATCGCAATGACAGAGCAAGCAGTGAACAGAGGGAGGACATGACGGGCTACTGTATGTACGGTGCGCGTCAGAGAGAGGACATTCTGGAATATACCACAGGATATGGTTCTGGCTTTCTGTTTCTTGGAGATAAAACTGCATCTTTTTTTCTTTTTTCTTTTTTTTTTTTACCCCCGTGTCCTCTTTTCTTGGTCCCTCTCCCTCTCTCGTCCTCCAGATCTCGTCTCTTCCTCTCCTCCTCTCCCTCTGTCTGTCTGCCTGACCCTGCAGATATGTGAGGCGATGCACAGCGAATGAATTAGCAGAGCAGAGGCCTCAGACAGCCCTTTATGGAACAGACAGGCAGGCAGGCAGAGTACAACGCCGCGGAGAGAGAAAAAATGAGAGGGAGGCGGTGAATGGAAGGGAAGGATAACACGGAGGTGATGAGACACGGGAGCCGACGGGTGGGATGAAAGGACAGACAGGTGGGAGAAGGATGACAGAAAGAGGGGCGCGCACTTAAAACGCGGAGGAGGAACAGGGAGGGGAGGGTGTGAACAGTGGGGGGAGGGAAGAGAGAAAAGGGAGTGATGAGGCCAGGGAGATGAAGACAGTGAGAGAAATAGCGGGGAAGCCTGGAAGAATGTGTGATGAGTGTGTGTGGGGCAGAAATACAGACAAAAGGAGGAGGCAGACACGGGAAGGAGGTCATCAGCCGTCTGTTTCTGCCTGCATTTTGTCAGCCCCCCCTTTCTGAAATATTCAGCGGCGAAACACATATACGGGGAGGGGTGGGGGGGGTGGGGGGGGGGCATTTCTGAGATGCCAGCGAACACGGTGCAAGATGGGAGCGCGCGTCTGGCAGCATACTTAGCAGCGTGCGAGGCTCACAAGTGGCGAACAGGACTCTGGAGGAGGAGAGGCACTCTCTGCACGACGCACAACGAGCGACGCCACTCGGGGTGCGGGGACGTTTACGCCAGCATCTGTCTCCATGTCACCACGTCGACGACGACAGCGATAACAGCTGCGCGCTGAGCACGGTGGCGATAGCCCTATCGATGCCTGCTGCCGGTGGTAATTACAGTTAAAGACATCAGCGGCGACGACGGTTGCCGGTGATGACAGCGAAGGGCGCAGCTACTAATGCCGATGGTAATGGCGACAAAAATGAGGTCAAATCGAGAGGCGCGTGGAGGGGCGGATGCACCGAAGCAGAGCTGGCAGAGCAGCGAGCAGGATGCAGCGGTGCAGCGCAACCACAGGGTGGAAGGTTTCCTCTACACATCTCTCGAGATCACGCACACACACACACACACACACACACACACACAGCGCAGACCCAAACAACACATACAGCGGCGCCGACCAATTGTTCCTGCGTTCTGACAGCAAGCTGCAGATTGCACAATCAAAAGTCAAACCAGCAATGCACTGGTACTGTTTGATCCTTAAATGTGAGACGGGGGTGGGTTCTGCTCTTACAAACTGCAGCCTCCTCATTAGGCAATATCTGCTCAACACGAGCTAATTATAGTCTCCACTTCCAGTCGTGAAAAAGATTGTTGGAAAGAGAATCAACTGTATTTTATTTCATGTGAACTAAAAAAAAAAACAGTTGCTGAGGTAATCAGAGGTTTGTGGTTTAAGTTTCAGTTCTTGTCTTGAACAGAAACCCCTCTGCTTCTTTGTGCACAGTGCCATTTCTTTCAATCATTCTGTCATTTGCAACCCTCCAGCATCGTCAAATGTCAGTTAAATCGCAGAGAGGGAAACAGTTTTCAGGCCTCGATGATGTACAAATGAATGAATATGACAGTGTTATCTGTTAGATTTGATTTTAAATCAGCACTTGATGATCAATAGGCCGTTTTATGAACAATGCTTCCGACTATGAAAGTCTGCGGTCTCTTGGATCGCAGCAGCAATTCAAAAAGTGGGACACTTTTTTTTTTAAGGTTTAAAAATAAGCACAACCCGATTTCAGTTATGTTTCAGGGATGACATTTACAGTTACAGTTACACGCCGGATTACGTCATGGGTTGTCACAAACTGATAATGCTTTCGGTAGACAGCAAGTCGTGCTGGTTCAGCTTCCTGTGTCGGATGGCTTTCAGTGAGAGAGCCGAACGGAGTTGACACCAGCTCCGAGCGAAATGCCGTAGAAAAAGCACGAACCCAAGCTGGTTTCTGGGAGCCAGGCGGTTACTGGAGGGAGGATCTGTGAGGATGCTCAGCATCAGGTTATCTGTCATCAGTGCCCGACTCCTACCAGTAACTCATTCCACACACCTGCCACCATTGGCCTCCTTTGGTTTAGTGTGGTCGCAGAATTTCCAGAGTTGCGTATCTCAAAACCCTCGCCACACAAATCCTGCACTGCCCGCGTACACCTGTATGTATTACTTACCGCTGTCAGAGCCGCGGGACGGTGTGCTCGTTCACACCTGAGAACAGCCCACCTCTTCCAACTCTCACTTAAGCTGGCTCCAGCCTGTACTCATCACCTCACACACAACCCCCACCCCCCTCATTTTTCCCACCCCGCACCGGATTAACGAAGCCAGCATCCAGCAGCCAGCATGCAATTTTCCTAATTGTAGCCAGAGATTCAAGAGGCCGATATGTCCCCGTCATGTTCCTGGGCGCAGCTTTCAGTCGCTGTTATCACATTAGGACAAATTCAACTAAGTGATTATTATCAAGGGCAACAATGGAGTAAACCCCTGAGATATGATGGTCGCTGCATTGTGTGCGTGTGTGTATGAGGGAGTGTGCAGCTACTACACTTTCTCAATAAATGAATGAAACCAACTAAACACGTCACACTTTACAAAGCTTTAAATAACCGCTTTAAAAGACTAAAAAGACATCAGTTATGGGCCGACAGCCCCCATCAAGTAATATGAAATATATCCGAGCAGAAACTAAAATGTTGTGAGTACATCAGAGGGACAGCACATACGAGATGCTTGGAGACAAGGTCAGAGAGGCCAGGCTAACATGGTTTGGATGCGTGCAGAGGAGGGAAAGTGAATATATCGGTAGAGGGATGCTGAGTTTAGAACTGCCAGGCGGAAGGTCTCGAGGGAGACCAAAGAGGAGGTTTATGGATGTGGTGAAGGAGGACATGAAGTTAGTTGGTGTGAGAGAAGAGGCTGTAGAGGACAGGATTAAATGGAGGCAGATGATCCACTGCGGCGACCCCTGAAGGGAGCAGCCGAAGGAGGAAGAAGAAGGAGAACCTGTAAAGCAGTCTGCCCTTGACGCGCTCCACCCCCAGATCAATCTGTGCGGCTATCTGGGGATCGCTCGGCGACGCACGCACGCTCGTCTGTGACGGACGGGCAGAAATGGCGGCGGCAGAAAGAAGGGAGGGGAGCGCGGAGGGCGGCTCGCCTCCCAAACATCGCAAGACCTGCTCGTCGGAGGCCTGGGCTACAGCGCATTACAGCCTGAGAGCAGACGAGAAATCACATCATGCCCGTGGTAATCTCCGGCCCCCGCGGGACGCCGCCGCGCTGTGCATAACAACGCAGAGTGACGGGGCAACGGAAGAAAAAAAAAAAAAAAGGGTGAGCGAGAGAGGCAAAGAGACAGTGGGAGGCAGCGGTGGAGGGGAGGTTGCAGCTTAACCCTCATGACATTTTTGCCATCGGCTGCAATGCCTATCTCTAAGCCTCACACACCCACACACACACACACACACACTGTGGACTAAGACCTTGTACCAGCACTTGGAAATTCAGTTTGCAGTTCAGTGCCTATCCCAGAGTGACCTGTTACAAGCTGCCACATAACAAGTGAAGTGATCAGAACCTGCTCGGCTATTTGTCCCAGACTTTCTAATCTCATAAGCAAGAACAAATATGATTTGGAGTTCGCTTCGGCAACATCCTCCGCTTAATGGCCGAGGGTTTTCAGTGACAAGGGTGGGGTTGGCTCGAAATAAGATTTTTTTGAAATGCGACTGTGGCTTTTGTCGCTTGATCGGACACACCATTTTAAAAGCCGAGACATGATCGCTTCTCTTCTTTATTGTTAACAAATCCAGGTGATAGATTAAAGCATCTGGCTCTTCGCAATAGACCTGTATTGCTAATTAGAGACTGAACAACTGTTGCACTGCAGTTTATTTTGAGCAGGTACCACCTACGCCGTACTGTCCTAACCACAAACGTGCTATTTACACCTGTCTGAGGAGCTGTTGCTAAAAAAAAAAGAAATGACAGTGCCAAGTTGTTTTCAGGAAATTGGTGAGCCTTTTTTAAATGTTTTTTTCAAAGCGTGTCCACCGTGGACAGAGAGCCGCAGAGATTTGCACACGTGCTGATTGCATTGGCACGAAATATCAATCACGGTGTATATTTGTAAAATTGTTTAAGAGTTAACATTTGGGCAACTGTTTTTTAATCTCTGCTCCCTGATCAAAGGTATTGTCATGATTTACTGCAAATATGAATAAATCATGTGCTGTATATTTCATATGACTGCACTTGGACGTGCTACGTGATGTGATGCTATTTTTGCTGCTGAAAAAAAAAACCCTTGTTGTTCAAATGCTGCTGTCTAAACCTGTCATGATTATGGGTAGGGTGGAAAAAAAACCCCCAAAAAAAACAAATCTTGAGGGGACCTGGTTAAAAGTGTTAAATACGTAAATATTTGTACAATCCACTCTCTTCTATTCTCAGCAGAGGACAGCTGGCAGCTCCGCTCTGGTAGCTGTTGGGCATATCTGTTCCACGCCCGATCGTGTGCCTATGATGTCCTCAAATGGCAACCGCTGTGCAGTTTTATTTTTAGAGTTACGGAGGAATTTTTTGACATTTCACTCTTTTGCCTCATCCCGCATCGCACGGCGAAATCTATCCGCCACGAGACAACAAAGAAAGTCCCAAAGGTCGCTCGACACATTTCTCTGTTTCTCAGAGTTTTTGCAGTGTGTTTCTAACGCACCGACGTGCAGGATGTGCAAACATCGTCCGCCACGAACGGGCGCTAAATGAAAACGGGTGATGAAGAGAGCTCTGAAGCCTAATGCCTCACTCTTAGCACGTACGGCGCTCTCAAACCTGAGGGGAACCGCACGCAAAGAGGCTGCGCGGGTCAAGCTAATAAAAAGAGGAGAAATAGCCTGGATACAGTTTGTTCTTATCTCTGCTTCTCTGAGCGCAGAGGACGGTGCCAGTGAGAGACTTCATAAGCCGCAAAATCAGTACAGTGCTGATCCTACAGAGGCAGGAAAGGCAAGACCCCATTTTCCTCTCACTTGACTCGACTTAATTAACCAGAATGAGTCAGAAGCAACATTCAGGATTTAAGATTTATCCTTATGGGATTGAGGATCTCTCTCTCTCTCTCTCCCTCTCTCTCCGTGTTTATGGTTGACTTCAGTGCTAACTTCCTGCTCATTACTTTAATGATGGCGCGACTGCGAGCTTATGCTCACGAGTGCAGTTTGCTTTCTTTGGGAACGGCAGGAAACGCGCGCGCGCCCGTCGGGGAATCAAATGGAAGTCGAAAATCCCGCGCATGCATTATGCATGCGTGTCGTCGGGAAAAAAAAAAAACAACTGGCAGCCTCGTCGGGAACAAACTTCAAGAAAACTTCAACAGGTTTTCACAGTGCGCAAGTTGCGCGATACCTGCGCGATTAGAGGCGATAAAAGAGTTAATGACGGAAAGAAAAAGCAAATGGAAAGATGGGTAAAGAGTGACAAACGCATTTTTCTTTCTCCACTGAAGTATCAGCCGAACTCACAACACAGCTGTGATACAGAGAAAGAGTCTGACAGACAGATAGGCTATATCCAACCCCGGCTCTCTGCTTTTGCTTTAGATGCATTATTCATCTGTGTGCCAATTTGGAGGAACCCTCCCAATCCCCGAGCTAGCGCTGAAAAAGAGGAGAGAGAGAGAGAGAGAGAGAAAGAAGGCAAGAGAGAGAGAGAGAGAGAGGGAGAGAGACGGGCAGACGACAGAGAAAGAAGTCACAGAGAGAACGTCAGAAAAAGAAAGAGGGAGATAGAGGAAAACACCAGAACAAAAGGACGGGTGAGACAGATGCAAGAAAGCGGGAGCAGGAGCGGCTCGGTCTCTCGGCTGCTATGTAGTGAAACATCCAAACAGGATTTCAAATGAGCCGGGGACACTTCTCCCTACATGTTTTGATATTCCCTGCACTGGTTGACTCGTCTGCGCAGAGCAGATTAATGACGATTTTCATGCTAAAGACTCTTAACCCTGTCGAAAACACAGAGGGAGCAGAGACCTCGGGCCCGGAGCTCGCGTCATGCAGCCTGGAACCTGGAACAGCGCTCGGTTGAGAAAATCGCTGCGAAGGCCAGCGCAAGCACGCGCAAATAGTTTCACAGCAGTGCAGCGCTGCCATCTCTGATCGTAGCACGCGCTACGTCTGTCGTTTCTTACTGTCTCGAGTGTCTTAATGATGTCGGGATCTTCCCGGCATTCCTCCCGGTCAACCGCATCCACGCTGGCAGCCGCTGAAGCCGTCTGTCCTGGGACGGCCTGCCCCAGATTTAACCCCGCACCTCCAGCTTGTCTCACCCTCGCCCCCTTCCCAGGTTTGATACCCATTACGGCAGCAGGCTGTGACACACACACACACACACACACACACACACAGACCAGATGTCTTTAACGTCACAGCCTCGCGGAAGATAAAGTGGTCGCCCAGCAGCACCTCTTCACCGTGGATGGATGTGTGTGTACGAGGGGGAGGGCGGGGAGTGGGGACGGTAAGTGTGTGGGCTGGATCAGTAGGATTTAATCTGCTGCCGTCTCCTCATAACACAGCTCTGAGCTTTTAGACCCATCAGCTGGTTGCGTCAGCCCCCCCCACTCCACCCCAAAGCCCACGTTGCTGCACCACACAGACGGCTAACAGGCTACCTTTGGCTCTGGACAGTTTACGCTGCTTCTCTCTACATTGATATCTGTCTGCATCACATCTAGATGCAGAGTTCATTACTTCATGCAGCTACTGTGCGTTCATTCCTACTGTAGCGTTACGAAATAGCATTAATGAGTGATGCTGTGAGGGGCGTTGGCTGGCGCTCCTGTGCTGAGGGATCTGTCAAACCGTGGAGCTGCTCTGAGGATTCGCCTGTCAGACTTGGCCTTATTTGTCAGTTTGCTGCCGATTCCGCTCCCTCAGCTTTGTCGTGTCACCGTTCCGACTGCTTCAGAGCCCCCCCCCCCGGGGAATCGCCCACATGCGGAGGATGTGCCAGGCCTCGTGGCTGATTTACATCAGGTCAGCCTTCGCCGAGACGGGCGCAACGCTAAAGCTCCGGCGATACCACTACTTATGAGAAATTAAACAGCTGCGAAAACCTCCAGGGAGGCTGGCATCACAGTCAAACGGGGCTGTAAAAATAGGTCTCACTCTTCCTGTGGCACAGGCAATTTATTTTACTCCATTCGGTATTAAAGATGCGCCACGCGTTTGCGGGGAAATCGTCCAGAGCCTTTCAGCTCAATATGACACCCCAACTAATTATGGCCGCAAAAACGGTGACGGTGTTGAATCAGCACTTCTTTAACAGAGAGTCAGAAAATACATGCTAAGCTTCACCAAGGCAGGATTTATTGCAGGTCCATTGTGTTGGATTGTACAGCTGCACCTCATAAACTAACACCAATATACTCTGTACGCGCTCTGTGCCTCAGGCTGCGTGTCTTGTAATCAAAAACCAATATATTTCTTTTGCCCAAGACAGACTCAAAAGAATCCCAGAGTCACAATCTCCCTCAAATCACTCGTGGCAGCCTACAGGGATCACAATCACAACTCAACTCAATGAAGAAAACACAGACAAGACTCAGCGTGTCAGCCCTTATTTCTAATTACAAATATCTTGATTTTTCAGTATTTAAGGGCCTTTTTGCATCGCAGCCTTACCGACTTTTCTGCCCAGATCCATTATGTCATGACCAATTGACTTCAGGATTACGAACGCAACAGGAAACACACGCGTACACGTGTAGAGCCACATGGCAGCGCCTGATTCCAAGGTCCCGGGTGGCGAGTGATGTTTTCACACTTGTGCGGGGAGATTGCTATTTCTGCACGGAGCCAGATAACTCAATTATTCATCGCGGATGCTGGTGCACTCACTTTACCTCTGCGAGGAAGGGGGGGGGTGTCGAGCTCAGAGCGCGCCCTCCACGTGTGCGCACGCGCGCCCGCTGCGAGAGAAGGCCTCCGACAGAAGATGAACTGCTGACACGCCACACCACACAGCGGTTAGAGGAACGGGGCGAGCGGGGAGAAGGAGCTGTCATAAACATGGCAATCAGAGAGATACGAGGCTGGAGGTGAGGATCAGAGCGCAGAGGGAGAAGAGGGAAGGAATTAGTTCTCTTATGTTCTCTCGAAGCCAACTGCGCGGCTTCCAGTCTCTCCGGCTTAATAAGCGGTTACAAAAAAAAAAAAAAGAGACCACTTTCGAATTACCGGCAAAACTGAAAACTCAGCTACCGCCGCGCTCAACCTTTCTGCACAACGGGGCATTTTGAGCAACATGTGGAGTCCTGCTCATGTGGCCTGAAACTAAGACACATTTGATATGTTTTTTTGCTAGTTATACAACACACTCGTCACCCCCCCATACGGACACAATTCACAGTTTTTAGCCAATCTTCATCTCGACAAGAAGTGGAGAAGACAAAAGGGAGAGCAGACCGGAGCCCGGCATGACATGTAAATGAGGTGGTGACTTGGGTGGATTCAAACCCACAAGGTGGTGGTTGTACTGGGTGGTTTGTGTTGGGTTTATGTGAATAAGCCTACATCGCCACAAAAGCGTTACGCAGCAGACTGTGAGGGCCGTGGCTCAGTGTGTGCTGCCGGGAGTCTACAAACAGCTGCTGAGTGCTGCCCCTGGAGCCCATTTATCACCCCCTGACTCCAGATGGAGTCCTAGGAAGTCCCGCGCAAACACGCCGCGCACACACGGCCCACGGGCGCAGGCATCGTCAACACGTATGCACACGGGCATGTAAACAAAACCAAAATCTTCGCACGCAAATTATTTGCACAACACGCAGATCAAAAGGTTTTTTTCTCCTATCTGCACCTTTTGCACGCTCTCGGCATTTCCAGACATCAATCTTTGACTTAAAAGAAGTGAAAACGAGCGCACGTGCGCACGCACACACACACACACACACAGGAAAGACACATAACTCACCGTCGGTGGCAGCCTATCTCTCGCCTTGCGCTGCTGCCCTTATTTCCCCGAGGACGACTCTGGAGAGCCAATTGGAGCAGTTACGCATGTCGACACTTCCACGCAACCATTTACCACACTGCACCCACACAGCGGCTCTTTTCATCAGCCTTACAGTTGGCAACTCGCCCGCAGACGCCACGACAACGTGCGCACGCAGTGGATTCTCGGAAACGCAAAGACAAGCATTCTCATTTCTCACAGATCACACACACACACACACACACACACACACACACATTTGTGGATTCGCACATTTCCCTCCACTTTCATCTTAAGGCCGATCAGACGCTGGGTGATTTATTTTAAACCATTCCCCGAGGTTTTTATGGGATTGAGCCCGTACTCAATAGCGTTCGCTTTCTATGTCAGCAATTTATGAATCCACCCCCTTAGCAAGCTAATGAGGGATGGAGAGAGAGAGAGGGAGCGGTAAGAAGAGCAGATGTGGAGAGATGGGCAGACGCAAGAGGAACCAACCGGCGCTGTCTGAGTATACTGTAAGTTCGCATACAGTAGCACACGCCCCCCGTGGCTTCTGGGTGAGTCACTCTCTGCACTTGCAAGCTTGCGTGCGTGCCCCCGTGTGCAACAGCTTCCGCGAGCGCGCGTTCTGGCTGTGCAAATGCGAGCTAGCTGAAGAAAGCGCGGCGCGAACCCCCGAGACGCCCCGTAAAGGGCTAAGCTCTGACACAACAAAGACAGAGCGCGGCACACCCCTCGACCGTCACGCCACCATCTCCCATTCACCGCCCGGCGCTAAGTACCAGCCGCACGTCTGTGTCTAATTTGCACTGGATATTCCATTTCCATTTGAAAGGTGGCTTGTGCCCATTGAGCAGCGTTATCGTGGCCGTGCAGACAGAGCGAGGCTGCCCCGCTCCGCCCCGCCTTAGACGGAGGAGCCATCGATTTGCTCCAGTCTTAAAAGCCAGCTTATGGAAAACCCATTACCCCAGGTGAATTCTGAAATGTTAACCTACATGTGTGTTTGCCGCCACTCTCCTCGCCGCCTGGCTAGCCTACACCGCCGCCACGGAGGGAGAGGAGAGAGGGGAGCGCGCTCTGCGGGCTGCTTCTCAACGCCGCACGCAGGCTCCTCTCGAGGTGAGTCATGCAGCCTTTTCTTTACGCTCCTTGTCCAAGGCCACCTACCTTACACCTCCACTCTAGCGCAGCCGCCGCCAAGCTGCTACGCCTGCTCCTCCATTACTCTGCTCACAGCCTCTGACACTGTAGAAAAGTCACAGATGACTAATAATGATGCAGCTGAAAAAGGCCCGCTGCTACACTGAAAATGATTTGTGAGGCACCGAGCTGAAACCCATAACTTTTAATAGTAAGAACATCCTCATCTTATAGCTTGAGAAAAGTGGCATATTTACCTGCTGTCTGTAGTACAGATATATAAAAAAACCAATAAACTGCAGAGGAAACATCAAGCCAGGTACTCACACTCACACTCACGATTCGTCATCTTTCTAAATACAATTCAATGCCCACTATCAACGGTCCAAAACCCAAAATAGGTTCAGTCAGAACCAAGAAAATCAAATCTTCTCGTCTGAGTGGTGCTTGGCCGGCAGAAATGTGTTGGATCTGACAACACGTAAAATGCACAAGATCACTTGGCAGGAGCGCCAGTCCTTCAGTAAAGTCGTCATCTGAAGATAATGCTTGGGCAACTCCCAACGGTACGTCAACGCCATGAGGAAAACACAATATAAATGACATCACATTAATATTTCACAGGCACCGCACGCTCGCCATGGAAGAAGCAAACGATACCGGTCGCGATTTGACTTCGACCTGCCGGCCCTGCATGCTGGATGAGACGCATGTGTGTGACGGCGCGCGTCGGCTTAATGTAGTGCAGGGGTCCTGCTAATTGGGTTAGTGCACGGTTTGGCTAATTGGGTTAGCAGAGATTCCATGACAGCGACCACGCCGACACACCCGGACTCGCCATCGATCAGATGGAGGAGCGAAAGGGACAAACACCGCAGGTGCTTTCGTTAAACAAGTGCAAGCGCATGCGAGCACAACGCACACACACACACACACACACACACACACACACACGCACGCATATCAGATTACACTGGGGCTTCGGGTCAATTCTAACAGAGGGAGGGTGGAGATATTGAGTTATCATAAAAAGCGCTGAATAGAGGGGGGGGCATTTTCAAAAATGGCAGCGAAGGGCTGGGTTTGTGTGTGCGTGGTTGCATGAAAGGGAGAAAGTGTGTGTGTGTGTGTGTGTGTGTGAGAGAGAGAGAGAAAAAGACAGAGACCACTTGGGACCTCAGCTCTCTTTCATGTGGAGGTAAATACATAAATAATAAAATTAAATCATCAAAAACAGCCCAAAATAGCCCCAGTCCTTCTCTCAGTAAGACAAACACACACAGAGTATCATACATTCCTATTTCTTCAAAGTTATATCACTTGGTAAATTTAATAATCCATGTATTAAAATGTCAAATAATGACAAAAATATCCATTGCATCCGTTACACAAGAATTCACGTGGCCTGGATGCAGTCTTCTGGATTAAAAAAAATCGTCGTCTTACAATAAAAAGTAAAAGACTAATTGTCAGCAGGGTGGTTGTGTATCTGCAGGCTTTGATGTGCATCTTGCTCCCGTACCTCTCCACTATCTGATGACGCTAGGTGCAATCTGCAAAGACTCGGGGGAGCAAAGCCCTAAAAAAAAAAAAAAAAACACATTTGCAAGGTTTTCAGGCACCAAGAAATCTCAACCCCAGTTGTGTCAATTCGCTCCCTCGCTTAACACAATCTGCTGCCTCCTAAAATAGCTCAGTGTGTCTCTGAAGCCAGGCTCCTGACTTTACACCGAGATAGACAGATAGAGTGCGTGCAGCAAAAAAAAAAAAAAAAAAAAGGCCGTCGCTGCATAAACCACAACATCCACCCTGCGATAGGCACACTGCATGATCTGGAGGTTCATTTTGTGTGATCCCGCTGTGTTGCAGACGCAAAAGATTTGGCTGCTTCGGCTTGGAGACATCGCGCACTTGTGACGGCGGCAGCGTGCTCGTCATACGAGCCCTCTGACGAAAGTGCGCGACCTTTGCTTCACCTTTGGAAACCTGAATGGTATGAATGACTTCACCGAGTAGCTCCATGGCCAACATGTCTGACGCCGGGTCCGCGCGTAAAGAGATTCCCAAATACGCAAAGTCGCTGAGTGACACAAAACCTAATCTAAATGGATTAGCCCGCTCTTGCTTATGTTTTGATTCTGCTGCGAACTGTTCTCTCAAGCCAAAGGCGGCCTCCAGAGTGGAGTTCAGCCAATGTGATCCCACTTTCCGCAAGCCGCTCTTATTAAGCAGCACCACTAAAAGCCTGAGGATTCTCTTACTAAACCAATCAATATAGGATCTGCCTTGCCACGGTCCCCAGAGCCCTGGACTCCACCCTTCATTCTTCCTTCGGCTCTCACAGTCCCTGCAGTCTAACTCATTCACAGGAGGCGCTGGGGTGAGGTGGATGCTGCGTGTGTGCATTTTCTTAATACTGCACACCCAAAACAGATCTAACACCAAATGCGCTGCTCCCTCAAACCTCGGGAGGCGAAACAGGTGAGAACGGTCCTCGGAGGCCACGCCGAGGAGCAAACCGCCTGTTAATGAATAAATAAACGCGCCAGTCAGCGCGAACGCCCCGCTGTCCTCGCTGTCTTTGAGTGTAGAGGCTGATCTTCCATCGCCAACACCTGTGTGACTGTCAGAGAAATCGATAAACAGCCACTGTTGCGAAGGTGAACGCGTCCCGGGGGCGCACGCCATGGTCCCGCTGGCCGTCTGGAACAGGAAGAGGCGTTTAGGACAGGGCGACACGGCTCATCTCCATGTTGGCACAATAGCCGCGTCGCCAATTAGAGCAACACATGCGAGGAGTGGTTATGTAACCTCCCCCCTTAAAGCAAGAGGAGGCACTATTTTTATGCCAGAGCGTGCCGATCTAAGAGCACGAAACACAAGGCAGAAGTGCGATAAAGCAGCGCGTCCCGTCCCCGCTAATGAGACCCAGGTGATTCGCTCTGTTTGCGCAGATTAAACTGTCGTTGGTTTAAACACCTCTCCGCCCACAAGTGGGGACAAAGTCAAACTTAACTAATGAAAATGGAAAACGAAAAGATCTTTTTCTCTCTCAGCATGGACACAAGCGGAACTGTGAGGCTGGTTTGCGTGGCGCCGAGCGGCCAGTCAGCCGACAGAGAAAAACTCACAGTAGTAGAAAAGGCCAGGGTGGCTCATATTTGACGTGATGAAACGTTACTTCAAACAGTTTGGGCTGCACCTTCACAAATATCTCCATGTGACTTTCACTGTTTTTTGGCCCATGGGAATCACACAGGATATTATGGCTGGCCCAGCTTCACTGGGGTTTGCTGTAACCCAGTAGAGTGGAGCCTGCACTTGCTTAAAAGGAAAGGGGCATAGGTGGCAGGGACCGTGATAAGTGATAATTGAAAAGCCACGCATGGCCGCATACTTTAAAGCCAGTCTTTAAACACCATTTACCAAAAAAGCCAATAAATCAATGTGCTCTGTGATACTAATGAAACGAGGGCGGAAGGTATCGCTCTCGCTTCACGGGAAACGGGCCGACGGAGCGGACCCCAGGGCGGGAGGGAAGTGTTGGTTCGTTCGTCAGAAGCATCCAAAAGCAGTAAACGCAAGGAACGGTCAAAAGACCCGAGCAGGGGTCGCGGCAAACTCGGGGGGAAAACGAGGAACAGCACTGGAACGCTCACACGGGGGGAAACGGAGCTTAAATCCACTGGGGCAAAGAGACGACAACGAGACACAGGTGCAGCTCATCAGGGCAGGTACGCACAAGAAACGCGACAGGATGTGAGTTCGGAAACGAGACAAGACAAAGCAGGAAGCACCAAATAAATCACAAGTGACAAGAAACCTGATTTGGGTAACTTGACGGGGCCTGAGAGAGGCGACGTTTCCTCGGTGGCGACTCCGTGGTCATTTAAACTGCTGCCGAGACTTTCTACCGCCAGCTGATAGGACGTACGCAGACACCTGTTCCTGTGGCAGGTGAAACCGTGGCCAACTAAAATGGCGGCCGTGGCGTTCGATTGCAGTGGGCTCCTTCTCTTCGCGTCAGATGACCTGATTGGGAGGGGGGGGGCCCGTGGGATTGTTACTTCAAAAGAAAATGGCAGGATAAAATTTGAAAGCAAATTTCAAGTGGATGAGGCACCAAACGCTGGCTGAAGCAGAGAGCGCAACGATTTCGCTCCATTTGAGGGGTCTGGCCGCCAAATGGGAGCAGACAATGAAGCACGTACACTGTCTGCATGTGCAGTAATAATAGAGCAGTAGCAGTAATGTTCAGAATAAAAGGTATTGTTCCACGTTCTTCTACTCTGACTTATTACAGCAGACGCAATGTGCAGTTAACGGCATATCAGCGTAAATCACTGTTTTGTTTTGTTTGTTTTTCTTCGCCGCTTTATTCATTGCGTTTGCTCTTGTATATAGTCGTGTTCGGGGGCATTACGCCGTAATGCTGCTGAGACAGGAATCGATACTTATGAATTACAGCGCCTCTACCCTAATGGGGAACGACGGCAGTAGCGCGCGGAGCCTGAAATGTATTTAAGTGCACGCGGAGATGACGGGGGCTCGGCTACCTGCGCCCTCGTCAGTTAACGAGGACGCCGCCGTGCGACGTGCACGTTAGATGTACGGACTGATAAGTGACGAGGCGCGACACGGCGATGGGTCGGAATTCTGCCACTCACCGATGTCGCTATGGTGATTTTTTTTGTTGTTGTTAGAATTCGGTGTTAAATGTGCAATGGAATTACTCATATGATGCATAAAGAAAACTAAAACAATGCATTTGTTCCACTTCTCCCTGCTTGTCGTTCCTTATTCAGTCCTCTCTTTTTCTCTCTCTGGTGCTCGTGCCATCGTTCCCTCCCTTGGCCTCAGCAGTGCTTCTTATTGCCCTGTACGACGCATTAATAATTGAGAGAATTTAATGTAGACAGTGAGTTTTGGTGCCGTGAGCCCCTTTGGTCGTGGATCCGCGGCGCTAATGCTGGATGGCAGGCCGGTCTGAGGCCCCGCACTCCGGGTCCGGGCTGGGGGCACATCTGTTTGGCTCTCTGGCGAAGCGACAGCCCCCCGATCCCATGAGCTATTACGGACACAGCTGACGTGCACGCACACGTGTTCCCGTGCGTACGCCGACGATTCACGGACCATTAAGCCTGTGGTCGGGGGAATCTCACGTCACGCTCGCGACCAAAGGCCACGGACGGTGACTGGCGTTCTCAAAACCACTCAATAACCTGCTGACCGCTGTGCTCTCTGTTCTCTGTTTAAACACCACAACTCTCAGTCCTGGACCCAGCGCCCACACAGTCTCTCCGTATAACACGTATGAGATGCACGAGAAGGAATGACACTGTTTACAGGAGGGAATGACGGAGTGTGTGTCGACAACGGCAGCGTGTGTCACAGGTCAGACTGGTGTGTGAGTGTCAGCGTATGAGCGAGTGTTAATGTGAGGAGCAGAGTAAGTTTGACTGAGGCAGCACCAACTCGCTCTCCCATCGCCTTACCTTGAAAACAAAGCGTGTACCTACGCGGCGGCATTGCTGGCAACGTCCGGGCTTCAAGTCGAATTCAGATTAAGCCCCGTGGGCATTTAAGGAGACGTGGACAAGATGGCAAGGTCACCAGCACCGCTATTTGTGTGACTGTTGACTGTTGACTTCATGGTTGCGAGCTGACCCTCAAATTGAAAGTTCGATGCTGTCCACACTTCAGTCAAACGCTCTCTCTCACACGCACGGCTATTTAAAGTAACACATACTGTCGTTTTCTGTTTCCTTCGGCTGTGCACGCGTCGTGTGTGCGTTCTCAATCGGGCACAGAAAGCCATTGTTCGTGCTCACGCTTTTCAGTCTAGCGGTGCGCCCGCCTTTATTCTGCAAACGTGCCCTCTGTGTTTGCGCCGTGCCTGTTTGTTCGCCCCCAGAACAGCCGTCGTAGCTGTCGGTGTATTTGCAAGCTGGCGGCGTACGCATCGACCGTGCCTGCGTGTTTGTGGCGACTTCAAAAACATACCAGAGACCGGAGTTGTCTCTATGGTATCCCTAATCATATCCAATATCAAATCACACCACCTCCAAAATTTATTTCACCGGCAGTCTGAACATGTTGGGAGTACAGTATGACCTCAAGTTCAAGTGTCAAGTTGTGCTGCATGTACGACACTGTGATGTGTTACATGAGTACAGAGGTACACCTGCACAAGCTTTTACACGCTCAGAAAAGTACAAATCTATCTATACTATCTCTATGTGACATGCTAAAACATATCATTTATTTAACAGCTCAGTGAGAATGTCAACAAATACAGACATTACTCAATATTATGATACTGTATTATGACAGTGTGTGACAGTGAGCTGATGAAATCACGACTGTGAGTAAAAGAATTTATTCTGCTGTGTATGGGAAAGTATCGCGACGGCGTGTTTGACAGCTGGTATGATTTATGACCGCTCATAAACATTACTCCTTGGGCACACGTCTGCCTGTGTGTTTATGAAAGAGAGTGCGCGCGCTGTGGGTTTCACGCGCGTATGATGCATGCATGCGTAGCAGGCGACAGGGAAGAGGCTGCGGTGCAGGTGCGCCAGTGAACCCGAGAGGATGTGTTTATTTCTACCAGATGAAGGCGGGAAGGGATGATGGGATGGAGGAGAGGCGGGGGGATGAAAGGGGAGGGAGGGAGGAGTGCTCCAGTCCTGTCGCCTTGGGTGCATCAGCAGCAGGAATTGTTCTCTGCCCTGTGGGGGCCATCTGACTGTTCTGTCACCCTCCACAGAAGGCTGACTCTGCCTTAAAGTGCTCGGCCCCGCGCCTGCGGTTCGACATGCTTGATGTTTAATACATACACGGGGAGAATATTGAAAACGCCCCGGGAGAAATAAAGCACACAGGCTTTAAGGGAGAGAGTGTTTTCTGTCAGTTTGTCGAACAAGCGAGAAAAGAGGAGCTCCTGTGCAAAGTGTGTGTGGGCAGACCGGGAGCGTAATTGCACGGAATTCGAACCAGAGCTGGCGCGTCGTCGCAAAATTCGAAATATTCGAGAGTTAAGCACCTTTCAGCAGAACACGCTTGTACTGAGTGGCGGACAGTCTCGCGCTGGTGGTTGTATAATGTGCTGACATGTCTGTGCCAGGAAATATAGTACGTCACATTCACACACGATGCTTCAGTGGAAATAACAGTTGCGAAAGTCAACGCGTAAGCTGAAATGCCGTTCCCAGTGCGCTGCTGCTGCACTCCTGCAATCGGGGTGAGCGTGGTGTAATCCAGGGCATCGCTCCTCAATAAAGCAGGAGAACGGGCCTCAGGGGTGACCCTCCTGCTTAAGTCAACACAATGAGTGTAATGAGGTGAAATACACACACTCACGCACACACACACACATGCACGTACGGGCACTGGAGATGGGAACCCTTGCTGCATAGTAAGTGGATTTCATTCATCTACATGCACTGTGCCTGCTGTAGAAGTTCTGCTCACGCCCACACCCACACATTCAGCAGCACAGGGAGCACTTCGCTCCGTGGCTTATTACAGGTGAGAAAATCGTTGCAGACTGAAGCGGAGCCTCCACGGCTGAGGCCGGGATCAGCACTGGTCTCCGTTGCCAATCCCAACAGACAATTATTTGTCTTATGGACATAAAAAAATATAATTCTGCCACATATCATTTGTGATAATTCAACATTAAATCATCTTTCTGTCTGACATGGCTGTGTCTCCTCTCTTGAACCGAGCGTCCGCAGAGTTCATCAGTTCTGAGTCCATAATTAATCAACCCTGTGAGCAGGACTGATGCACTTTCCCTTATCATCACCTACAGCCATCCCCGCCCATCCGGGCCATCAGCGGATTAATGATGAGTGCCCCCGATAGGGGAGCCCCCAACAAAGGCTTTATTAATTAGCCTTACACTGACACGGCGTGCAACACATGTTCACTCCAATCAAAACTTTAAAGGAACACGACGGACCTCCCGATCGCCCACTGTAATGCGCTGCATGATACAAAACCCTGACTGCTTGCGTGCGTGCGTGCGTGCGTGCATGAAGTTGCGGGCGTGCGTGCGGAGGGGGAAAGAGCGCACCGTTTCCCAATTAAAACGGCAACTTTCACACATCGCAGATCCACCGGTTATGTCATCCTGCACTTCACTAAGAAGGCTATGAATGATTGATCAGACAGGTGGGATCGAGGAGGGCGCGATTCGGAGGCGATGAAGAGGCGCACGCAGAACTGGTCGAAACAGTCGCACACGGAGGAAAGAGGCAGAGACGGGATGTGTTGTACTCACTCGCCCCCCCGGTGCGTTAGAGGAGCATCCCGGTCTCTCACGGCCAGCTCTTCAGATGAGTTCTCCTGGGACGGCGCGCCTCGATCCTCACTATCATTCATTGGAAAGCCCCAGCCTCCTCAAAGCCTCCCCTCATTCTTCTTCTTTGGCATCGCTTGAAAAAACCTGCTGCATGCCGACCGAAATTCGCCTTGAACTGCTGTCGCACGGTTCCAGCCGTCCGTCTCTCGCTATGTCGAGCACAAGTGACAGTGGCGGATTCCTATTTGAGGAGATGCTGACGCGCAACCGGAGGGGCTCGCCTCTTGCCTTTCTCATCTGGCTCCATCAGCTTTCGGTTAGGCAGCACCATGTGACCGAAAGCACTGTCAAGACAGACACCATAACGAGTTTAGTTTCCGGTTCGGGCTTTCAAAATAAAACGTTCCATGACACCTGAAAGGCACAATTATCCAGTAAAGATTTGACTTCAATAACTGCAAGCTAAAATTAGACACAACCAGAGCAACAAAGTAAGAAACACAGTGAACAAAAAACTGTTAATAAAAACTTAAGGGAGATCTATTAAGATATTTATATTAATGCCAAGGATGGAATGAAGGAAGGAATTAGAATATATAATGGTATATACAAATATCACAGTATTAAATGAAACAGTCCATATGTCTCAAAAAGTAAATTGAAATGTGGGCTTTTTGTCTGGAATCATTTCAGCTGTTTAGCTCCATCCACCCGTTTCTGGCATGCACCCTGTGGGTGAATTTATACAATGACATTAACATGAAAGGGGGGGCTCTCAATAGATGGGCTCTCTAGCTAGGCTATATAGTGTATGGCTCTGGCTCAACTGATATTGATTGTAAATATATATCACAATATATGTATTTGCCTGTTGAGTCATATACATTCAAATGCAGGCTACACAACCAAACAATATGACAAACTCAAACTCTTTTTCAGTTAGCTACGGTCGGTGTTCTCCATGCTAACCACATACTAGCATTACAGCCTATCTAGCATGAGACAGCAACTGGAAGAACAAAACAGGGCTAAAACTACCAGAAGATTAGATGTCTTGTGGAGCAGTTTACCTACAATTCAGCCATAACAATTTAAGCTAAAGGCTAATTTCTGTCAGCCATGCTGTAAGCTAATGATGGCTATATAGTGTAGTAAAGGAGTGGATATGCTTTTATTTCGAAGGCTACCGACCTCATTTCCTGTACTTTCCCAAGCTTAGGTTGATTCACTTGTTCGCTTGATTCACCTGTGAAGGCACCCATTCAATTAGGACCGACCTCACGGACGAGTGCCCTCAAGCGCCCAGCGTTAGGATAACGCCAACTGCTCAAACACGATTTGGGGCATCAGGATTTCTCCACCAAAGAGTATTCTCATTATAAATTATTGACATCCTCCTCATAATAACCTCCAAATTTATTTTTCATCGAATCTGGATCTTTCTTTGTGGCAAAAGAGCGAGAGAATCAGAGGAGACTCTGCCTCGAAGGGCACATGCATGATCTTAAACTTTTATGAGCATGGGGCTAAATAAAGAAAGCATTCATATCCTTGTCTGACAGCCAGTGGTAGCTGTAATTTGCAGCTTTGTGGGTTAGTTTGTGCTGATAAATGCACTGTAGAGCTGAAGGGAGCAGCTCATGTTTCTGATAATTTAAGTTGGGTTATGAAGTATTATTTGCCACAGAAAGTGTTAGTTGCAACCACCCCTTACCCACAGCAGTTCCCCGGGTGACACGCAGCATTTCAGCCTGAATAATGCCATCATTTTTAAACCTGTGGTATAAGCAAACTGCTGTTGCACCACAATGATTTGGGAACATCAAGTCATTCAGACTGGAGTAAGTATAAGAAAGCATGGACTCTGTTTTGCTCTCAGGTCTCCATCAGTGATGAATTGGCTGTTAGATAATAGTGAAACAGCATGAGGATTTTTCACTGGCGTGTTTGAGCGCCAAAATGTGTGAGAAAGGAAACAGAGGAGAAAAAAGAGAAAGAGTGGGGATATAGAAGCGACAGCCTATGACGCTTTCAAAGAGAGAAAAGCCTTGGCCTTTTGAGGTCTTTTTCTCTATTGTTGTCCACTATGAGCCAGACTCTTGGGTCTCCTCCACAATGCAGGTCCCCTCATAGCGGCGCACCACTGGCTGTCCTGTCACTTCACGTTAGTGTCTAAGCGGAGAACAGCAGCCCCTGAGGGCCTGGACACACTTGTCATGAAAGAAGTGTTCTGGTTGCGCACACACACACACACACACACACACACAATGAGTCGATAAGGAGGTGTTGGGCAAAATGGGTTAAAGCAGGAACACAAGAAGAACCTACATCAAGGCTCCTGATAGAACCATAATGGTGACCTTATTTTGGCCTTAGCTCTACTCTCTCTGTCTCGCTCGTCTCCCACCCACCCACCAACCCAAATAACCGCACACAGCCATTTATATGGCATGCATTCAAAAATCATGCTCTCATGAGAAATGCAGTTGTGAATGAGTGAGCTTCATGCATACAAGAAGTGCAGGACAGTCGCTAATGTATTCTACTAGTAGCTCCTGCACTTACCAGCTTGATGTGTAACAGTAAAACATGGCAGCTGTTACAAGTAAATTGAAATAAATTGACTACACACCCACACACACAGAATTTACCTCCATTTAATAATGTGTTAGAACTACTGGTGTATCCATCTTCATAAAGTCCCATTGTGTAGTCAACCTTTGTTAAACCACAAAACTGTCTTTTAGTTGTAGCTATAATTCAAATGTTTACAAAGATAGCAAATATGTTATGTTGAACCTTAAAAGAGTAACTCACCAGCTTTTTCTGGGGCTGTTATCCTTTATCAGTATTGCAGGCATGCATATCTAGCCCCTTAAAAGGTGTAGTTTTTAATTCACGCACCAGTCATGAATTTATAAGTGTGTGGGGAGGGTACTGTTGTGATGCTCATTCGGCTTGGAACTCGCCACGATACTTTTTTATTTTTATATAGAATTTTTATAGTTGATGAACTCTTCTTCTTCTTCTTCTTCTTCTTCTTCTTCTTGGTAGCTGCTCGTCAGCTTCCATTAAAACCCCGAGGTTATTTTGGGCGGAGGGGTTGGGGGGGCGGAGCTCCCACTGGGACCCCTGTTTGAACGTAGGTGGGCGGGGCGTCGTGGGAATGCAGGAAAAAGAGAGAGAGGAGCCGTGGTACACTGTAAAGGGGGCAGAGCGCCGGGGTGTGTGATGAAATGAGATGTGAAGTGTTCCCTCAGTCGGGCCGGAGATGTGTAAAACATTTATCAAGCTGGTGAAGAGAGAGGTGGGACCTGCCTCCATACACTCCGAAAGAAGAGGAGGAGGAGGAGGCGGGTGACAGGGAGAGTTGCTTTTAAGACCTTTTCTATTATAAATCATACCGAGCGCTGGCTACACAGAAGACATACCATAATAAAGTCAGAAGGTGTGTGTGTGTGTGTGTGTGGGGGGGTGTAACAGTAGAAGCTAACTTTAAATTTTGGCTTCCATACGTAGAGACGACACTGTAGCGTAATGTGGTGTAACCGGTGCTTGCTCGAAACTTGCTGGCGTGTTTCACCAGAGAGTCACAAGATGGCGCCTGTTCCCCGCTAGCAGCTGCAGGTAATTCAACCCGGCGCCCCTCCTTTCACGCGCTCCCGAGAGAATCATTACGTCTCCAAACGAGACGCTCGCGTTCAATTTAAACAAACGCATCAAATTAACACACAACCAACAAACAGGATATATGTTGAGAGTTGACTTTGTGGCTTATGTAGCTAAATCCAATTGACGCGCGGGTGTTAATTGGCCGGTCGGAAATGCATTTGGTCACCATGACAATAGCCTGAATTGACTGTTTCTGTTAAAACAGTTATTAACAAGTAATTAACAGGCGCGCACTTTGTTGTCTGCCACACCACAGACAGTTCAGCCCCATCCCAGCCCTCGGTCGGCGAGCCCGCCGCCACCACCACCACCTCCTCCTCCTCCTCCTCCTCCTCCCCCAACCCCCCTCCTCCTTTCTCACACCGGCTCGCAGCCACGCACCCACCCACCTACCCACCCAGCCAGTATAACCTCAAGTGCGACCGGCCGGCTGGAGCGCAGCAGGCAAACAAACAGACCCGGAGCAGCCACCAGCGCACACCGCACCGCGGAGTCTTTTTCTTCTTCTTCTTTGGTTCAGCGAAGAGACGCCCGAGCAGCGGAGGAGAATGGGACGCCGGTGCCTGGATCAGGACTGAGTCTGGTCGGCGCATTCAGAGCTCCTCCGACCCGTTTCCCCGAGTCCCCCCCACCCCCCGTTTCTTTTCTGTCTCGACTCGGAGTCACGTTTTCGCCGCTGACACAATGGGCTGCTGCAGTGGACGATGCACTCTCATCTTTATTTGCACTTTACAGTTGGTGAGTTAAACTGCACTTCTCTACTTGTTTTACAAGTTTGAACAATGCGGATGGGGCAAATGATATCATAATGTTTGTACAATGATACTTTAGAAATGAAATGCCTGTTTTAATGGGCCATGTTCTGCTCAAGGCTCAGTGTCACATGTTGATCACTGACAGGACGTGTTGTTGAAATATCAGCACCTCATCCTCAAAGTTCCTACCAGACGCACGCTACAAACAAATCTCCATATTTTTTCTGTCATGTTTTTGTTACACTCCCCCACAATTTGCTGAAATGGTTTTTGACAAGAAATCATAATCAGTGTTACTCATGAAAGGGAATTCACTGCTGCGATGGAAACCCTGTGGCGTTTGGGAATCAGCTCTGCTCAGCCTCAAGTCGTGGCAGAGTGACTGACAGTTTGGGGGTAACTACACCCTGTGATGGATTTGCTCGTTTGGATTCTCTAATTGTGACCTATTATGCTATCTATTATCTAGTACAGAGTAACAGAAGTCACCTTCACGCAGTTCAGCGTGAGACACCAGCAGTTTGTTCAAAGCCTGTCTGTAGAGTCAGATTAATATCCAGAGATGCAGCAACTTGTGGATGGGACACACTGGCGCGTGCGTTTCTTCTCTGATCTTTACATTTGAGCGATTTGCTCATCAAGACCTCAAACCAGCTGTGTCCCGGGAAGCGTTGATCCACAGAGAAGGAAACATAAAGAGAGAGAGACTTGTTGGCGGTTGGATCATTTCAGTTTCTGATCAGCGAAGTGTGCGCCCTGACATTTTACTGATGGTAACTGTGCAGTCTGAGACGATGCTTCCCGTGGACTCTTGGTCCAGCCTGCCTTTGCCACTCTCCCTGAGTAGAGTTCACTTGGTGTGACAGTGTTATTTACAATGCTATAAAAACCGAGCTTGCTCACACTGTAAGCCCCCTGAGCAAATGCCGCTTTCGACGGCGAAGGGAGCCGTAAGATCTGCTCCAGACAAAGAGTCAGATGGGGAAAGTTCTGCATTGTGGGCCTGAATGACGGGAGATAAAAGAAAACAAAGAAAAATGGAAAATATAACAAAAGGAAAGATGGTGAGTGACATTTGCATCGGCCATCTCTGTCCTGAAAAATAAACCCACGTTTCATAATGCTGTGTTCGCTGACAAACTAACATTTCTCCTCTGCTCATCTCTTGCTGCTGTTTTGGTTGGCTCATTCTGTTTCAAGTTGGCACGCTTAAAAGTATACAACGCCTTTAATCCAGATTGGTGATATGAACCCCTGCCTGCGTCGCATTTACTTTTTCAGGGGAAGGAGATTGAGAAAAGTGTTTGCGGAAGTTCTTCCTTCCTGTCTTAGTTTCCCTGCACCCTTTCCCTACTTCATCCTGAAAATTAATAGAGAGCTGGTGTGTGTTTGTGTGTGAGGCTTGTGTATCTTTCAGGGTTTCAGCTCTGTAAATGCGTTAGACGGTGAGGAACAGGGACCTCAGAAAGGTTGGGGTCACAGCAGTCTTCGTCTTGCTCCCTTGTTAAAACTGCGGCTCCTTCTCTGATCGTGCACACACACACACACACACATACACGCAGGGCTACAAACCCACCTTGAGGGACACACCTGTTTTTTCCCTTCCCACTTCCCAGACTTCAGACCTTTTTGTCTCATTAGAGAGAAGGAGGTCGACCATTTGTTAAGAGGTTTATAAAGCTGTCAGTGGGCTGCCTAAAAAGTCCCCAAAGACTCCTGGAAACAGCTTTATTTTCCCCTGGCGCTATTTCTGGACGACCTGACACTTCCTGTCTGCTGAAACACACTCGCACACTCGCACACCTGCGCGCTTGTGATGAGTTTAACCTGCAAACAGGGGTCGCATTAAACCCTGCAGGACCTATCGAAAGGTCACCAGGTTGTCGGCGTGTTTGCGTGCATCTGCGTCTACATGCGTGCATGCTCATGAATACACATGCGTGTGTGTGTGGGGGGGGCACAAGGGGGCCTCTACTCTCCCTTGGCTGAAACCTATGCATTGACAATGAGCCAGGTTATTCCCAGTCCATTACAGGGTGAAGCTACCATTAACAAAACAACATACTCTGCTCCTCAGATGTAAAAATAGCCCCCGTGAAGCGCTGTGTGTGCTAATTAGCCCGGCAGAGTGCTTTGATCAAACCTCTTTTGGCATCTCAGCCATCCCCTAATTGAATTGTGGTGCGCTCTCCTCATCAACAGGCCGAGCGGTGGGACTCATCTCTGGGACAGAAGGCAACAGATAATGAGTCTGTATTGATCGAAACGCCTCTGTTCCCTCTTCCCTCTGCAGCCTAACTATTCCAGACAGTGGGGCTGGGTGGTTGTCAGCGCCGCCGATCAGCCCCAGAGAATGGCGAGCGCTGGCAGGGAGCCCTGTCTGTCTAATGATTTGTTTGTACTTCGAGACACAAGCAAGCTCGTTTTCGTCTCAGCGGGTCGGGGCGTTCGAGGTGTTGACCTGAAGCAGACCTGGCGCGGAAGCGCCGCGATTGGTCAGTCACGAGACCGGGTCCAGACGTGTTGTGAATGTCGGGGACCGGCCTTGAGCAGGGACGTGGTCGTGAACGGAGCTGATGGTTAATGCGGCTCCGTGGGCAGTGGGTGATTGATGCAAGAGGCCTCTTTGTTGGTACATGGCGGATTGTTTTGGTCAAAGGGCAGGCGACACACAAACACACACAAACATAATCACACTGAACAAGGATAATGAGCTCAGAAGTGAAGATTGACCCTGAAAATGCCCGGCCATAACCGCGCTGGCGGCACTGACGGATGCTGCCTCACAGAGACACGGACACTATGTCATGCGGCCCGCTTGGCACACACGGACACGCCCACAGTGCGTTCTGTGAGTTTCAGATTAGCAGGTCTTTTGTTGGGTAAAGATTACAGCCTGTGGATATAGTTCTGCTCCGTGGGCCTCTGACAAGATGAGAGAAATGGACGGTGGAGCTGGGGGGGCTTTTCTTTTTTGTTTTCGATCACAGGCAAAGAGACGATAAGAGCGTCTGCGTTTTCGCGGCCTGATCTGTGCCGACGCGGGACAGGGGGCTGTTCGCTCGGCGATCGCAGGTACAGAGATCTGCAGGTTTCACCTCGTCCTCACCTCAAAATCAAACCAGACCGGCTTACGCACAAACACTCTGCCAGAGTGTGCGTAATATCTTGCATCACGCTGCCCACTTTTCCTCTACCCTTTTGATGATATGGCAAGAAGATATACTTTGTAGTGTAAGCTTCAGAGACAAAGACCGGGTTCAACTAAAGTGCTTCCAAGAAAGTTTTTAGCGGATAAGCGGAGCGCCTCGTCTTGACGAGCGTTATCTCTGAAGGCGCGACATTATCCCTTGGCAGGCATCACGTCATCTCCCACACATTACAAAGGCTTTAGGCTGTTTTTGTGTGTGTGTGTGTGTGTGTGTGTGTTTTCCCACCGCTTCCTCCGCTAACTCGTTTGCCTTACGAAGCGCTAACATTCAAATTTCCCCGTTTGAATATTCATGAGCTTAGAGGTGCTGGATGTCTATCAGCAACCCACCTCTCCTACCACACCGATCTACATGTGTGCCGACAGACGCACACACAAACTTACAATACACACACACACACAAGAGGTCGAGGCCCACAGCTTTGATATGAATGCATCACACAGCTGTAATTAAGAGTGATTACTGCGACTGAGGCAAATTGCATGCCAATAAAACACCGTGCGCCGTCAGGCCGTCAGACGTGGCTGTGAGTTACTGCGGCTGCATAATCCTGCTCCGTCTTGCCAGATCCAGAGGTGATGCATCCAAACCTGGAAACCGGTGAAACATGAAAGCTGTTCTTGGCCAAGAGCGAGACGGTTTCAGTTTCAGCAGTTTCAGATGCTATACAGACATCTGTTGAGGGAAACTTGCGTGGTGGGGTTTTTTTCAGATTGCGATCGGTGATAATGAACCGTATTTCCTCGGCAGTGCCGGGTTGACAGAGGAGACAGGCCAGCGGGAATAGAGTGGAGGGCCACAGCTCTTTTATCTGCCAGTTTCTTTCCCATCGTCCGAGCCTCTCCGTGCCTACTATTAAGTTTTCATAAAGCCTTTCTGGACTGTGATTCATAGCATTGTGCGCAGGAACACATATTCTGGGTTGGGGTTTTTTCTTTTCACGATTTGCTTTGCCTTGCACAGATGGCGGCAGAATAAGATGGCATCTCTGTCTGAATCATCCCTGCAGAAACACAATGTGGCGTCTGTGTGTGTCAGACACAGCTTGCTGCACGGAGACGGGCTCCCCGTAAACCAGGTGTATTCCCCAAATGTCAGCAGATGCCAACAGCAGCGCATTCGTTGGCTCCTTAGTCACTTTCTTATTTGCAGATTCAAATGGAGCTGTACCACAATTATTCCTATTAAAATACAGGTTATACACACTCATGGCATCTTTTAGCCCTAATGTGTCTCATTGCTGATTATCTGGAACCAAGTGATCACTGATCAACACTATGAAGCTAATTTTAGACTCCTAAGCCTTCCAGACTAAAATATGAATGCATCACCGACTTCTTATGAAGCAATCCTGCCTTTACTGCACTAATCATGTAAATCCACCACTTAGTCTAGGTTAGGATTTAATGGATGGTAGCATCCAGCAGCTTAGAGGATGCTAGTCATTAGTGCCCAGTTAGATCTGTTTGTACGCATGTTGCTGTTCAGGCAGACGGCCGAGAAACCGATCACTGATCAGGAGCTGGTCAGGCAGTAACGGTCGACCACTGCTAACAAGGTTCGCCCGCGAGACTCGGCTCTTGAGAACAACATATAAAATCGGCTACTTTCTGTGAAGAAAAATACTCATTTCAGTTTTTCCAGGCCTCTTTAAGGCAGGTCACGTGGTGGCCTATTCATCTTCTCTCCTGAGTTGTTGTGAAAGTGGGAGATGGAGGGCAGGAGGTTATGACAGTATGTGATCGACGGGCCGCAGAAGCTCCGGTAGTTCACGTGATGTCAGAAATGAAGGTCCTCACCCCATCTCACGTTGTCTCCGGCCTTTCATCATTATTTTTTTTTCGTTCTGAAGGTCGTGCAGGTCGCTGTAATTAGGTATAGCATGTGTACGCGGGTGAGGGCTGTGCCTGCGCCGGCGGACGGACCCCCCCGCCCCCCCCGTGTTTAACGGTGATTGTGGCCTTGATCCGGACTGTGTTGATTGCTGTGCCTGGACAGACCTCCTCATCCACAAAAGCGTGGATGCTGATAGTACCTGCCTGGCCTTAGCAGCAAGTACCACCCCATCAAAAAAAAAGACGATTGAGCAGCAGCCTACAGTCTTTGAGAAAATGTGTGTGTGTTAGGTCAAGAGGCAAGGTGACTGCATAATAAATTCACAGACTCAAAGCTCAGAGTTTTGGTGCCCCCCACCCCACCCCACCCACTGTGTCATCATCTCAACAGAGAGCCCAATGCAACCTGGGATGGGAGGCACTGCTTGAATGGCAAATGAACGTTCATGCTCCGCCCTTAACGTGTATCCTTTGTTAAAAAAGAACAAGGCTTTGCATTATTTCCCTTATGTCCCTTTCCTATTTTCTTTTCCTGCCCCCCCGTTCTCTTCCCCATTTTTCTCCCCCTGCTGGGATCCTAGGTTGGAATATGTTTGAATTATTGATTACCATCTGACTTATCAGCGAGTCAAGAGCCGCTGGAGATCTGGGGGAGATGCAGATCGTAGATAGAAAGTGGAGAGAGACAGACAGAGAAGGGGGGGATGGGTGGTGGTCCGACCTCTCACCGTTGGCCAATTACGAGCACGGCCCCCCGGAGACCCGAGATCCCCGCGTTTAGGGTTTTTTCTCTCTTCTCTTTTCCCCTCTCTTTCACGTTCTTTCCACCTCCCGCCCGCTTTCTGGTGCAGTTACTACGGAAACCGCTACGTACACAATAAGAAGCCGAAGAGCCTGCAGGAAATTAAAAAAAAAAAACCTGTCAAAAAGAAACCTGGAAATGTGTGATGCAAATCTGAGTTAGCGTTCTGAGGAGAGCTGGTGCGGGTGCTGGTAGACAACCCGGTGGGGGGGGGTTGGGCTGCACAGAACATGGGGCTCAGAACGCATCCTGCTCCCGGGACAACTGTCACTCTAAAGATAGCTCCACTTACATACATAGCCTTTAACCTCACCACAGAAATGACCCACCCAAAATGCAACATAACAACCGGGCTGATGCAGCTGAGTGGTTTACCCGCGACCAGCTTCGTCTGAAATCAGTTGATTTGGTACTCTTTTTTTTTTATTTTCTTCTTCTTCTTCTTCTGAGGTTACTTGTTAAACAGAGACGTGGGCTGCCGGGTTTCGTGCTAACGGAGAAGAGGCGGTGACCTCCGCGTTGGATCTCGACCTTCCCCCCCGGAGTTTGGAGCCACTGCCCTTGCATGTTGGTTTAAAATAATATGTATGCTCTTGGAAAAACCATTTCCTCTTTGCCCCTGGTGGCCCCCCCCCCTTTTTTTTTTTTTTTTTTTTTACAACTGTTCACCATTTTAATGTCTTCAATTTAACAGACCATTAATTATGTGGTTATAGTAAAAACCTTGGGCTGGCAGATTTGACAGTGTGTGTGTGTGTGTGTGTGTGTGTGTGTGTGTGTGTGTGTGCGTGCGTGCGTGCACATGTGCTCGCCCATGCGCGGGCTTGTGCGAGTGTGTCTGTGTGTGTTCCACATCAATGACATTGCAATATTAAGCTATAATGGAGATAAAACTCGAAGTATTTGCAAGCCCATTTCTCTCTTTCCATTTCACCGGTTGCAGCGGTGTCATTTGTTATAGTGTGGCATCGAATAAATTGCTTTGGGAGCGCCGCAGCTGGGACGACTATCTTGACAGATCGCACTCAGTTGAGTGGCTGCAAAGCATATTCATCTCACTCAAACCCCCCCCTTTTTTTTTCCTTTGGCATCCAGTTCTTGTTTTACAAGCGGCTGATGACTTCACGGATGTTTTTGCCTTAGTTGTGTTGGGTGATCAAACGGGCGGACGGCAGGGATGCACGCAGCCTAACTCGCTCTGCTGGCGGATGAGAGATTAAGAGCGATGGCGTTATGAAGAGAAGGGTAACATCGCCGGCTAAATTATGGAAAGTGGAGCCGGAGGGTAGGAACGGCTGACAGCTGTTTGCGGTTCTTGACGGCGTGATCTTGAAGAGAATTTCCTTTGTCGCCGCTAAATTGCCTACTTGTTAATTGGAGCGAAACCCAAACAGCGTTTTGTTAGATCTGGGACGTGGCGAGACAGAAAGGGAGAGAGGGTTGGCTTGGTTGAAGCCGCTCTCCTTTCGTCACTTTTCTTCCATCCGATCCACTGTGGTTGCATTTGGGCTTTATCCGCCGCTGTGTTCCTGTCCTGCTTTTCTTCCATCAGCTCCTCTGAGAAATCAAAGTATCCGCGTGCGTGCGCATTTTTGTGTCTCTGTAGATGAACAGTCGTCAGTGTTACCTGATATACTTTGTTTACAAGTAGCGGCGTGTGATGCGGTCCGCTGTCTCATCTCCCGTCTCCCACGCGACACCCACACCACAACCGGCGGGTTTGGAGCCATAAGAAAAGCCGACAAAACCTCACAAAGTGACATTAATCCCCCGGGTTTAGGCTGAAATCATAACATCCAGGGCTGCTTCTATCCCTCTTCAAAACGTTGCAGCTTCAAATTAGCTTCTAATAATCCAAAACACTGCTGCCACCTTTGCAGATAAACTTAAAAGAAATGTCTGGCCGACGGCAAAGTGGAGGGAGAGGGATAAAGGGAGGGAGAGAGGCCAGGCGAAAGAGGCTCTTTACAAGAGATGCCAGCCCTGTGAGGAAGAATGTTTGCTTTCACAACGTACGAATTTGGGTCATATCTCAGTTGAACCTTGCTTCATCATCAAATAGGCTTGTCGATGTTTGCGCTGAGAGCCTATAAAAGCTGCCTGCTCAGTTTTGTGCAGGCTGTTGGAACTCAGAAAAGAGCCAGAATGAAAGCAGTCACGACACTGGCAGATGTGGGACGGGTTGAAACGTTCTTTTGTTTGTAGCCCGGAGATTACCTGCGGAGATACCTGGAGATAGGAGACATGTAAACAAGATTTAAATCTCCTGAAAATGTGGCTTGAACGCTCAAGTACGCCTCTGCATCATTAAATAATCACGACTAAACCTACGGCCTTATGTATTTTTAATGGAAAGCTCAACAAAAAAAGCCACTCGGCCAGTCTCTTTCGCTGGGACTGCGTGGTTGGGGTTTGATCAGTGACCAAACAACCCACCAAACTGTCAACTGTCAAAAAAAAAATCCCAGTGGGTGTTTCTTCTCCTTCAAACCAGGGAGAAGAGCACATAGGCTCTCTTCACTCATTTCACTCATAGTAACAACCTGTTATGTAATGTGCCGACTTCTCTCTTATGCCCTTTCATTCCTCACTTCCACTGTTTTTGAGTATTTCAGTCGACCATTTTTTTTTCTTCTCCACAGACGATATTAAAAGTTCCGACTGCGGGACGGGACAGCCGCCGCTAATAACACATCGCGGGGTAAATGTGCAGGCAGACACCTATCAGGTGCATTACATCCAGCTGAGGGGCTGATTGTGAAACCCAGTTTGCAAAGCTCCCAGTAGGAAAAGCATCCAGGGTCCGTTCGGCGGGCGGCAGATGGAGAGATACAAAGAAGATCGGGGAGTCTTAGTGAGGGGACAACGAGGCCTGTCCACAGATCAGGCGGGGCGGGGGACTGTGTGAAGAGGCAGGGCTTCATTCAGCTGAAATGATGCGGCCCCCGATGAACTGAACTGAACTGAAAACGACTGAAGATGTTTACGGCTTAATCCTGAAGCGCGCAGCAGTAGCAGAGAGAGAGAAAACTTTTCAGTGCTGTGGTTTGCCGGTGTCCAGAGGGAGGCTCAGTTCAAAGCACCGGCTTTTATTGAGTTTTTTCTTTTTCAGCGGGACGGATTTGTTGCACGGCGCTCTGCGTTCCCACTTGCGCCCGACAGATTAGCGCGTTATTAGCATGTTTGGACTCTCAGTCGTCACTGCGGGAAGAATCGCGGCGAAAGTGACTGCACCGCTCGGCGTCTGTTTATCGCCGCGACCTAAAACAAGTGGTACTTAGTGAAGTACAAAGGGACCAGCCGCTGCGTGTCTCACTGCGCAGACCATATTTCAAACAGCGAAGAAGAAAGTGGCTTCTTAAGGCACCCCACCTCTTAATCCCTGTCTCAGCGCGGCTGGACCAGGCACCACCAAGGGCTATCCATCTATCCAACTCTCCATGTACCCAACGAGAGCCCCACACACACACACACACACACACATAGTGAGATTGGCACCATTAGTTACACAAGGGCCGGGCAGGCACCAGAGTATAATAACTTTACCCGGGCGCGAGGTGAAAAATTGGATTGGAGAAAGTTTTTAAGAAGTACTTTACTGCCTGCTGGGAGTCACAGAGTAAAGACAAGCTGGGGCGAAGCCTGGCGCAACAAAAAAAAAAAAAGGAAAAAGAGCCAGCCAGCCTCTGATTCATAGCTTGTCTGCGTTCACGTCTTTCTCTTTATTCAGATTTAGAATAGAACAGAGGGCTTTTGTGTAACGCCCGTCCTGAGTGTCGTCGAACGGCTTTCCCTATTTTTACCCAATAGCAAAGTGGGCTCATCAGCGCGCCTGGCGGTAGTAAGTCGCCAGTGAGACGATCCGTCCCCCGTTTCATGTTTATCTCAACGCCAAGATCAAGAACAACTGGGTTAGAGGGTAAAGCACGCACTCACAGAGCCAGAGTTACCACGAGGTGATTTCCACATTTGTGAAGGAGATCCAAACAACTGTTCTACGTCCAAATTACCGGAGGAGAAAGATTTAAAGAGAGAAGCCATGAATCAGAGGCTGTCTGGCTTTTAAAAAACAATATGCCATGCCCTGGCTTGCCCCCCCCCAAGTGACTCAGTGTGAAACCTCTATGAAACAGCAGCGTTAATTTGGATAGCGCGTACTGAATCTCATCGTTTTGTCGGGCTCGACCTGCTTAATGTGTTTGTACGTCTAAGTAAAAACAGCGGATTAGCAAAGCCGCTGAAAGAGGGAAAAAAAACAGCAGCGGCAGAAGCAGCTCTCTGTAATTTACCCCTCGCATCTCCCAGCACTCCTCAATGTCATCCTCAGAGTCATGCGCTTCAGCACAGAGGAGTCTGACTCATGCAGCCTAAAGTCACAGAAAGCAGGCATACGCACACCTGCTGTCCAGAAGCGTGGATCCGGATGACACATCGTGTAACACGTTATCAGAGGCCAAACACCGATGCCATTTATGGTGCCCGGAGGCCGAGGTGGAGCGCTGTGGAAACGGGAGGGTCGCCAGTCGCCTCTGACCTCCTGTCCGACCTCTCGCTCCGGGGTGGGTGTCGGGGACGGGTTTGGGGGCAGCCGCCGTCAGGTCCCCTCTCGCCTTCGCACCCGGCACCTCATCGCGCTGCCACCGCTGCATGTCGCTGACTCGGTGGAGTTATTAATCACGTAGGACGCAGGGGCTCCGTCTGAAATCCCAGTCGGACGCTTCGGCTTTTCAGCCACTTGTCGCGAGCACACGCGCACGTCCTCATTAGCTCTCGAGCGACGCGAATCGCAGTCACGTCACGCTCTGATCCGCTCTTTTAGCCGCGTACCTCTCGTCTCCCTGGCGCGTTAAAGAAGGTGGCGATGTTTATTTCCAGCTCCGATACTTTCGATCGGGCCGTTCGGGAAAGGGGGGGATCACAGTGCGAGGCCGCACGTGTGCGCTTCACTGCTCCGTTTCGCGTTCGCTTGTTTGTCCACACCGTGAGGAACGGGGGCGAATAACCAGCTGACAGCTTTTAACAGAAGCGGAGCGGGGCCGAGGTTTACGATCCCTCCTAATCATCCGGTTTCACAAGGCTGAAGGAGCGAGTAATTGGTGGCTTCTGCAAGCCCAGAATAGAGATTTATCAGAGCAGGAGCACCCAGAGAGAGGACGGGCAATGGTGGAGGTGCAAGAGGGGCCTGTTGCATCCTGTTGTCCTACCCACTGATTGCTTAGTATTTATGGTGGGAGGAGGGGTGTGTGTGGGGAACACATATACACCCAAAACCAAAATACACACTAAGAGATGCTGTCGCCCCAGTGGGAGTCATTTGTGCTCGCAGGAGCTCCGTGGGAGGCTTTTACGGGCCGTTATTCAGTTGGCGCTCTGTTCCTGGAACAGCGGCGGTATCTCTTGATTAAATTCTGCCCCACTCTCCTGTAACCTGCTTCCTATGAATTGTGGGCTAATTGTGCCGTATGGGTGTATGCGATTGCGTGTGTGTGTGTGCGTTTGTGTGCGCGCATGTGCATCTGGGCGGGCAGAGACCTTTCTACGCTTGATTGATTGTTGTCATCTTGGCGGATTATTGAGTTAGCAGCGAACGTGATAGGCCTGCTGCAGCATCTCAAAGGGAAGAGCGCGCACACCTGCACGCAAACCCCCCGCGTGCCTACACACTTCAGCGACCGGCGGACGTATTTCAGGGAAAGGGTCGGCGTACGTGCGCCGGACGGATGAGGGCTCAGCCTCATCGCCATGACAGCTGGCCCGATGTAGGTTTCCGTAAACATCTGAACAAGAGCGCGCGGAGAAACCGTGCGTTAGTATGCCGCTTAGGTGTCTCGCAAAAAACATCGTCATTTCTTTGGGCCTCTCATTATCGCGATGTAAAAATTGTACCAAGAACATCCAGATCAGACCCCAGAGCCATCTGCATTCACCCAGCCAAATAGAATAAAGGCTGTTTAACAGCTGCTGCTCTTTTTGCAGAGCCTTTGTATTTTTTTTTTGTTACCACCAGGATTACCAGAGGACATTCTGAGCTCCCGGGTCCATGATCTATCTCTATCAAGGCGAGAGATAAAAGCCATCCCACCTGCTTCCTGTAATCAAATGGAGGGAGCCCCGATTTAACAGGCCGTGACTTGACAAATGGACGGGGGAGACCAAATATTGGTTTTATATATATATATATATATATACAGTAATGATTGGACGCTAAAGCTTAAGATGTTACAGAAATTGCATGGCGTGGAAAGGCTGTTCCGCAGTTTCGGCTCGGAATAAGAGAAGGCTGCCTCTCCACATCGCCTAGTCTTAACTTCTCGTATCGTGGCTGCGTAGCGCTCGAGGGCAAATCGCTGAGGTGCTAAGTCGCAGTATGGAGCTTTTCGAATCAATTTCATAAAAGAGTTCAATTTGTGATCTTACTTCTTAAAAATTACTAAGAAGAAAACTGCCAGGGGTGTTTTTGTGCAAGCTGAAGTGGTGGCGAGGTGTCATCTCCATCCTGGTTGCCTTCAAGTTTCTGGTAAAACCAAAGTTTGATGCGCCCGCTGTTTTTTTTTTGCTGTACCCAACGTTAATGTCTACCTCTGATCCGAGGAAATGCTCATCAGTGTCATTGTTCAGGTGTAAAATTACCCCCTTTCCTGCAGTCTGTGACTAATTGGACAATTTATTCTCATGTCGTACGTCTTCATAAAGTGTTGTTGGTCCCGCAGCTCCTCCTGCCCGAGTTTTACCCAGCCGACCCGCCACGACCCAGAGCCGACCTGGAGACGTACGGCTCTTTTGGCTTTATTCATTTCCTCCAGCCCCGTCTCTATCCAAGGAGAAAGAGAGCGGTTATTAAGAGGGAGGGAGCGTCGTCCTTCTTCATTAGCATATGTCATTTGTGATTTCAGCATTTTCTCTCCCCTCCATTTATCTGTTTTTTCCCTCCATAATACCCCCCCCATCCATCTCAGCTTTGTTTCCCAGCCATCACTCACTCTTTTTGCCCCTGCGCTCTCTACCAGAGTGACAATGCTTTCTCTTTCAGTTTGCTCAGATAGTCCTTGACTTTGGTGTGATAATGCTCAGCGCAGGTCACAGTTCAGTCGCCTCGCCCCCTTCACCCCTCTGCAGCTTATTGCCCTCAGCGTGAGGCAGTCTTCATTTTTAATCATCACTCGGCATTTGATCATCTCCCTCCCCTGCCTGTCGCAGTGTCTCGTCGGGTTGCTGGTAACATTTCCATCACATTCGGAGGAGCGGCCGCGTGTCGAGCGTGTGTGTGTGTGTGTGTGTGTGTGTGTGTGTGCACGTGTGCGCGTCTGTGTGAATGTGCTCATTGGCGCGTCCCTATCATTGCGGCAGAGACGAGATTCCTCCCTCCCTCATCCATCTTCAAGCGCTAGGCTGGAAATGGCATGTCGACACACAACAAAACGCATCGTTGCTTGAGAGAGACACACACACACACACACGCACACACGCCGGGAATGGGACGGAATTGGATCGGCGATGGAATTTTAATTAAATGATTCACACCCCCTCTCTGTATTTTCCCCCAAATGGCATGCTAGTTGAGTTGATGCAAATAAGGACTCACAGATTTAACAGTCCAAACTGCTCAGGTTTGTGTTGTTGTTTTTCTCGCTTTCGCACAAGAGGCTGCTCGCAAAGACCTTGGGCGGAGGAAAAGGAGATCGAGAAATGAATTTGTGGATGACGGCTATTTAAATTTTTTTAAAAAGGACGTGGTGGACGAATCGAAGTTCTTCACGTAGAAGGAACTGGCCTGCCAGGCCGAGGAGCCTGCACTGGTTGAACCCTGGAATTTTCTCTTCTCATTGCACAGGGTTTAACTTCGCTTGCCCGAAGTTAACGTGCATGTGTGCGCGTTGTTTGCAGGCGCATATTTGAGTGAGCGCCTAAGCTCGCCGCAGTGGTATTACTGAGGAAGGCCCTCGCCTCCCGTAAAGTTCCCAGAGCGTTCGCGTCGCTGGGGGAAGGCTGGCAGGAAGGCTGGAAACAGTGAGCTCCTCTTTACCTCAGCGGGGGACGAGTTGATAAATCTGTCACCGTGCGTTTTCTAAAACTTGGAAGTCCTCACCTCCGGGCTCTCTCATCAGCAGAGGCTGAACGGATATTGTCTTGAGTGAACTTATAACTGTACACGACCATGTTACCGCTGTGCGTTTCATTGTCTAACTCAGTTCACTGTCACAGCAGGAGAGGCAGTTTGTTTTTCTGTCTCAAACACGTGATGACATTTCTCTCTCTCTCTCTCTCTCTCTCTCACCCTTTTAGGTGTTGGCTCTAGAAAGGCAGGTCTTCGACTTCCTGGGTTACCAGTGGGCCCCCATCCTCGCCAACTTCTTCCACATCATCATTGTCATCCTCGGCCTCTTTGGCACCATCCAGTACCGGCCTCGCTACATCGTGGTGGTGAGTGCGCGCGACCGCAGTCCAGCCGCACCTGGCACAGTCTGCCACGTAATCCCATTCACATCGCTTTGCATTAGCCCCCGTGCGTGTGCGCATGACGCGGAATGGACGCGTTGCTGCCTTTCCTCGCTAATTGCAAAGTGTGCCGCAAATCTCTTGTGCATTTCGCGACACCCTTAAATCACTCAAATCCCATGATGATTAGGACTAATTAAAGGGGGGTGGGGGTGGGGTGTAGCTAAGGAGCTCATCAGATTTATACTCGGCGTCGACTTTCTGGACAGAGAAGGTCGTTCTTTGAAACACGGCGCAGGGCGCGTGCCGCCGGCTCTTTCGCCGCCACGCGAACGTGCTTTTCCGACGCGCTTCAGTTTTTATTGGACACCGTAACGTTCATCTGAGCCATTAAAAGCCTATTTTGAGCTGCGTTAGCGGCGGCGCAGATGGCGATGTTAATGACAGGAAAGGATCGGGCGAGCGGGAGAGAGCGATACAGCGGAGGAGAGAGCGAGTGCCGAGAGACAGGGGAGGCGGAGGGGAACAAATGGAGCCACACAGGATGGGACGGAGGAAGCGGGGGACTGATGGGAGGGAGGGGGGCGGGGGGAGTGGAGCAATTGTGTCAAGTGGAAAATTGGAGAGCGCGAGCCGAGGGGTTTCATGATTCAACATGTATGTTTTGACGAAGGTGCTGTTTCGCCCTCTGCTCTTCCTCTGACACCTCTGACATTTTGAACGCACAATTCACCGTGAGTCAGAGGATTTCACAACCTTCGCGCTGATGACTCTCCCCCTCCCCCGCTCCTTGTCTGTCAACAGTCGGCCGCCCGACTGTACAATTTCGTAAATGGATGAGTCGTGAACTTTATTCAGCCTCAACCGTTCACGAGCACGCAGCTCCCCCGGGGGACACGATACACTCGCTGAACTTACCAGCAACTTTAAAAACAGTTTAGAGTCTTACACAAAAAATTATGTGAGTGTGGAGCATGTGGGGTGTGTATTAATCCACGTGTAAGTCTGAATACCTGTGTGGGAGGACATTGCCCAGTAGCTTTACTTGAATTTAGGAGCACATTCATTCAACATCTCGTGTTTTGAATAGCCGTCCTGTTGTGTTCACTTGGTCTCGTGTCCAGGGAGCTAACCTGTCTGCGTCTTTGCCCTCCAGTACACAGTGTGGGCCGCTCTGTGGGTCGCCTGGAATGTCTTCATCATCTGTTTCTACCTGGACGTAGGAGGCCTGTCCAAGGTGAGACTCTCATTTTTACCCCCCTCAGAATCTGTCATCATTTGTCTGTCAGCCAAGTCGGTTGGCTTTGTCTGCACTCTGATGAATGTTCTTTTTTTTTCCCCCCCTGAGGGCACGGTTGCACTTAGGGTTGCGAGCTGGTGGTGGAACGAAGCCCCATATTCCCATATCCAAGCGTCGTGCCACGGGCCGTGGGTGTCTTACACCTTGGCCACAGAAAAATATGTTTCTGATTAGCTGCCATGCGTCATATAACACTTCAAACAGTTCTGGTTAACAGTTTAACCTCTAGGATGCAAAAGATATATAAAACTGCAGGTCTTCAAACGTTATTTGCGACAGCTGCCCCTCGCTCACAGCAAACTCTCACTGCTGGAATGTGAACCAGGTGTGAAACTGACTACAGACCCGCATTTTTAAAAAATGACCAGACTCTCTACATCATGCAGAGAAAACTCCACCTCCACCTGTACGTTGAAGAAACCCGAGGGTCAGACAACGCGAGGAATCGTGTTACGTAGCTGCTCCACGCGGCGGCGGCATCGAAAGAGGACGCGATTGGCAGACAGTCGACGGTTGGAGACGTTCGTGATATTGCGCTCATTTGCTCACCTGAAAGAAAATTTGACTGCGTCAGCGTCAAATTGTTGGTATGAAACCAGCTCGTCTGTAGCAACCGCTCACCAAGTGAACGCAACAGGGACATGTGATGGCAAAAAAAACCCAAAACAAAAACAAACAACAAAAAACCCCACGCACACGTCACTCTTGCCTCAAGTCAGAGTTTCCCCTTTCTTCTGAAAATTAGTCATTAGGTTTTTTTTGTGTTCGACAAGTCATAGCTGCTCAGAAGAGAAATGAAGCATATTTCAGTATTTCTGAGCCTCGCCCGTGCTGAGCATATATTGAGCATAAATCACGGACGACACAGAGCTTTTATAAGTTTTGGGAATAGTTGCACACACACACACACACACACACACACACACACACATCTGCAACACCTCAGCAGAGGTGTATGATGTTGGCCTGCCTTTTTTTTATGTGGTGGATTTCTTCTGATCCCCCCCCCATTGATTTGCAAGTGGAAGCTTCCAACCTAATACTGTAGGTAAATAATCAAGTAAACACTTGTGAATGTTTGGGGCTCCCGTGTGGTTGGTAAGTGCAGATTAGATGTGTGTTTATCCAGACAAACAGACGTGTTTGGGCTGTCACGTCTTGTAAACGTGTAAGTTTATCCTCCTCAGCCCCTCCTGTCAACTTGTCTTCTCCCACCTTTTTTTTTCTACTCTGCTCGCTGCTCCCTCAATAATTTTTTTTAATTTATCCCGCATATTTTGGAAGGTTCCAGTTGCCCTTTTTCATTTCCGCACACTCTTCTCCTCTCCTCTCCTCTCAGCACAGAGAATAATTAATTCATGCAGGCAACAGCCATCTGACACCGCCTCAGACAGACAAAATGAATTTCAGAAACACCTTCGCAAGCTCTGGTGACTTTGTCATTGTGTGATAGACCTTGGCTCCATCAAGTGTGTCTGTCTCTCACCGCAGATGACTGCGTGTCCACTGTGTGTGTGTGTGTGTGTGTGTGTTCCTGTACGGTTCCTGCTAGAATAATGAGGCTTGTACGGGCCAGCTGCTCGGGGCTGAGACTGGGCATTAACCCGACAGATGGAGCCAGCCTGGGCTCCCAGCTCTGCATATGGTGGCCAGGGGGAGAGCTGGCTAATGGAGTACACACACACACACACACACACACACACACACACACATACACACACACGCCTTGTGCACATGTGCACGACCAAACGTGACACACATCATTCTTGGAGGACCTCCACACATTTTATCATAAACCAGAGTCAGCTAATTCTGTGTGCTTTGCATTTGCCCATGTTGACAGGACAGTACTGGAGGGTTTACGTGTGTGTGTGTGTGTGTGTGTGAGGGGGCAGGTTGTCAGAGTCCTGTGCCACATGCTCTGTCACCTCCTATTGATCCCCTCTCCCCTCCCCCACAGCGCGAGACAGACTGACAGACAGACCCCTGCCACTCCACACACACCTCTGTTTTAATCAGTCCCGAGTCAGTCAGCCTCTCCCTCTTTATTCATTCGCTCTCACACTCCGCACACACTGACTGCAGACGTTGACACTTCGCTGCCTAAGCTGTCTGAATGCGAAAAGGCTCATCTCCCTCACCGTTCCCACATTCTGAAAGAAATTCTCCTCCGTTAAATTGAATCCCAAATTTCGTTAGGTCTCGATTCGAACAGATCTCGTTGGAAATCTCTTCTCTGTTGTGGTGCTGGCAAAAAACAAAGCAGAGCAAATCCTTTATATATTCTGTTTCTTAGCTACATTAGCTTTGTGACTGAAACGTTTCCATCTGGATTGATTAATATGAATTTTTTTAAAAAAGTTTGAAAACTTTGGCTGTCTTTCCAGGTAGCATTTATGAGCTTTGATCAAATCGCAGTTTTACACTTGATAGGTCATCGAACAAATGAAACAGAGGATGGAAGTTCTCTGATTCGTCCGCCTCTCCTTTCACCCTCACACCCACTGACTGCAACTGAAACTACGTTCTCTCTATATCTCTAATCATCTGCTGTTTAGCTTTCGCTCTGGATGTGTATCGAGTTTTGTTAAAGGAAAATAGTTTTAGCCGCATCGGCAGACTAACCTTGAATCTATGACACGGGAGGGATTGATTGGCGCTTCGGGGTGCGTGGGCGCACAATGGCAGCGCTCCCGACAGAAAGTTGCCGAAAGGCTCCTCGCCATCGACTGCTGACGTGCCGCGTGTGCGCCACAGCTTGGACAGAGATGGTTTCCCTAGCTCGAGGGCTCAATCAATGGCATCTGTCAAGTCGTTAGTCTTCAGAATCATACCTCCTGACCTTCTTCTGCCTTTTGTTTTTCGCGACGGCGAAGGAAAACGGAGAAAGCGGGTGACGAGTTATCGACAAGGAGAGAAGAGGATCCTACACTTAGCGCTGTTTTAATAATGTTCACGACTCTTGTCACATTTTTATCCCCCTCTCGACAGCACAGATGTGTTTATTAAAGGCGGCGCTACTGGTGTTATTGTACGCACGTGTTGTTGATGCTTCCACGTGTGTGTGAGTAGGGGGAATGAGAGGAATCAGAGATATTTCCTGACGGGGCTCGGGCTCTGTTAATAATGCATGTCTTGTCACAGAGGGGCAGATGCGGGGTTAGATTGCCGTATTGGTGTATTGATCGGTGTAAGCGCCTGGATTTCTGCATGCGTGGGCTCATACGGCCGTGCACATAGTGAACGCAGCCAGCTGTAGTACACGAGTTGCATGTACGAAGCGCTGGCCCCGCCGGTCGTGGTATCATTGCTCTCCTGAAACAATGTCCCTGTTAAACCACGAAAAGAAAAAACAAACCCAAAAAACGCACCGTCAACAGTTTTCAAAGGGATTATTTCTTCCCTGGAAAGTAGCACCACAGAAAACTGTTGACTGTGAGGTCTCTGGATTATCCTGAGAACCAGACACACTGCTGTTTTGAATTAAATAAATCCATTTACCTCAGTTGAATTGAGGTGTATCACAAAAGCTTACAATAAGTAAAACCAAACAACTCTTGGCTGAAATGTCTCTCCAACTTTTGGATGAGATTTTGCGCAGACATTCACGGTCCCCAGAGGATGAACCCTCGTGATTCTGGGGATGTCTTCTTCTCTGCCTCGGGGGTTCGTAATTAAACGTGTGGGATAGGAGGGAAAGAGCCATATAATTACAAAATATATATTTTTTCCCTTCTTCCTCTCCAGGACAGCGACCTGCTGACGTTTAACATCTCAGCCCATCACTCGTGGTGGAGCGAGCACGGGCCGGGCTGCGTGAGGAGAGAGATGCCGCAGGCCCCAGGGGTCCGCACCGCGGAGAGCCACTCCTACATCACCGTCATGGGCTGCCTCATGGACTACCAGTACATCGAGGTCGTGCACAGCGGCACGCAGATCCTGGTCGCTGTGAGTACACGCTGTCACGTGCCGACGCATGCACACGCGCGACAGGAGCTCTTCCTATCCCGCGCTGAACCCCCCGGCAGCAGCTCCGCTCACTGATAGAGAGGAGGGTGATGTTTTTGTTTCCCCTCGAAGCGCTCCTCTCTGTGTACTTCCACAGCGGCCTCTTATTTTGGCTACCGCGGGCTCCCTTCCCCTGCCCCTGTCGCTGAATGAAAAATTGATGTGTTTTGTCTAGCCTAGGCTCAAACCTGCCAGCTGCTAACAGGTTACTCAAACACCGGAAGGACTGTCATTGTCCTCCTCGTACGGCTGCGTACGACGGCACCAGCATTCGCGCCAGCTCGTGTACAACCGACCAGCCTCACATCTGGACGGGGGCCAGGAGGCTCGTAGCCGCCAGCACGGCAGGCACTTGGCTTCAGACGTGTACATTACACACCCGCAGTAACGCGAACTTGTACACGCTTTGACTCCACTGCGATGTGCATTTACACGCTCACACCCATTTTCACAGTCGTTTTCACTGTGACAGCGGCTCCTTCGAGCCCTGAACTGCGTTGCTTTCCGTTCCTCGAAATTGCACCTGGCACGGCGAACGCGGAGTTGGCTTCTTGGTAGATTAGAAAACTGGCAGTGGGACCCAGCGTTGAAGAAGCACTGGGTCCGGCCATTCATCTCATCGCCCCTGTGGAGAAAGGCAATAAAATGACTGACCTCACTTTACAGCCCCAGCTCTCTCACTGAACCTTAGCCCCTGCACTACAGGCAGTGAATGGGTTTTTTCCTCGCTTCGGTCGGGCTTTTACTCCTCCATACGTGATGGCGACACCCTTACCCCCGCATTCTTACACAGTTTTGTCCAAGCTCACATTCAGGGGGGACATTCTTTGGGGACAGCCCCCTCGAGGAGCGGGGAAATTGGCACTGATAATCCCAGCGTCAGAAAAGTGGCATCATTTTCCCCGTTTCCTCGCTTCCTCTCGGAGCACTGCTTAAGCAAATCGACTCTTTTGAGACGTCGGCTCTTGTTTTTCCCGTCCTCGGGTGAAGAGAAGGCCAGACAGCAGGAGAGAGTCTAAGGGAGTGAACGGAAAAGGAAGAAAGTGGGGGTGTCCCTTTGTCTTTGTTAGATGGGTTTCAAGGTTGCAGCGAGAGGGAGCCATTAAATATTTAGTTTGGGCTCCGAGGAGCATGTTTCATTAAGATGAAAAATGCGGATCCATTGTACCAGTAATGGAGACATCGCTGTCATCTGCAGTATGTGCTCAGATTCGTCATCGGCGAGAAGGAAGATGTTTAGAAGTAAGGCTTCGGATTCGGGAGAGTCGGCTCCGTGTTGTTGCTTATTGATGCTTCAGGCAGAATCTGACCAAAAGTAACCAGAAGTTAGAAGTTAAGTCGGATGAGCTTGAAATGGAGACAACCTTTTCAAAACTGGGAGAATGTATTATTCATTAACCGCTGAAGGGATTTTTTTTTTGACTTCCGACTTCCGCCTTCACTGAAGCCCCACCTGCCCGTCCACCCTGCAGTACATATTGCTTTTAAACAGTTTTCCCACTGCTGCTATGATTTCTTATTTCCCCGTCAGTGCCGTAGGCATCCTCCTCATGCTCGCGTGTACCGTCTCCACTGTTAAATAAAGCAGCTGAATCTGAGAAAACATGTCTTGGTAGGAGAGGTTCGAGAGAGAAGAAGGAGAAACGGTTTAAGAGGTGGGATTCAGTTTACATCTGTAGACGCAACTCTTACAAACTAACGGGAGTCGTGGGAGATGTCAGAGTCGTCAGAGCTGCTGAGCTTCTCAGCAACACAGCCAAAGACTACGCACGCACACACACACGCACATGCACCATTTAATGTTGGTTATTGCTGCCACAGGCAACTCTTTCTTCTGCTGCCTTTCTGTCCCCTGCGCGGGGAGGATTGTGTTGAAGTCTATAATGGGAGGCTCAGCAGCCTGCGTCACCCTTTCGTTCCATTGCTCGTTTCCTCGTTTTTTTTCATTTATTTTGCCCCCCCCCCGCAATCTCTCTGCTCCGTCTGTCTTCCTGTCTCCTCTCCCTGCCCAGAGCGCACGCTGTTTGACCTTCATGTCGATCAAATTCCCAGAAACGTAACCGAGAGAAATGACAAGGCGCTTCTTTCTTTGGTGAGTTTTAACTCACCATCATGTTCGCTCGCTCTCCGCTCTTCTATGTTCTTCTATGTTAAAGCTTGTTTTTTTTTATGCCCGTGGCCACAGCAGGGTGGGGGACGAATGGCGGCCCTCGGCCGATCAGAGGAGGCCCCTGTGATGACCGCTCGGGGCTTGTGCTTAAGGCCAGCTGTGTGTTTGGTAGTTGCTCAGGTTCACGCAGTCCAGTGGCTCGAAATCAGCACGGCCACCCCCCCACCGCCCCCCGGCTCATGCGAAAGGTCAAGGCTGCTTGCTTTGATAAGTCCATTAGTCCGTGTTGTGTTTTCCGACTCATCACCACCGGGGGTGAATATATGTTTTTTGGCTTCACTGAGAGCCAACTGGAGAGATCTTTGATCTGTTTGTATTTGAAGTCCAGTAATTTTGTCCACAATCAGCGAGCGGCTGTAGAATCGTCTGTCGTGCAGTAATAGCACAGTGTGCATCTGCAGTATGTCGGGGCTAACGCTGCGTTGGGACCGCACTCTACGTTTTACGGCGTCTGCATTGTAGGATCATAAAGATCCCAGGATTAAAGGATGCAGCGGTGAGCAGTTATTGGGTCTGCTGCTGCGAACAGCGGAGGAGAGAAGGACCCCAAGACCGGAGGAGAGAATGCGTCTCCAAGTCTGCCGCCTAACATTTATGTCAGGCTTCTCGCAGAACATCATAAAAACATGAACGCCCGCCGTTATTCTTCAAAAGGCCGCCGCTGCCGCGAGCGTTAATTGTTAATGTGTTTTTCAGGGAAATGAATTTTCCTCGGATTACTCTAATATTTGGTCGTCTTAAACTCCGAGAGAAGAGGGAACAGGAGAAAAAAAAAGAAGTGGAAAAACAAGCAACGTTGTAAACCTCTCGTGGCGTTTTCGCTTGTCGATCGTGAGTTGCTTGTTTTATTCAACTGCCCGCTCTGCCCGTCTGTCCATTTGCTTCTCGGGCCAGGAAATCCTGTTTTTTCTCCCTCTCACTCGGTCAGACCTCATCTAAAATCTTCTGCGTGGGGCTGCAAGCGACCAACAAGCTGACTTTTCCTTCTCCACGCGGCTTTTGTTTCTGCATGAGCAGCCTCTTGCGTCCCTGTGTTGGGTGGTTGGATACCCTTTTGGGAGGGAGCTGGGGGGTGGGGGGAGAACAGGTGGATGTGGTCTCAGCAGTCCCTATCTCATCAGGTTTTGTCATTAAACATGCAGCTGCCGCGCATGCAAACACACGCATCTAATTTTCTGCCGTGGAGCTTGTGCGTTCTTGTCAGGCAGAGAGTCCTGTGTAATTAACCTACAAGACACGTGCAGCGCCGCTCTCCGCCCCCGCGCCTGCTCTTCCTCTCTCCCGCGTGATATATTTTCCCCACGAATTCCTTTCATTGTCGTAAACTCGGTGAGCTTTCTCCTGACACCGAGCCGCAATCAATAGTGTGTTAATTAGCTTGTAGTTTGACTCAGATATCCATCACGGCGCACGTGCGCGGGCCAGTCGGCCGTAGACAGGAGGCATCTCCAAATGTGCGTAAAACGCAGATAAATACAGAGCTGAAGCTCACCGTTCTTGTCGTAATTGAAAAATCCATCAGTCGTTTTTTTTGGGGGGGACGAGGGGATTATTCTCCTGTGAGATGTCGGAAAATAATGGAAAATTGCTGTAAAAATTTCACAGTGCCAAAGACGGTTTCTTTAAACTGCTTATTTTGTCCCACTGGCAGTCCAAAACCAGAGGATGTGCAAATTTCCAAACCAAACAGCCTAAGAAACCGAACACTGTAGCAGGGCAGGGGGGGGTAACTTAAATAATTAATAGCAGTGAGCGAGACTGATTTTTGAAATCAAAAATCCAAATGAATGACTGTTGCCCTGATTTCCTGGACTTGTCTCAAAGAAGTGAGAAGAATGAACGCTTCCAATCAGGAAGTGAGTCATGCGTGGTGGACTGATGTTTACATGCATTTCTGAACTGGCACATTCGCCGTTAGCATGACCTTCATTAGCCTATGCAAATACAAGCGGCCTTCTTTTCCATACCCAGCAGCTGGCCTTCTTCTCACGCTCACAAATGAACGGCTGAGCCTTCGACTTCCCCTCGCCCTCATTTTCCGAGAGAGGAAACGCGGATAATGCTGAACTGTCACAAACACCCTCAGTTTCCTCTGCAACGTATCAAGGCCCGGTGGAGGAGAGCTCTGCTTTTGATGTCCTCCCACGTCCAGGGCTGAACTTTTTTCTTTTTTTTTTCCTTCCTTCTGTCTGTCGTCGCTCTCCGACAACCCGCAGAGGGGGGGGGGTTACAGTTGGAAAGAAAATAAAACAAGGACACATAGAGAGGTGGAGAGAAAAGATGACAGAGGCGGTTTTACAGATCGCGGAGTGAGGGAGATGCAGCGATGTTTGTTCGGCTATGTGGAGGGCGGGGTGGGGGGCGGGGTGGGGGGGGGGGGGGTTGAAAAGAAAACCCGCATGATTGGCAGCCGAAAGAGTTGGCTTTAGTCCGGCACGTCCTAACAGTCAGACTGAGATCGAGTCTCAGAGGACATGCGGGGGCTTTATGAGCTTAATTAATATGACGATAATTTCTATCCCTGAGCAGACAGGGGGGGGTCAGAGAAGACAGCTGAGGTGTGTGTGTGTGTGTGTGTGTGTGGGACAAAATTTATGAGTATGATTTAAGACCATTTAATAAGCATGGAGATATAAGGGGACTTGTCACTTGTTATTGAGGACGGTGACCTATATTAGATAAGGACATCAGTGCCTCCAGCAAGAAGCCACCAAGTGGTGACTTCTCTGAGTTTAATAGCCTCCTTCACATCAGCACATCACGCTACACGTACTGCAGCCTTAGAACAGAAAAGTGGAAGACGAGGTGGTCTGAGATCAGCCCGTGGGGAGACTTTTCTCCAAATGAAAGGCGGACATGGAGGGTTTTTTTTCTCCCCTGCGTCTTTCTCTACGCTCCATCTCGATTCAGTGTCCAGGCCTTCCAGCAGGTGAGCAGTGACAGGCACTCTCGCAAGGTTTGGGTTTTACTGACTAAAGGTGCTCACTTTCAGGAAACGCGTGCTGTGCTGGATTTGTCTATTTATAAGAGTGCGCTGAAGCTAAAAGTAGCCACAGCATGTCAGAACGTGTGTGTGAGTATGTTGTTGTTTTTTACTCCCCAGGGAGATAGCGCCACGTCTGATGTAAAATTGGATTCATATTGTTTCTGTCAGGAACATCTCAACATCTTTGTGGTTTCCCAGACGAGTACGTTGTTCTTTTTAGACACTCTTTCCTCCTTTTTCTTTCTCCGTTTCTTTCTCCCACAAGCCATTCATCAGCAGACAGGTGACGAATCAGAGGAAAACTGACTGTGAACAAAACACAGGGGAAACAAATGTAACTACACGGGGCACGCAGGTTTGATGAGGAGGAAAATGATGTGAATCACATGCTCTGCTGTCGTATGAAGGCCTACTGAAGTCTGAGTGTTGAGACTAGAAGGGCTGCTGTGGGCAAAATCCCCGTTTGAGAGTTACGCACGGGGATTTTGCAACAATAGGTAATTTCCTCCCACTTTAAACGTGTTCCTCCCTTCAAAACCAACACATTCTGGCAAGAAATGCGTGAGCACACAAGAGTGAGCAGCTTTTGTTTTGCTCCTGTTTCGCCAGCAAACGTCATTAAAAGTGAAACGTGACATTACCAGCGTTTGCAGTCTGTGTGTCTGTACCTGACACACAGACTAATTGCTTTTGGGATGGGGGATTGGCCAATACGTCCACTTTTTCTGATGCCACCAGACAGGATTTTACAACTGTGGAAAGTTATCACGCAAGTGTTTCACCCTCTGTCTCGATGATTGCCGGGTAAACAGCGGAACTTTCTACCAACGCAGCGGGATGCCATTTGACAATGTGTTGTGTTACAGCAACAACAAGTTGAACTTTGCTGCTTGAAAACACGGCTTTTTTTTTTCTTTTTTTGTCGTCAACAGCCATCATCAAAACATTTAATGAGGCGAATGTGACTCGGAAGAACGGTGGTTCCATCAGCAGAGCCGACATTTGTGGACTTGCGGTCCAGCGCCCTGCTAATACACTTAATCTGGGCTTCTCCCTTAATTTGTCTCCCATCTGCTGCACAAACACTTTGTTCTTTTCTCAGCCTCAAACCTGCTCTGCTGTGACTCGATCCTGGACCGCAGCAGCAATCAGAGCCCCTCATGAAAATCGAATCGAACGTGCGCCCGTGCATAGATATTAACTCGTGCGCGCGGCACGACAATCACGCCTGCACGCGCGCACACACAATACAGCGGGTGCCCCCCCGCTGTTAACACCATCTTGTGTTTGACACCGGCTTTATACATATGCTAATTCACCTCCCATTTCACCGGCACTGTAATGGATGGGGTGAGACCGCCGATTAGATAGTAGAGGGGAAAGAAGAACAGGTGAGAGAGAGGAGTTGCGTATCTTAGCCCGCACAGAGGCGCTGCCTTTCATTCGTAAATAAAACATTTGATCTATGAACCTCAGCAAAGGCCAGACGCATTGCATGCATGGAAATGGAATAAAGACCCAATAATTACGCGGGCCAGGCAGAGTTATAGGTTGAATGAATGTTATATAAATAGCCCCCATCGCACACAGTCGCACGCGCCCCCCCCTTGGGTTTTGTGTTTGTGTGCCTAGTGCGCGAGGAGGGCAGCGTGCCCGACGCCGTTTTAATTGGCGTGGCAGAGTGCCAAGTGACGGATGGATGGCTGGGTGGAGAGAGAGAGACCGTCTCCCACTGTGTCTGTTTCTGAGTCGATGACAGCCATCTGCCGGTTCCACAGGCTGTTCTCAGCGCTGCGTGTTTGTGCTCGCGAGCGGCCGCTGTGCGCACACCGCAGAGACCCCCGTCAGCCTGGAGAGCTGCGAACGCAGACAACTTATTAGTTGATGTGGCGAACTTGTTGCTGATTACTCATCCAGCACTCATGGACTGGCATTACTATCAGTTTGGAGTCATGTGTCTGGCTACGTGTTGTATGTAGGTCCAGTATTCCCTTCTGTTTTAGCTCTGGGTTGGGTTGCCACCATCTCTTTGGGTCCCTTTTGTGATTAAGTACTGCGCTACATTCACCAGCTAGTCGCTAACTTTGTCTACATACCTACGCACTGCACGACACACATAGTTATTTTATCATCTGTTGTTTGCGCTGTGATGTGTCGGCCACCCGTTGGAGGACCCTCTGAGAGCGTGCAGCCACCACCCCTGATATCCCAGCTCTTCTCCAGATGTTCTCTCTCTATCTTCTCTTTGTCTATCAACACACTGTTGTGTATCAGCTGCGCGACGCCCGGCTCTCGTAGAGTGTAACCTCTCTTGTTTTCTTCTGTGTCCACAGCTCCTGGGCTTCGTGTATGCCTGTTATGTTGTCAGCGCCATCACTGAGGAGGAGGACAGCTGTGAGTTGCTTCACCTCTCCACACACACAGACGCACACACCAAAGCTTTGCAACAGCGAGTGAATCGCACCCACTCTCAAACATGAGACAGAAAACACCCGGTTGGAGGAGAACAGGGTCACGTCTTTCCTCATCTCCCTCTCTTCCCGTCCCACCTCACCCCACCCAACAGTACTGTCGCCCCGGCTCTCCCCTTTCTCCCACCTCTCTCCTCCCCCACACCAGCTGGGCCCTCTCTCTTCCCCACTCCCTCCCAGAACCAAAGGAGCCATGTGTTCCCTCTCTGCACCTCATTCAGCCCATTCCTTCCTTTCGCTTTCTCATGTACGCTCGTCGCCTCATCATCCCACACCACACCACCCCACCCGCCCCCCCAGCGTTCTGTGTGGTCCTCTCTGTTGCTGTAAACCTGTTATTCGCCTCCTTTAACGTACTCTTGCTTTCACTTCTCTCGCGTTCTTCTCTCCCTGTGCCCCTTGTTTGTCGATCCAGCTGTCTGTTGCCTGGGTAGGAGGGCTGTTTTTATTCTGCAGAAGTGCCCCTCCCCCACCCTCTTGTTTGCTAACACACACACCTTCCCTCCCCACATCGCTCAAACGTACATCCATCCCTTGAAGTGGCTCATCACTGTGTTACCTCATCCCTTGTCTGCACTGCTCTGCATTAAACATCACGTACTTAGGTGAGCCAAAGGGTTAATCTTGACCTGCATAAAAGGAGCAGGGAGTCAGAACAGGGTGTGGGAAAAAAAGACGGCGGGGGACCCATGAAACGAGTCATCAGCCAAGAAGGAGAAACCAGAAACAGATACTTGTGATGAACGACCCAGCTGCTTTGACCTCAAAGGCAGCCGGTCAGAGGTCGTGCGGGGGGTTAGCCAATCAGAGGACAGGAAACATTTGATCTAAGGGACGGTGGGAGTCATAAATATCTGATTAGTGCTGCGGGACTCTCCAGGATGCATAACTATGTCCACATGCATGGGGATCTGCCTTTCCAAATATATTTAGCCGGAGCTTTGAAACCAAATGCAGAAAGTCACAGGTGTCAGATAGTAATGGCTGGTTGAGCAAGTGTTGTGTGTGAGGATTAGCCAAGGCGTTTCTCAGCTACATATGCACGCGCATGTGTTTGTTAGAATACCACTGATAAACAACCTGGAGCTTGGCTGTAACCACGTCGGTCGCAGACACCAAAAAAAACTGCAATCTGATTTAAAAACAGCGTAATGAACAAAGCGCTGCATGACCTAAAAGCATCCTCAACGGCCGAGTCTTGTAATTTGGGGGGATTCTGATGTGGCTTGTGTGCGTGTCCCTGCAGACCAGCGGCGCACGAGTCCGCGCAGCTATTCGCTGGTCACATACCAGAGATTCACTGGCTGTGAGTGGTTAACATCACCATCCGACTCATTTCCCCTCCCAGCTCTGGGCAGCACCACTTAATCACCAGTCACCCCTCAGTAATCCCCGGAGGGTAATACCATTTGAACTAAAAATGGTATGTGAGCTAAAAAAAAAAATACATTCCCCTTCAACAATTTTTCTCTTTGTTTTTGGGTGACCTTTGTGCTCCATTCACTCCCCGTTTGTACAGCTGGCACAGAGTGTGTTTGTTTAAAATCATAGCAGGCAGAGTCATCCACGCTCCGAAAAATCAGAGGCAAAAAACCAGCAAGTTCGCTCGGGTCGAAAACAGAGCACGGGGTGATTTTTATTGGTTTTAATTAACGGGTCGTTTCTTCTGGTAGACTGTGCCGGAGTGAGCCGCTGCTGCTCGCCCCTTTGTTATTGTAATCAGCCCTGAGCCCCGCAAACACATACCGCATGCATACACGCACACACAGGTGCGCGGACGCACACGCGCTCTCTCTCTCTCTCCCCAACACAAAAACCCAGCTGAGACACTCTGCTGCTCTCATTTGATGTGTAGATTAAAGCGGGTTGCTGCATTGAGCCCCTCTTGGCCGCGCCGGCTTCTCCTCCCACTCGCAACTTTTCCATCCTTGCTTCCCCTTCGCCTGCTTTATGGTTTTCTTCACAGGTGGACGGAATGATCCTGTGACGGGGTCCAATTTTTGTGGGTTGAAGGGACCCTTCGCTCTATCCCTCTCCGTGTCTCTTCTCTTGTCTCTGGTTTCCGAGCTTTAATGAGGTGTGCTTGTAAAAAGTTAGAGGTCTCCGGTCACTCGTTGTAGCGGCCTCATTAAGCGCCTCGCTGGTCAATAACTTCACAGTTGATTGCGCCTCGCCGAGAGAAGAAAGGTGGGAAGAAGCCTCAGGAGAGGCGGGAAGAGAGAAAAAGAGAAAGGGGAAAGGCAGAGAGGGGAGGACGTGAGGGGGGCGCAGGGAGGGGGGAGAAAAAAGAGATGGGGGCAATAAGCAGGAAGGAACAGCGTGAGACAAAATGAGCTTTTCACATATGAGGAGATAAGACAGGAATTCCTCTTATGACCAGCTCAAACTCACTCTCCGGGGATATGGGAGGGTTATATTTGAGTTCTCAGGCGCACAACAGCAGAACGAAGCGCGCGCATCCACACACACACTCGCGAGAAGACAAGAAGACACAATGGGCAGAATAACCAGCACCATACAGCATCATCTCAGGGTTGGGCATGGCCTTCTGACTATATAACCGATGCTGTGTATCCCCTTTCTTGACTTATATGGCATGACTTCCTAAGTGCATGTGCCTGTGGAGGTGCACTCACACGTATGTTTATGCTGTATTTGTGTGTGTGCGACTCTGTGTGCCTGTCATTGGCTAAATTGGGGACATATTTCAGACTAAAAACCAGTTAATTGTGAAGAGCTTTTCACAACTGGGGAAAGAGGTGATTTTTGGGTCAGTGGTTAAAGTAAAGGATCCGCAAATCGTGGTTATGGTTGGGCAAAGGCTCCAGAAAATCAATGAAAGTCTGTGTAATGTCTCCAAAAGTGACAGCATGTGCGCGACTGCCTGGAGTGTAGGTGTTTGTGTGTATGAATTTGTGGCACAGACTTATCTGTGGCGAGCAGATAGACCGGCAGAGTGAGTGGTGGGGAAAATCCTCTTTGTAAAGTAGGTCATGGAGTTAGCCGCCTAGCGCTGGGATAAGCTCGCTTTACCATGTCTGCTAATTATGCCGCCGCCCCGTGTGCTGAGTCACATCCCCAGAAAAATCCCACGCAGCGGACAGAGCGACTGGAGGGTATGTATGAATGTGGAGGCGGCAGCTATAAGGTTGAGAAAGGTCAAAGTGTCAGGCCCTGCTTTTATATCATCGCCTCAAAATGTTATTGAAAATAAACGAGTAGGACAAAGATTGGGACTGGATTTTTTAAATAGGTCACAGTAGGTAAAGCACAGGTGTAAATAGTGAACCGGATGTTGGCTGAATTTTGTTTGCATATTTGGTTTTATTTCCGGGTCCTGGTGGTATACCAGGCTAAAATGACTCTGACCAGCCAGAATGTCTGCTGGCCTGTATTTCAAATAACCTTTTTATCTTTAACCTTTCCTGTGCACATGGAAGTAGTTACAGGATTCTTTCATCTTAAAAAAAAATTGCTTTTTCTCCCCCATGAGAAAACAAGCTGATTGAGCGTCATTTGTTTCCTGCGCCTGTTTCTAATGTTAATCAACACGTTTCCAGAAACGGAAGATTTCACAACGATTACATTTTCCTGAAATAGTTATAATAATATATGTGGTACTGCGTTAATGAGGATGCTTTCAGGTACAATGTAATGAATAATTTGATGATGATGCTGAGCTCAGGGCTCCGTGGGGGTCGGATCATCTGCTGTAGGACTCCTTGTTCTTCTCGCCTCTGAAGATGGTTCCACAGGACTTCTGCTGGTGCATTTTGGCGACACTGTAGTGCCAGGAATGCCATGAATCCGGGACTGATCAGGCTTCTCCCTGGTGGTAGTGGTATTTTTTGCTGTGTATAAATGTCAGAGAGAATCATCCTGAGAGCTTTTCTGTGGGACTGTGTGGGCCTGTTTTACCTTGTTGCTTCTGTAAGGGAAAGATAATTCGCACCGCCGCCGTTTTCCAGAAATTGCATTTACATTATGGAAATTCAGTTTTTACTAAATCACACACTCAGCAGGGCTGTTTCATCCACGCCTTGTGTCTTGTTTTCATTATCTTGTCCAGTTAATTTTACGATTTCTTCCTTTTTATTGTCATTTATTGTTGCTGGACCTCTGTTCAGTTATAATCAGACACAGACAGTAAACACACTCTTTTCCATTTGTGCAGGCATGAATATACAGGTTAAGACTGGGGGTAGAATAAAGGCAGTGCTGGACGTTGAATCACAAATAGGATGTTGGCAGTTGCAGTGTTTGAAATAGGCAGAGAAGCAGTTTGTTCTGTATGCTGCCACGTTAAGGCCATCACTTGTTCCTATTCGCTTGAGCGTCATCGCACAAGCGAACTTTGAAGGGGCTCTCCCGGTCTGTCTTTGCCTGGAACCTTCTCTCTCCTTTGCATGCACGATTAACTTTAAATACACTCTAAATCAAACGCACCTGAAGTTTTCATATGCAGAATAACTAAGCATAAAACCACTAAAGCAGTCTTTAGAGTAAATGAGTGGCCTGTACGGCCACGTAATGTTGCGTGAGGACAGAGGTTCAGTATTGCAGAATGGAGAAAGTCGGAGAGAGAGAGAGAGAGACCACAGCCGTGTCTGGTATCTCATCTTTTGGAGATTGTTACAGATAGGCACTGAGGTCTGGAGCGATCCGTCTGCCCTTTATCTGTCTATCTCCGTCTTTGTCTCTGCCCCGTCTCTCCTTGAGTCACTCAGCACCTCCACTCTTTCATTCTCACCAACCGTCTTTTCACCTCCTGGTCTTTTCCCCCTTTTATCTCTGCGCCTGTGTTTAGCTTCACTGTCAAGTCGCCGACTCTCCACACAAATGCACACACAGATGTGGCGGCGTACTGAAGAATGACTATCGGCGTCTCTCCTGGTTCAGTACGAGTCGTCTGATTTCAACCGGTTTCCACTTCAACTGAAATACAATCGTCTTGCATCATACCCTGCTTGTTTAGGCACACCGTGTAGGTGCCTCAGCTATTGACCCACATACCTTTCAGTTCCTGCGTGTGTCCGCGCTGGTGAAAATCAGCTTGCTCCTTCTGCCTGGAAGAGAAACTGAGCCGGACCTTTTCATCATTGGAGGAGAAAAATGAACTGATCAGCCGCCAATATCTGTTTCCAAGGCCGCGATCTGCACTAGAAAGGACAAATTGAATTCTTTGTTTGACGTTCAAAGTGTTCCGCCCTCCCTGGGGTTTGCATTTTGTAAAAGTCTGCCTTCCGCACTGGAATGCCAAAACATTATGAAACCTGATGAGCAGCCCCCCCCCCGAGCTTGCAGCTTTCTACCACTTCCCTGCAGCTTCTCACGTCCGTAACCAGAGTGTCGTTTGAGGTTTGCAGAGTGAGCGTGAAGATATCACCCAACATACAGCATGTTGGTTTTTCAGATGAACTAAAACATGCACCGATTTATCGGCCGCCCTTGTTGAGCACGGCCGCGTGGGAGATGCAGCTCGCGCTCAGGGTCAGATCAATGTATGTGATAAGGGTTGAAGAATGGATGTAATCAATGTGGGAGAAGCAGTTAACTGGCTCCCATACGCTGTGCAGGATGTAGGAGGGAAGGAGGTCAGAGTTATAAATGAAGCATTTAATAAGGCGCTAATTACAGTTTTGACACATAGGGTATCTTCATTAGAGTAAGAGTAGAGGCTCCTGCTCTGATCTTAAAGTACAGTGTAGTTACATATGCAGAGACTTTATGGAATTGCTGTCCTGTGAATGCAACACGGGGTGCGGGACAGGAACTTTCCATTTGTTTTGGAGGCATCCCGTCATAAATTGGCGCCTTGCGCGAGTGGAAATTTTTGGACCTGTTCGTTCTCCAACAATAGCCAGGAGATCACCTAAGTCATCCAGATGCCTCTTCTGGAGACCTGGAATACGTCCAGCGAATTCCACAACAATCCCCACCCAGCAGTTGCCGTGACACTTTCGCTCCAAACCAAAGTGACGGACGGACGGATGGGCTGAGCGACCGAGCGCAGTGCCCGCCCCCCCCCCGAGCCGGTGGCAGCCATCATTATCATCTACGTGTGTTCCTCAGCACAGTTTCTCATGGCGTGGGATTGATCCCCACCTGCATATAATGAGAAAATCAGTGGCACAGAAAAGAGCAGGGAAGAGGTCTTTGTGCCTGTTTGTGTATGTGGGTGGTGTGTGGGGTGTGCAGATGAAATGGAGGATCCAGGGGAACCAGGGCAGGGTCAGAGGAAAAGGATGCCCCCCCACACACACACACACACACACACACACAGCACCCCGTGGCTCTCCGCGCTCATCCTGCCTACCTATCAGTATTCAGCAGACCACCCCTGCCTGCTCTTATCAGGATGGAACTGATTCAGCCTTACAGTAGTTTCCATGGCTGTTTCTCGTGTCTGTTTTTCTGCCCACAGTTGTCGGTTCCCACAGAGTAACGGATCTGCCCCCTTTTTTTTTTCATCCTCTTGAGCTATGATGCACTCGCTGTTTCCTCGCTGTCTTTTTCCGTTGAGTCGGGTTCAACCTGAGCTCCTCGCTTCTTCCCCCCGTTCATTGCGCATACAGGAGTCTCACAGCCCCTGGACACATGCTCCCCTCCAGCCTAATCTCTTTGACCCCCCCCCCCGTCAGTCAGACCGACAAGCGTGACGCGCACGCCATCCTCCCCATTCTCTCTTTCCCCTCCCTCCCACTCGGCCTTTGTGTCCCCTCAGGAGCCGTGAGCATTTTCCATGATCTTAAAAAAAACAAAAAAACAATAGCCCTCTGCGTCCGTGAAAAAAACCCCGCAGCGCTCCGGTACCGGCAGGTCCCCCCCCCTCTTGTCCTCTCGCCGTGCGTTGGTCAGTGGCTGAAGGTCATTTCTGTTACCGAGCGATAAAGAAGCTCAGGCTATTTTGACAGCTGGCCAGCTCTCACCTGTTCCCAAGCTCTCCTTCTGGCTCCAGGCAGATGCGCTGATGAAAAAAGTTTCGGCCTTTTATTTGTCAAAGTAAAAAGAAAAGACTTAAAGTGATACTGTCCTTGGCAAGCTCCATACCTTTCAACATCACTGTATTACATCTGTTCCCCCCGTGTCTTTTGTTTCCATTTCATTCCTCGTTCAGTGTGCGTTGTTGTTGTTTTTTGATCACGTATGTCTTTTGAGTTGAGTGTCTCACTCTGTTCTTGTCTCGTCTTTTGATTTACTCCATAATTTACGTGTTTAATCTTTTTTTGTTTTCAGTTGATTTTATTGGTGGATTTGACCCATTCCCACTCTACCATGTCAATGAGAAACCATCTCATCTCCTCTTAAAGCCCATGTATCTGTAAGTATGACTGTGCCGTCATCCTGTTGTGTGTGCGTACGTCACCGTGTTGTTGAGAAACATGAAAAATTAGCTGTCGGAGCAGGTGCTTATGAATATTCACATTACTGTTGCCTTTTGTGGGGTTTTACGTTTTTATACGCCTGCGTATGGTGTGTTTCTCTTCAAGGTTATACTCCCAGATTTTTCTCTTCGCTATTCACAAATCAAAACCAGTGTTAATTTTTTTTTGGGGGGGGGTTGATAAAATAATAATAGCTCAAGGTCTGTTTGTGCGTTTATTACACAGCTTTTTTTGCTGTTGTTTAATCAAGGCCCAGCAGGTTAAAACACTGACTGGAAGAGTCTGTGCTGACGGCGGCGTGTTCATTATCTGGAGATTCGAGTCATGTCTGGGGAGCAGAGCACTCTGTGAAACATGCTACATCCTGTCAGGGGGCTTTTGGGAATATGAGGCCTTGGGCTGTGCCGTTGTGCGTTTGTGTGCGCCGTGAGCGTGCGTGTCCTCACACCGCGGGCAGCTACCGACATGCGAAGACGAACATGCAAAAATCTGTCTAAAATTGGACTATTCAATTAGGTTGTGCAGAGAATTTAATAACAATGGGTCTGGGAAGTCATGTAATAAGTCTCTGACAACATGAAATGAATATTTTATTAGCTCCTTGACAGTTTAATCAGCTCCGTCTCTAATGGGAGGGACGAAGTTTTCGTCTCCCCAATCTACTGGGAGTTAGATCCTGGATAAATTCATCCAGAGTGTGTGTGTTAATGCGTACGTGTCTGCCTGTGAGTTGCCCAACACGCACTAACTCTTCCTTCCCATGTTTCTGTCCTCTCCAGGTCTACGTAAATAGGAGCGGGTCCAGCGGGGAGGTGACACGGCAAATTCCCACGCAGACAAAATGGCTGTTTTGACACAAATGTCCCGCTGCAATGGGGCGCGCCAGACATTCCTCCCCTTCTTGATTTCAGTACTTTAAACATGTCATTTACTGGTGCGCTGCCCAGAAAAGCCAACACGTCTCAGTTAGGGTCCATTGTTTTCCAGGGAGGGATGAAAGGTTCTGGGAAAAAAGGGGGGGGTTACAGTGTAACAAAGCCTCATATTGTGTATTTAGGGAAGTATCAATCATTTTCTTTGTATTGAGTTCTGTGCTGTGGTCCCAATGCTGTGACCTGCCCGTAATGGTCTAATACTCCCAGAGAACACGGCTGGATAGGACATGTGCAGCGTATTACTACATCATTACTACATTGTGTGCGTATCAGGGGCTGCCCAGCGTTCCCATTCTGTGACACTGTGTCTTAGACGACTCAGTGATTTAGCATGTTATTGCCGGTTTGGCTCAGATCTTGGCCGGCCGGCTGAATTACAGTGGAGCCTGTGGAATGAGCTATTGTGTGCTGCCTGTTTACTTTAGGCCAGGATCTCTGTGCATAAATACACAAGTAAAGCAGGAAGAGGCAGGGGAGTGGAGTCGGGACGGAACAAAAGCACCGAACCTACAAGGGCATCTGTCAAAAGTGGGAGGGGGGGTATTAAGAATGCAAAAGAGCATTAGGTGAGAGATGCAAGAGTTGCTCAAACACAAGGGATGGCATGCGAGTCTTACTTTTATTTCTGGAGTCTTATTATCGAGACCGTTCTCACCAACGGCCTACGCGGTAATCCGGAGGCGCCGAGAGCTTCGTTTTCACTCCACTACTTCTCATCGGCCCGCCGTCGTGGGTGCTCGTGACACAAAGTCGAGCAAAGGTGACACATCCTAATTTTCAGCTTCAGGGAAAACGAATAGAAGTTGTTTTATTGCACACAAGCAGGGCTGAGTCTTCAGTGTAGAAGTAGCATGGCTATACGCGAGTGGATCAGAGCATCCTGTCCGTTCACCACTTTAGATTCTCATTGGTGATAGTCTCAGTTGTGGTTGTTTCATAGCATGTTTTCTTACAGGCCTTGTGTTGTAATTATGTGGATAACATATGAAGTGACGACAAAATAGGAAAACTGATGTCATCAACTGCCTTCACAGTACACGAGCTGGTCAGTCTGTAACTGAGTGCTTCTGCTGAGTAGTTTCTTACTCAGGTTCCTTTTGTTCTGATCCAGTGACACACGCCTGGGTCTTATCTCTTCAACTGATCGTTAGCACTTTTTTTTTCTTCTTCACAGCCCTTCATCTATCAGGACTGAAGTCAGTTATAGTCAGAGCCCCCCCTTGCCTCGCATTTTGTGTGAATCGCTACTGTCCCCTGGTGTTCAAAGTGTTTATGTACGAGTTGTAAGGCTGCTGAGTTTCTGCTGCAGCCCGCTCCTCCTTCTTCTTTCAAATTAAACTCATTTTCTGTTCGCAGATCTTAACATAGCATGTCAGTGCTGAGGAATTCTCATGTTAGAGGAGTCAGCATTGTGCCCTGGTTGTTTCATTGTCTCATTCAGTCTTTTTCCATCTTAACCACTGACTTTTAATCCAGAATATATTCAGTATATCATTTATTTGATTGCGGTAATTCTCTGTGCAAACTCTGGAAATTGACAGTTTTATTATCCTATTCGCTTATTATCTCCATAATCAAAATGTTGTGAACAAAAGTTGCTTTCTGAATCTGATTCTGAATAATCCTGACGGCTAGCTAAATTCAGACTGATGAGTGTGATCTATTCTTTGATTTGATCGGTCACCTCTCGATGGAAAAGATGCAATAACAATGTATATGTCATTAATGTCTTTATAATTTAAAGGTTGACACACTCCCGGTAGGCTAAGTGCTGTGTGAGTTAGGAACAGCACAAAGCACCTCATGTTGTAACATAATCAATATTAGCAGTAAAATGCTACTAAAGTCGTAAAAAAAAACAGTCTTCCTCTCAGTGCAATACAACCTCTTCCCAAAACCTGGTGACTGACATTAGCTGAAGCTGAAACCTGTTGCAGTTGTATGTGTTAGTCTCCACTGAAAAAAAAGATCCCACCTCTTTGTAGATAATCCTTTTCTTTGCATCAGAAGTGGACTTTTTTTTTTTTGTATTTCTCTCTTTCCATTTTGTGTCCTGTGTTGCCCTGTTCCCATGTGACCTGATTGTGTAATCCTATTTATCCAGAACTGTGCTTTGTGGTCATGTAAATAGGTGTTTGTTAATAAAAAAAAAAACAACAATGTGCTCCTTTGTTGATCTTTCGTATCATTCAGTATATATTTTTTTTTTGTTTGTGTGAGGTGAGAAAAAATCTTAAAATGTTGGGTTTTTTAACAGAAAGCAGCCTGTAGCTCTGACAAAAGAAGAAACCAGCACTCTCCTTTGTTTTGTTTTTTATCAGTGCATCGGGAAAATGAGTACAGAGGGGAAACTCAAGGCCGCTCACGCAGCACCTGAATAGCAGTGGCTTCTCGCTACAGCTCTAGGACATGAAAGCGCGCACACTGCCTCTGATGACAGCTCTGCAGATGGGGCAGTGACGCAGGCTGGCAGCACAATCGCCGCACACCACCAGATGGCCGCAGGGGATGAATACGATGGACACCAGCTTGTCCATGCACACCTTACAGGTCCTCTCCTCCTGCAGCTGCCTCAGCAGCTCCTCTGGGCTGGGCTCCTTCGCTGTTTGGCAAACCATGTGCAGAAAGAAAAGAGATGAAGGCACAAACACGACCTAACTGCTGCGTCTGGGCCGCTGATTGCCGCAGGACAGCGCAATCAGCGGCCCAGTGTTTGTAATTTATTATGGAAAGTATTACAAGCACGAAAGTGGCTGTTTTTCCTGTGACTCATGCACTCGTTGATCTCTGACCTTTCTCTCTGACATTTGTTTGTGTCCTCACACTTCCGGCACTGGAGCTCTGCCTCATTTCTGGCTCTGAAGCGCATGAAGAAGGACGAAGTCAAACACACACATCCAGTGTAGAGTATTTTAACAAAAGAAGTCACACTCCTTAAGTATAACTGTATTTTAAATAGTCAAGAAATGACTGATAGTACTTGCTATCAAAGTTAGGCTCCAAAACTTTGTTCTGAATTTTGGAGTGTTTCTGTAAACTTTGCAGTTTTTAGTGAAATATTTAATTGTTTTTCCTCCCTGGGCCCCAAATACTGATTTAAATACAGTTTTTAGAAATGTTTAGGGGAATGGGCTTAGAATCTGAAATGTGACTGCGTTGTCTCCAAATAGTAACTAGTAAACATTGCTGCCAAAGGAATGTGTTAATAGCTCCCTCTGCATTGTAGGAGAGTAAAAGTAAAAAGAGGCAGAAAGTACAAGCACCATAAAATTGTACTTAAATACAGCACTTGAGTAAAAAAAAAAGTACTTAGTGGCTTTCCACCACCGGCTACTACCTCTGTTCTGGGGCCCCCTCTGTCTGTCCTCCTCCTCTGCCTGCAGTACATCAGTGACCAGGTCAGAAACAGAAGTGTAGTGCTGGCCTGTCAGCAGATACTTGGTCTGGACCAGACTCTCCACCAGGCTGGCCTCAAAGCCCATCTGAAGCACAGTCTGCACCACAGGGGAAAGCATGGCTGAGGAAGCTGCCAGACCCCCGACCATATCTGGTAGATGAGAGGAAGGAAATGGTGAAAGCATCATCCTGACCAGCCACTGGACGTCAGGTGTCCCAGCACCATATACACTGTACCATACAATCTACTTAGAGAAAAAAGGAAAATAACTGACTTTTTGTACAGCTTACCTTGGTCTGTCAATACAATAACATTTTCATTGTATATCTTCTGAAATTGATTATAATTGGGATTGCTTTATTGTACAGAATAAATGCCCTCATGACCACGAGCAACAGTCAAATGGTTTCCATTGTACTTCCTGATTCATGCAACTCAAAATATTTGCTGTACCCTATTCCCTTTTTTTTAACAAACAACAGCAGATTTTATTTTCAAAATTTAATGTGACTTACCATTTCTTGAGCTGATATCTCTGCCCGTGGAGGTGTGTGATCCACCCTTGACATGTAATCATATTTTGAATTCACAGTGAAAGTCATGAATGATTTCAGTGCATTATTGTTATAGATAATATGACATAGATTTGCTCTCGATAAGAGGGATAAAGGTTCTCACCACAGTCTCACCCAGATGGAAATGAGCATCCTGTATGTTGCTGATATACTCCTGCCCTCTCGACTGGACTAAAAACTCACACCTGAGAAATATGAAAACGTTGTTTTATGATCTGCTGAAGCATGATGGCAAGATGCAAAACATTATGCTCTAAAGTTAAAAATAAGACCAAAAAACAGTTTCATTTGCCTATGCACAACAACATGCAAATTATGATTCCTGTTGTTACCGTGGAAACCATTTGGCATGTTCCTGCCAAGGGTCATCTCCTGGTTCCCAGTTTCTCAGCCCTCCATCGCAGTAGAAGCATTTGACGTTGTCACCATGACCTGTCAGGATGAGAAGAAGCTAATGAAACGGCCCGGACGCAGTAAACCTCTTACACTGACACCAACTTTGTCCTACATGAACAAAAGATAATGTCTATATATGATTTTACAAGAACTCAATCTCATGTACAAACTATAACCTGTAAAAATTACTCGGAAGGTGAATCACAAAGACTGACATTACTTGTCACACAACACTTCTCATTGTCTGGTTACTTTATATGTTTGTATGACTTTGTGTAGGTTTTCCTGATATTGTGTCCACACCCTGTACATTGCCTGAAGCTGTGGAGCCGTACTTCTTTGGTGGCACTAGCTTTGTCCAGGTTGTTCTGTCCACAACATCATGACTCAGCAGAACAATTGTACCATGAACTCTCTCACAAAGAGAGGTCACTCTAGCAGTGACTGGGTCAGTGCTGAATATTTCACTGAAATATACTCATGGATACTCAAATGCTGCTCATGAAATGTTTGTTTTTCTTTTTTTTTTTTTTAAAGCAGCTGCTTAGGATATGGAGGTTACTAGGTTTGTAGTGAGACACTGAGCACCTGTGTAGAAAAATCCTGCTCTGGCGAGAACATCTGGCTGGACTGAGGCCTCAGTGGGCCAGTTGTGGAAAGTGGTGAGCCGGGAATCTTCGGCCTCCATCTCCGGGTAGACCGCCTGTCCAGCTGTCCCCTGATCATCCATAGTCATCCTCTGGAGTTGACTCAACAGCTGACCGTCCACGGAGTCCGAGGATCCAATTTGGAGAGGAATATTTCCCACAGCTCGACCCAGCATGAAACTGCAAGTGGGGAAATGCCTCTTGTGCTCTGCGGCCGGGCTGTCCCCGTGCACCCAGCATCGTAAAATCCCTCCACAGCAGAAACACTGAACCTTATCCCCGGGGCCTAGAAAGAAGAAGCCCGCTTTGGCCAGCTCTCCAGATGTGACAGGTGCTTCCGCTGGCCAGTTCTGAAAAGTTCGAAGTCTCTCCCCTTCACTTCGCATCTGAGGCTCCTCAAGAATGTGCAACATCGTGCTCCTGTCATCCGTCATTCTGTGGCATGTAGGTTTTCCTTTCTCTTTCTGTCCTGTGCCAGTCATCCCTTTTGCGGTCCATAGTGGAGCGCACACTGAAGGTGAGTGCAGCACACTGACTGAAATAATATGATCAGCTGTGGGGGCCTGCACATTGGCCCACAGGAGACTGCTTTCCAGAAAAGCCACTGAATGCCAGAATGTATGCTCATTGATGCTTGAATGAATGACAGCCTGCCACGTTACTCTGTCTCTTAGGGAAAAAGGCCCACCGTGTGAATAACTTCATAAGCATACTATAGTGTAACAAGTAATATGACCTATTAAAGGGATATTGTAGTTATTAAAAATAGCAGCGGGAACAGAATAAGCTTACAGCTGAACAACAGAAAATCATTTTAAACCGTAAATTGTCAGAACACAGAGAATACTATTGTGCCTTTTTCATCAAGGATTTGCCGGAGTTAAACAATTGCTCACAGATTTTATCTCAGACAGGAAAGGAAACTTGACCTTTCAAAGCATTAGTGGCGCAAAAGTGGCTTTTTCTTCTAAATATTTTGACACTGACCTTTCTCTCTGTTGGGCCTACGGGATGTTTTTTCTTCCCACTGCACTTGAACTAGTAAGATTACTGTTGAAGTTTGGGATGTGTCAATGAGTAACAGGGTTGCAGGCAGTATCAGGGAAAACAAAGGCAAAACAAAATCTACAGAGGATGGGAAATTACAATTGTCTGTGTCTTAGATAATAACACTTCTTGAGAAATAGATGATATCATTATCGTTATTTTCAATATTAATATCTATATATAGCTTTTGATGTTAACTTATGTGCATTGTGTATACAGTAAGCTATAAATTTGACCTTTAGCAGAGTTTAGGAGATTGCAGATACATTGTTGCTACCTCCTGGTGGTGAAAAAGAGTAATAATTATGGTAATGTAGTGCAGGCCAGAACCTCACCGATTCATGTCAAATTGCTAGTGATACTGAAATTGCCATGACGTCAGTTACTCTGAAGTTTTAAATTTAATCCTTCTATGTAGGCTACCACATGTGTGAGACTTGGGAATTCCTGTCGACTGTCCCTGACGACACACAGTTGTCACAGCAGTCAGATTTACAAATCCTACACAAAGAAGCCCACATGTCTGTCAAGAAATTCTTTACCTCACTGGGGTCACCCCACCCAAAGGAGAGGATACAGACTGCTTGAGGGATTTGTCTGACACCTCAGTCATCAAACCTGAGCAATGCCTAAGTTTGCTGTGGCCTTAATGTGCCTCATTTCATGTTTTTACATTCCAGTGAGTCTCACATGAGCACTGGGCTGAAATAAACTGTATCAGATCTGAGAGGCCCTGCAGAAAACCACAGTCTGCTGACAGGCCCCTTGGCGCTGTGCATAGCCACAGAGATTGCAGAAAATAGCACCAATGCCAGTAAAAGTTAGAGTAAATAAACCTCTTAAGTAGCAGTGCTTATGGGTTGGGTGCATTCGTTATCCGTCGTATTATCTGAATCTCAGACATTAGGTGTAGTCACTTTTTTAATGCAATAGATGCTTCAAAGTAGTCCCCGCTCCCCTCCCCCGCGCCACCCTCCACCCCCCGCGCGGGGAGCGACGTGAACTGCAGCGGCCGCTCAAAGCCCGGATGGAGCAGCCATTGGGGAAGTGTACAGGGCTATAACGTTGCTGAGGAGGTCTCTCTCTCTCCGGAGTAAAAAAAAAAGACAAAGTAAAAGACGAGCGAGAATAGAAGAAAATAATCAAGATCCGAGAGATCCAGTCGGCGACTCGTAACATTAACTTGAAAAACTCTACCAGGACCTGGCTGCTTTTTGGACACAGTATTCGAGGCGACAGACTTGAACTGTGGAAGTTGGGATACGTGCACACAGCGGAAAATATACAGCTGAGCTAGCCACACGCTAAGCGGCACAACTAGCCACATAGCTAACCTGCAACTAAGCTGTGAACTTGCCTTCGAACCACGGGGCTTGAAATTCAGTCACAAGCCCAGGCTCTGTGAGAATCCAGGGACTTGCTTAATGAATTATGTCTGCCACAAGCATTGACCCTCAGGTAGGAATGACGATGTACCTCGCCCGGAGAGTGCTTGCGAGCTAGCTACGTGCTAACGTTAACGATTTACTGGGCTATGGCTATTCCTCGGAAGTGCTAGGTAGCTACAAGCGTTGGCCGGTGCATGTAGCTAGCAAGTTAGCAACATTCCGTAAAACAATTAAATGTTTCTAAGGGACATTTAGGGGAAAATGACCCCAACTTTGAGGCCTAAAACTGTCAATGCATCTTAGTGTAAAAACTATATATTAATGTCGCATATGTAGCAGAAAAAATCCTCTTCTACCTCTGAATGCGTGAAACCCAAAGCTAACGATACAATAATTAAATCGAAGCCGAAGCTTACTTATTCTGTGAATCGTAACTTTTGAGGGGAGGTGTCATAAAATCCTGCATTATGTCTAGGCTGCTCCAAATGTTGGCTGCCTGTTGTGGAAGACGATGTTACAAGCTGCATTAACGCCATTGGCGTTTACAAAGCCATTTTAAAGGGGGCTACGTTAGTTAGCAAAGTTGAGCGTGAATTAACGCTAGCGTTAGCTGGTAAATGAACTACCACTAAGTTACACATCGGGTGTTGGAATATACTAAATAAAATGCTTTCACATCAACTGGAAACATACAAGCTGCCACTGTCGGTAAGCGCTTGGTGCATGTTTAGCCGTGTCTTTCTTCAGGAAGTAGTCTTATGTTGAGCTCCTAAACGATAAATAGACAACGTTTAGGGCTGTACTCAGTCCCAACCTGTGTGAGAAACTGATAATAACCATGTCGCCCTCTTTTTCTTTTCATAATCCAACCTGGATGCAGAGATCAAAGGGACAAGCATCTAAAGGTGAGTCGCGGCACAGAAAACTAAATCAAGATAATTTGTCTGGATATCTAGTCTGGGCCTGCTGCTTCCTACACCAGCCTTTCATGGACTCGTTCTGGCTCTGACAGACCCTGCTATCAGACTACAGGATATTTTCTGCATTTTGTGTGTTTGTTGTATAACATGTTGGATCTTGGCACATTGAGACCAAATGGTATAAAATGTTTTAATGTGGCTTGGGTTGACAAGTTGATGTTCTTTTATCGCAGATAACTATCCGTGTTTGGATGAAGTATCGTTTCCTTTAAATAATGTGGCTGAATGTGTCATAAATACACTCTACAGATGCTGAGTATGAATACTAAGCATAAAACAATGTTGAGTGGGGCCACCAGCTGTAAAACTATGTGGGGAGGCACATTGCAGTAGAATATCCATAACATGTCATTACCACGGCAGATACATTATAAAGGCCTTTAGGGTAACAGCGGATAACATTTTCAACACCATGGCTTGTGTGGGAATTTATTTTTTCTTTTGCTTTGTTAAGTCAGTCCTCAGCCTGTACGTTGGTACAGGGTGGGTGTTGGTTTGTGCACATATAGTCCACCTCTCCAACCATGGAAGAATGGCAGGTGGATGCTTCATCGACAGTGTCCTCCAGTCATATTTTGGCAAGACTGACACAATCATATTTTATTCATATATTTTGGGGGAAAATATGACTGTGTGTAACAAACACATCAGACAGTTTTGGGTGGTTTGAGAAGCTTATGTTAGCGTTTTTATTATTTGGTTCCAGTAAATCTTGTAACGGCAGTAGTTCTACAGGTGACAATTATTTTCATTATTGCTTAATATACCAGGGATTTATCAGTTAATCAATGCAAAATGTGTTCCACAAAATGGAATGAAAAATGCCCATCACAGTTTCCTGGACTCAAGGTTGATGTCTTCAGTTGTCTTTTTTTGGGGGGGTGAACCAACAAAATCCCCAAATTCAAGAATCCCATATTCAGTTTACAATTGTATCAAGTGGAATTCAAGCTGGTGACAGCCTCCCTTCATCATGGAACAAGACAAACAAACTGCAAACTTTAATAGCCACCATTAATGCCTGCAGGTATTGAGTGCTTTATACCCCAAATATCAACAGCTGGGAATTTTGCAGGGGGGTTATTCCACCAGCCCAACCGCTTGCCCCAGTCATACAGTATGATTTAGTCATACAGTATGATTTACTCAAAGTTTATTGTTGTCAGTCCCTCACTACCATTAGTGCAGGTGATGGTGTTGTTATGGCCTTGTAATTGTATTTTTTTATGATGTTAAAGTCATCTTTGATTTACTGCAGTTGTTGGAGAAGGTGGAGTGACGGGCAGTTCTGACTCACTCTGTACCTGCAGGCCTGGCTGGCAGCAGACCACAGGCTGTTTCACCTCCAGGACAGGGCTGTCTCGTGTGCCATGGGCTAATCTAAAGTTGCTCACTAATTTTTGATTGTTGTGCAGAACAGCACATGCACATGCAGTGGGAACAGACAGAGTTTAGTAGTTAAACTGTGATCTGATTTATAGAATTTGATAGGTCCGTATATCTTTATATACTGCAAACATGACGGTGAAGCCAAACAAATAAATCTCAGCAAGATGTAACGTGATTTAAAATATTGTAAAGGCATCGGGTAATCACATCTTATCTGTTGTGCACTGCATTGCAAACTCAGTGTGACTTGATAACTAAAACTACTGCTGCAGTCTGTCCCTTACAAACAGAACTCTGCCACCCTTACATGTGTATTTAATTTTTCATGAATGTGATTTTGTTTGTTGCAGTGCAAAATGGTTCACTGCATCAGAAGGAGGCTGTCCATGACAATGACTTTGAGCCATACCTCACTGGTCAATCAACCCAGGTAAATCTAGACCTCCATCTTCTTTAAAATGTTCATCAAATTGAAAATAATTGACAAATTATAGGGTATAGGTGGTCGGGCACTATACAAAGTGTTTTTACATATATTGGTTTAATACCCCATTATTTGTAAGGCTGTTTTCTGTTATCAATACACATCACAATAAGTCAGATGTTTGCACAATAGCATGTAAAATAACTAAACTAACTGATGATGAATTAGCTGAAATGTGTGACTGTTAACTCCTTAGTCGAAGCAAATCAAATTGAAGCAAATTGTCTGATACCAAGACTCACATTTTTTTCAACACAAATTTGTCAAAATATAACATGATTTGGTCATTTCAGTCAACGTGTGTCATGGTGACATTACATAAAGTTCAGTTATCGCTCGCATCTGTGATGGATGCAAGTATTATCGACCACTCGTTAAGTGACATTAGAAAACCACAAATTAAAGATATGTTATTTAAATAGAACTAGCAGAGTTTGTTTCAATTGATAAAGAGGCGTTAAATCTAACTGCAAGTGTGCTGTAAGTGGAAGTTGCTGATGTCATGGCTCTGCTGAATTTCATTCATCCAGAACAACAGCTACCAGTCCATCACCGACCCCTACATGTCCAGCTACTACGCCCCCTCCATTGGATTTCCGTACCCCCTCAGTGAGGCTCCCTGGTCCACAGGTGGGGACCCCCCTATTCCATACCTCACCCCCTATGGACCCTTGAGTAATGGAGACCATCACTTCATGCCGGACACAGTGTTTGGCCAGCCAGGGGGCTTGGGAAGCAGCATCTACCCCCACAGGTTTAACTTTTTCCCTGAAAATCCTGCCTTCTCTGCTTGGGGCACAAGTGGCTCCCAGGGCCAGCAGACTCAAAGTTCAGCCTATGGTGGCAGCTACAGTTACCCTCCCAGCTCCCTGGGGGGCACCCTGGTGCCTGATGGTCAGACGGGCTTTCACAGTGACACTCTCAACAAAGCCCCCGGTATGAACAGCCTGGAGCAGGGCATGGTTGGCTTGAAGATCGGAGGGGATGTCACTGGCCAGGGGTCAGGCGTCAAGGCTGTGGGATCTGTGATTGGTGGCCCGGCGGTGGCAGCCACGGGAAATGGAGCCACGCCTATTGGCATGCCCCCACCCAAACCCACCTCCTGGGCGGCCATTGCCAGCAAGCCCGCCAAGCTGCAGCAGCTGAAAGCTAAGGTAAAGCCAGGGATGCCCAATCCAGGGGGAGCTCTGCCCCCGCCACCCATCAAACACAACATGAACATTGGGACCTGGGACAAGGGCCCGGTGACTAAAGTAGCCACAGCTCCATTGCAGCAACAGCAGCAGCCTCTTGGTCTGCCTCATGCCATGCCACCTCAAGCCCCCATGCAGCAAGGACCCATGCAGCCCCCTCCTCCCCAATCTTTGGTGCAGCCCCAAATGCAACCTATGGCCTTACAGCCCCAGCCCCCTCATCACCAGCACCATCAACCACCACCTCAGCCCTACCAAAACCACACCCAGCCCCCACAACCTCAGACCCGTTGGGTTGCCCCACGCAACCGTAACCAAGGCTATGGACAGGGTGGCCCCGGGCAAGACATTAGCGGCATGATGGGTGTGGTTAGTGGTGTGAACAGCGGCCCCCAAACTTCTGTCAGCCAGGGACCTGGCGGAGAGTCCCACCCCGTGCTGGAGAAGCTGCGTGCCTCCCACAGCTACAATCCCAAGGACTTTGAATGGAACCTGAAGAACGGTCGTGTTTTCATCATTAAGAGCTACTCTGAGGACGATATCCACCGCTCCATCAAGTACTCGATCTGGTGCAGCACGGAGCATGGGAACAAGAGGCTGGACTCAGCCTTCCGGGCCATGAATGGTAAAGGTCCAGTGTTCCTGCTGTTCAGTGTCAATGGCAGTGGTCATTTCTGCGGCGTGGCAGAGATGCGCTCACCAGTGGACTATGGCACCAGCGCTGGTGTCTGGGCACAGGACAAGTGGAAGGGCAAATTTGACGTGGACTGGTTGTTTGTTAAGGACGTGCCCAACAGCCAGCTGCGCCACATCCGCCTGGAGAACAACGACAACAAGCCAGTGACCAACTCTCGCGACACCCAGGAGGTTCCTCTGGAGAAGGCCAAGCAGGTGCTTAAGATCATCGCCTCCTATAAACACACCACCTCCATCTTTGATGACTTCTCCCATTACGAGAAGAGGCAGGAAGAAGAGGAGGAGGTGCGCAAGGTGGGTACAGTCATCTCACCATGTTACTTTAAGTACACCAAAGATACTCTATCTTTGGCCCCTTTGCTTAGAATAAAAGTGTACCCATGCTATTTTTTCTTGACTCTTGGCTGTTGATTTGTGACTTATTTGTGAGAGACTAATTCTTGTTTTCTGTGTTTCCTCTGACTTGCTCCTTTTGACAGACTTTTGAACCTGCTCAGATACACAGCCGCTCTCGGCTGGATCAGGTAAAGAGCTGTCATATTTGTCTTGTTGATGTCATTGAATACCCCACGAGTATTAAAGTTGTTTTTTTGGTTTTTTTCCTGACAGTCACAGATGATTGCTCTTGATTTTGTTTTTCATACTGTGAAGATGAAAATTTAGATAATCTGATATGATTTGATCACTGCTTTAAATAGATAACTGCAGACCTCTGTTCATCTAAATGTCCTGCACTTTACTGTGCTGTTATGTAATGTTTGAATATTTTCTGATAATTTTTTTTTTTTTGTTCTCTTTTTCAAACAGGAGCGCCAAAACAGGAATAAACAATAGAGGACGTTTATCGTTGGCTTGATCAACAGTTACACTAGGACTTTTGATTTAAGAGACATAAGAATATGAAAATGCAACCAAGCCCTTCTTTTTTTTCTATTTAATCCTGGTGAATCTCTGCCATTGTCGGGACTTGTGCTATTTTTTGCCCCATATACCACCCACTTCTTGTGCAGGGATAACAAGCTGATTTAATGTATTACCTAGGCACCACCACCACAATTTTTAGTTCAGTTTTTTTTTTTATATAAATCTTTTTCTTCCCGTTCCATCTCGTACTCTTCTCTCACCAGACTGGTTTTCTCTCTCCTGCCCCCACCCTCTCCTCTTTCCAATTGAATCAGGGTTTGACTGCACCATGGAGAAAAAAAAATCTGCCACTTTATATTTCAGTACAATCAGGAACGGATGTGTCCTGCCCCTATTTGTCCATTTGGGGGCAACATTGCCATGCTTCAGAGTTTTAACTGTGCCAACAGGGTTGGAGGATCCCAAAGGCAATGTCGGACTTGGAACTGTGCGATAATAAAACTTCAATGTTTTGTCTATTTTTCATTCAGATTGACAAAATCTCTATTTTTTGGCTTACTACTGACAATTTTCATTTCAGAAACCTGTTTTCTGGAGCCTTAATATTTTTTTTTCTAATTATTGGTGACTTCTCAAAAGAACTGCTCAAACAGTGACACTGCTGGAGAAATCAGGGATAGTGTGAAGTCACACGGGACTCGAGACATTTCAGAGGAGGATTTGCAAAGGCCTCTGGGAAAGAAATAACGGATGTGTCCTCCACAACCAGAACTCTCACCATTTAAATCAAAAATTGTACTATTGACATCCTTCACACCCCTCTGCTTTGCTTTCTTTTGATGTTTGTCTTGAAGGGGGTCTTTTGTATGTTTCATCAGAAGATTCTGCTTGTGTACACAACCCAGTCTGAGAGAACTGTCTAATCCACCGTTTTAAATTGTTTTATAATCAGTTCAGGATGAATCGTTGCTTCTGCAGTTTTGTTCCACTAAATGGGGGGGAGGGTTCACATATTTGTCCATTCACCATCATTCTGTCTTAATCCTCTGTTTTTGTTTTCTTCCTTGACTTTGGTTTTGCTAAGTCTATCATGTTGGTCGTAATGCTAAGCTTTAACGTAGGAGCCTATATATTCATGGAGAAAGCCTAAAAATGTATAACCTAAAAATTAATGTAACTGATTTACTATCGAGTAAGAAAAAAATGAGAATGAAATGTGGTTTCTGTGTGTTTTTTGGTTGTTGTTGCAAAAAAAAAAAAAAGTATGTTCTGGATTGAATCCATTGATACAGTAAAGTACATTCAGGTATGTTCATGGGAGAAAAGATAAGACATTAAAAGAACACAGGCACTGATGGATGTGCGTGCCATGCATGGCGAGCTGCAATACAGAAAGTCTGCTGGAAATGTTGAAACTCTGATCCACCCTGCAGCTTCTCTGTGAGGTGAGAGTGGTGGTGTTTTGTCCTTTAAAGGAGTGTCCCCCTCCGTTCTTGTGTCATTGCAGGGCGTTCACAGCCACGATACGGTTTGTTTTGTTAACGAGTGTCTGAGATCGGCGGATCCTCTCTTGATTAGTTGCAGATTGTTACTTCAGTATTTTGCGGATGGCGAGGTTACCGCGTTGCAGAGAGGAATGCTGCTAATAGACGTGGAGGGAGCTTTTCTCGTTTTGACGTTTCCTGTTTCGTTTGTGCACACGTGTGAAATCTGATCAAACATTCAGATCCTGATCGACAGTTTTTCTGTTTGAATTATTACGCAGTTGAAACGGATTATATCCATTATTGCACCAGTGTCCGTAACGTGGCCTGGACCCATTCACATGATGTTTGGTCTGCTCAGATGATGGGAGACAGTGTAATGTGCTATGTGATCTCTTTGGATTCTGTCAGGGCTTTACCCCTTTATGATGTTGAGATGGCAGATGTTCTGCACTTTGCTGAGGTCACTTGCGCGTGAGTATGAACCGTATGCTTCAGCTGTATTTTGAGATGTGTGAAGCTGTGTTGTGTGTATGTGTGTTGTGTTTTTTTTAACCTGGCCAGCGCGTCCCCCCCTGTAATGTAGAGAACAGACCTCTCTAATAGAATCCTTTCTTCTCCATCTCCTCTCCGTTTTACCTGCACTAATCAATAGCTAGGTTGATCCAAGCAATACGGTGAACACCCCTTCACTGACGCCGCTCTCTCCATCCAGCGCAGAGTCAGGGGGAGGTGAGAAGCTAAAAGATGCCACAGCCCCGGCCGTGTCTGCCTGGGGAAGCATGAGCTGGTTGTGATTGCAGTACGGGGCTTACGTGCACGTTGATGATAACTGTCAGAAGATGTTTGCTGCAACAGGCGGATGTCAGGCTAGCCATATGTCTCCACACTACAAAAGGATTAATGACATGAAATATTAAAAAAATAAAACAACAAAAAACATTGATTACCTTATAGACCACAGCTGTAGTGGGCATAATAACTTGTTGAAAAGAGCTCTCTTGGTTTTTCTTTATAGAAGAAATCAAGCCTTAATAAACTGTCCATTCAGAAATTACTTTGTCTTGATCTCTTGAATTTTCTAGTACATGAACAGCCACCTATAGTGATATTACCCAAACAGAGGATGCTCTGTAGGGCTGCCCCAGGACTTAAAATGTCAATGAAAGGTTTTCCAGGCTGGAATTGTTTTTTCTGTTGTCTTATTTCATCATGCTGCTAGTTGACTACAGATTATCTGTGAATACTGTTTTTAAAGCAAGCGTCTGTCTCCACAGGCTCAAGTGGTCGGCAACAGAAATTGAGAGCACAAGCGGGAGTGCTGCAGCCTGGGATAAAAGATTATGGTAATTCAAATTTATGAAATAGAGGTGGAGAAATTTGTCATTTTAGTGGCTAAATTAACTGTGCAGGATACAGTAAGGACTGCATTTTAAGGTTTAAATCCTCACGTGTTTCTCAAAACAAATGTTTGATAATCCAGTACTTTAGCCTGAGCTGACCTGTGCCAGTTTGCAGTAACGTATTTGTTCCACGTTTTTTTTTTTTTTTTTTTTAAGATTTTCTTTTTCCGTCACAGGAGCTCTCCGTGGTGCTGATCTCCTGATCTGCATGAGCTGCTGGCAGGATGACTGAGTCCCATAGTCAAGTGAAGAACACTATCTTGAGTAAGAACACACGGTGATCTTATATGAAATGAAGACTGAGATTTTCACGTGGTTCAGACATATATAACTGTGAAATGTAACGACATTTTATGCTGCAAGACTTTCCACGCTTGCGAAAGAATTGTCTTCAGATCAGCAGGGCAGCTCTCTGGTACAAATGTACCTCACAACATTGTGACTATGTCATGCAAAGAAAACCTTTCAATCCTCGATTTAAAAAAAAAAATCCCGTTGATATTAGATATATTCTGTAAGTACTGCTTCAGTGGTGAAAAAATTTGCCTATGGTGTACAGTTTCTCATTTAATAATCACAAAAGCAAGCAGGAAACCCAGTGCAGCTCAGGCTTTATTTGTTGTCACGTAATTACAAAGTATCCATCCAACTGAGACATGAAATAGGCAAACAATATCACTTTCAGGCTCTCTGCTCTAAAGACTGAAAGCATTAAACTGGAACTCAGTGCAGCAAACAGTATGCAGCATTATTACAAACCATTACTAACACAAAGATCCAAAATGAGAATATTTATTTTGCCTCATGCTCAAATTATAGATTGAAGACAGACATAAATTTAGGTTATTTATGTCTATGTAGTGGTTGCTCACAATAAAGAACCTTACCATTTAAATATGGGAACACAGGATTCCGAGAACCTAAAATGCTAACGATATTGAAAAACTTTTTCGTTCATACTAAATATAATGTTTATTGTTGGAGACCTTGTCATTAAAATCTATTTTTTTCTCTGAGGTGAAATTAAATTAGATGCGAGAATATGTCTGGTGGTGTACAAAACTATTAAGACCATGTAGCAGTCAGGCACAAGTTCTGTGTTGGTGCCTGTAAAGCAGTGGTATGTTTAAAACTACTGTACAGCGAAAGCTTGTGTGGCTGAAGAGTGACCATTTGTTTGTGTTGGAGTTTATCTTGTCTAATAGTCTTGCCTAATAACGGCCTGTTAGCGGGCTGCAGCTTCAACCCTGCATTGACGGAAGGACGCCTGTAGGTGTCGCTTATATTTCTATACGTTGACTCCATTCGACTCCAGCCATCGCCAGTTTGTGTCCCTTCACAGCTCTCCAGCGTCTATTGTGAGTCTGAGCCGCGCAGTGAAGGTGTGGTGTGGACCAGAGCTGCGGGCCCACTTTTGCTCACGAATTTCTAACAGACCAGTTTCAACTGCAGCTTCCACAGCATTAGCGGTGACCTTTTTATAACGTTTTGTGAAATATTTCAAACAGGAGTCTAACAGACTACAGAGTCTGCTGCGCAACCTCGTGAAGATGAGGATTTAGCATGGATTCGCCGAGAGCGGCGGACGTTTCCATTATCAGACACACCATTTGGCTGTTGAATTTGTAGGCAGGCTTTGTGGTCGGTGCGTCAGACAGATTCGCCTATCTTTTAAGTCGCGCCTAGATTATGGGTACATTTGAAATATAAACGTTGACTCTATATTTGTATTTGGGTCAACCCAACCATTTTTAAATGTACTAACCTAATGCCCCACGATAAAACGTTTTTTTTAATACGAAGAGATCAAAATCGCGCACTTGAAAATGAAACAGCTCTTTCGCCAGGTCCTGAATAAAAAAAATTAAGACGCACTAAGGAATACCATTGGCTAAGTTTGACTTTTTCGCGAATATTGTTTTTTTTGTCAAAGCAAGAGGTAGGCCATTGACCTCACTTGGCGAGAGACCAACAGTTTTCGTAAAGCTGCGTCGTTTTCTGCGTGATAGGTTTTTACATTTTTTAACAACTCGGACGACACAAATGTTAATACCATGAAGACGTAATCTAAAAGTTACATTTTGGTAACATAATTCCGCGCTATAATAACCTATTAAAGTGCGCATTGCGCCCACCCGGTCAAAGCAATACGCGCGCGCGCGCACACACACACACACACACAGGCACGCATTAGGTTGCTTGCGCTCGAGCACGCGCACACTTGCGCGCAGCTGAGTGACAGTACAGCAGTCAGCTTTATCTTGCTGCTGTGGATGGCAGCCGGGCCCTGTTCTGTGGCACGAAGGGGCCAAAGGAAATTAAAGCCTGCGGCCTGAAATAATGACGAGGTAAAATGTGAAGCGTGATGCCGTGTAGATTCCTCTCTTGGCATTCACCGCGTGCCTTAATTGTATGGACATTAAATCAAGGTCCGCTGTGAACACGCAGAGTGACAACCCTTCGAGATGTCGCCTTTTTCTCTCGGCTGTCGGGGGCAGAATGAAGCCGAGCCGGCAGCCTCTTACCCTGTCTGTCTTTCGCAAGCTCAAACCTCCAGCATCTGCCGCCAAGGAAGATGCAAGACTGCATGACTGCGATTTAACTAGCTACAGTTCCCGTTTCCGTGCGCGCGCTCGCGCACACACACACACACACACACACACACACACACGTAATCCAAAGCCGATTTTGCAACACGATCACGAACGTACACACGCGCGCATGTAGACTCTCAGATCTAAAGTCGATGCATAGACTACAGCAGCAATAATGCGCGCGGCCACATTCTTTCCTCCCCTCTTTGGATTCCGCGCAAAGAAATATTGATATCACTGCGCCACAGCTCTGCGTTAAACCCCTTCAGCATACAGCCCACACTCAAAGGAAGCAAAGCCTGCACCTGAAAAAAAACCGTGTTATTAGCCCAGCATTTGCAAACACCTCTATCATCAGATCCCTTGGATGTGCGTCTTTACGCATCTCTTGGCAGTTACCTCGCACTGAATGACAGCTGGAGCTACACAGGCTCTCGCTTTGTCCTTCCGCAGAGACCGCCACAAATTACAACATTAGCCTGACCCCAAGACACATAGACGAGAGTAGAAAACCGAAGAAAACAACGATGGCAGCACATCACAAGGCTATTTGTTTGAAGCCATACATCCCACTGCGAAGAGTACTGTATGTTCCATTTAACTTGGCTTGAATGCAGTTCCCCGATTTGTCCACGATCAACGCCCTCGGACAAAACGCGCGATGCCTCCTCTCTCCTCTCATGCAGCTGACAAACTACAGAAGGCTAGTTTTACATTGTATGTGTCGAAAACAGCAAGTCGTTCTCCTATGCGCCACACAGCACTAGCGTATCCCTAAAGTTGGCGTTGTCGGGAGGCTGAATTTCACGTTGCCTATTTGAGGTGGGAAAAAATATGGCTTCTTTGTCTTCAGAAAGGTCCTCTTCTTCACCAGGAGTCAGTCGCTTCCTTTCGGGTTCGTGCCTTCTTAATCTGACCCATTTCAGGCACAATCCAACCCTGGATGTGTGCCCCCTCACTCGCTCCTCTTTCTCTCTCTCTTTCGGGCTGTGTGATCCACTGTCTCCCGGATTAGAGCGCCCCTCTCTTCCCATCCTAGACAATTGCGAGTCTCTGCTGATTGGGCTTCAGCGCAGAAGGATTACATGGGCGCACAATGACGTCATGGCTCGGGGCCCAAGCCCCCCCTCCCCCCATTAAGACCAAATCCTCATCAGCCCCAAATGTCCTTGAAACCACCGGCCTGACTTTCTGCAGCGCGTCATGCATGCATGCATCAGGGCCGACTACAGATAGTATTTGTGGCTGATTTATTTCACTAACACATGCAATGTAGTCTGCATGCAGAGGAAACCATAATTACATGGCAGTTCCCCTTGTCGCCTGCATGCACCTGAATACCAACCAAGGTGCATACATACTAAGGTTTTACCCAGACAGGTACATGTCCAGTCGCTAAGTACTGCTAAAACAAATGTTACAGACTCGTGGTACACAAAATTGATGTAAGGCTCAACTAATACCTGCACTTTATGATTACTGTGAGGCAAAGACAGATTGCAAAATCCACCAAGTTTTTCCGCAAGTCCCAAACCCAGTGCACAACCTCTGCGCTTAAATTGAAGATGTAATCTTAGGTGAATTCTACTTTGCAAATTAAGCGTTGGTTTTCTGACCAGCTTGTTGCAAATGCATTAACCCTCCACTAGATCCTCTATTCTGCCAGGCTCGTAACAGCATGCTCTTCTTTTCCTTATGGGATCACATGTTTTAGGTAATGTCCATATAGAATCTATCTTTGCCAAATGTGCAATAGTAGGCACTGTGGCCTGTCATCCCACATGGTCAGAACTAATAGCATACCGCTGCAGTGTGCACAACCTTATATTTTGCAAAAGGTAAAGATTTAAAAAATATATACATATTTTTATGTGGTGCATATTATCATACACATTGTGATACATTAACATGCACTTTCTGTTTTGGATGGCATGCACCACTGATAGAGTAGATTTCTTACACCTAATTGACTATGTGAAAAATTATTGTAAATATGCTTGACTCATAGGCTCTGACTTTTGACTACAAACAATCACTTTGTTAATCTGAGGCTTCCTGGGCTGTCATTTTGGTGTAATGAGCTATACTTGGCCTAAATTCTCAGCTCCTTTAAATGAATGCCAGTTTTGTTTGATTTTTTTTTTTTTTTGCAAAACAAATATTTTTGCTTGTTGCCATGTCAGAGTCCAGATTTGAGTTTGTATTTGAAAGAAGAATAATATATACTTCATAATAACTGATGTGTCCATTCAGAGGCTTGGTCTCTGTCTTTTTTGTAGGATGTTTTTTCCTATTTATTTAGTAGTTGCAAGTTGACCCACAAGTGTGATCCCCTTGCAGCTCAGCTTCAGTTAAGGCAATTCAACCTGTTTTTTAAAATGTAATTTTTCATAAAACTAACGAGTCTTCTGTCCTTACCACAAATCTACGTGTATTCAGAACAACCCATTTAAACACCGTTCTAGTGAAATCCGACGGGAATGTATTGATTTCTGTCCCGGAAGAAAATGTCATTGGATTTTCAAATGTTTCCCTCTCTTTCAGTAGCTTGTGTCTACCTCCCACTGTTGGCTGAACAAAGAGATGGAGAGGAGGAACCATCAGCAGGGTTCAGGATGAATTCGCTGCCCTCTGTTCTCATAACGGAGCCTATAGAGTCGCAAATGTGGCCTTTTTTCCCCAAACAAATGCAATTATTAACTATTTTCACTGGCGTGCCTATTGTCTCACCTCAGCCTCTGTCGCAATCTACATCTCAAAACGAACTCCGTGCATTTACATGAATGCAAGTCAATTCACTGGCCTAATGCAAGTCGTTTGTTGGGCCTATAGGTGTATTGGTTCCCCATTGCCAAAAATTAGAAAATGCAATAACCCCAGCCCGCACAGCAGCCACCTGCTACAGGAGAAGCGTCCTCTGTCCAGATAATGATAAATCCAAGACGGCCTGGACTCACAATCCTTTGTTCAGTGCCTCTCTCTCGTCGTTGCGGGTATCCTCCAGCTATGCTCTGTAACGTGGCTCTGACACGTCTTCTCTCCGTTTTGTGCAACCGCAGGCCCTCGGCTTTGCGGGGAGTGCATGCAACGCAGCAGCAGAAAGCCCCAACTTTAGTGAAAATCAGCCTCCGTGTCTCTCCACGGGCACGGTGGAGAAACGAGAGAGCGAGATTGTGAGTTTGAATTGCAGTCGCCCTTTTTCTCTCCACATCTCTCCCTCTGCCGAGCTGAGCGGCCTCCGCATCTTAAGCTGAATGAAGGGGGAGTTGTCCCCGTGCATTACAATGACATCCAGGCCCCATTCATTCAGCCACTGTCTAACGGTCTTTGGACAGCAAATGCAACCCCATCGGGGGGTCGCAGCCCCCTCATTACACCCCCAATCCCAAACACGCAGCCCCCCACAATAGCCCCAACAAAAGAAAGAGGAGAGTCGGCCCCAGTTGTGCGAGCTGCTTTTGAGGTTCGCTGGGAAAATATTCCTGTGCATTTGAATTCGTTGAGGAACGTGCTGCGGCGGAGCTTAACGTTGAGTTGTCACCAAACGTTTAAAAAATAACCATGTGCACAGCTTTTAATTTCTCTCTGCCTGTCTCAGTGAGCTTGTGCAGCCGGCGAAGCTTTGATAAACCGTTCAAAAACAAAGGTTCAGGTGACGAGTAATGTATTAAGTAACAACACATTTTTTATTTCATTGCGATGTGCATAAAGATGACAAACGCGCTTTCGCATTCTCGTGAAATGCAACGTTGGCGCAAACAGTTGAGTTAAATAGGTGAGACTGCGCACAATGAGGGATAAGCTGCAGGACCTCATACAATGATATGCACAATTGCGCATATGCCCGGGAAATTGGGCAGTGCATTATCTCTTAGTAGAAAATGCAATTTAATTCAAAGCGATGCATTTCTAAAGATTGAAGGACACGTGCTCTAAAAATGAAATTCGCATAAAGCTTCAGAAAAATGGATAAAACTCGAATAATACAAAGTTGGAATTTAAATAAGTTATAAAAAAAATGTGATAAAAAATGTAACCTTGATTTTGCTCCAGTCACTTGTCAACACCATGCAAACCGGCAGCTTCTCTCAACTCACTTCGCCCTTTCATCTCCGCACGCATATCCATCTGAGAAATAATTTCTAAATGTATTTAAAATATGATTACTTGAATAATAATAATAATAATAATAATAATAATAATAATAATAATAATAATAATAATAATAATAATAACAATAATAATAATCACCCAGGTTGAAATAGTGGACATTGTTGGAGAAACTGTGTGAAGAGCCAACTTTCCCAGAGAAATCATACCGATTTCTGAAATGCTGTTGAAGGCCCGAATAGGCACAGCTGGGCATCTGCTTATGGGCCTATTCATCAGGAGAAGGAAGAGGTCAGCGCTGCGGCCCGGTGGGCAGCTCCGCACTATAAGCTCGTTATGCATATTATTTTTGTTGTTTGTGGTTTATTACCGGACTCTGCTCTGAGACGACAGAGAGACACCCCGAGTTTAAATGAATTACCTTCACCAGGTGATCAGAAACATTGTCAGGGGTTTAGGGCGTTAATTTTTTTCACGTTTCTATAGATCGTTCTGTAGTCTATGTTAGTCTGACGTCCCGTGCTCACTTTCTTGCAAGTTCTGTTTTTATCAGTCGTGTTTTCCCTTTTTGCTTTTTTTTTGCGAGATATTTGTGTTACTTTTGCATTTCTTTTCTCCCTTTTCTTATTTTATTTAGCACCGCTTACTGCTTAATCGGGCTAAAACATTTCATATTAGTGGAGTGCGCTAGGAAAAAAAACATAAATCAAAAAAAAGTTATGGTAGGCTTTTTAAAAATTTCCTTGAAACAGTGTCTGAAGTTTATCAAAGAGAAAAGAAACGAATCTCCGGTGCATTTTCCCCTAAACCTCCCACACTTTTATACTGGTACTGCTACTTGTTTTGAGAGGCATATAAAGAGGTGTAATTTTGCAAACATTTCTTAAGTGCAGAGAGCCAGAAGGACCCTCTAGTATTGTCCAGGGAGAGAAAGAGAAACACGTTGACAAAAGAATCCATTGTTCCTCGGGAACAATTCAAGGGGCCTAGTAAGCTGTCCTCTACGATCAGGCAGCCGGCCGCTGATTTGAATGCAAGGGGCCCCTCCGAGGAGAAATGGTAATATATGGCAAGATATAACAAACACCAGCCTATATCAAACCGTGCAAGTTGGCTATTAGCCTCCCATGTCCTGTACACACACACACACACACACACACACACACTTATACACACACATATACAGTGGAGAGACAATGGGAGAGAAAGTGGGAAGCTGGGACTCTTAAGGAAAACTTTACTGTACTTTGGATAATATGTGTTTAACCTGTTCTCAGTATGAACCATGCTTTCTTTTTCAGAGCCACAGAAAAAGCTGCAGTGCTCATCATGGTCACAGGTAAGCTTCCATTATTGCAAAAATAATAGCTGAAATTTCGTTTTTTCTCTTTGAAAATTAAGTATAGTCTAAATTAATATGCACAATAGCTTTCTGGTAATATGAATATTCTGACATCTGACATCTGATGATGACCGGTAAAATTAAGGCTTATTTTACACTGTAACTTATGCATAAGACCGCTGTTATGCCAGGATTTTTGAATATTCATTATTTTAGAGTAGTTTTAGCCAAAGAACAATTTTTGTACATTGGATATTTAGTGTATTTATTTTTTTTTTTTTCAAATTGTATATATTTTTTAAAATTTACATTATTTATTATTTATTACATTAATCTACTTTCAAGTGACACATTCCCGATTATTTTACAAACATAGTCTAATACACACATCCATTTAGATATAGTGCAATAAAAAGCAAAGAAAGATTTGTGTATTACCTGTTCAAAGTTGTAGTAAACCTAATATTTGTGTGTTGAGAAGAACCTTTGGGCCAGTTGCTGCGGCAGCCCTCATACACAATGTTTTTAGCAGTTATACATTTAGATTTTTTTTTTAGGATGCAGGAATTTTTCCTTTGCATTGTGCACTTCATATCAATAATGCTGAGCCACTTGACCAGTGAGGTGAGAGTCAGCACTAATGTGGAGGTCCTTGACTTTATCTGATAAATGTCATGAGCTGCATGCATTGATCTGTTTGTGACACAAACAGTAGAAATGGGTCATTGTCCTACCTGTTTGTCTCTTTCTGTATCTTTATTGTACAGCTGAACGGCTGCTGAATCTCACATCTCCTGTGAACTCTTCCTAAGTTTGTGTGTTTGTATACACACCTAAGCCTGCATCTGAATACAGGAGTGTGTGTATTTTTTGTGAAGCCTTGAGTTGTTATCTGCTACATTTAATGATTGTGCGAAGCTTAAGAGTGGACTGGTGGTGTCGATTCAAAGCGTTGCTCTTACTGATGCTCATTCATTCCCAGCTGATGCTGTTTTATAAGCGCATGGGGAGAAGCACAGACACACAAGTCCTTCACCACCCCCACCCCCCCACCCCCACCCCCACACACACACACACACAGACACAGAATACAAACCTGCAACAATTCAATAAACTTATACACAGCATTTGGAGCATCCACACACACTGTGACCAAGCCTCGCTTTCGTCTCATATTCACAGCACACTGCTCCTCTGCGCTGTCAGTTAACCCTGCAATTAACCCGCACCTCAGCTGAACATCATTAGGGAGAGAGAGGTGGAGAGAGGTAGACTGAGAAAGGCCCACAAATGGATAGATTGAGAAATGGTGATCTTGTCAAGGATAAATGGGAAATTTAAATGTGAAAAGCTGCAAATAACCAAAGAAAGTTTCATAAATCTACTTTTAATAGTTTGTCATTTACATTGTTTGCAGGCACCGTTTGTACTGCATTCTTTGTAATATACTGTATATATCACACACATTAAAGCCAGATTGTGAATGATCAAGCAAAACTAACCATACAGCATCACCCCTATGACCCCCCTTCCCCCACACTTTTTTTGCAGATTGAGTAGGCCCCAGTCAAGAGGTTTGGGCGCTGGAGCATCAGAGAGGTTTTGCATACAGCTGTATTCAAGTCTGCGGCAACTCGACCTGACAGGCTGATCAAGGAGTGTTTTGGAAATGCTGAAAAAATGCAAAGAAATAATTAAGTACATAATTTTTGTTGTTGTTTTATTGTTTTCTGGTCAAAATACAGGAATGTTAGATTTGCTGCAACTCTTTGCTGAAAATCAGAGGGATGATCCTGAGTGAGATGGTGGACACTAAATGATAAAAGATGAGGGGGCTGACCTTTAATCATCTGTGCTGTGTGCTGTAGGAGACAAACAGAGGAATGGAGTCCAGGGGATGAAGATGTTTCTTTATATCATTCTTCATTAATGTAACCCTGGGCAAAGAATGTGGGCATATACACAAAATGTATTAAAGGATTTTTTTAATCCCAAGACACTTCTGCTCTGTTCTGAAAAAGGTTTAGCAAGTCTATTATATACTTACACAGTGCAAACTATCCCAGCTGTTGTAGCAATATTTATAGTTTTAATGCATTGCTTATTTGGTTCACTTGAAACGTTGCATTTAAGGAAAATGCATTTTCACAGGTGCACTAAACAACCTGTACGTATTTGGGCCTTTTTAAAAATACATGTTTTTAAAATGTGTAATAAATAAATGTTGGAATAAATCCCATAAACTTTCTTTCATTTATATCCTAAAGAACTTTGTATTTTTAGATGATAATAATGCAGCTGTAGATAAGATTGATGAGGTTGTAGACTGAGGTTACGTTGCAGCCATTGTTTTGCTCCCTGTCGGGGCAGTCTTTATATTGGTACAGTGTGGTACACATTGTGTCTAGTGGCTATTGTGGAGTATCTGGGGGAACTGTTTAGTCCCCCATAAGAAGATTAGAGATGATTGGTTTTATTGACCGGCCTATGCTGCGGTTATCAGGGCGGCTCTCAGAGCACGGAGCCACGCTTTTGTCTGGCCCGCATTGTTCTTCCCGGCCCGAGACCCTGCTCTGATATGAATTTGATATGACAGTAAAGTGCCAATTATGTACATACATGCAAGGCCCTGCTCCCCTTTCAGCTCTGTGTGGAGTGAAAAAGTGTGTTTGTGTGTGTGTGTGGGGGTGGATAAGGTGAGGAAATACCTTGAAGGGTTAGCGAGTGGGTCTTGGGGATAATTTGCTGCAAAAATCAGTAGTCTGTTATTTCCCTGATCTTTATATTGTCAATAAAATGCTGTGACTGAGACAGTGATGAGTGATAAGGAGGTTACGTGGGTGTGTTTTTTTTCCCCTACCAGCTAGCCTGTCATATTTTATCAGCATCAGCTGCAACTGTGATGGACTGATTCTTTTCATCAATTCAAGGATTACTAGATTATAGAAAACATAAACATCATGCTGGTTTCATTTTAATGCAGCACAGATCAGGTGATTTTATTTTATTTGTTAGATTTGCTCATTATTCACTGTACTGTACCTCCAACATTGCATTCAACCATGACAATAGCTTCATTTGACAAAAGTATATAAACTTAATTAAAATATGTCTTTTCATAAATATAATTTGGGTATATATTGATTTTACATGGATTAACAAGAACATTTTGTATAAAGTGTCACATCTGCTTGCTGTGCATGAATGTGTTTACATCTGCATTCGTGCTTTGTGGACTTGTCTCAGGCTACCATTTGAAATCAAAGTCGGAAACAGTGTGTAAGTCCATTTCTAATTCCCCTTTATGCCCCTCTTCCTTTTCTCCCTCTTTTATGTACTCGTCTTGGGGAAAAGGTGTTAAATCATCTAAATCATTCCCTGGCTATTATATCCAATTAATGCCTCCTCATGGTGTTTTATTGTGTTATAAACTGCTATTGCTTGTGGTTCAGTAGACAAACACAATGTGGTTCTGTGCTGCCTGCCACCGTGGCTGGCTGTGGCTGTGCTGGGGAGGGACAGAGGGGGACTTGGCCACTGCCCATGGGGGCCCTGGCCACTCTAAATCAGTTAGTTTTGGAGGAGATCCTAGTCGACTTTTTAAGAGGGTCCATTATAGGCTTGTTAATGCCTCAGCCGAGGGGGAAACACTACTAACTGCACTCAATTCTCTATGCACTCAGTCTCCTTCTCACTCACTCACACAAACTCACACACCTACAAGCACACATACATACACACATTTTCCTCTCCCCTTTGCTCTTCCTGTGCTGTGTGTTTCTCTTGTGCTGTGTGTGCGACTGTGCGTTGTCTTCCCAGTGCATCCAGTGTCTTTTTTTGTGCACACGACACACCCATCTCTGCTTCTGTCTCATCTTCATGAATTTCATGGGTTTGGCCTTCACTGAAAGTAACGCGATATCAAAAAGTCTGTCCATTTCTTGCATTGATCTGTGTGCTCAGGGTCTGAATGTGTTCTTTTGTGGACATGTGTGCAGCTATGGTCATGTGTGAGAGTAAATGTGTGTGTGTGTGGAGGGGAGGGGGGGGTAGTGTGTAAATTGTGTTAAGCAGATTGAGGGTTTCTTTGAAGATGTATTTTGGAGCCTTAAGGGGGGGATTCAGGACTGTGTTATTGCATATTTAGGACAGTGTGTGAGGGTCTTTTGAGGGAGTATGTGTGTGTGAAATTTTAATTCACACTCTAAGTGTGAAGCAGCTTAGTTCATTTATCACTGAGGAGAGATCCAGAGAGCTGTTTCAACTCCCAGTAGGACCTCTGTCACGCCAAACTCTGATGGAACCTAACTAGCTGCAAAACTACAAAGTTCAGAGTTGAACAATTGCTTGTTGGTAATGTGAGTTCATCGGCTGTTTCATCCGTGTGTCTGTGTGTGTGCTCTGCTTTTATTTTTTATTCAGCTGCTTTTTTCCCCACTGCTGCATCATATCAAACCCTCTGCTTTTCCTTCTCCACCAAAGTGGTCTCAGTTGCTTTGTTCTGCTTGTGGCCGAGCTATAGGCACCAGTGTTGCAACACCTGAGGTGCAAGCTAATGTCCTCCATCTCCGCATTCTGAATTGTCGTCAAGGAAAGGTGCCTCTCGGTCGCCCTGGAAACCATGCCTCCCAGCATGCTTTGTTTGAGTGACAGGAGGAAGGTGTGACGGAGTGAGAGCTTGTGTGTGAATGGACATCTTGCAAGCTGGACAAGCTTTTTCTGCTCTATCAACAGCACCTAAATGTGCCCTTGTTTCCTAACACGTTTTCACATTCTGAAAACAATATTATTATTTTTATTGTTAACCGTAGTTTATGCTGTTAGTTTTGCACAGTCACTCTGTCCTGAATGGAAAGACATCTAAGACATAATCTAATTATGAGGCTGTGAATATTCTCATTTGCCCAGGTCATGATTATCGCAAGGAAATTTTAATCAAAATCAACTGGACTTACTTGAAGACGTTTCTCCTCTCATCCGAGAGACTTCATCAGTTCATGCTGCTCTGACTAGGGTGAGCTAGTCTGACGAACTGGTGTGGAGATCCCGGGTATTTACCCTCTCACAAGGAGAACGATGTCATAGGGTCATGACTGTGTAACAACAGTCGTAGGAGTGACTGTCATTGGTAATTTCGACTTCGTTAGTGCTCTTTTGTGTTGTGATGAGAGTTGTTGGATTCACATGAGGCCATTTGTGAGCAGATGTTCTTTTTGAATCTCCTCTGTAGAGGTCCTTGCATTCCTCACTGTATTAGACTGCATAGACCAGATTGCGTTTATGGACGTGTGGTTCGGTCTTTGGGATGTACCAGTATTTGTCTGAGTGTGTTGCTGGGTTTGAAATACACAGGGATGCGATGTGTTCGAAAAAGATCCTCCTGAGTTCTTCTGATACCCCAGATACATACGGGATTACTATGTTTTTGCGCCTATTCAGCTTTTCTTCCTCTTCCACTTTACTGGTGTTTCTTCTTGAGGCTGTTGCTGTTTTTACAAAGGTCCGTGATAACCACAGGTTTTTTAGGGCATCCCTCAAATGTTTGAGTTCTTCCCCTTGGGCCTGCGAGCTGGTGGATACATTGTCAGCTCTGTGTTGCAGGGTTCTGATAACACCAAGTTTGTGTTCCAGTGGGTGGTGTGAGTCAAAAAGCAAGTATTGGTCTGTGTGTGTGGGCTTCCTGTATACCTCAATGTGGAGGCTCCTGTCCTTCTTCATCTGGACATCACAAACTAAGAAAGGCAAACTAGCATCTTTAACATCTTCTCTGGTGAAGCTGATGTATCTGTCCACTGAGTTGATGTGTTCAGTGAAAGCTTGCACCTCTTGGGTTTTGATTTTGACCCATGTGTCATCCAGGCCTAGACTCCACTGTCTACTTGCACCTCAAGGAGAAAGCTCACTCTTTTGAGGACACCAATGTTCATATTTTGGACAGAGAAGACAGATGGTTTGAAAGAGGAGTAAAGGAAGCCACCTATGTTAAACTGGAAAAACCATCTCTCAACAGAGGAGGAGGTCTTCGACACCACCTATCTCCTACCTACAATGCCGTCCTTTCTACACTTCCCAGGAGATTAAAAAAAAAAAATCTGCTCACGACCTCATGTGAATCCAACGACTTTCGTTACAACACAATTAGAGCACTAACGAAGTTGAAACTACCAACGACAGTCACTCCTACGACTGTTGTTGTGTCAATTATCACTCTAACGACTGTCATTGCACACCCATGACCCTATGACATCGTTGGCCTTGTGACAATCCCCCACAGAGGTTAAATACCCGGGATCTCCACACCAGTTCGTCAGACTAGCTCACCCTAGTCAGACCAGCACGAACTGATGAAGCCTCTTGGATGAGAGGCGAAACGTCTTCAAGTCCAGTTGGTTTTTATTAAAATTTCCCTGAGATCATCTAATTATCTTGTTCGTGTGATGGCCCAGGATGGGCGTGGCTTTCCGGTTTGCCTCTCCCTCTCTTCTCCCTTGCTCCCAGGTGGTGACAGGAGGCATGGCTGGCCATGAGAGGCAGACGAGGCACACCAGGAGCTCATCATCTGGCAATCAGCACACCACCTTAAAAGCCCTGCTCCCCAAGACTCTCTGCCAGATGATTGCCCTGCAACATCCCTTGTTCCTCGTTCTCCTAGACCTCAACTACGTTCCGACTACGCTTTGACCACGACTATGTCCCTGACCACGATCCTGACCGTGGCTACTTTCCTGACCACAATCTTGACCTCGGCTGCGTCCTCGGCTACGTTCCTGACCACGATCTTGACCTCGGCTACGTCCTTGACCACGTCTACGCCAACTTCTCAGAAGAGTCGGCACCAGCAACACCACGTGTGCGACTCTTCAGGGATTTTCCTTGCTGGCAACCAATAAAGAATCGAACTGTGTGCCTCTGGTCTCGTGCACTTCTTGGTCCGAAAGCACCGCCGTGTCAGTTCGGCTCATGTTCTTATTCTTAGGGAAAAGGCATACACAATTTTATGCAACTAAAGCTTCAACATTATTTTGCTTGTAAGGTTGCTTACAGCAGTGGCCCCCTGTGCTTGCTCATCTAAGATGCTTTGAGAGTGTGTCCTCCTTGCAGAAGACAGGCATCATACAAAGTAAAGCTGAGAGCATTTGACTTTGCATCATAAGTTTGCTATATGCAAATACATGCATGCTGTTGTACAGGTGTTTGATCGATGTGTCTGTGCTAACGCAAATACAATCAGCTCTTAAATTTCAAAGCTTTCTGTATGTGCGCATGCGTGTGTGCCCAGTTCAATCTCAGAAGTGTGATAAAGTGTGAAACCAATAACTGATAAAGTATCAGACAGCAGGCAGTGCTGTCCAGTGGTGAACCTAGAGGCAGACCTTTTCCTGAACACTGACCAGATAAGCAACATCAGAAATAAGTGACTCTGGGGAGCACCTGTCAGGTCCTGCTGATATATAGTTTAACTCTCAGTGTTTTCAGATGAATTGGGGCTTTTGTTTTTTGTGTTATTCTGAAGAGAAATAATAATAAAACTATAAGAGGAAGCTCAAAGTAAAGTGTTTTTCTCGTCACATTCACCAGTGGAGACAAGGTGACACAAGAAATTAAATTAACAACAGTGGCATCCACAAATATACACTATCAGTGACATTGCAAAGCAATGAAATAGTGACTGTCAACTGAAGGAGTGGCTATGGTCTCCTCTGCAGATCCAACCCTCAGTAATCCTGTTTCAACATCAGTCTGGATTGTACTGTATTATAATCTCACTTGAATTTCTCTATCCTCCTGCTGTCACGCGAACATTCCCTTCCAGTCTTTTATAGCTGTTGATCGCACTTGACTGAAAACTTTAACACAAAAACAGAGCACACATTTCTCACTCCCCCTCAAGGTGCATTTTAGATCTTTTTAAATGCCCCATCAAACACAGCGGCTGATGAGGCTGTGAAATCCCCCAATCCCTGCACCCACACGTTTTCCCAACCCATCATCATTATCACCATGTTATCAGCATGTTGTCATTAGCTGCATCTAAACTTGACGGTGCCAGTATTGTTTTTTCTTGTGTTGGGCTTTAAACATCTTCTCTCATGGTTTTGATCAGCGTGCCTCCTGCTCTAGGTGCGAGTGCTGCCCTGTGAAGCAGACATAACATATGTTTCATGAGATGCATTTGATGCAGTGTCTGTTGCTGTTCTGACAGGAAGAATAATCTCAGAGTGAGCCCTGACTGAATCCATCAGCGACAGTATATCCCTGCTTCTAGTTTTGGTTCGTATCTATTTGTTTGACAAGCCAGGGTTTTTCTCATTGAGCTTATTCTTGTCTTTCTGACTCCCTACCTTTTTCTCATCCCTCCTTCTTTTAGTCTCCTCTTACCATTCTGTATTTTTCACTCATTAGCCTACTTTATCTTCCTCTCCTTTCCTCTCCTCTCCTTTCCTTTCCTTTCCTCTCCTCTTCTCTTCTCTTCTCTCCTTTCCCCTCCTTTCCTCTCCTCTCCATCCTGCATGCCTCAGCAGCCTCTCCTTCCTGTCTGTCTGTGTTGGCATGAGCCCCCCTGGCTCTGCCCCCGCCTGCCCGCACTTTATGCTGATTGGACCAGCTGTTCCACTTAAATTCACCATGGCAACCACAACCTGTCGCCTAGCAACCCTGCTCTTCTCCCTGATTCCTGCCAGTGTTCTCCACAGGCAGAGGGAGAGAGAAAGGGAGAAGAAGAGATTGAAAATTCCCTCAGATTCTGTGTGTGTGTGTGTGTGTATATCTGTGTGTGCAGACAAGAGTATGTTTGGCTCCTCTTCTGTGAGTCAGAAGGAATGTGTTGAGTGTGCTGATGAGATGGTTAAATGCAGACTGTGTTTGCATGTAGGCCAGAGAGACCTTCAGTTATCTCAGAGTAGGTTGACAGGCATAGATGTACGTGCCAAATGATGGTGTGTGTGTGTGTGTGCGTGCGTGTGCGTGTCTCCCTTGTCTCACATTGACTGGACCTGTCCTCTCAGGCGTGATGAGAGCAAGGATACATGCAAGCTCATGCTAAAGAATTCATAGCACTGCTGCTGCTCTCAGAGGCCCCACTGTCAGTGTAGCCTCATGGCCCAAGCATACTAATCAGAAACACTGGCTAGATGGACACACACACACACACACACACATATATATAAACACCTACATGGGTTGAGTAGACGTTCTGTTCTGGCACGCGTGTATCCGCCTATTTTTACTAGGGAAGATTAGCTAATAGACTTTCCCTGCAGCCCAGAAACCAGTCCCATTGCCAGGTAAGCCCACAGTTTATATCCTGCAAATGACCCATCATCCAGAGCAGAGCAAGCTCCCTTCCACCTCTTCGAGCTGGGCTTCATACAGGCACAAATTTGCTGTTGGTTTTTTCTCACATCAGAAAGATTAAATATCGGTACCAAGTCTCTGGTGTGCTGTTTCTGTACAAGACATGGTACAGGCAGTGTGTGTATTCTGGGAAAATCCCAGTGTGTATTTTTAGTGATGACATACACATAATTAATTATGAGTTTATTTAAATGTGTGTTCAGCTGCCTTCTTGGAGGATTTAGTCTGCCTTGCTAATTAATGTGAGCTACTCGAACATAAACAAAGAGAGATCCTAGTAATAAATGAGGAGCCATGAATGCAACATACGGTAAATTGTACAATCTACAATTATGTTGTGGAACAGTCCCACAGAATTTGCCACGATGTAGATTTTGGTCAGAAAAGCAATGACAATCCAAAGTGTCTTGGTAAGATGTTGGGCCAACATGAACCTCTACCGCAGCTGTGGTGCTCCTTGGCATAGATTGTCCAAGTCTCTGGAGTTCTGTTGGAGGGCCAAAACACTGTTCTTCTTCATGTTATCCACACGTATGATGCTTTTGTGATGTGACAGAGAATGCTATCAGACATGTTGCAGCAACATCCCATTTGGTTTGACATCTGAGAATTTCCCCAGCTTATGATTCACACTTTTTTAATACTCACCAGTGAACCATTTATATTTCCAATCATTTGCTATTTATTGTCAGCCATTGCTAGGGATGGAAATGTCAGTTGGTCGTTCAGTCCACCAAATACTGAATGTGTTGCTACGTAATTTTGTACATACAGTCAGTATATTTACACATGTGGCACACCAGTGATGGAGCAAAAGAAAATGTGAGGGTTTCCATCTATTTGCTTGCGACCCTTTTCTTTTACAGCTTTTAATAATTTCCATAATAGAGACAAATCTCATGTTAGTGTTCATGTTAGTTAGTTCATGTTAGTGTCACCATTTAATAACATCACTTGTGGGGAGCAGGGTAAAAGCAATCACACTACATTAGAGATCATTTTTAACCTGCTCCCATAAATATATAACAAGGGTTCATTACCACGCCATTAGCAGGAAAATCCCAATAAATGATTTAAGCTTTGGCAAAGACACTGCCAACCTCATGGAGGATCTTTTCCTTGAAGTTAAGAAAAGTTGATGAAAAACTAGCAATGAAACAGTTGTTCATTCCTGTTGAGTGAGGATGGTGTGATAGTCTTGGCCTTATACCATATTCCATCCCAATTATTTGCTAATTTACTGAAATTTACAGATTTTTTTCCATATCTATGCAATGGCTAAAGATATTAGCCAACAATTAAATAATTAATGACAAATTAGAGCTCCTGGTATTGTGTATGCTGGCTCACTGTCACATTACCATGTCCTACTGAGACACCTGAATAGAACAAAGTCACCATTAATTTTATTAACACCTATAATACACGTGAAAAGGTCAAAAAAGTGAAAAATGAAGTCTCTAGTCCTTCATGATTTATTTGGTGTTTCCTGTTTTATTTTGGTAATGTTTGTCTTGTTTTGTTACTGATCCCACATCCTGTCAAGTCCTATGCTCTTTTGATTACCTGCCCTGCCCCAATGAGCTGCCCCTGTGTCTCGTTGTCGCCCTCTGTATTTAAGCAGTTTTCGTTTGCTTTCCCAAAACACTGCGGCCATAGGGTCAGAAATGTGTCATGCGTAGCAGCAGGTATCCTTTACAGCTGATAACAAATGCCAAGATACACCGGTGCTTATATGGAGACATACACAAACACCCACCAAGTAAACACTCTGCAAACCAACACTACTAAGAGGGAAGGACCTTGCTATAAGTCATTTGCATGGAATGCTACACAGGCCATTAAAGAATAGGATGAAGGGAAACAAGCCAAGGCTCTTATGGTAATTGAAATACATTTCCTGAGAGGCTGCCAGTTGGCCCACTAGGATTTGAGGCAACCTCAGCACCCATGTGTCAAATGAGGCCCCTTCACCAATCTATCTGATTGGAAACCACAAGATCAGAACATGGAGGACCCACTCTGGGAGCTGGGATTTGAGGGGGTTGTACATTGACCTCTAGTGTTCCAGGTCCCCTCAGCTCCACCGTACACATCTTCAGAAACACAATGGGGCTTGTTGTGCAATCACAATGATGAACTGTTAAATCTTTAAAGTTCCTGAAAACCTATTTTCACAGCCTCTGAAGACAGTTGTGGGTTTATATTCTTATGTTTTATTTTGGCACCAGGCATTTCATTCACATCTTATCAGAACATACTCATCCAGGATGTTTTTTTTAGATATTTCATTCTGATTGTTGCTTGTTTATTCAAAAATCTCAAGGTTATAAAAAAGTATCTTGCAACAACACAGAATACTCCCAAAAATCATTAATTTTCTGCATCTGGGCTTGCTCCTAATTCTGTTCTTAATATTACTGTATTAAGAAGTGATTTCCGAGGCCATTGGACCTTCATACTGCAGCAGCTTCCACAGCAGAGGAACACAGAGATTACACAGGGATTAAGCAGTGTAATCTCACATGTTGCTCTGCAAAGCTGTCCAAAAATGGAATAGGTAAAGCTTCTTTTTTCTTCAGTTTTCATAAGACACAAAGAAAGAATTTTGCACAGGGAAGCACATACATCATATACCATGCATACTTGAGTATAGACTGCTGACTCAATTTCCTTGAAAAGACAAACATTGTTAAATAAAAATGGACTGCTCCAACCCCAATTGAGTAATCCCAGAATACTGTATATTGAGTCTGACAACCCTTTATCTTCCTGTTTTCTTCTTTCAAACAAAAAATATATGAAACCAAAGTTCACGAGATTTCTCCATCAATCTCTTCTTTCATCAATCCCTTTTTTATCTTCTGTTGACAGATTGTTGACCTTCCTCATCTTTCCCCTTTTTCTTTCTTCTGAGGGAGAGATAAAGGAAAAGATGGGGACTGTTGGAGGGTCTGCAGTGTTTGGGAGGATTGAGGATGGTTATTTTTGGGGACGGGGGAGGTTGCTGGATGAAAACAGAGGGCCTGGCGTTGCTTTGAGTCTGCCTTAAGTGATGCTTTGATTGCTGTGACACTTTATCTTTATTATGAAATTCCATAATGGAAAATCGACCCTGTCCACTAAGCCCGGGACTTTATCTGTGGGAGTCTGCACTGGATGGAAGTGTGTTAGTGCACATGAGTGTATGTGTGTGTGTGTGTGTGTGTGTGTGTGTAGGTCTCAGAGGTTATTCAATAGATGGAAAGGGCAAAGACAAGTGTTGAAATCATGGAAAAGGAATCAAACTGAACAATACTGAGAATAACTTTACAAACTTCATATCGTAACACCTTGCATTTAGGGTATGAATCAAATTATATTTGCTGTAAGTGATTGACTATATTCTAAAATCAAAATTTCCTTTGTCCGTTTGTGTGGTGAACAATACTGCTGTTAGCCAGACTGCATCTCCCCAGCAGGGCCTGATGATAAGGGGCCCTACATTCGCCCACAAGGCTGAAGAACAATAGCAGGCTGGGGCCTTAGTGCCGTCTCGACGGCCTGGCCCTCCTTTGTCTGAGTGGATGTGTGAAGCTCCAGTGACAGATGGCAGGAACATACTGCCATATCTGTTACCTTTCCGAGTGACGTGCAATATGTACTCTTTCCTACAGACGACCGTGGAGAGGCGGCAGCTGTCCATCCCTCTACCCGCTCCGCCCTGCGACACAGACACGCGGTTCACCAACAGCCGAGTCCAGCGTCGCTGTAAAATTCCATGGAGAATAATTAGACCAGGATACTAACAAATGATGTCACAAATGAATTCAACTTACTATCATGTCTTGTTCTGGCTGGGGCAAAACTAATATTATAGTGAAAAGGGGATTTTTAGCATATTTCTGCTAAATTAGAGAATACTATTTGAAGCCAGTGTTATTTTTGGTTTCTGTTGAACCCATTGTTTTTTGTTTGGGAGAAAAAGTGATGCTAAGTGCTCTCATAGTTGCATCAAATCAGTCCCCAGGGCTGCACTGCACAAAATAATCTGAAATTGCATAGCCTGTTTTATCTTTATTCTGAAAGTACCTCCTCTCCTCTACTTTCTTCTGCACCCCACTCCTCCCTTCTCCTAAAACATGGGTACAAGTGATGTTAATTTCTTTTAGCCCCTACACAGAACTAAAAGTTATCTCTAATAAGCAGCCATGATGAAAATATGTATGAATCACAAAGGGCAAGCCTGAGAGAATTCTTTTAGTTTATATGACTCACTGTAAAACACCACCAATAAAAGTGTCTGCATGTGCTCTCCCCTGAATCTTTCTATGTATGCGCGCGCCCCTCCTTCTCCAACCATCCCTGTATGTGATTTATAATGGCACAGTCCTAGCGAGGGCCTTCAGAGGCAGATCGCGGGGAATTGGTCTAATTTGTGTGAACCGCTGTTGATTTATTGCCCAGCCAGAGGTTAATGATGGCGTCGCTCATTGCTGCTTGTTCTTCCACTGTAATGTCGTTAAAAGGAGGCAGTGCCAAGACCCTGCGGCATTTCATCCATCGTTCCTTTCCTTTCCTCCCCTGTCCTCCCCTCTTTGCCACTCACCCCTGACACTTCATCTCACCTCGACTACACGGTGCAGCTCCACCAGTCACTCACTGGAGATGTGCTGGAGAGGTTGATTATCTTTATGAACTGAGGCTGTTTTGGGTAAATGCCTTGACTGAGTGCTCTGTGGAGTTTGCTGACATGGATTAAGCATAATGGACCACTAGTTGGAGAAGGAATCAGATCCTCTAACTTAACCCCAATATATCCCCCAGTATGCAGTTGCCAGCATATTAGGTACACCAAGCTAAGTGTACCTATATATCTATACTGTGTATAGCATACACACACATACATTCACACTTCATGACACTGACACAGACATTGTGTCTTTGCAGCAGCGGTTGGAGACAGGGCTCATCTGTGCATGTCTACAGAAGCAAAGAATGTCCGTATGCAGCAGCCCAGGAGAGGCCGTGTCTGTCTGAGCATGGATGCCGCCCTGTCACCCACCCCGCTGCCCCCACCTCGAGCCTACCTTTTCCTCCCTGAGCAGCAGCAGCAGCAGCACAGTATGAAAAAATGCTGAGACAAATTCAGCATACAGACGAGAGAGAGAGAGAGAGGCTGGAAACTGAAATCCAGTCCACTAAGATGTTTGCAAGTTCACACGCCTGCTCATTTGCAGACCAGCTCCATCTCCGTGCTGTGTACTGTTATTGCTTCATGCAGTGAAAATAATTATTTGCTGATCCACCCGGCCTTTATTAAACAAATTCATTCACCCACATTAGACCCTGCGAATGTTTTCTGCTTGACCTTTGAGGAAGGTTGCTTTGGAGTATTTGTCAAAGGAACAGCACTGTGACAGGAGGCAGCCTTCGTCTAATGTTTGTGGGGAGGAAAATATCCAAAGTATTTACAAAACACCCATGGCATATGTCAAATCAGTATTGCTATGCTGTTTGTAGTCGGCTCTTGATGGTACCAAAGCATTGCCAAAGAGAATTCTGTAGTGCTGCAGCTCGTCAGCCGGGTATTGCATTTTCTGCTTTTATGAAATGAAATCTACTTGTGCATCTTTCCCAAGAAACACTCATGAATTCAAAACTACTTTGACAGATTTTCAAAGGTGTGAACAGGTCTCTCTTGCACGCTCTCTTCTCATCTCCTTCGTTCTCTTCTTGTCATTTCAGTCACATTTTCAACTAGGCTGAACATTTCCCCAAAACCAGAACAGTAACTGGATCCACATCAATTTGTGATATTTTCTTGAGATAGTTCCCTATCAGAAATCAAAACAAGGAACCAGCTGCCAATGTTGTGCGTCTCAAAATAAGCTATTTTGCCCTGTCAAGTCATTCACAAATTTCGTTGATGCAGGTCCTGATGATCTATATATCTATCTATCGATCTATTGATCTATCTATATCTATCTATCTAGCTAGCTGGCTATCCATCCATCCATCCATCTATCATCGTATCCATCTATCTGTCTCCTCATTTTTTTCATAACCTCTCTCCAGAGCTCTATGTGAAAATGTATCTGAAAATGTCAGACCTCTTATGGACTCACATCTACACGCCTGGTTAGGACAGTTATTAAATATCACGGAACAAGTGCAGCAAAGGATCAGACGATATCATTATCCCTGTCATTACACATTGAGCTGTAGCATCCATGACAGTGACAGCTTCGTATCTTTCTGATTTTGTTCAATGTAGATGTGTATCTGTTGTCTGAAGGTAGCACTGGTGTGAAGAAAGAAAGATATAGGAAATAATTACTACTGTGTCCTAAAAGTACATAAAAAAATAGTCAAAATACACAGACTTTTTCACTTATCATGATGTAAAACATTTTGTTGCATATATCATAACACCAAATTATGTTTGTTTTGCCCCTAGTTGGAGCTTTCTCTTTACTGTAGGACAGGCAGAAAGATAACGTTACCAAAAGTCTGAACAGAACATGGAGGATTGGAAGGTGCTGTGCGGCGGGACGATAGCAGTTGGCATGATGAGCCACAGAGCGATAAGGTGCCTCTGCCAGACTTTGTAGGACACAGACACACATAGACACATGCACACGCGCACACACAAACACCATCTGTTAGAGAGGCACAGGCAAGTGCAGGGGCCAGAGATTTACTTCACATGACTCAGAGACAGAAACACATCGAGACCATATGTAGTTAATATGCATGACATGGCTGGATGTGACATGAAAGAAATCTGCTTTTGAATAAGAGGGCAAGAATTTACCTATTTTAGAAAAATCATAATTTAGCATCATTAGCAGCTTTCCTTGTTTATTTTCATGCATGTTTTTTTTTAAAGAAAATGTGACACAGCAATTAAAGCAGTGTTAAGCAATTAATTGTGTGGACTGAATTATCATTATTATTATTATTATTGTTGTTGCTGTTGTTTCATTTATTGTATTTATTTTATTAAGAGATTTAATTATGCATTTACATCTAAACAAAATCATCTTACAAAAAATAAATCAATAAAGTTCTAAAAGAGGTGATCAAGATGATAAGTGCTAGTATGTTCTTTTCAATTTATATTGAGTGTATGTAAAACAAACAAAAAGAATTTTTTCTACGCCATCAATTTTGTCAAAATTTATTTATTATTTATTTAGTATTTTTAATTAAGCTAAATAGATTATTTAACTATCATGTATTTGAAAAAAAATCAAGAACTCTGTTAAATCTTCAAACTCTTTTTTTTTTTTTGCCAAAATTCATATTTGCTGGAGACCAAACTGCCAAGCTGTATTCACAGTTTTTTGACTTTGACGTGAAAGACAAGACAGAAACGTCTCATTTCAGCCTTTACATAATGAGCAAACTGAACTAGTTAGCATGATAATAATGGCTTCAGTTGCATATGTATGTTATTTGATGGTATTGATTTTCTGATTCCTGATGAATGAGTGAGGCATTGCTCCCATTTCATTGTCTGAATGTGCGCGCGTCCAAAGACGGGGTATGTTGTGTTTGGCTTCAGATAGAGTTTGGGTCGGGACTGGGTTTGAAGATTGGAGGTCAGAGTTTAGCGCCGGCTACAGGCTCTGCTGCATCATATGTCTTTGTTGCCCAAATTAGATGCCTTCTGCCAGGGTCAAGGTCTGGTTAAGGTCAAAGGTCGCCAACAACAGTGGGTGTCTTGTGAAGCAAGGTGCTGCGTCTGTTACGTCTGCTGTGTCACACAGACACAAAGACACACACATTCGCGCAGACGCACACAAAGCTTTGTGGGCCTTATCTGGCGGGTGCAAGCCGACATAACAACCGAGCGTCCCCCCTCCCGATCTAATGCTCATCTTTAAACTGCTGCTTATTCTGTCTGATCTCCATATCTAATTGACACCCCCCAGCACACACATACTCTGACCTCTACCCCCACTACACACAGACACATATTACCCTCACATTATCAGATTTTCTTCGCTACCTCCCCCCCAGTCTTTCTCTTATCCTCTATAATTTTTGCTGTTACAGTTCTCTTCTTCCCCATCTTTGGGGGGAAAAAAATACCCCTAGCGATGAGAAAAAGAAGGTTGCTCATGAAATGGTCTTCTCAGCACCTGCCCCCCCATCCATTGCTCCTTCTTTCTGCTCCCCCCTCCTCCTCCCTCAGCCACCAGCTGAGCCTGCTGACGGCGGCGGCTGTGTGGGGGTTGAGGCCTGTTTGTGGATGAGGGGAAGGAGCAGAAGGATTTCGGGGTTGCTAGGGATGACTGAGGTCGTCTGAATGTGCGACACGTGCCGGGGCGGCTGCTGCTGATTCACACTATCATCCCCACCCCCCCTTTAAAAACATAAGCTTGCACATGCACACAATCCAACCTCACAGCTTTCTGCATTTCTCTGGCTTAATCCATTTATTAGTGCTTATGCATTTGCACAAACCGTCTTGACAGACATGCACACGAAGACACACAAACGCACAACATACACACATACATGCACGGCTCATCCCTGATTGGCTGAGCACGGCACAAGCAGGCAGGGAGGAATTAAGGTCACATGGTGTCTGCCGCTGTAATCCTTTACTGCACCCAAGGACAGGTTGGCCTCCACCAGCTACAGCAGCAGTAACCCACCAGCAGGAAAGAAAAAAGGGGAAGGGTGGCATGTCTGGGTGGCAGTGCAAGATCATGTTCTAATAAGAAGATCACACGTTTTACACAGAAATGTCGAGTGTCGCAGCCCTGTCTGCCCTGAGCTACAGTATGAGGCAACATGGAGGATGGTGCATGTGTTTGTGTGTGTGGAGAGAGAGAGAGAGAGAGCGCTAAGTCAATGTATCCTGTAAATTTGAGTGATAGAAGCACAGAGAGAAAGAGAGAGGAGAGAGTACAGTAGTACAGTATTATGTGTAGTTTCTCTCGGGAGGCTGAGGTGACAGACCGGTACGCCTCTCACTCCAGTGATTTCGCCTGCCGCCTGCTGCCTCTTATACCCACAGCTCTATGGTCAGTTGCCATGGAAACAAGCAGATAGGGTGTATATTTTTTTGGTGAAATGTACATTGTTGAGGAGGAAGGGGCTGGTGGGGGCGGGGTGGAGTACCGCTCATTTGTTTGACTTGTTCATTTGTCTGTGTGTGTATGCATGTACGTAAACACTGTATACCCTGCTTATGTGTGCGTGTGCGTGTGTGTGTGTACGAGTGGGTTTCATGTTGTCAGGCTTCCACTTGATGTCAAGTACTCCTTTTCCGTCTGTTCACCTGAGGGACAGAGGATTAGGTGATTAGTGTGAGATTATCAGGGGGTGAATCCCCTGGTTCTGTTAACGACTCATCAGAGGTTCACACTAGCATTTGTGTACGCGCCCACGCACACACACACACACACACACACACACACACACACACACCCACCTAAGGCTCTCGCTGTCATTTCCAAGCACCATCAGCACCCCTTGTTCTATCACATTTTTGAGTGAACTAAGAGACCTGATTGAGCTTCGACATTGCAAAATTGCCAAGGAGTGTGTGTGCACATACGACATGTCAAAGGCATATTCATATTTATATTGATGTGTACATGTGTGTGTGCATATAGCTGAATTCATGCACATCACTGTTGGTGTGTCATTTGCCCTGAATCAGCAGACTCTGGGTAAATAGAAGCACGACTAGTTTTAATTACAATGTTAATTGATAGGAAACAAAAGGGGCTTAATTAGGTGCAATGAGGCAATGGGCACAGCGGCACTGTGGACTTAATGATTCAATGCACGCAGCCTGCCGATACAGACACTCATCTGTACAAGCATGCACACACACACACATACAAAAATAGAGGGCATACTGAGTGAGACAGAAAATGCATGGGGGAAACCCTGAGCAGGGAGAGAACAAGGCAGCAAGGCAGAAATTCTAAGTTGTCATTGTCAGTCTTTCACTGTGCCTGTTCTCGTTAACAATTTACTGATGCGCTGTTGTTCCACATACTAATGTTGTGGAATCGCCAGAGAGCAGAGGAGGAGCAGAGAGAGAGAACAGAAAAAGAAATCAGTAGGGCTGCAGTGGAACATGTTGCACAATCCAATCAATATTTTCTAGTCACAGCCGGCATCAGTCTCAGACATAAACCAAGCTTGATAAGCCACATGGAAAATCACAGCCAAACTCTAAGAGATACCTCTGAAAATTCTTCTTCGTGAGGGTAGGATGGGAAGTTGGTGTGGCGTCAGGGTGATAGGGTATCACTCCATTTGCTCATGTGAGCATGCATGTTTGATGACTTTGATAATTGAGCTTTTGTTTGGGACCTCCCTCCTCCTTCCTGCTGTCTCCTGCTCCTCCCCCACCTCCCTCTCCTTCCCTCCTCTCATTCCTGGTGCCGTTATTGCTGTGATATTTTTCTCTCCTCCATCCCAGAAGTAATTTGGCTTGTGAAATTGCGCCTTTTTCCTCGAACACCCCCCCACCCCCCTTGGAGTGCTCCTCTTCGATTTCCTGTCTGGGTGGCTGCAATCACTCTTGCCTTGTCCTTGGTCCACAACCTTGGCGGCCAACACCCCCTCTGATCCATCGTCATGGAGATGACCCCACATCTATCACCATGGAGACAACCTTTGAACGGTGGTGCACCACACCCACCCTGAGGAGTCAGCAGAGTAACTGGGCTATAAACACACGTTAAAACACACTAAGCTGCACACATGCACTGCAAACATTTCTGAAGCTATTGTTGCTTGTTTTCGTTGTTTGATATTCTTGCGAGCTGCTGTCTCACTGTGAGAAGTCTGAAAGTCAGGCGAGAGCAAATTCATGGAATTCAAACAGAACTTTCTCACAAAGTGAAAACAGATCTCTTAGATGTATCCGTCACATTGATATGCTATGATTAAAGAAGGGCGAGATAAGGCGAATGAAAGAGATGGAGATAGGAGAAATGTGGAGTGAGATAGGCACATAAAAGGACAGAGCAGTGGCCCTTCGGGCTGCTTGATTAACTTCTCTGAATGCAGCACTACTCGATCTATTTTCAGATATTAACATCAACACAAAAAAGCCAAAACAGCAATAAGCATTATCATCCTCCTCTTTCTCACCTTTATCAGCAGCGCCGTCCTCGTTAAATGTGTCACTGCCCTCATCGACACAATTGTTGTCATCCCCCTTCGTCAAATGTCAAACTTTATTAAACTTCCTCCTCCTTTTCCTCGTCCTCATCACAGTCATCATCTTTAGGAAGGCCATTATGCTGAAATGTTCCAGTGATTGCTGCTGGAATACTTGATATTAATCATACCAGTGATGCACTTCAACAAAAAACCCAAAAACAATTATTTCTTCCTCCTCACACATACACAACACTTCTACAACTTCCTCTCTGGCTGTTCAGTATCAGTTCTACTACACAGTGAGGTATATGTCACTTGTAACCGGCCTGACTCTCAGAAGCCACCATTGTCTTACATGTATTTAAGAGCTCTGCCAAATAGACTTCCTCCATCTCTGCTGCTGAAGTCTCATGGCATGTGTGTGTCTTTCATTACCTCCAATTCAACACTAAACCCCAGAGAAAAGAGGAGTTGGCAGTCGGAGAGGAGAACAGGAGAGAGGGAGAACAGGATGAAGGGAAAGAGAGAAGCGGGGCAACCAAAAATAACACCCCCCCCCCACCCACCCCCACCACCGTTTACACCGCCACCCTCAACCCCACCCTCTCACAGAAAGGGAGGGAAAAATCTGCGGACCCCTGTTGGAATTGCCAGTACCACTCAAGCGCACTCTTATGCAAATTTTGCTGTGTCCGTGTCAACGGTTGCCGTGTTAACAGGGGGAGCTGTGGTACACAGGCCCTCCTCACTGCCACATCATTTGTTTAAGTCATCCAAACAAAAGCCAGGGGAGAGAGCCACATGATTGGTGAAATATGCTTGTGTGGGACCACTGCAGTGGAATAATGATTGCGGCATTACTCCTGCGTGTGCCAGGGGCTGTGTGGCCATTTCATGCCAGCACTGAGTGAATGTAAGGGATGTTTATTCATGAGGGAGAGATGGAGAGAGAGGGTAAGAAAAAAGAGGGGTAATAAAGGATGGCAAGGCAGTGGTAGACACCAATATTATTCCAGTGTGAGCTGCCTGTGTCTACATGTGCTGACCAGCAAAGGAACGCAGTGCAGGATGAAACACTGAAGAGGACTGCAGATGTTAGAAAAAATATCTTTTTTGTATGTCATTTGAATGAAAAAAACATTTTTTTCCCAAATGGCGGTGAAGAGAATCATGAGTTGGTGTTGAACCTCATGCTTCTTTTATCTGCTGGTTGAGGCCTTGAGACTTTTCCGTGACATTTGTTTGGATATATGTCGGTTAGCACCCAAACAAAATCTCTTTTAAATGCCTTTAATGTGAAATCGACAGTTTCCTGCAGTTTCTTTATCCAAGGCAGTTCAATGTGTTTCCGTTGCGTGGCAGGTCAACACAGCAGTCATTCTGTGATGATGCTGCGATGTGTTCTGGAACCTAAAGACACACAAAAAATGGTTACTGTAGTCACTTACTTTGAATGTTCCCGCCTGAGATGAAAAATATTACAAAACATAAGGTTTATCATCTTTTACAGAGGGTTACATGGTACAATATGCAACAAAAGTGTGAGAGGACATCACATGTTACCATCTCGTTGTCATTGCAATATAAGCCTTGTTAGATAGACGGTCCTGCAGACTGGTATTGATAGTTTAGGGTGATTACATTCTCACAGTAAGTTGATCATCTTTTGGGTTTGCTGCCTGATCTCTGTTGTCTCTTGCTTTTAACAAGCTAATTAGAACATGGTGAGAACAGTCTCACTCAGTTGATGGAAGACACTGGGTCCTGTGTGTGTGTTCAGTGCTTCAGCAGAGGCATATAACACTGCAAGAAAGCAAATGTACACACTATGAGCACTTGTGATTGGCAGCAGCGCTCAATTAGAAACCTGCCTCGCACACACACATCAAAACAAGCTTTCACAGAAAGCTATCAGTCAGCCACATGATGACGTGCATATTTTAGGCTTTTCTTTTTGCACTCCACCTCTCCTCACTTTTCTTCCTCCACTCCTCCTCTTCCATGTTTTCATTTCCCCCCCTCATTATCAGCTTGAGAAATGGCATGTTATCTGCCCATTCTGTAAATATTTCTCAACCCTGAACTCATTTGCAAAACAGGTCACCACCACCTGCGTTGAGGTGTTCTTTGAAATACAGGTAGTGCAATGCATGGGGGCAAAATCTTGCCACAAATATGCAATTACTGATGTGTACGGCTGCACACACAGGAACGTAAAACATTTTGAAAGCCCCCATTTTGCTCCCTGCTGTTACTGCATCTAGCTGTATAGGTGGGGACTATTGGCCCAATCACAGCAGAAAGCAATGCAGCATCAAAGAAATATTGCAGCAAGATAAACAAACCGTTCTGATTGTGTGTGACAGAGAGACATTGCAGATATTAGTCACAGCAGGAGGTAACGTTTGTGTAGCCTGCTTTTACCACATGGTGTCCACGAAAGGAGAAAGGCAGTCATTCCTAGAAATGAATTCAACTTTTGGCTGCCTCTTTTAAAGATGCAATCTTCTGATGATCTCACACAGTACTATGGTTTGCAGTACAAGGATCTAGTCAAAAATGAACTTGAAAGAGCACAGATCAACCTGGTAAAGTGCATGTGTTTGTTTGCACGTGCATGTGAGGCCTCATTGCTGTTAACCCCCCAGCAGTCGCCGCCAGGCCCAGTGGCACATATAACCAGCCAGGTGTGAAACATGCAGGAGGCCAGATGAGGAGAAAGC